>JAHRHZ010000264.1:28008657-28161906 GCA_024137785.1 Ginglymostoma cirratum
CCTATGATGCTGCTTGGCCTGCTGTGTTCATCCAGCCCCACAGCTTGTTATCTCGGATTCTCCAGCATCTGCAGTACCTTTTATCTCTGGATGTAAGTGAAACTCAGTTTTGTTCATATTGTGAAACGATAGATTCAAATGGACTAATTACCCTTCTTCATCTGGAGTTACCATGTGGGAAGTGAATAACTGAGTTTTTGCTCAGCAAGGGGCAAAGTCAGGTATTCTGCATGTGAGTGCAGAAATGTGGTCTGAAGCTCAGTGTGGAATCAATTCTGAAAAAAAGGCTGCAAACACCCAGGTTCAGCCTTAGACAATTCCCATGGAAAGGGATGAAGTCAGTAGCTAAGAACAAGTTAATGATGACAGAACTAAGAATAATAGAGATTAAGACTAGCATACAAGCCCGAACATTATACATTCTCATTTCACATGCAAGGTTTCAACCACTGCATGGCCATCAGCATGACAGGCACTGGCCAAGGGATAATTGTTCATACGGCCACATCTGACCTGATTCTGGTAGATAAGAAGCAAGAATAACGGCTTTATATATTTTTCTCCAAGAAAAATGCATATTATCCAAGATGGAAGCCAGAGTGATTGCAGACTCTCCCTTTGCTTGTTCAACTCTACAAGTATAATGGCACAACAGTTGTCCATGTGTGGTAGACATACCTGATGTATTTTAGTTTCAGCAGAAGTCTGATTAGGTTCTGTCAGCAGAAGGTGTGCTGGGCTGCCACCAGCAATTGTGAAAAAGGGAAGATAGAAACATTTCACTCGTAGTACTTCTGGTGCCTAAGCATCCAAAGCATTTCTTTCCTTTAACTAACAATCCCCAATCATTAGTGTGAGTTCTGAATTTAATGCCCATTTCTAATGCCATCTATGCAAAAAGCACAAGTAATAAATATTATTTCTGTGAGTTTACTCGAAGTCACCAACCAGTCACAATATCAAATGACAAACCAACCATTGCTTTCCTATTTGAATGTCTTGATAATGTTCACTCACTTTTATCTTTTGAGAAAACTAGCACCTCAACTACTGATAACAGTACCCTTCATCCCTTTAGGTCTTTACTCCATGGTTAGGGTATGGTGCTAATAATGCTAAGGTTGCTGGTTCAATCCCCACACTAGTCAACCAAGTAGGCTTTCATCCTAACCCCAAATTCTGAGGGATCTTGTGGAACAGTGGTAGTGTTCCTATCTCTGGGCCAGAGGCCTAGGTTCAACTCTTACCTGGTGTGTCAAACATGTCCAGATAGGTTGATTAATGTAACTGAGGGTGTACGTTTATTTAGGACAAACAAGGCAGGGGAATAGCGGATGAGTGGTAGAACACTGGGAAGCCTTGAGGATCAAATATATGCATGTACGCTGGTCCCTTAAAGTAGCAAGACAAGCGGATAAAGTGGTTAAAGAGGCATAAAGGATACTTGCCTTTATTAGTCAAGGTGCAGAGATTCCAACAAGGAGGTCATGCTAGAACTGTATAAAACATTGGTAAGCCATTGGTAGAGTATTGTGTGCAGCTCTCAAATCATTAAAGGAGGAATGTAATAGCACTGGAGAGGATGCAGAACTTGTCTACCAGGATGCTGCCTGGAAAGTTACAGATATGAAGAAAGATTAGACAGACTGTTTTCCTTAAGCAGAGGAGACATGATTGAGATGAATAAAATTGAGATGCATACACAGGATTGACAGGACAGGATTTTTCCCCTTTATGGAGAGATCAGTGACCGGGGACACTGATTTAAGATAGTCTGTACCTCAGAGGCTTTCTCACCCTCCGATGCAGCAGACTAGAGGAGATGAGAGGAAAATCATTTCCACCTACAAGGTGGTGGTAATCAGGAATTAACTGCTTCTAGGGTTGATACTGGCAGAAACCCTCATAACATTTAAGTAGTTTTCAGATGTGCACTTGAAATGCCAAGGCTTACAAGGCTATGCACCAAGCGCAGGAAAATGGGATTAGAATAGTTTGGTGATCGTTTTGAATGGTGCAGTGTGATAGGCCAAAGGGTCTTTTCTTGTGTTGTAAATCTCCCTGACTCTATTCACTTTGTGAAATTGACTGGAAACTTAAAACAGACATCTCGACAACTTGGCCTTTTTAATTCCCTTCAATAAGGAACCAAGCCACACAAAGCGAAGCATACAACTGCATTCCATGCAATCATTATGATAGAATGTTATCCCAAACCCACTTTCTCAAAATTAGAACTACTTTGACCAAAGCGCTGCTTTTCTTTTGCAAAGTTATTGACTAACTGCCACGAATCTTCATTTTCCTGCACCAGGTGGGTATTCTTTGCTTCCCTTCATCAGACTCTGAGTTCAAGTTCACAAGCAAAACAACCTCCAAATCTCTTGGCATTTGAAGCAACAGCAGGTACTGTAATTCCGGACTGGTGACTTAATCAGGAAGGAGCTTCAATGTTATTTGCACTACCAAGTAACTGTTGTTAAATAACAGAATGTCATACTTGTGCAGAAAGCATTAGAATTTTGTTTTTGTGACAAATAGCAACATTGATCCAAAGACTATATTTCAACAGCCAGTAACAATAAATAATTCCCCAGATTCAAATGATGGAACAGATATTGAAAAAGTCGGTAGAAGTTTCAATTTGCAATTTAATTCCATATTTCTACTTAGTAGAAAAACATTCGGATTCTTTAGAACAATGAAAGCCAATGTCATTTTATGTTAAATTATTCAATAAAAGATCTGTCCTGGCAATTATTTCAATTAAATGGATTAAATATTTGAGTTGCCATCGGGCAAGACCAAACAGTGTCCACAATAAGTTGTCATGCTATATTTAGTTTTCTTTTCTTAATTACGAGAGGAAAATAATTAATTACGGTCCAGAAAGCCAATGTTAACCTGTTACCTTTAAAACCAGGACTTCCTAACTAACTGGTGTACATTGGTTCACCGCCTGTCAGATGGTGTTTATTTCCATGTCTCAAACATACTGCACCAACATCGATGGCTTTGATGGAGATGACTGCAGTCCCCTGCTGCGCATTGAGCAACAAGAGCTGTCATCGGAGGGTGAGAAAGCCTCTGAGGTACAGCGCGGATAGCCCCGAGTAATAATCCAGTCTGTAAACATGCACAAAGACTGCGGCGCCGGAAAAAGCACAGATACAATGAAGAGGAACTCGCTGAGGCTCCTGTCCGTATGGACAAGTCAGCACTGCACTATGATCATTGTTGTTCCTCAGGGCTGGTCCATTTTCCAAGATGTGCTAATGAGATCCCTCATCGTCTAAAACACAAATATCAATTCTGGAATAAAGGCCGTACTTACACTCTTTGTCCCAGTTTCTCTCTCTCTCCTCTCTGGGGTATCCTCAAATATCTTCCTTTATTGTTTAACAGTGGAGTGTTGTTTCAGGGCAGGTCGGTGCAGCTGAAGGTTTGGAAGGGAATCCCTGGTGCTGTAGCCGTACAATGGGTCCGGTTTTCCGAAATGAAATGAGTAGAGGTTAATGTTCGCTGAGGGTGCCGCAGCCTGAGCTGCAGCCACATCGCTAAACGTCCAACGCAGCATCAAACAATACCCTCTCCCTCTCTCTCTTCCAGCAGACGGCACTGCGCAGGCGTCTTGCTCATTTCAAGGCAGAAGAAATGACCTTTGCGCGCTATACTGTCAAAAACATCGCAGAAGTCGCGGGAGAATTAAATCTATTATCTCAGATCAGATCTCAATGACTGTCCCATGGTCACTGTGTCTGACGTCTCATAGCCAGACACTTTCACTGCACTCCTGTACTTGAGTTCACGGGACAATAAAATCTGAATCTGTAATCTAAATCGAATTTAAAACCGTACACAGATCCTGCCAACCTTACAGGTTAATTACAATCACCAATGTTAATTAGTTATCGTACTTTGGATGTAATGGGCTGAAGAGCCTTTTAGTATTGGATGACCATGATTCACAGCTAAAAGCAGTGAATCCTCCATTGGTAATTGTTGGATGGAAGACTAAAAAAGAGAAGCCTTTACATTTATGAGGTGCTGTGTTAACTATCTTTTTTCCATACTCAGCAGTGCTAGCTTCATAGGAGATATAGAATGAGTTGAATGGCCTCCTGTGCTTACTATTTGACAGTTCAAAGACAGTGACTTCCACTGAAGTGTCTTCAATTGTGGAACCATCTTCCAGGTTAAGGAGGAGAACAATTTAATTATAATGCTTGTATTTCAGTCAAAGAATGAATAATTAATTATTTTTTAGCTAAATGACTTCTCTAACATGAGCTTAGTTTTCTCTACTCCGAAAATACATATGGGTTGTTTCATGGGCCTATTCTCCAATTTATAACTTTGCTTCCTACCTATTCTGAGTTCCCTTACTCATAAAACAATCCTCTCACTCAGAAAATCACCATTGACTCTGACCCCTGTCATTCCATCAGTTCATTTCCTCAACTTCATTTCCTCAAACTGAAAGGTACCTGGTTTGACCCAGTCTGGCTTGACCACATCAAACTCCATTGTCTTGTCACTGCCCCTAGCTCAGCCCTCCTGCCACTGAAATAATAATTAGTTCATTTGCTACTTCCAGGCTTGATTACAGAAACTTCTCCTTGTTGGACACATTTCTTCCTTTATCAATTCCAGCATGTCTAAATCTCGATGCTTGCACCCTTTCATAGATTCTCATCATCACTTTAACAGCCTGTCCAATTATTTCTTTTGGCTCCCAGCCTTTTAACACCACAGATTAATAATCTTCATGTTCATCTTTAAATCCCATCATGACCTTATCGCAACCATCACTAGCTTCACTACCCATATCTATCATACCATCCCAAAACTATTTCTCTGATTCCAAATATATAGTATACCCAGGGATAGTCATAAGCTGCTTGGGACCTCTTTCCTGGTAGATGCCTCAACATTCTTTAAAGCAACAACTTACATCATGTACACCCCCTTTATTGAAATAAAGCATCTGTTGACACGTAGCATTACTTTCATTGAAAGCAACACTGCACCCTCAACTACTTCGCAATATCAACATCATAGTGGCTACTATTGACCAGGAACTAAACTGGAACAGCTATTATAAATACTGTAGTTACAATAGAAAGTCAGACCTAGGAATTCTGACGTAGGTAAGTTGCCTCCTGACTCCTAAGAGCCTGTCCACCATCTGCTTGTCTGGATGAGTGCGCCTCCAACAACATTCAAGAAGCCTGGAACCTACAGAACAAAGTAAACTGCTTAATTGGCACCCATTTGATACATTGCATTCACTCCCTATACCTTTGACACACAGTGTAACTTCTATAATGTGAATTGCGCAACTCACCAAGGTTCCTTCAACAAACCCTTCCAACACTACGACCACTACCGTCTAGATAGCCAGGAAGCAGATAGCCAGGAACACCTTACCTGCAACTTCTCCTTCAAGCCGCACAGCATTCCAACTTGGGACAGTTCCTTCACTGCCCCAAGGTCAAATGCTTGTAAGGTCCTCCCAAACAGTATTGTGGGAGCTTCTGCACATTATAGACTGCAGTGGTTCAAGTAGGTAGCTCACCATTACCTTCTCAAGGGCAATTCTGGCTGAACAATCAATGTTGGCCTGGCCAACAACATCCATGTCTTATTAATGAACAGAAAAAAAAATCGATTAGAATACACTTGGGACTAAGTGGTCTGTGTAACTTAGAGAACATAGGTATAGAAGTTCTGTCTGGGGCTAACAAGAATGTTAAAGTGACCACATTTATGATTTAATCTGACACAGTGCTGAAGGCAGATGAAATAGCTAGCAAGGATCTAAGTTTACAGTCAAAGATTGAAAACGCACCTTTGTTAGAATTGTAGAGAATGTCATTTATAATTTGATTAGGGCCATTTTGATGCTGAGGTTGGGTGATGATTGTGGAGTAATAAGCAGTTTGAGCAGATGGGAGCAGGTACAGCTATGATCTGTGTGTGGCCATACTGTACCTCTGACTTACAATGGTTCACTGATGTATCCAGACCAATTTTAAAATCCCTATCCTTGGTTGAAATCTCTCCATGCGCTTGCTGTAATCTTCACCAGTCCAATGATTTGTTAGGATATTTGTGCTGACCTAATTCTGGTCTCTGCTGCAAACTCAATTCTAATGTTCCATTACATGTGACAATATCTTCAATTGCCTTGATCGTAACTGCCTCGGAATTCTCTATCTTAACCTTTCTGCCTCACTACCTTGTTTTCCTCCATTAAGGCACTCCTAAAATCTGAATTCTTTAACAAAGCTTCTGGTCATCTGATTTAGTATCACACTGAGTGCAATCACTTAATCTGAACTATCAACATCCTTTCTCCCCCAACACTCCAACTCCCTCCTCCCTCCCACCCCTCCCCTCCCCACTATTCCATAAATGCTGCCCCCTCCACACTTCATTTCAGCTCTGATGAAGAGTCACCTAGACTCAAAACATTAGCTTGCTTTCTCTCCATGGATACTGCCTAACCCGCTGTGATCTCAGCATTTTTTTTTGTTTTCAGTTCAGATTCCAGCATCTGCAGTAATTTTCTCGTATAGTGCAATACTATATTTTGTTCCATAATGCTCTTGTGAAGCACATAGTGATATTTGATTACATTAAAAGCCTAAAAATATGTAAGCCGGTTGTTATTTTAAAAATGCCAGTTAACCAATCTTAACCCGGGTGTAGAGGATTACAGGTATTGCAATTTATTTCAGTATTTTGAATTTAACGAAACAAAAAGAAACAAGATCGCACTGCTCACTATTTCATAACCTGGTTGAGAAAACACTACAGCTGTCACATGCTTTCATTGAATGATCAAATAGGTTTGAAAGTCTGACTGACCTACTTGCTTTTGCTCCTGTTTCTTACGTTTGTGTACCGTATAGGGCAGGATTAGCCATATTAATCTCACCATTGCATTTCATATCCATAGTGGTGCAGACTCTCAGATTTATCATCTAGACAGTCATTAGAGAGATAACTTAGCCTGCAGCATAATACACCAGTATGAATTTCTCAGGATTAGATATAAAAGGGCTAATGTTCATATAGTGAATTAGTGTAAAGTGGGTTGCCAATTCACTCACAACTGTTATACGGTGTCCCAAAAAGTCAAATTTACTCACAAGAGGAACAAAAATTCATGCATTACTCTTATAAGCATTATGAGCATTACTGTCAGTGGAGTTTATCAAATAAGTCGCTGAGGGACTTTCTGTGATTTTACAACAACTTCTGTATTCCAGTTTTAAATTGTGTGTTCTCTTCTGACTGATGCAAAGGATTGAATGTCTCACTGATGTACAGATAAAAATAGTTTGATTACAGTACAGCTGCTATCACATAATCCATTATCTGTTACATAAAATGACTGGTATCCACTGTTCCATTGAAAATGATTCCAAGGTCATTGAAAATCTTCCACTACAGAGAACAAGATTGGTTATTTTTGAAAATTCAGAATGTTTGATATATTGCAAAATAAAACCATAGTTAATTAAATTTAACTTAATGCTTCAGACCTGGATAAGATTGACTACTAATTTCTTTATATTTTTGATATTGCTCGTGATGGTAACTTTTCTTTCATTGGTTTGCTGCTGTATCTAACTCCCATTACTAGCAGAAAAGTTCTTACAAGTATATTTTATTGTTCTTACTGGGATTTCTACAACAATATTGAATCTACTTCAAAAGAGTCGCCACAGTTAAAAACAGAAGTGGATTATGAGTTAATTAAATAGAAGATTGTCACTCTCATTGCATCAAAAACCTGGAGCGCCCTTCCAGCTAGCATTGTGGGTGTATCCACACCCCTAGGACTGGCAGTGGCTCAAGAAAGCAGCTTGGACACTATCTTCTCGAGGACAATGAGGAATGGGCAGTAAGTGCTGGCCCAGCCCGTGATGCCAAATCGCGTGAATGCGGTTTTTAAAAAAGTTTGTTATCATGTATCTGTGAATTCTAAAGGAAATGCAAAATGAAATTATAGGAATTCCAGTACAAACCTTGAAGAAATCGATGAATGCTAGAATGGGGTCTGACAACTAGAGAAATGTATTACCCTTTTTTTTTGAAAAAAGTAACATAAGTGACCCAGAAAACTACAGGCTAATGAGTTTGCTATCCATCATGGATAAAATCACAGGAAGCCTTACTGAACATGGAAGGTCTGGCTAGAAATAAAGTTAAAGCCAGAAGGGGCCCATAACAGCAAAGGGTTGCCACCCTAAGTTACCAAACATTGTTGGAAAAATCCAAATGGAGCTTTGTAGAGTCGTACAATAACAGAGTTATTGAGGCATACAGCATGGACACAGACCTTTCACTCCAACCAGTCCATGCCAACCATGATCCCAAACTAAACTAGTCCCACCTGTGTTCGTCCAACTGTACACCTTGTCAGCTAAACTAGTGCCATCCACCTGTGCTTGTCCCATTTCCCTCCAAACATTGCTTATTTATGTACTTATCTAGATGTCTTTTAAACATTGTAACTGTATCTGCATCCAGCACTTCCTCTGGAAGTTCATTCCACACACAAACCACTCTGTGTAAAAACACTGTCCTCATGTCTTTTAAATCTTTCTCCTCTCACCTTAAAAATATGCCCTCTAGTCTTGAAATCCCACACCCAAGGGAAAAGACACCTGCCACTCACCTTATTTATACCCTCACGATTTTATAAACCTTTGTAAGGTCATCCTCAACCTTCTATGCTCCATTGGAAAAAGCCCCAGCCTATCCAGCCTATCCTTATAACGCAAACCCTCCATTCCTGGTAACATCCTGGTAAATCGTTTCTGAACCCACTCCAGTTTGATAATGTCCTTCCTATAACAGGGTGACCAGAACAAGACATAGTACTCCAGAAAAGGCCTCACCAATGACCTGTACAACCTCAATATGACTTCCCAACACCTATACTCAAAGGTCTAAGCAATGAAGGTAAACATGTTAAATGTCTCCTTAAACACCTGGTCTACATGTGACGCAAACTTCGAAGAATTATGTACCTGAACCCGAGGTCTCACAGTTCTACAGCATGACCAAAGCCTTACTTTTAATTGTATAGATCCTGCCTTGGTTTGTTTTACCAAAATGCAATACCTCACATTTGTCCAAATTAAGATCCTTCTGCCACTCCTCAGCCCATTGACCCAAATTGATCAAGATTTCTTTGTAATGTTCGATGACCCTCCTCACTGTGATGTACTTGGAATTAATTAAGGCCTTCGTTACAGTTCCTGGAGGTAAACTGTTCTTGAAAATAAAGGAAGCATAAATTAGTGGAAGTATTTTTCAATGGATTCGCTGCTACAGAGTGAGAGTACAACAATTGACATCAGCCTCAGAGCATGTTTAGTGAGGTCCTGCGTGACCTCTTTTGCTCCATTATAAAGCTAAGATTCACAGAAAGAGAGAAGTTCTAGATGCCACAGTTGAACACAAGAATTGGGCAGATATGAAGCAGTTAAAATTCAAAGTAGAAAAGTGCAAAGTGCATTTCATCAGAACAAAAAATTTCAGTTAGGACTATTCTTTAAACAGAGAAAAAAATGAGCTTAGAAAATGGAATATAACAGTGACCAGCTAACATGAACTGCCACAACAATGTAAAGTGGCATTTTGCACAATAAATCTGATTAAAGCATGTATTGCAATATTTTTGAGGCATTATGAATCATTATCAATGCAAATTATTTACGTAACTGTACTTAAAATACCATGTATACATTTGGTCACAATGCTGTTTAAGGTTCTGAGCTGCAGGGAGATTGAGCATTTTGGGATGGCTTATGCAGGACTCTATGTCCACCCTCAAACTGCCAGTGTACTGTAGAGTAGGATGTATTAGATAGAGGATGCACTGCAGTAATTCACCAAGTCTATGTCAGCAGTTTCTGGCCACAGAGTATCAATCATCCAGAAGGACAACAGCGGCATTTCCATTGAAATGTCATCATTTTCAAAGTCCCCTCCAAGCTACACACAAACCTAAATTGGAGATATATCACTGTTTACTCACATCACTGAGGCAATATTATAGAGTATTATTATGGCATAAAGACTGCAGCCATTCAACAAGGAATGAAACAAGAAATGCAGCAAAATAAAGTTAGGGGATGTATTCAGTTAAATGTTCAAAAGGGTCACAGTCAAATGTTCAAGTTTGCCACCAAGTCTTAAACAGGAATTTCGCAATGATTACAGGAAAGGAGCTCAGATGTAAAGGCCATGAAATGCAGCTTTACAGTGTCCTTGATACCAGCATTATAGAAACCAAAGCTACAAAAACTTCAGATGACATTTCTGGACAAGTGTACTGTACTAACAGCCAGTCATCAACGATTCAACAGGGTGAGGACACTGCTGATAGTGCTGTCGACGTCACCATAGTCTTTATTTTCACACTAATTCAGCCGTCTGATTGGAGATGACTGAGGCCTTGTAGAGGGGACATCAACATTTTTATACAGACCAGACAGAAGCAGGAGAAGAGAGCACATGGATTTGTGAAGCTGGTGGAATATGGCAGAAGTGTAGGGTGCAATCAACTGCCTACATGTAGCCCTGAGGGCCCCACATGTTAATGGTCGATGCACCGTAGAATCCCTTCAGTGTGCAAGCAGGCAATTCAGCCCATTGAGTCTATGCTGACCCTCCAAAGAGCATCCCACCCTGTCCCTTTAACCTTGCATTTCCCATGGCCAATCAAAACCAGAGCACCCAGAGGACACCCACGCAGACACGGGGAGAACATGCAAACTCCACACAGTCACCCAAGCCTGGAATCGAAGGCAGGTCACTGGTGCAGTGAGGCAGCAGTGCTAATCACTGAAGCACTGAGCCGTCCCAAGAAATGATAGCTCATCCAAGATTTGAACCCAGGATCTCTTGCATTTCCACACTGTACAAGGCCCTAAGCTAGGATCATAACCCTCGACCAACAAGCCACCAGAGCAGCAAGGGCTCTCATTACATGCTGTGAAGATCCAGATGCTGACTACTAGTTGACAAAAGATCCCGATTTCGCACCTGTCTTGTGACTCCCCATCCAATATGTGACCACAGGAGGAGAGCAGGCCTACACTGAGCAGAGACAGCAGCCAAGCAGCTTGTGGAACAAACTGGTGACATTCCAAAACATTGGTCAACTGCCTCAAGTTCTTGGGAGGAGGTCAACAGAAGGTTTCCACAACCTTAAGGTTGCAGCTGTTGCTACCAGGTATAAGAGACCACCTTGAAAGGCGGAGAAAGGGATGAGATATCTGGGACCCCTTCACTCTTGATATACTGCCAATAAACAGATATAAGGACTCCAGTTCCCTGAACATGTATATCCCCCTGCACGGTTGGTTCTCTGTTTCCCACATTTTAATCGATCTAAAGTGTATGATCATTGTTTTCTCTTGGTCAAGATCCAAAATAAACAAAAAACTGCATTCTATCACAACTTTACCCTGTGACGTTTCAGCACAAAAACTTAGGCTGACATCTCGGTTTAATGTGGAGGGAAACTGCGAACAAAAAATCCTGGCGATCACAGCAGGTCAGTCAGCATACATGGAGAGAGAACAAGCTAATGTTTTGAGTTTAGATGAGTCTTCATCAGAGCTGATGTAAAGTGTGGAGGGGGCAGCATATATGCAATAGGAATTGGGGGGAAAGCGGAGTGCTAGGGGAGAAAGGATGTTGAAAGTTCAAATTAAGTAATCAGAATATGAGAATGGCAGAACAATGGTAAGTCTAACTGCCAGACTGGAAAGAACAGATAGTCCCACGGAGGTGGGGTTGGGGAGAGAGGACATGGTGACAGAGAATGTAATAAGTAAAACTAAAAGAAGGGGAAGGATTGAGAATGGGTTCACAGTTTGAAGGTGTTGAACTCAATATTAAGTCCAGGAGGTTGTAAACTCACGTCAGCTCTGATGAAGAGCCATCTAAACTCAAAATGTTGGCATACTTTCTCTCCATGGATGCTGCCTGACCTGCTGTGATCTCCAGCACTTTTTGTTTTCAGTACAGATTCCAGCATCTGCAGTAATTTATTCCTTAGTGTGGAGGGAATGCTGCACTGACAAAGGTGCCATCTTTCAGATGAAATGTTTTAACACAGGATCTAAGATTCCAATGCTATTGATTTTGAAGGCCAGGGTGGTTATCTCGTATATCTTGGGTGATATTAATCCTTCAGTCAACACCTACAACAACAGATAATCTGGTCCTTATCGTCTGATTGTTTGCAAGAGATTGCAGTGCTCACATTGGCTGCCACATCTTCTACATTGCAACAATGACTACACTTCAAATGTACTTCATTGGCTGTGAGTGTCTGCAAGTCTTTTTTTCCAATAATACATTTAAAAATGAACTATTGGAACTTGTGCCTTTCCTTACTGCCCATCTTTCATGTGCATTTGTCTGACTTAGTTCTCTGAGTGCTAACCCATTGTCTGCAGCACAGGGCTGGTGGGGAGGTTGATGACTTTTAGCTGGGAAACCAAAGATTGCCTTGGAAGATGTGTTTGAGTAGCTCTGAGCCCAGAAGGTCTGATGCCTGAACTCATCACCTCTCTCTAGGTGGCTGCAGTATAGGCTGGTCGACAAGCAACAGCAAGAACCTTGGCAGTGCAGGGAGGGTGAATGCTGTCACTCTATTCCTCAGAGCTACAAATGTGGCGCTTCAGCAATCCTACTAATCTGTTGGGATGATTTGACTGTCTGACTGAAACATTGACTTTCCTGATCATCTGATGCTTTCTGACCTGCTATGCTTTTCCAGCCTCACACCTGTAGACCCTGGCTTCCAGCATCTGCAGTCCTTATTGTCTCTAGACATCAATCTATGCTCTCACTGAATTACCCAGATGCTTGTGCTGTAATGGAAGCTGAGACATTGACCAGCAGATATGGAATCATGGTGGGGTACCACATATGTTAATGTAGTCCACCGCAACTTCCATACTTGCAAGAATGAGTTCGGATTCTGCACAAAACATTGGGCCAAGATGGTACCAGAGTCCTTTGTGTTCTATTACATTGTTTGAGCCATTCGTTGGAAGGCATTCCAATTCACCAAGTATTTTAATGTGTATATCTACCAGTTTTCTACAGCAGCCCTCTCCATTGAAGTGCTTATTTGAATTTTGTGCAGCTTCTGGTAAGCTTGCATACACATAAGAACATAAGAAATAGGAGTAGGAGTAGGTCATCTGGCCCTTTGAGCCTGCTCCACCATTCCAATAACATCATAGCTGATTTTTTCAGGGACTCAGCTCCACTTACCCGCCCACTCGCCAAACTCTTAATTCCTTTACTGTACAAAAATCTAACTGTCTATGTATCACTAAATGGAAGCCTCAACAGCTTCACTGGGCAGGGAATTCCACAGATTCACAACCTTTTGGCTGAAGAAGTTCCTCCTCAACTCAGTCCTAAATCTGAACCCCCTTATTTTGAGGCTATGCCCCCGAGTTCAAGTTTCACCCGTCAGTGGAAACAACTTCCCTGCTTCTATCTTATTTATTCCCTTCATAGTTTTATATGTTTCTACAAGATCCCTGCTCATTCTCCTAAATTCTACTGAGTATAACCCGACTCTACTTAATCTCTCCTCATAAGCCAACCCTCTCAACTCCGGAATCAACTGAGTGAACCTCCCCAGTATACTTTCAGTACCATTACATCCTTTCTCAAAAAAGGAGATCAAAATTGTACACAGTACTCCAGGCGTAGCCTCACCAGCACCTTATACAGTGCCCCCCTTGTCATTTATTCTGGCTACAGATCCCTTGTGTCCAGTTTCTCATCATGAGTACATCCTGCCTTTATGTTCTTTTCTAAATTAGACACTGTTAGTGTTTGAGCTGGCGCAGATGCACGGGAGAGTGAGTAGCAATATTTCTTCTTCACCACCCTCTTCTTGTTCTACCATTTCTCACCCTTCCAACATTATCTGGTCAAGTTGCAGTTCTTGAGAATCTGAAAGGAGAAAGGCATAGAGATTGGGGTGTGGTGAGGGGAGGAAGGGAAAGCAAGACGTGTAGTTTTACACCAAGTGCCGTTGATAAATGAGAAGAGAGTGAAGGAGATGTGGATAATCAGCTGGAGATTAGATTTGAAATTACTGTCATCTTCAAAAGGTTGAGTCCTCTTGCTGGCCACAGACAGCTCCACCCACAACGAGTGCTTTTTCCTTCATGGATGTAAGGTCCTGACCCGAAACGTCGACTGTCCTGCTCCTCTGATGCTGTCTGACCTGCTGTGTTCCTCCAGCCCCACACTGTGTTGACTCTGACTCCAGCATCTGTAGATCTTGCTATCTCTTCCATAGTTTCAGCATCTGCTCCAGCCAGAATGCACCTCCTGTTCAAGATGTGCACACTTACTTTAAGCAGTGAAAGCTGGCTTTAAATAGTAATAATCCAGCATGAGTTTTGGCACCTGTTGATGCATCCAGCCACTCAATAGCACAGCAATTACTAGCTGAATGCAGTATTCATATAAAATCATTAGGTAGCGTGAAGTTGGTCTGCTGTCTTATTCAGAAAGAACCGACATTAGTTAATACTTTATTGTTTCAGTTTTTGGGGTTCATAAAATTTAACTCCCATGGGCTGTCAAATGTGATGATTTGGCCCTTACCTTTGAGGAAGGGAGTCGGTTAGCTGGATGGCCAGTTTGTGATGCAGAATGATGTTAACAATGTAGATTTAATTGCCAATCTGGCTGAGGTTACCATGAAGACCTCTGCTTCCCAACCTCTACCCTTACCTGAGGCTACATTGACAGCTGTGCAGGTGAACCTCTGTCTGATATGGAAGGTTTGTTTTCTGCTTTGAATGAAGGCGAGGTGGGAGGTGTGGGGGCAGGTGTAGCACTTCCTGCGGTTGCAGGGAATGGTGCCGGGGGTGATGGGGCTAGTGGGGAGTGTGGAGTGGATGAGGGAATCGCGGAGAGAGTGGCCCCTACAAAAGGCAGATAGGGGTGAGGAAGAAAATATATACAACCAAAGAGATATTTCCCTCCCCACCCCTGTCTGCCTTATGCATTCACCCATCACCATCCCACCTACCTTCCCCAGCCCCACCCCTCCTCTCCCTATTTATTTCTGAGCTCCCTTCCCCCTCCCCCTTTCTGAAGAAGGGTCCCGATCCGAAAAGTCAAATTTCCTGCTCCTCCGATGCTGCCTGGCCTGCTGTGTTCCTCCAGCTCCACACTGTGTTAATGCTGTGCAGTATTGTTTTCATGCCACAGAATGTCTTCCTTCGCTTTTAATTTAATTCATGCATCAATTTGCAATGTCATTCTAACATCTGCCTTTTCCAGGATACTCATCTCTGAGATGGAAGGCTATTCTAGATTTTTTATAAATTTTTTATAACTACCTAGTGCAGCTTATAAAGCTAAAAAGGGTTGAGACGAGAGAAGGCTGAACGAGAGACAGAACTAGTACATAACAAGGCTGGAAGATGTGTTTGCTCTGCCTTGTTATGTCCTGTGGGAATTGAGATTGAGTGAGGTGATTGTGCAGGTCTGTGCGTGGCATTCGGGATACCAACCTTGTGCTGCTGCAATCAAAAACTTCCAGCTACTACCACACAGGAACCGCACAGATCCACACAGCAGCTGGAGAAATAACTTGTCAAATATCCCAACAATTATACTCTGAAGTATTAGCAAACCAATGAAGTTGTTGTGAGTCTGCAATTCTAGCGGAATTTTTAATCCATTTAAAAGTGTTAGGTTAATGTCACTATTAAAGTAACAGAGAGAAGAATTCCAGCAGCATCCAGCATGCTTTGTATACCGATATTCCACAACTTCATTCTGTTTGTATGAGGTTGTGGTAGCTTGCTGCCTTTAATCCTCCTTTGATGATCCATCTTCTTAAGGCAGTCCCTCCCGGCTTATGCTGACTTGCTTCCACATTTGAAATGAGTTCTCAGATTCCTGAAGAGTCCAGTGCATGACCTACAGTCATTGGTGAAGCAGATGGCTGTTGGCAGAATGGGAGGGTGAGATGTCCCAGTTGCCTGTGTGCCTTTCTCTGCCATTATTTGAGTCCAGCTTGTTGTTGACGATGAGCTTCAATATCCCTCCCATATACTTTCCCTCCACTGTTGGCAGTCTTGAGCCAGGGTTTCCCAGGTGCCAATGGGAATGTTTTTGAAGGAGGCTTATGGTTATTATCAACGTGTGTCCTCACTTGCCACGCTGGTGCATTGAGGAGAGTGATAGTTTCAGGAATCTCGTGGACCATTACACACACCCAGCAGAGCTGATCAATCATGGTTGATGTCTTGATGCTGGCGCATTGACCTGAGCGAGAAATCTGAAGCTGGTGCATCTATCCTGCCAAAGGATTTGCAGGATCTTGCTGTAGCATCATTGGTGGTCCCTCTCCAGGGATTTGTGGTGCCTGCTGTATATCGTCCATATCTCTGAGCCATATAGGAGGGTGGGTATCACAACTCCTCTGTAGACCTGGTGCTATGTTTGAGGTCCTGAAATGCTTTCTTTCTCAGGCATTCAGAATCTGAGTTGGCACATTGAAGTCAGAGCCTTCAATGTCTGCTTTTGTTGACAGTAGGCTTCTAGGTATGAATTGTGGGTTATGATGCTATGGGCGACACTGCCTTGATCTCCCTAAGTAGCCCAAGCAGGGTTTTGTGGTCCATTATTATTACAAATTTATGTCCATAAAGGTAAAGGTAATGGTGGAACTTCCTGAGACTAAATACCTTCCTTCTCTATCTGGGCATATTTATGCTCTGCATTAGCCAAAGTCCTGGATGTATACACTATTGACCATTCCTCTCCATTGGCCATCTATGAACTAATACTACCCTGATGCATTCTTCTTGCAGTTGTTATTATGCCTGTGAAAATAAATAGCATGATCATTCATTTTTTTGAAGGCATGAAGCATCCTCCAGGTCCCCAGAGTGACGCTGTAACTATTTGAGAAAACATATCCCAATCATTTTCAGCAGGAAGTGTGTGTGCATGTGAGTGTGTGTGTATATGTATGAGAAAGAGAAAGAGATCTGGTTTTATACTGGCAGTTGGCTGAGTTGGCTAGATTATTAGAGTGTGTTGCAGAATAATACTATGGCTCTGATACTTCAAGAAGGCCCTGCCTCTTTACCTTACCCCCTGAAGTGTGTGCCATCAAGCTACACTTTATCAATTGTCTCGATGGAGGGAGATGCTAATAGTGCTTCCTGGACTATGGCTCCTTACTGTACTGGACAGAGTGGTTAAAGCTTGGTACCAGGTACTTTAATGCCTGGTAGTCAATGGTTAGAATAAAAGAATCACTCGAACAGAGATCCATCTGAAATATTTTTGCAAAATGCAGGAGTCTAAATCAATGGGTAGCCATGAATGTACTGTGGTAGAGTTTGCTGTTCTCATCAACATTTGTCACTTGAACTTAAACCATTATTCTCATGAAAACAGGTGATTCTGTTGCACCTTTTGGTTGTAGGGTTAACAATGGGAAGTGCGTGATGACATAATATTCAGTTGCTGTGACATTTCTCCACATGTGCTGCAGGGCTCCCAGGCTGCTGGCTCTGAGGTCTGGTATTGTTGGCCTCCTGCAGTGACCACCTCTAAACAAGTGCAACCTCTTTATTTTGTTGTGATGAGAGAATGCTCAGACAATCCTATTTTGTGATCTGTAAGCATATGATACAGCTTAAATGAAAAATGAGCCAGCAGCATTAACGTCATGTGCAATCTGCCAGCCACATCTCATTATTGTTATTTTAATGAGGCAGAGCCTTTCAATGAACCTATTCTGGTTGCATTAGTGTAAAGTTAGAGCTGTGTGCAGCTGCTGTATTGAAGAAACCAGCAATTTATGTTCCAGAAGTGGGTTGGACAGTTTCCACCTACAGGTAAATAGCATATACATTATAAAATGAATAACGTACATTAAATTCTGTTCATAGATTTCCATTGCTATTATCCCCTACTGATTAAAGCTTATTGAAAAATCTTATATACCTCCCTTCATCACTCAATGCAAGCTTTTTGAGCAAACAGCTGAACATGCAGATTAGGAAGGTCATAGGTTTGATCCTTGGATTGTGCTGAGTTAGCTGATTCCAACTAATCCTTAATAAAAATTGAAAGAACTGCGGATGCTGTAAATCAGGAACAAAAATAAAGTTGCTGGAAAAGCTCAGCGGGTCTGGCAGCATCTGTGAAGAAAAAAATCAGAGTTAACGTTTCGGGTCCAGTGTCTGTTCTGAGGAAGGGTCACCAGACCCAAGACATTAACTCTGATATTTTTCTTCACAGATGCTGCCAGACCTGCTGAGCTTTTCCAACGACTTTGTTTTTGTTCCAACTAATCCTTGGCTGGCATGACTCAATTTATTTCATTCATCCAGGGAGAAGAGCATCAGCTACAATTCATGTTCCGAGCCACTGTTCACCTATTTCTGCTGGAAGTTTGTACTGACTCATGTCATTTGAGGATGATAACAGAGTCAGCAGAGGGATAAAGATTGGCTACGGGGTGGGAATATACTTGGTAGAGAGAATATAATGCAGAGACGTGTAAGGTTATGCACTTTGGCAGGAAGAATAAAGGATCTGAACATTACTTGACTCAATAGATTGAATGGGCCACCATGTTCCTACATCTTATGGCATTATGGACAAAATTGGTGTCAGTTATTATGTTTTCCCTTTTGCTCAACCTAGTGATGTTAAGAAATAGAAGATAGAATAAGCCATACCTCTCCTCAAGCCTACACTGCCATTCAATAAAATCATGCTGATCCGCTATCTTTTCTGTACTTTCCAATTTCTCCTAGCCCCATATCCCTTGATTCCCTTAAAAACTGAAAGAACTGTAGATGCTGTAAATCAGGAACAAAAACAGAAGTTTCTGACCTGGCAGCACCTGTGAAGAAAAATCAAAGTTAATGTTTTGGGTCCAGTGACCCTTCCTGAGAACTGCCCCCTTACTGCCCAAATATCTATCAATTTCATCATACTCAATAATTGAATCACTCCCCTAAAAGGTACAGGACTCCATGGACACACAACTGTCTCTGTGAGAAGAAATTTCTTCTCATCCCAAATTTAAATGATTGCCCCAGATCCTGAGTTTATGATTCCCAGGGATGGATTAAGTAGGGTTTGAAGATCTTATATAGATTCTGAATTACCGGAATCAAGTTGCGGCTATTTCTGGGACTAAAGCAATCCTGAAGAAGTGTCATGGATTCAGACTTCAGGTAAGTTGATAGTCTTTGCACGGGCTGGCCTGGAAAACCCCAATGAGGGGGTAGGGGGTGGATCCATGTTTTAGCCGTCCAAGGAGAGGATTAATGAAGGGGTATGATTTGTCTCTGATAGACACAGGGGAATGAACAAAGAACCTGACTCATTAACTGCCCAGTAGCAGCCTTTGCAATGAAAAGCTTCCAGACGATTGCCTTCCCACCCACCATCCCTGCTGCATGTATTATAGCAGCAGGGTCAGAATGAGGCCCTTTATTGGCCATTAATTTGCCACTTCAACGTGTCAATAGGCTGGAGGGGAGGTGTGCTGGTACTTTACCGACTATAGTATAGAGACCAGTTGGTAGTAGGCAGGATTGTCACAGGCAGGCTACCCATTTTATTTTACAAACTCTCTCCACCTTCAAATGCACCAGCAGTGTTCAGGGGTGAGTGTGCCATAAATTTCAGCCTTAGCTCTAGGCATCCATCCAGGGAAACCTGTTAAGCTCACAACTAGTTTTATATGTTTCAATGAGCTCACTTCTTATTCTTCTAAACTCCAAAGAGCACGGTGCAATTCTACTCAATGCCTTCCCATTGGCCGACCTTCTCATTTCAGGAATCAGTCTGGTGAAACTTTCTTGCACGTCTCCAAGTCAAGTTTACATGAAATATTAATCACACTATGAATAAGACTAAGATGCATCATGTAGAGTATACCAGGTCATGGAAGGACGATTGGCTGACTAGCAAAAAGCAGCAAATGAGGATCAAGGGGTCTTTTTCAGGATGGCAGCCAGTGACTAGTGAAGTCCCATAGGAGTCAGTGTTGGGACCACAACTATTTACATTATACATTAACTATCTGGTTGAAGGAACTGAGAGCACTGTTACTAAGTTTACAGATAACACAAAGATAGGTGGAGGGACAAGTTGTGTTGAAGAAGTGGGGAAGCTGCAGAAGCACATGGACAGGCTAGGAGAGCAGGCAAAGAAGTGGCAGATGGAATAGAATGTGGGAAAGTGAGAGGTTATGCACTTAGTTAGGAAGAATAAAGATGCAGACTGTTTTATAAATGAGGAAAGGTTTTGGAAATCTGAAGCACAAAGGGGCTTAGGAATCCCAAGTTGGCCTTGCTGGGTGTCCAGAGGAGGTTTACAAGAATGATCCTGTGAATGAAGGGCTTGTGATATGAGGAACAGTTGAAGACTCTGGATCTGTAATCAATGCGGTTTAGAAGGATGGGGAGGATCTGACTGAAACATACAGAATACTGAAAGGTCTGAATAGAGTGAAGAAGATGTTTCCACTAGTAGGAGTGAATCGGACCTGACGGCATAGCCTCAAAGTGAAGGGAAAACCCTTTAGAATTGAGATAAGAAGGGCAGTGAAGGCCAAATATTTAAGTCAGAGATAAACAGGTTCTTGATGAGTAAGGGATTGAGCGTTAAGGAGAAAAAGCAGGAGAATAGGGTTGAGAAACATATCAGTCATAATCGAAGGGTGGAGCAGACTTGATGGGCCAAATGGCCTATTTCGGCTTCTATATCATATGGTTTTATGTTCCAAAATCTCAATTCACTGCTTGAAAATCATCACCATTAGCTAGCAATCGAGGACCAACTCAGTCAGGGTAATTTTACTTGCTGCCTAATTGTCATTGGTGCTTAGTTGCCTTTTCAGTGGATCTTTTAGGATGAAGGTAACCCTTTTCCTAAGCCTACTGTGTCCTGGGATGGCACCACAGTAGATTGCATCCCCGAGCTTGCTTCCATAGCAGCGTGTGCCTGTAAATTTTTGAAGGCACCTGAGGAGAGATAGATCTTTTATGCTGTTTTCTCAAGTGACAGAAAACAATCCTGCTATCCTATAGCAGGGTCAACAAATTGGGGGCTGAAACTTTTCAAGGCAACAAATTTTCCTGGGAGCTATGAACTCCTGAGATACAGTGTACCTGAAGTTCACCCAAACCTTCTGAGAGATTTTTCTGGAGAAATTTAAGGCAAGTATCTTTGATCTCTCCATACGATCCCATTAGTTCCATTGTTTAAAGGTAAAGGCAAAGCTTTCATATTTCTCTATCATGATGCCCAATATCATGACCTACCGCAGAATTTGAGCTTCCACTACTAATTGTCAGCCAAAGTGAGTCCTGATCATCTCTCTGTGGAGATATGAGTGTAGGGGTAACAGTGGATGGGTACAAAGAACCCTTTTTGCAGCCAAACATACCTGCAATCCTTTGGTCGCACATTTCTTTTTTCCATCACTTCAGGTGAGGGGGAATTCCCTCAATCACAATCTGTGATTGATGTAAGACTGCAGCAGACTAAAAAGATAGAACTACGCAAGTGAAAACAAGCAGAATCTGAGAAAAAAGACGAGAAACGAAGGCAAAGCTGTCCTTAAATGTCAGTTGGCTTTACAAATTGACATTCTTTTCATGTTCATGCTTTGAAGCCGTGCCCAGCTAGTTATGATGGACGTTAGATTAAACTTGTACTGGTGAAATTTGCAGAAAAACACGCAGGTGGCATCAAATCTTATTTTTGATCATTCCAATCTTATGTTAAAGTTCCTGCCCCTTTCCAACAGAATATCTCTTCCCCCAAACATGGTTTAATTCCTTAAGGAGGGGTGACCGCTATCTTTATAATCTGCTGTCAGTTTTATGCAAAAAAAATTACTTCTGGTTTAGAATGGAGTCATCACACTCCTATTAAAGCATAGTTAATGGAACCAAAATGATGGAGCCAAATACAAAGTTTTCTTGAGTGAAAGGAGAAATTTAAAAATCTACCATCCAGGGAAATAACAAAAACGTAACATCAAACACACATACAAACAAAGGTTATGGCTAGTACGGGGAGGAAGGCAAAGGCAAGTGTGTAGAGTCTGTAGAGTCCTTACAGTGAGAATTACTTCTGAGTCGTATTGTTTCGCTGTTGTCTTGTTTCAATAGCAGTAACGAGTACGCCAGTTACACCTGAGTTCTCATTGAGTGGGTGTTGTTTCAAGTTTGGCACCAATTTCTCAATGGACACAGGCGCTGGGTTTGTCAGAAACAGAGATAGAGACAAATAGAGTCTTCCTGCTCTTGCCTACAAATCCATTTTCCCTTGCTTCTGCTTTGCTACTCAAAAAGTAGCTGCTCTCTGAAAGTTCATTGTGCATTCAGAATATAGTTCCAGTATTTTTTCATGCTGGATGACCTTCAGGAGACTTTTTATTTCAATGTGTAACTTCTAGTAAGGAGTGAATCAAGTGGGAGACAGATCTAAATTTCACTTTTTTTTCTGATGATGCTAATTTTCAGCTTTATTGAGCATTTCATGGGCTTGGCTTAAGCCAGTCAGATGATCACAACTGCCATTTTAGGTGATATTTGTCCTTCTTAAAAGTCAGTTTAGTCCATGAAGATCTCAAGTATTAACAATTAGATTATGGAAGTTGAACTATTCTCACAACACATGGAATATCACTATGGGTAAGAATAAGGGGTTTTATTTCCCACTTCTTCGGGAATTAGTATATTTTTATCTGGATTCTTCACAAAATATTATAATCTGCAGAAATGTCAAAACGTTTCTGCTCACCAGTAGCAATCTTCAAGGTGCAGAGTCATATGGGCCTTGGAAAGGTGTATCCGTTCTAAGAATCAATAGAGCCAGTTAAAAACTAGGTCCTTTGTAACTTTACCTCTTATTAAACATTCTATAAACAATTTACAAGATAAGACTTAAAACGATGTTTGACAGAGAACCAACCTTCTCAGGAATCTGTTGTCAAGCGATCTTCCATGATACTGACGGTGTAGAACGACAATTTACATGAAAGCATTAATTCCTTATGCTACAGAAAGGTATGTATTAAGGCAGGATGTCGGCATAAATGAACCCAGAGCTCAGAAAAGAGGGTATATTAGAACCCAATAACCAGGACATAGACCTCTCAGGGGCAGGCTGTGTGCAGGTCAGGGATAGGATCACTGTACTCTGGTCAGGGGCAGGATCAGCTCAGGAATAGCATTAGGTCAAATGATTTTTGTCCCTGCATTTGCCTCAAACCATTGCCTTTCAGCCTTTGCCAAAGCTATGTTCAGGGCAGAAAGGCCCCTCTATCTATAACTCTTGTCCTTCTAAATGTAAGTTTTCAGTTTGAAAGGTGCTGCCTAATGAGTCTTGGTGCATACAGTGCATCTTGTATGTTGTACACATCACTGACACTAAGTGTCAGTGGTGGAGGGAATGAATGTTCTGTAGATGCGACACCTATTAATCAATGCTTTGGTGCTGGATATTGTCAAGCCACTTGGCTATTGTTGTAGTTTCACTCATCAAGGCAAGCAGGAATTGTGGCTTGTAGACAGTACACAGGCTTTGGGGAGTCAGAAGGTAAGTTAGTCACTGCCTGATTCCCAGCCTCCAACCTGGTCTTGTAACCATAGTATTTACATGGCTAGCCCAGTTCAGTTTCTGGTCAATAGTTGCTCACAGGATGTTTATACTTAGGGATTCAGCAATAATAATCCCATTGAATGTCAAAGGGCAATGATGAGATTCTCTCTTGTTTGAGGAGATAATTGTTGCTCGGCACTTCCAGAATCATAGAATCCCTACAGTGTGGAAGGAAGCCATTCAGCCCACTGAGGCCATGCCAACCCTCTGAAGAGCATCCCACCCAGATCCATTCCCCCACCCTTTCCCTGTAACCCTGCTTTTCCCATGGCTAATCCACCTAAGTCTGAAATGTGAATGTTACTTGCCACTTGGCAAGTCTGGATGACATCCAGGTCCTGCGGCATTTGGGCAAGAACTGCTTTAGTACCCGAGGAGTCATGAATGGTGCTGAAGATAGTGCAATCATCACACCAACTCACTTCTGACCTTGTGACGGTGGGATAATCATTGATGAAGCTGCTGAAGGTGGTTGGATCTAAGACACTGTCTTGAGCATCTTCAGTAAGTGATATTCTGGAGCTGAGAAGATTGACCTCCAAAAGACAAAACCATCTTCTTTTATGTCAGGTAGGATCCTAAACAGCAGAAAGTTTCTCTCTGATTCCCAACTAACTCCAGTTTTGTTATGCTCCTTGATAATACTCAGGGCAGAAAGGCTCCTGTATCTGCCACTCTTGTCCTTCTACATGTTAGTTGTCAGTTTGGACTTGATAGTCAATCTTGCCTCACTTCCGGAAGTTCACCGTTTTGTCTATGATTGAACTAAGGCTGCAATGAGGTCGGGAATTGTGTGGCCCTGGTGATACCAAAAGAGAGAGTCACCTCTGCAAAACAACCACTTCCCTCCCGCCATCCCCACTTTTAAAGAACAAAGAAAATTACAGTAAAGCAACAGGCCCTTCGGCCCTCCAAACCTGCACCGACACACTGCCCGTCACGACTAAAACCCCCTACCCTTCCAGGGACTGTATCCCTCTATTAAGAACAAATATTAACAACTTATTACTTACCTGCGAGCTGGATTGCTGTATGACGATGGGACCCTTATCTGGCAGCACCCAAAGCCTCCCGGTGGCACTTTGACCTCAGGAAGTGCCAGCCTCCGATTGGTCAGCAGCTCTCGGTAGGTGAGACACCACCCCAGGAGCCAATCTTTTCTTTGTTCATTCAGAGGACACGGCCATTGCGGAATGAGCTCCTATTTGTTGCCTGTCCCTAGCTGCCCTTGAGAAAGTGGCGGTGAGCTGCCTTTTTTGAACTGATGTAGTCCATTTGGTGTAAGTTCACCACCAATGCTGTTAGAAAGAGCCCCAGGATTCTAATCCAGCAATACAGAAGGAATGATGATACTTTCCAGGTTAAGACGGTGAGTGGTTTGGGTTTTGGTGGCTTTCCTGCAAAGGGGTAGGCTGGACCCTCGTCAGTTCTCCAAGCAGTTGGTGAGATCCCACGCTTCGATAAGATTTGGTCTTTTATTACTGTAGGCCGACAAAGAGGCAAAATATTTAACCCTTCTGGGAGATAGAATTTGCTGAAAATTTTTTCTGTTAATGTAGTGTTCAACTTAGACTTAAATGAAAAAATAGCTCCCAGTTGTTATTAAATAAAAATCAGTAAATGGCCACATTAATCCTACTTATCAATCTATTCAGTTGGATTTATTTTCACTGCAGCTGTTCCTGCTACTTTTTTATAGAGTGATGTAATCCTGTAAGATCCCATAGGCTCATTTAGACACATTCCCTAAAGATTGCATCAGAAATCATCAAGTGCTAAAAGAATCATATTAGGTTTCTCTGTGACCCTGAAATAAAATACCTGGGAAAAAGCAGGATACAAAATGTTTAAAAATATCGAAAAGTACATATAAATTTACAGAGCAGAGCCAGTAATAAAATGTTTACAGTTGTAATGTTTAACTATGTTGTTTCAGAGATGAATGAGAGGACAAAGAACTGTACAATTGTGCAAAAAAAAGCTGTTCAATTGTTCTACAGCCCAAGCAATGTGTGCATGGTGACCCTTCTATTTTGCTTACAGCCATTGTGTCTGGACCATATGGGGCTGCCTCAGCACAAACTGAATAAATCAATGGGGCTGAATGGCCCCCTTCTGCAGTGCAACAATTCTGTGATTCTGCGATATATCCTTACACAGGCCTTTCTAACATGGATTACTGCATGGTGATTCATGTCAACAATTCTTTCCTCACCAGCCTTGCAGAAATTAAAGCTAACTTACACAATTTTTTTTATTTTGTTGCTCACTTTAAGACAAGGGAAATCGGTTTTTGTGATTGGAATGTTTTTCTATTTCAAATAGAAATTTGATGGAAATCTTTTCTTCCTAGTGTGGCAAGCATGATGACAGAATAGGACAAAAATGAAAAAAAAATCAGATCCTCAACATCAAGGAAATGTTCCTGACTTTCCTTTCAATTCCTAACTAGCAACTTCAGAATCTCACTAATAAGCATTATTATATACTATGTATTTGCATCTCATTTTAGTCTAGTTCACATCATTTGCAGGCAGCTTCCAATTCTCTCCTTCCCCATGAAACTGGACAGGGCAACTTCTCAGTGAGTAAGTCAGAGTGGGAACTTGCAGCAGCAGCAAATCACCTCCTGCTTCCCCAGACTTTTGGACAACTGTGTCTTCGTCACAATGTTTCATGGACACAGTCCTCCTTCACCTTTCATCCCTGCAAGTTGGCTACAGCAAACCATCAACCTCACTTTCCCCATCATCTTGGCTCTCTGAGCAGCTCACACCCCCATTTCAGCTCTTAACTTTGAAGCTCAGGAACACCTCTGAATTGCATGCTTCTGTCAGGTCACTACGCATCTTACGCATCTGCTGTTACAATCTCATTGACATTTTATAGCACTTAGCTTCATTTCTTCGCACTAAATCACTTTAGCACTTCATGTTGCTTTCTAAATGCACACTGACTTACTAGAATTATAAATTCATTGAGCTTTTACATCATGGAAAAATGCCCTTCAGCCTATCGTGTCTGTGTTGGTCATCCAGCATACGCCCTGAGATACAGGCTACCAGTCTTTGTGTGAGTCACACTACTTTCTGAGAACACAAGGTCTTTAGTGCTCAATTATTCATCTCAGAATTCCTAACATCTGACTTGCTTTTGTAATACAGCATGTATAGATAAATATATAATCGTTCAGTTTCTTGTCAATGTAATCCCCAGGATGCTGATAATGGAGGATGCAGGAATGGTAATGCCATTAACCATCAAGGAACAATGTTTATATTCTCTATTATTGGAGATAGTCATTGCCTAGAACTTGTGTGGTATTATTGTTATTTGTCATTTTTCACTCCAGGCTTGGATGTTGTTCAGGTCTTGCTCCATATGGTCACTGTCTACTTCAGTATCTAAGGTGTCATAGATACTAACCATTTTGCAATGAGTGACAAGCATCCCTAATTCCATAGGAAAAGAGGAGGAGAGGTTTAGGCAGCATATTCCAGAGTTAGGGCACAGATTCTGTGATCAATGCCAATGTTGTGTAATTCAAATTGGGATCAACAAGTGGCCAGAATTAGAAAAACAGAAAGATCTAAGAGGGTTGCATGACAGGTGAAGGTTACAGAGATCGGGAGACACAAGGCTTTAGTTACTCTCGATTGGACTGTTCTAGTTCTGGGGACATGATTGTGTAGCAGTAACAAAAAACCAGACACAAAAACAGAAGTTGCTGGAAAAGCTCAGCCAGTCTGGCAGCATCTGTGATGAATAAATCAGAGTTAATGTTCCAGATCTGGTGACCCTTCCTCAGAACTTCAGTATCTGAAGGGTCACTGGACCCGAAATGTTAACTCTGATCTTTTCTTCACAGATGCTGCTGGACCTGCTGAGATTTTCCAGCAACTTCTGTTTTTGTTCTTGATTTACAGCATCCGCAGATTTATTTATTTTTAGGTTTTTATTTAATAACCCACATTATTGCAGTAGACACATTGTGCAGTAGAGACACGTTAATGCAGTAGAGACATGGGTTCATTCCCATCTTGGGCGCTGTTGGAGCTTAAATTAACGAATAAATCTGGAATGTAAAGCTAGTCTCAATGATAGTGATCATTAAAACTATAACTAACTGGTAAAAAAAACTATCTAGTTTCCTAATGTGACATCTTTACCCCATCTGACCTACATGTAATTCCAGGCTCACAAAAATGTGTTGATCCTTTCCATTCTTTGACAATGACTTAGCAAATCACTCATTTCAAGGGTAACTAGGAATAGGCAACAAATCTTGTCACATCTCATGAAAGGAAACAAACTCCTGGCCCTCCACTTTGCCCCCCTGATCCCATCCAAAACTGTGCTGTCAATACCTAACTCGCACCATATCTCATTTACTCGTCTCCCATGTCTTCACTAACTAATAGCACCACTAACTAATAATAATAAATGGTCCAGCAACGACGTATGTTTAAAATTCTCAACATCAATTTCAAATTCTTCCAGGATTTTGATCTTCCTCATGTTTCCTTGGAGGAAATGGCTGCCCATCCAGGACTGACAATTGTCAGATAGGCAAAGTGGCAAATCAGTGAAAGTGGTGTCTCATGAGAGTTGCTGATGAGCTAGAGCTTGGGTAGCATATTTAGTGCATGGCATTGTAAGCATAGTAATCTATTAATCCTGTTAAACAATCTGTTGTCATCCTTCTTTTTTGAATGATGTTGCCATGAGGCAGAAGATAGAATAGGAATAGTAGGAGGTCAAGGATAGCTGTCATGGTTTTCAAAAGTAACGGTATGGTAGCAGGAAAAGACATTCTCCACCTAAAACAGGATGGATTTGGGACTGTTCTAGGGCAGTCCTCCTAGGCTGGACGACAAGAAAACAAATTGAATGGAGAGAAATCAGAGGAAATTTGTGCTGTTATCTTTGCCAAAGGTTGCATACAAGTTGAGAAAATGGTGAGAGATTGTTTAATATGGTCACCAGATTCTATGGTTTTCTTCAGAGGTACATTGATGAATTGTTTAGCAACATCGAATGGGTATGGACGCTGTATCACTATTGATATCTAATTCCTGTCTGGTTTTCTTCACAAATGTGAAAGAATCCTTCATCCTGTAAGAGGAAAACTTGCTCAAAGTGGTTCTGGCAAGTTCATCTTATGCCGAACCTGTCATAGATAAGAAAGGGCATAAAGAGACTTTGTGTGTCTTGGATAGCCCAACGATGCAAATGAGCCATGAAGAAAATTTCCATTGTATATGGAATGGCACGGTGGCTCGGTAGTCAGCACTGCTGCCTCACAGCATCAAGGAACCAGGTTTGATTCCACCCTTGGGTGACTGGCTGTCTGGAGTTTGCACATTCTCCCTGTGTCTGCGTGGGTTTCCTCTGGGTGCTCTGGTTTGCTCCCAAAATCCAAAAATGTGGAAGTTAGGTGGATTGGCCATGCTAAATTGCCCATAATGTCCAGGGATGTGCAGGATAGTTAGGCTAGCCATGGGAAATGCAGAATCACTGGGATGGGGTAGTGGGGTGGATCTGGATGGGTTGCTCCAGAGTGTTGGTGTGGACTCGATGGATCGAAGGGCCTGCTTCCACACTGTAGGGATTCTATATATCATACAGCAGCCCATTGCTCTTACGTAAGTCAGCAAACAATTTATTTATCTCGCTTCAAGTAAGCCTGTCCAATCATGCTGTGCCACAGGTCCAATGGCTACAAATTTGGATCAATCATTAAGAATAGTGTGCATTTTATTGATATGTCACATTTGTTCAGGATTACCTTGGGATTACTAAAATTCTACACACTATAGATATGTTTAATCAACCGTCCAGATATGTTATGATGCACTGCTGATGCAAGTGGGACTTGAACCCAGGCCACCTGCCCCAGGGAAAGGGCACGACTACCGTACCACAAATGCCCCGATTCCACTCAGTGTAAGATTGGCCTTATTGACAACCTCACAGATCAGTCCCAAGCATTTGTTCACTATACAAGCTTAATGTTGCAATAAGGCACGACAAAGCAATCTTTGATCAGATCATTTCTTGCTAAGTATTAAGCAAACTCATAAAGCTATCACATTACATTCTGAAAAGTGTTCTGTTTACCTCAGATTACCCAGAAGGTAAAGAATATCAAATGTTTGAACAAGTGAAGATAGCTGTTTCACGCAATTATACAGTTGCCACACATATGATTTTACCGCTGTTGCCACCAAGCAAAAAAAGACATTCTGCCTATTACAGACATGTGTAATGTGGTATTTGAATTTCAGTGTTGCTGTGACGCTAGTAATGTAGGCTATATATCCCAAACATGATTGGCCATATCAAACAGCTTATATATTCAGCTGCTTACAAAAAGCAAGGTATATTCTGATTCTACCCAACCTGTCCACGCTTATGGAACTCAAAACATGGTGTCCAACATTAGATGTGATTTTGCATTGGGCAACAATATTTTCTGGATAATCTTAAGTATGTAAAAAATTACACTGACAACAATTTTTTTAGTTGGGTTTGCAGTATAACATGCTTACGTTTACTGGAAGCTGCATATATTAATACACAGGGATCTCAAAGAACATGTACATGCGGTTTGTCCGTTTCAACTCAATAAAATATGTGACAGCCATTTGCTGGCTCATTTCACAGGACAATACTTTGAACAATCAATCTGCCTCCGATAAAATTTACAATTTAAACAAATCTGGCAGTTATCTGTCAATCATCATTAACTAGTACATTCTCCATGGCAACCCTTCTACCAATCGGAGTACATTTGCCAACGAAAAAGTACTTTCCTTTCCTACAATATAAATGTTTCATTTTGTTTCATTTTACAATACAAATGTTTCAACCTAAATTGGTTATCTTGCAAATTGACCTGTTGAGTGTAAGATGAAAATCTTGCATTTTTCTCAATAAGAAGGCATTCTTGTCCCTTAAGCTAGTTTGGTAAATTTGTTTATTTTAGTTTATTGATTTCCACAAGGATCACGACATAAAGTAAGATCAGAAACATTTGCTTCTTCAATCTTAACAGAAGGTGAATGAAACAATTATATTTTGGATGCTTATAAAATGCCAAATAAGAAAACTGTGGTCGATTCTGAGAACCAATTCAAGTTGGATCCTTAATGCAGGACAAACTAAAAACTGATCAAAGACATGTTGTGCCCCAGTATTAGAAAGTTCTTCTTCATATATAAAAAAAATCAAAGTCTAGAATGGTCCTGTAAGCTTGGTTATGGAAGAAAAGTCTTCTAAATTATTCGAAAGGCAGGGAGGTCGCAAGTATCTGTGAAAAGGTGAGATCAACGATACAGCCCAAAATGATGACTTTGCTGTTCCTTTTCCAGCTCCACATTTATTGACTACAGTCCAGCTGCATCGTATCTCTGACAACATATTGGCGACCCTGATAACATCAATCAAAGAACAAGTAAAACCTAACTACAATGTGAGAACTTGGCTCAGTCATCTATCTTTTTCTCCATCTGAAAAGAATGGAAACATAAAATGAACAGCAAATACAATATTATATGTATCCACTAGATGGAGGCATCCTTATTGTCGTTATTGGATTTAACACAAGCAGCATGTAGGTAAGAATTAACACTATCATGACAGTGGAACAAAGCTATTCTGAAATTATTACTCCTGTCTGAGCAGTTATGCACTGTTAACGTAGCCTGTCAGTGGGATTTTGTAAACATAAGCATTTTCCAGCTTAAAGATCTGTTTTTCAGCAATTTCAAACTGAATTTTGCACATTAACCTTTTGTTTATAAGCAAACAAACAAATGGCACTGTGTAATGACAAATGTATGCTGCATTAAGCTATTTGCATTGTTAGCCTTGAATCCAAATCAGCACTTTGGCCATAGTAGGCGGAAATCAGGTAGAGGATCATTGCAATGAGAAGGAGACAGAACATGAATTCGTGGCATCTTATCAAGGCAACAAAACATCCCAGATCACCACAAGATTACTTTCACCGTAAATAAATGCGGCATCTAATTTGTACACAGCTATGTTTCAAAAGGAGCAGATTTACAAATGATTTTCTTGTGGAATGTCTGCATTTACAGGTTAAGAAAAGCACAGGTCTAACTCCAGGAATGGGGGAGGAAGGAATGAGAGGCCTCTGGCAAAGGTAATGTGTATCATGGATTGGAACATCGAGTTCTGTTCAAAAACAGCTATCAATAGTTCATAGCAATGAGTACTAGCCTGACTATCTGCAGAATCCCGAGACGCTGGCCTGCTGTTGTATCCACTGCACTTATATGGTTTGTACGGTTCAGTTTCTGCTGCAGAGAGTGCCGATCCAACATTGGACTATACAGTAAAATCAGGATCCGCAAATCTGAAGTGGTGGAAAGTCATCCTTAGTCTTAAGGGATTGCCTAAGAGGAAGAAGATGAAGAAGTTTGAGTTGAAATGGCAATGGCTGAAGATAAACATGCAGGATGATGGCACACGGTTCTATGTTTTGTGGATGAAGCTTCTTACTGCACCAAACTGTATGAATGCAGCAGTCTGGGCTAGCTAACTGACAGGCAACAGCAAGGTGGAGCAGCAATGATGGGAGCATGACTGCTGTCACCCTAAGTGCCACTGCTATTCCCCTGAGGTGACCCCTCAGCAATGCTAGTAAACTGCTGGAGCACAGCTACCTGGTGTCCACATCCCAGCATCAAGCTGGGTTTGTATCAATCATAGACCTCACAGCCTCCATCTGAACTTCCACTGCTGCACTGAGACTGGATTCTGCTTCTGCAATTGAAGGTGAGAAACCAACCACCACACCCTGCGTTACAGATGATCCACAGACACTATCCTGAAGTTGGATGTGCCTTCTATACTGGAAATGATGGGCTCTAAGCTCTGCACGAGGCCTCGTGCCAATTGATGAAGCTAAACTCCTCCTTGTTTCTTGACATTGATGTGAGGCAGCAAGCTGGGTTTTCATACCCTTCAGTGTTCTCCTGTACTTCGTCCCAATGAAGTCCTCATCACAGTGCTGTGTAGCAAAACCTGTGTGCAACCTGGCTGTCAGCCTGTAAATGAACTGTCCACTCCTCCTGGCCTGGCTGCAATGTGTGCAGTGTGTGCTTGTGTGCAGTGACTCAGCACATGTTAAATCTAAATCTTTCATACCCTCTAAGGTAGGCACAGTGCCCATTATCATCAGAGATCAGCTACAGCCATCACCCATCATCATAAGACTGACTGGCTAACCAGTGGCAATCCTTGGGAATCTGAAAACATAAATGCTGAAGGAGAAGGCTGGGGTGAGGACATAACATGTAAAAAAGTCTATAGTCCTACCATCTGCAGTTGCACGACACGCTAAACAGCAGGATGAAGGTGAGGTGGGTGAAATGGAGGGGAAGGTCGCTTAAGGGGAAACATACTGTACATTCTTACCTTACTTCATGTGATGGCCATTTTTTACGTCTGCTCCCATGATACAGAGCACGATCTGCTCCTGAGGATTCAGATAATACAGTAGAGCCTATTCCCTGCCAATCCTGCACTGCTCCATCCTTGTATGGGATAACTTGCCTTGCAAGGGAGGGAGAAGAATATCATCGGTTGTGTTGCACTGTCTTCGGGTGATTCTGCCTCTGACTATGACCTTTGATAGGGACTGCTATGAAACAGAGTTTGTGTCAGACTGAAGCCTTCAAGAAAATAATGCAAAGACTGAAAACAATATCATCAGTCCTACTAATAGTTGATGGGCGGGAACTTACGTTTCTCCAACACTGGATCTATTTAATGAAATACAGAAAATGTTGGAAGTGTTCAGCAGGTCAGGCAACATCAAAGGAGATGGTCCTACTAGCTGCGTTGCCTCATAATCTTAGCAACCAATTTATATCATACTAATGTACTTTGTTTGCTATCTTGCAAGAAACTGCACCTTGTTTAAGAAAAGAACTTTTTTTCTGAATAGACTACCTAATGGTTTACCTCTACCACAAGAGAGAAAACAGGCCCTGTGAATACAAATCAAAAAAAGGATGATAATAGCAAAGGATGATAACAGTTCATTGTGATCAAAAATCCAGTTAGATCATACAACGTGGTGAGAAGTGGTTAGGATTCATCACACAACATTGTGTCATTCATTCTTTTCCAGAAGATGGGCTATACTATTCTTAAGAAGGAAGAGTAGGAGCGACCTCACTGAAATTTCTGAATATCATGGAGTTATAGAATACAAACAGATAGCTTCTGGTCCATCATTTATATACCAGCTCTTTAAAGAACAACCGATTCACCTTCATGCCTCCATTCCTTCTGATACATCCCAGCAATGTTTCTCTCCTTCCTCCTGTTTGTGAGTACTCCTGAATCCATTCCCACCACCTTATCGGATATTGCACTCCAACACTTAGTCTTTCATTGTCCAAAAAATGTTTTTCCTTCTGTTGCTGCTGGTTCTTTTGCTAATCACCTTCAATTTGATGAAAGGTCATTCGACCCAAAACCAGTATTTCCAGCATTCTCATTTTTTTAAGAAAGGAATGCCAAAATTCCCAAAATCTGTGTGCCTCTGGCTGTTCACCTTTCAACCACTGAAAACAGTTTATCTCTCTTCAATAAATGTCAGAACATTTGCAGAGTTCCAGGTGTTAGAGAAACAGTTAAAGAAATTGAAGTTATTATTTGAGTGCTGTTCCAACAGGCAAAATCTATATTTGAAATCATACGGATGATTAACAGCTTTACTTAAATACAAAAGATACCTTTTGATGTTAATAGTTTCTGGGTGGAAGGATTAATTAACAGGTTCATGTCAAAACTAAGGCAGCTTTTCTTTTGCCAATTCAGCAGTTCCTTCTGTTTTATTAATATATAAATGAACACAAAAAGGCTCTGTGGAGAATCCACAACTGCAACATTATAGATTGTGGTTCAGGGTAAAGGTCATTGAGAGAATTAGTGAAATGCAGTACTACATTTTTCTTCCATAGATTGAATATTTCAGACCACTCCTATAAGTGTGAACCATTTTGTTGTAGCAAGCAATGTGCCTTCCTTCGCTCAATTACTAGGCGAGATTGGGGGGGTTGAAGTGGAGAATGAGACTTTATTTGGACTAAAACTAATTAAATTATGGCTAACTGAAAGCTGGAGTGGTTCAGTGGGTAGATTTCCTGCCTTTGAGCTGCCAAAGCCTGGGTTCAAGTCCCACTCTAGGACTTATAAACTATGAATAGAAGCCAGATACTGGTGCAGGCCAGCTAGTGAGTATAACTACTGTCCCATGGGCTGGATAGTGGGTCAGCAGCAGGAAATATATCTGGCTGTCCCTGGTTTAGTAACCCAGAGTTCCATGCTGGGGACATGGTTCAAACCTCACATGGAAGATGGTGAAATTTTAAAGAGCTGGTTTCATGGTGACCATGCCTTTTTTGTTATAAAAACCATCTGTTTCACTCATGTCCTATAGTAAAGGAATTCTGCCATACTTACCTGGTCTGACCTGTATGTGACTCCAGACTGAAAGCAATGTGATTAACTCTTAACTGCCTCTGAAACAGTCTAGTAAACCATTCAGTTCAAGAGGAATGGGCAATAAACACTGGCCTTGACAGTGACATGGTGCAGCATAGTGGCTCAGTGGCTAGGACTGCTGTCTCACAGCACCAGAGACCTGGGTTTGATTCTAAGTTTGGAGTTCTTCCCGTGTTTGTGGTGGGCTTCCTCTCACAGTCTAGAGACGCAGGTTAGAAAGATTGGCCATTCTGAATTGCCCCAGGGAATAGAGTAGGTGACTGGGTCTGGGCAGGATGCTCTTCAAAGGGTCAGCATAGATTTGATGAGCAAAAAGGCCTCTTTCTGCACTGTAGGGATTCTGTGACATCTGTATCAAATGAACAAATGTAATAAAACAGCTAACCATGTCAAAACCAAAAGTGGTTATTGACATGGAAGTGATCAACCAATATTGTGGTGACTTTGCATAATATGGCAAAAATAGGAAAGACCAACCAACAATGAACAGGAGCATTCATACAGTGTACCAGAAACAAATTTCTTTACAGGGCCAAGATAGAAAATAACACAGAAAATCCTGGAAAATGTTCAGTATCTATGGAAAGAGCGACACAGTTAACATGTCAGATGGATTATTCTTCAATCATAGCTGGAAGATGAATGGATTTTAATACAGAGCCTGTGAAATGGAAGGAGAAGATATAGGGAAGGTTTGTGATTACAATGGAGGGGGCAAGAGTGACGAGATAACAAAGGGGTTACGACTCAAGGCAAGATAGTAAAGGGATGCTGAAAGAAACTAGGTTAGCTGGATCAGCAGTTTTTAAGCACGATGTTAGTTTTTGGATTGGACACACTACACTTGAGTATTGCTCATTGTATGGGAAGCTGTTGTTAATTAGAAGTACCGGCTTCAGCTGGCCCACTCAATCTTAAAAAGCCAGGATGAAAATTGCTGTTGAACAGAAAAGAAAATGGCAAAGGCAATAGAAAATTTGGGGAATAATTTCAAATTGACAGTCAATTTGGTCCAATCAGGGAATCATGGCTAAAAGGGGTCAGTGTCAGAGATACTGACATTCTGGTGTCTGACTCTGTATGATGCTGTAATGTCGTCAAGGACTGTTCATTTGTAAATAAAGGGTGACTTGGTGACAGGATACCAGCCTGTGTGGAATTATTTCAGTAACAAGTCCCTTCTCTCTCATCCATTTGTCTAGTTCCCTTTGATGGACTTGTGTTATTTGTTTCAAACATTCCCTGGAGTAATAAGCTTCACATTCTCATCACTCTTTGACTTGTTATGACCAGCTGAGGAGGGTGTGTCAGTTCCCCTCATTCCAACCTTCCTGACTGGCTGCAACAAAGTTTCAAGTTTTTTCTCAGTCTGCAGCTATACATTTCTCTAATTATCCATGACAAGTATAAAGCCGCATTTTTAACTAATGTTCTTTAGAGAAGGAAACCTACTATCCTAACTCAGTCTGGCTTACATGTGACTCCAGACCCACAGAAAGGTGGTTGACTCCCACTGTTCTCTGAAATGTCCACTCAGTTCAAGGACGTTAGGGATGGGCAATGAATGCTTGGCAGTAAAAGCAACGTTGCTGTGATTGAATTAAAAAAACATCGAAATGTCGTCAAAAATATTTTACTGTAGCAGTAAATAACCCATCTTAATGGGACAGACTTTCCTCTGGTCCGACAGTCACTATTCCAGTAGAGATGGAGGTACTCATGGGGGTCCTATGCAATCCACATTGCAGCGGACTACAAAGTAATGGCCTGGGAAGCTAAAGATTTCTTTTATGGCAATTCCTCGAGATTTTGGATGGTTCCAATGAAATTAAGCAAAATAGTTGCACAGGAAAAGTTAGACTATTTAATACATAGTCTAACTCCTGTGTAACTATTAGGTAGGTGCCATGCCTAAGCACACACCCCCACTATACCTCCCCAGGCCCGTTATAGACCCCAGACCCTGGGCTGACACTGCAACATGTGTGGCCTCTCCTCCAGAATTCATGACTCCTGGTACCACCCTGCACCCTTGTGAGGATGGGCCAACTGGCCTGGGGTCAAGGCACCCTATTCGTCTTTGACTATGCTGTCGGTCCTAAGGACAATTAAGTGGGGTGATGGAATGTAGGATTGTGCCAAACCTGTCTCTCCATAGCAGCCACCAACCTGCAGGGGCAGACAGACACACTCACATGATTTGCTGCACTGCTGCTGTCTCTGAGCAATGAGAGCCATAGCATCCCTATGCCTGTGTGCTACAGCTGCTGCTGCCAAACCTGGGAATCTAGATGAAGTAGATGTATTCGCTGAGCTGAGACGCTTGATAGCAGACATTTTTCCCCTTACTAGGTGACATCCTCAATGCTGTGGACCCTCCTGTGAAACGCTGTTGTCTTGTGCCGGTTCGAATTTATGTGGTCTGGTTTTTGCTGCTTCCGGTAGGTGCCAGTTCTGGCTGTGCATTGTAATGGTCGGTATGTGTTTGTCTGTGGTGTTAATTTAATGTGTTTGTTGACGGAGTCTGCAGATGAATACCAAGCCTCCAAGAATTCCCTGGATATCCTCTGTTTGGCTTGTCCAATGATAGTAGTGTTGTCCCAGTTGAAAGTGTGGTTTTTCTCATCTGTGTGTATTGAAACCAAGAGCATCTGATCATGTTGTACAGTTGCTAGCTGATGGAGGCTCCACAGCATTGAGGATGTTACCTAGCAAGGGGACAAAATGTCTACTATCAAACCTCCCAGCTTGGCAAAAACACCAACGTCTACAATCAGCACCTGAGCTACAAATCTTCACTCAAACCCTGATCTCGATGAAGTCTCTGATTGCTGACGCCATAGGGTCCTCTCCTGCCTGGGGCTGAGCAGGTGCCTAATCTCCAAACATCTTTCAAGTGCCAGAGGACTGGAGCATTGCTTCCTCGGCCAACTGCAGAGCTGTTGGTGAGGTGCTCACCAGATTGTGGTCCCACACTCTCTCAAAGCCTAATGTTCCCACTGAGGCCTCTGTATGGTGGGGGAGTGCAGGAGGCAGCCTTGCTAATGCTGTCTCTGAGGCCTCAGTACTTTTGTTCACTGACATCCAGGGGAGGGTTCTGGGCCGCTGTGCGTTTCTGCGCAGTGGTCATGGAGAGGCTGGTGGAATCTGCAAGATACAGGAGACATGTGAGGTGCCGCAGCCAGTGATTAGATTTGGTCTGCAACAAATGAGAGTGACAGTTCAGTTAATGTGAGAGTTGCTGTTTTGCAGCTGTTTTCGTACAATGGCTCAGCAGTTAGCACTGCTGCCTCACGGCGCCAAGGACCTGGGTTTGATTCCATTCCCGGGTCTGTTTGGGGTTTTCACATTCTCCCCGTGTCTGGGGTGCGTTTACTCCAGATGCTCCAGTTTCCTCCGACAGTCCAAAGATGTGCACGTTAGGTGGACTGGTCATGCTAACTTGCCCACAGTGTCCAAGGCTGTGCAGGCTAGGTGGATTAGCCGTGGGAAATGCAGGGTTGCAGGGATAGGGTAGGACGTGTTGGCCTGGGTGGGATGCCCTTCAGAAGGACAGTATAGACTTGATGGCCTGAATGGTCTGCATCTGCACTTAGGGATTCTATGATTCTACGCTATGATTTACTCATTAGGCAGCACGTGGATGGTTCAGTGTTTCTTATCTTCTCCTGTGAGGTCTGGTCTCTCTCCTCATAGTAGATGAGGAGCTTAAATCCCAGCTGCAGGAGCCTTTTATGTGCTGTCATGGGTTGTCTTCTCCTATACTGACAGAAAAGGAGGTATTGACTTGAGGTGCAAGTGGGTAGAACCATTGTTTGTGCTGGCACAGGTGGTGGAAATGTGTTCCAAGAGAGTGAGGAGGAATTGCAGAGGGCATACAGGGTTCGTAGTGTGGGGTGTTGGTGTGGGTGAGAGCAGATAAGGGAAGATGGTGCAGGCAATATTAAGAGTGGTAGACCATGAGAGTTGGTGAGAGATGGGTAAAGTAGCAGCGGTTGAGAGAATGTGAGATAACAGAGGAAAGAGTGTGGCATTTAATTGATACAGTAGAAATGATCATTGACCTTCTTGCAACATAGATGTCTAGTCCTTTGCAATATGGAGACTGCACTGACCCAAGTGGTGACCTAAGATCAAGTTGGCACAGACTGGTGGTACAACCTCCAAAACATTTTTTGTTGTAGTGGTCATGTCCTGGGATGTAGCTGTCCTAAATATGGTCAGCAAACAGATAGGGAAAGGACATTAAACAGTGATTGGTTTGTAGGTCAATGGTCCATGAGGGGAGGTTGAGAGACAGGGAAGGCAGACGAAACATGATGGATGAGGGCAGGAAGGTTGAAGGTGACGGTGGATAGGTTGAGAGGGAGAACGGTGGAGAGTTTATGATCAATAACTCTAGATCCTGGGTGATAACTGGATGCTTTGGAATAATTGGGGGAAGGAGCAAGGAGCTGTTGAGAGGGTTAAGGGAGATGGCAGCTCAAAGGTCAAGATCAGAGGGAAGTAGATTAGTTGCAACTGTAGTATTGTAGGATCAATGTCTACTGAGCCAAACTGCATAGAAATCTCACTGGAAATCAGATGCTACTAGAAAATTTCTATCTCGCAGGAGATTACATTCTTGTGGGAGGAGACCATTGGGACATGGGAGGTGTTGTGGGTGTGGCTCAAGGTAAGGTTATCCTTTCCAATTGGTCAAAGATAGCCGCTCAAGGAATGGGGGGGCACATAAACAGAGGTACTCACATTAATGCCTGCCTTGCTCAAAGAGTTCACATTGTGGATTCACACAGCCAATAATTTTGCTAACTAGGCACTGGAGAAGAGAATTCATTAGAAGAGGTCATTGTTCTCTCTAAACATTGGCAATCGATGATAGATAACCAAGCCATCTTTGTTGCCAAGGCATATTGGTTGGTTAAGAGCAGGCACCAACTACCTTCAGATGTCTGAGGGACAATGTCAGAAATGCTTAAGGCTTTCCTGGGAGGGAGACCGGAGTAGAATGAAACTGGAACTGACCTTTATATACTCCTTCAACAAGACCTGTAATCCGGCAGATTTTAATGGACCCAATGTCAGTCATCCTCGAGGTATCTGTGGGCTTAGTTTATTCATCAATGGCTAATTCATGTTGATGGTCAGCAAAGCAATGCTCTGGTATTTACTTCCAAATTCTCCTGCAACAGGGGATCTATCTTAGTGACTAGTTGGTTGCCGAAATCCAATCTTTTTATACATTATTACTACATTAGGTTCAGGTATATGTGCATTTATTAAATTCATTCATGGGATGTAGGCATCATAAGCTAAGCCAACATTTATTATCCATCCCTAGGGGCCCTTAAGAGGCTGCCTCCTTAAACATCTGAAGTCCATTTGGTGTAGGTGGACTCACAATGCCATTATGATGGGAATACCGAGATTTTGACCCAGCAACAGTAAAGTCAGAATGGCGAATAGCTTGGAGGGACACTTGCAGATGTCGGTGTTCACATGTTTTGATGCCTTTGTCCTTCTTGATGGTACTGGTCATGGGTTTAGAAGGTGCTGCTCAGGAGCCTTAGTGAATTTCTGCAGTGCATCTTGTGGATGGTACACGCTGCTACTTGTGGATGTCATTGGTGGAAAGAATAAATGTTTAAGGATGTGATGCCAATCAAGTGGACTGCTTTGTCCTAAACTGTGTCAGACTTCTTGGATGTCATTGAAACTGCACTCATCCACGCAAGTGGACAGTATTCCATCATATTTCTGATTTGTGCCTTGTAGATGGTAAACAGGCTTTAGGGAGTCAGGATTTGAATGGCTTGCTGTCAGATTTCTAGTTTCTGACGTGGTATTGTAGCTACAGTACCTATTTGGCTAGTCCAGTTCAGTTTCGGATCAATGGTGACCCTTGGGATGTTGATAGTGAAGGATTTAGTGATGTGACGCCATTGAAGGTCAAGGGCAGTTATTAGATTCCCTCTCGTTGGAAATGGACATTGCTTGGCACCTATGTGGCGCAAATATTACTTGCCACCTTTCAGTCTACACAGGTTTTGCCTCATTTGGACATGGATAGCTTCAGTATCTGAGGAATTGCAAACGGTGCTGAGCATTGTGCAATCATCATCCCCACTTCTGACCTTAGGAGAGAAGGTTATTGATGAAACAGCTGAAGATGTTTGAGCCGAGGACATGACCATAGAATCAAGGATCCTCATTGAAAAAGAGGCTCTTCTGCTCATTGAGTCTTTACCACCAAAGCTACACCAAATGTACATTAGGCCCACTTTCCTGCACCAGGTCCATAGCCTTGAATGTTATGACAGTTCAAGTGGTTTTTAAGTACTTTTTAAAGGTTGTGAGGTTACCCACCTCAACTACCCTCCCAGGCAGTGCATCCCACATCCTCACCACCCTCTGAGTGAAAAAGATTTTGCTCCAGTCTCCTCTAAGCCTATCATCTTCAACATATGCTTCCTTGTTATTCACCCTTCATCTAAAGGGAACAGATGTTTTCTATCCAACCTGTCCATGCCCCTTATAATCTTATACACCTCTATCAGGCCCCCTTCAACCTTTTCTGATCCAGATAAAACAACTTGACCTTATACAGCCTCACTTTGTAGCTAAAATGCTCCATCATAGACAAGATCCTGGTGAATCTCCTCTGTACCTCCTCCAGTGCAATCATATCCTTTTATCCTATGATGACATGCCCTGCACATTTGTATATCAGCTGTCCTGTACAGCACCAAATTAACCTTTCTGTTCTATTCCCTGATTGATTAAAGGTAAGCATCCCATATGCTTCCTAAACTACCCTATTAATTCACTCTGACACCTTCAGGAATCTATGGGCAAGCATCCCAAGATCCTTCTTTTTCTCTGAACGTCCTGATGTCCTGCCATACCCTGAGGAACCCCTGCAGAGATGTCCTGGAGCTGCGACGATCAACTCCAACAACCACAATCATCTTCCTTTGTGTCAGACTCCAACTAGCAGAGCGTTTTCCCCAATTCCCATTGACTCTTGCTAGAACTCCTTGAAACCGTATTCGGTCAAATGTGGCTTTATGTCAAGAGATGTCACTCTCATCTCACCTCTGGAATTCACCTTCTTGTGTCCATGATTGGACAAAATCTATCATGGAGTCAGAAGCTAAGTGGCTCTGGTGGAAACCAAGCTGAGCATCAGTCAGCAGGTCATGGTAGGTAAGTGCTGCTTGTTAATACTGTTGTTGATGCCTTCTATCATTTACTTATAATTGAGAATAGACTGATGGGGCAGTAATTGACTGAGTTGGCTTCATCCTGCCTTCTGTGTACAAGACATACCTTGTCAATTTCTCACATGTCAGCTACATGCCAGTATTGGAGCTGTATAGGAACAGCTCGGCTACGAGCACAACAAGTCTGCAGCACAAGTCTTCAGTACAAGTTTATTTCAGGAATATTGTCATGGCCTACAGGGCTTGCAATGCCTAGTACCACCAATTGCTTCCTGATTTCCTGTGGAGTGAATTGAATTGGTCTGAAGACTGGTCCTGGTGATGCTAGAGACCTCTGGAGGAGGCCAAGATGGTTCATCCACTAGACAGAGATAAAAGGTACTGCAGATGCTGGAGAATCCGAGATAACAAGCATGGGACTGGATGAACACAGCAGGTCAAGCAGCATCATAGGAGCAGGAAAACTTGACGTTTCGGGCCTAAACCCTTCATCAGAAAATTTCTGATGAAGGGTTTAGGCCTGAAACGTCAAGTTTTCCTGCTCCTATGATGCTGCTTGACCTGCTGTGTTCATCCAGTCCCATGCTTGTTATCTCTCATCCACTAGACACTTCTGGCTGAAGACTGTTGTGAATGCTTCAGCCCATGCTTTTACACTGACAGGAACCTGAAAATCCAATGAAACGGCTACAATTTCATTAGCGTATAATGTTTTTATTAAACGGTAAAAGAGACAAAGCAATGGTCGGACAAAGTTTTGTACTTCTTAAGATACAAATTTGTAAATTCTGAATAAAGTTGACCTTCAACCTAGCATTGTGCCTGTCTATTTTGCGCACAGGACAGAATCTAAAGTCCAGCAGGTGGCGCAAATGTGCCAGAACAGTTGGTGGCAGCTGCTAAAAGCTGGCATCTATTCTTTGTAATGTTGCCAATGAAGCACTCCGAAAGACAGATGTTTGGAGTAAAGATCTTTATTGATGCATTCCAGTTAAGAGTCACAGTAAGACAGTTCAAAGGCTTCCTCTTACTCTCCCAAGCAAAAGTGCCAAGAGATTTAAGAAAATTGAGCCAGCGGCAAAAGCCAGACAACAAACTATTTACAAAGCAATAATAGATGTTGATCGCAAGCCTCATTGTTATGATTAATCCAGTATTCTGTTCTATTTATGTCAATGCTTAATTGAAAACTGGATCTTTTTCAAATCCTTCAGTATGGGGTATGGTAAAAAGATAATTTAAAGCCCTTCAATGATTTTGGCAAAAGCTTGTGTCCCATGGCTTTCAGCCTTCATTCAGTGGTAGTCTTCTTGTCTCTGAGTTTGAAATTTCTAACTTTACCCCACACTTCAAAGACATGAGCATATAATGAAGGCTGAGAGTTCGATTCCCTTCAAGACACATCCTGAGAATGTGCAACATTTTGAGTAAGATAGGGAATCATCTTGCTAGCCTTGACTCTTGAACACAACAGCAATGCACAGGTAGAGGACACTCATAGCCACTGCCATTTTACTACAAGGGTCACCACTGGCCATTGAAGATGAGGTTCCAAAACGTTAGAGTCCCATTTTTACATTCCTTCCACATATTTGGTTTTACGGTTGGTAACTGTCCATTATTGCAGGAAAATAAAAAAATGGCATCATACATAGAATGTCAAGATCTTTAGCCCTCATCGAACATCAAAGATTTCTGTAGCTATCAGACTGTTATCACCCAGTGAAATAATCTAAAGTGCTAAGCTATGCATTTCTGTGCTCACTTCAATGGGGTGCTCGTGAAGCTGAAAGGAAGCAGCTCATAGCAGTCACAAGCTTCATGACTTCCCCCTTCCCAGCTGTTCAACAGGCACAACAAAGCCCACTGATATCTCAGATAACAAGGTGTAGAGCTGGATGAACACAGCAGGCCAAGCGGCATCAGAGGAGCAGGAAAGCTGACGTTTCGGGCCTAGGCCCCCACTGATATCTCTGCTGAAGGAAGATGCAGTAGAATTAAGTCAACAGTGTCATGACATGGCAGTGCATGCAGTGTGGTTTCCAGTGTAGCTGGAACCCTTGTTCCTTCCTCTTCTGCTGCTCTACCTGCTGCAGAATGTAAGTGAAGTAAAACAGCTGCCCCTTCAACTATATCCTAGTGGTGAGCAGCTTCCACTGTTATGAAAGGTCCACACAGGTGCCATAGCCCATACATAGTGCATTGCTTTGCTCCCTCTGTCCAAACCCGCTTTGCTTTCAACAACAGCCTGCCCTGCTGAGCCCATCTAATGTCTACGGCCTCCTGCTCAATCAGGGTCACTGAGAGGCTCTCAACCTTCAGTTTGGGAATCATTATATCTGTCAGTTGATTTTCCCTGTCCTGCTATAGGTAATCATGTGAATAAGTTGAAGAATACTTCATGTCTGGGCAATTCCACCCACATTTGAGATGCTAGGGAATGCCCTGTTACAATCAATAGTAGTGATTAATTGCACTGATTAATTTGGTATTTTCTTTTCAGGCTTGTGGTAATGAGTATGTGCAAAGTTCAATGCAATTTCACCTCAGCAAAGCTCTCCCACTCAATCTCAGTAAATTTTATCAATAGCACTCTTCCATATAATTGTGTTCAACTCTTTTTATAATTTTTGATCTTGCTTCTCTGGTGCTTCTAAATGTGGGATCATCCAATAATTTGACCACTTTGCTTCGAGCTTCTGAATTTCTATTCGCCATGTGAAATGCTAGTATGCTGGTGTGGCCCATTCAATACTTTCCCTCATCTGCCTATAAATTATTAATGACTTTTGAACCATTTCCAAAATTTATCCTGACTATCCACAGCCTTGAGCTTCACTAGCAGCTCTTCACAAGGAACTTTATAAGAACTTTGCCTGCAGAAAACATGAGCTGTCAATTCCTCAAAGAAATCCAGAATTATTTTCCATAGACGATCTACATTGTGTGTTGGCTGATATTGCTGGCTGGATAATCCTCAGATTTTCCTGGTTACTGATTCAATTCAATTCAGTTCAATTTGCTGTGACTCAGAACTGGACTAATAAATCTGTACTGGTCTGTATCTGTTTTAGCTCTACTCTGTTCTCAGTTTAATACTATCTCCCCAGTACACCACACTATTTCATCATGATTCCTTGACACACAATGAACCATTCAATATCTAATCAACAATGCAGGCAGAGATTCATAGACTTCTCCACCGAAAGGTAGATACAATGTGTGTGGCCAGGTAAGTAGGACCACATGTGTGAGACATTCTGATTTTTGACAACACTTGGAGAAGTACCGCTTGTGTGTGTAGGTATGTAAACAATTTTTATGGCATGTTCATGCCTGTAGAGTGGTGGGTAAATTGAGTTTATGACATTTTTAAACAAGTTTAATTCACTCTATATCCAGAAGTATCATAACCTTGAGGCATTATTTTACATTGATTAAATTTAAACAGCGTGCTATTTTGATTAATCACTTCTACTAAGCTGTCAGAATTAAGTTCATACCCTAATTTGGTAATAATGTAAATTCAATGTAAAATTTTAGGAACTCAGAGCTCAGTTCAAGTCAATTTCTGGGATGGGTAGAATTCACTCCAGAAATCAAACCAAACTGAAACTGTTTGATAAATCACCAAAGTTTAGGCAAAGCAGGATAAAACAAATGTACTAAAAATAGTTTTGACACTGCCTGATGTGTCAAAATATTGCCATTTTTACTCAATACAATCAACTCTGTATTGGCAGACAGGTTTATGACAGCCTCATTATCCAAAAGCCATCTGTCAGAAGTAAATTACATTTACTGCATTACAACATCATTGGAGTTAGTCCACATGCAAAACATAATTTTGAGGTTTGTTTTATCGTTTAAACATTATTAAAATAAGAAATAGGTGACAAATATTAACTATATGACTGAATAGCAATCATCTTATCCTGGCTATAATTATTAATAAACACTTTCTATAATCTGTTTTCCTCAAACATTTTTCTAAGCAAGACATAAATCGTGAAGTGATTTTAATTTTTAAGTTATAGATGAAGACTTGGACTAACTCGATCCAATTTTAAAAGAAAAGTGTAACTAATAAATGTCATGCCCAGTAACAGCATGTTACATTTGTTACTTTAAACATGAACCGAATTCAGTGTAGAACTTTCTGGAACTGCTGTGTCTTTTAAAAAATGGACATTAAAAGGCAAAACACAAAAGAAAACAAAGAACTATGGATGCTGGAAATCAGAAACCAAAACAGAAATTGCTGGAAAAATTCAGCAGATGTGGCAATATCTGTGGAGAGAAAGCAGAGTTAATCTTTCAGGTCCAGTGACTCTTCTTTAGAACTGACTTTAGCTGGGGAAAGGTTGATAGATATGCTGAAGATGAGGTGGGGAGAGAGGGGGATAGTGGCTAACAATGGGTTGTTCGTGGTAGCAGCCCATGTAGTGTGTGGGGGTTGTGGTAAAGACATGAGAGAAAGTGCTCAAGCCCTAAACTTTTTCAACTCAATATTGAGTCCAGAAGGCTGCAGGGTCCTTAAGTGGAAAGTGGCATCCTGCTGGAGGTGGTAGAAACGGCAGGTAATGTACATTTGGATGTGGACGCTGGGCCAATTGTTGAATGTTAAAAAGCTGCTAAATTGGTTGCTGATGGTTACATGGCTTTTGCAATTTCTGCATAGATTATCTAAAGTCTCCAAGTCGAATAACCACAGGTGGGGGAATGCTACCATAAATGGGCACGCCAAGATGAAACCCATCTGTGGAATTCACACCTCTTGTTTCTGTAGAGTTATCCAAAACTCAAAATCATTGGATTTCCAGGCCCATTTTTTTCTGAACTAAGTGCGAATGGCCAACATCCATCCCCCATTGTGTAATAATGGCTTTGAACTTCAATTGTCCCAATCAGAAAAGAAAAAAAAAATAATGATGGAGAAGATTACTATGAGGGGAAGCTAACCAGTAATATAAAGGAGGACTGTGTTTCTTTAGATATATAAAGGGCAAAAGAGAGGCAAAAGTGGACATTGGACTGCTGGAAAATGACACTCGAGAGATACTAGTGGGGAACAAGGAAATGGCTGAGGAACTGAATAATTATTTTGCATCAGTCTTCACAGTGGAAGACATAAGTAATATCTCAAAAATTCGAGAGAGTCAGGAGGCAGAACTGAATATGGTGGCCATCACCAAGGAGAAGGTGCTAGAAAAACTGAATGGCCTGAAGGTGGATAAATCACCAGGACTTGGGAGTTCTCATCCAGGATTCTCTCAAGGTAAACTTGTAGGTTAAGTCAGTAGTTAGGAAGGTAAATGCAACTTTGGCATTTATTTTGAGAGGACTTGAAAATAAAAGCAGTGATGTACTTCTGAGGGTCTATAAGGCTCTGGTCAGGTCACATTTGGAGTATTGTGTGCAGTTTTGGGCCCCATATCTCAGGAAAGATGTACTGGCCCTGAAGCAGGTTCAGAGGAGGTTCACGAGAATGGTCCCAGGAATGGAAAGCTTAACACATGAGGAACGTTTGAGAACTCTGGGTCTATACTTGATGAAGTTTAGAAGCATGGGGGTGGTGGGGGGGTGGCGGGATCGAATTGAAACTGACAGCATACTGAATGGCCTGGACAGAGAGGATGTTAGGAACATGTTTCCATTGGGAGGAGAGACTAGGACCCAAGGGCACAGCCTTAGAGTAAAGAGAAGACCTTTTAGAATGGAGATAAGGAGAAACTTCTTCAGGCAGAGAGTGGTGAATCTATGGAATTCACTGCCACAGAAGGCTGTGGATGCCAGGTCATTGAGTATATTTAAGGTGGAGATAGAAGGGCTCTTGACTGTCAAGGGGATCAAGAGTTACAGGGAGAAGGTAGGAGAATGGGTTGAGAAACTTATCAGCCATGATTGAATGGAGGAGCAGACTCGATGGGCTGAATGGCTAATTTCTGCTTCTATGTCTTAGTGTCTTACGGAAATATTGATCATGTAACCAAAATCAGTAACAACTAAAGAATCTTATTACCTCAAGAACCGAAGTGGGCTGGAACACAGCCAGACAGTCTGTGTGAGTAAAAAGCTCCAGAGACATTAGCAGAAATAAAGGTAGCAACATCTGTGCCTTTAAAACTACAGACTGCAACAGCTCAAAATCTCCAAGCCTGTTCCTTTTCAAAACTACTAGCACTAAGAACCAAACTCCTAGTGATAAGTGTACGAGCAAGAAATGTTGTGACTTGATCCAAAATCATCTGACTGAGTTCCGCAACAATTCTGCGTATTACTTTATCCTTTAAATTTACCTGGAATGCCTGTCAGGAATTAAACACTTTCTTCACTGGGGCAACAGAGTACGGCTTCTTCCTTGTCAAGCCTAGCATGTCAATTACAAACTATGCTCTGTTTACTCATAACAGTGCGCTATTCTTATACACCTGCATCTTTCCTCAAATGAGTGTGTGTGAGTGCTGAGTGAGCGAAACAGTGCTCAACTTTCAGCGTGAATGTATGAATAAGTAATATTCTTTATTTAAACACGTGAAAGCTTTATACTGTTTATTCAAAGTGGCACCCTCTCAGGGTTTAAGAAACACACAGATCTTCCTTTTCAAAAACACACAGAATACAGACGTACGGGAAAGGAAGATAACAAGGCGTGGGGCTGGATGAACACAGCAGGACAAGCAGCATCATAGGAGCAGGAAAGCTCGACGTTTCAGGCCTAGACCCTTCATCAGAAATGGGGGAGGGGAAGAGGGTTCTGAAATAAATAGGGAGAGAGGGGGAGGCGGATAGAAGATGGATAGAGGAGAGGATAGGTGGAGAGGAGGCAGACAAGTCGAAGAGGCGGGGATGGAGCCAGTAAAGGTCAGTGTAGGTGGGGGGTAGGGAGGAGATAGGTCAGTCCGAGGAGGATGGACAGGTCAAGGGGGCGGGATGAGGTTAGTAGGTAGGAGATGGGGGTGGGGCTTGAGGTAGGAGGAGGGGATAGGTGAGAGGAAGAACAAGTTAGGGAGGCGGGGACAAGCTGGGCTGGTTTTGGGATGCGGTTGGGGGAGGGGAGATTTTGAAGCTTGTGAAATCCACATTGATACCATTAGGCTGCAGGGTTCCCAGGCTGAATATGATTTGCTGTTCCTGCAGCAAAGGAATTAGGGTTTCAGTTCTCTTTCATTCCTGTCCGTAATACAAGTTTTTATTATAACAAGTGTTATGATAGTAAACCTGTGGGCTGAATCTTAGTTGTTAGTCTTATTCAGTTTCTTGGGTGGTTTATGCACTGAAGCCTAGCAAGATCTCTCACTGCATCTCATCAAACTCATTTCATTAACTAGCTTTGCCAATACTATGACTTCCCTCTTGCCTGATTCTAGCCCCATTTTACCAGTTGCCATCCCCAGAAAGAATTGCCACTCAGCAGCTATCAGCTGAAAGATCAGCAGCTCTGCCACATGTGCCATCTTCTGAAGGCTACTGTGCACCTGGACAAGTGTTGGCAATCTGCCATTGCCCATCACTGGCAATGTAATGGCACAGTAGCCACAAAGGCATACTGCCCATGGTACAAAGCCAGAATGGCTGATACAGTGGGTTCTGCTATAACACATGTTTTGGCATGTTGGAACACAAATTGGCTACTATGCGACCGATGAATAGGAGAACACTATTTCTAAAACGCAAACTTGTGTTGGCTATAACGCGATTTAAAGAGTGGAGAGTGAGGATATTGAGGAGCTTCTTGAGTCCCACTGTTAAGACCTCTCTACTGCTGATCTACAACAATTTGTGCTGAGGGGGAGGTGGAAGCTGGAGATGAAGTAGGTGAAGTCCAGGATGCAGCACCATGAGAGTTTTCCACTTCTGTTTTGTCTTCTATCCTGAGGGAAATTGAGAAAGAGATGCAGTTCTTAGAGGACAATGGTTATAACACAGAACGCAGCAGGGTATCAGGAAACTCTATTTTGATAACTGAAGTGAATAGCTGATATTGCTTGATTGATAGCTTCAAGTGGTTATAAGGTGTTCTGTCTGTGATCTCTTTTGTCAATATCTCAATGTTTATTTGGACAAGATTAAGCATGCAATGTGTTTGAAACCTCTGTTATTGATGTCTTAATGGTCTGTCTGATTGACATTTGATAGAAGATTTGTGATTTCTTTTTGCTCTTTGCAGTTCTACACCTGCCCCCATTGTTAATATGTGACTTGTTGGTTGTGTACCTAGTGCATACACGGTGAATGGGGCAAGGAAGGGGTATGAGTTGTCTTTAGGTGTGCATGGAAAGTATAAAGGGCCTATAGTGCTGGTTGGTGGGGCATGTATGGAGAGTACAAGAGGTCATTGAGGGAGTGGTTAGGACATGTGAGTTAGCATTGAGTTGGGATGGACAGTGTAAGGAGTCATGTGAATACATGAGCTGGCATGAAAAGTAATAAGAAGCCATAAGGACTAGGTGAGTGTGTGCAAGGGGGTGAGCTCTAGTGGGCCTAAAACACTTCATCAAATAGAATCCCTACACTGTGGAAACAGGCCCTTCAGCCCAACAAGTCCACACTGAACCTCAGAGCATCCCACCCAGACCCATCCCCCTAATCTACACATCCCTATGGGCGATTTAGCATGGCCAATCCACCTAACCTGCATATCTTTGGACTGTGGGAGGAAACCCACACAGATACAGGGAGAATGTGCAAAATCCACACAGACAACCACCTGAGGCTGGAATTGAACCTGGGTCCCTGGAGCTGTGAGGCAGCGGTGCTAACCACTGAGCTACCATGCCACCCCACAAACAGCTTTGAAAGCAACTGGGACAAAGTCCCAGAAAAAAATTATGGGCCTTCTAAAGTGACATGAACATCTGGTCCTTAGCCACTGATGCTGATCTTCTGGGGTCAGCAGCCCAACTGTATACCACACGCATTCCATCAGCAAACATTGTGTGCATTATTTTTACCAAGGTGGGACAAGCATGTTGGGAAATTTTCTCACTGGCGCTACCCATCTCAATTGAGTTAGACCAGGAAAGTTGGATCTATGACACAGGTGTCTGACAAGTTGTGCCTGTGAATAAGGCCAGCAAGTGAAACAGAGAATGTCCGAGAATGCAAAATAAATGCAAGGGGAATCATACTAGCAGCAAAAAAATGACATCAACTGTATTTCCCATGCTAGAAATTTCCAGCTTCGTTAATATAGCAAAAATATAGCAGAAAGTCACCAACCTTTAATTTAAATGCAATTTTACACAGGGATTAACTGGGTTCTCTATAATGTAGTAACAATGGGCATTATTTACAATGCAACGTGGCCTGAATTTCTGAATGAACACCAGTTAGAATACTGGGTAGCACTTATTTTAGCCATGATAGTGTTTTTTTTTGAGGTTCCTAACCATTCATCTTTCATTTTCTCATGTCTGTCCACGCCTCTCACCTCACTAACACTTTGGTGTTTAATCTTGTCCAACCATTTTCTTCAACTGAGAATTTTCTAGTTTTCGCCCTCATGTCCTTCGTGACATTGAAAACAGTGAAATTACTCATTGCTCTCAGAAATTTTACACTCACACATACTTTGCCTAACTGTAATAAGGGTCGATCAGCAGAATCTAAAATATCCCATTTACACCCAGAAATACTAATGCAGAACCATAGCAATGACATTCACACCATACATTACACCAGCTCTAAAGTAAATATCAGTCAAGTCATTGCACAAATTCGATCAAAATCAAAAATCCAATTTATTTCCACATAGCAATGTAGTTATCATAGAGTCATAGAGTCCTACAACATGCAGACAGGCCCTTTGGCCCAAACTGGTCCGTGCCGACCAAAATGTCCATCTATGCTAACCCCATTTCCCTGCACTTGGCCCATATCCTTCTAAACGTTTCCTATTCATTTACTTGTCCCAATGCCTTTTAAATGTTTTTTCCACCATGGGACGGGCGGATTGTTAACTGTGGGGTTTTTTTGTTGGCGACTGGAGATTGGGAGCACAGTGGGTACAGAATTACTGTGAGAGATTTCATCTTTAATCATCTGGAAGAAACATTGCTTCAGGCACAGGGAGAGTTCGGGAGAGAGAATGACATATTTCAAAACAGCTAGTGGTCTGTTGCGAGCGGTTAAAAGTACCACACCTGAAAAACCTAGTCTTCCCAAAGAATCTTCCTTTTCTTTTTAAACCTTCTGTCCTACAGGGAAAACACCAACTATTCAACAACAGAAGTCCTCACAGCTGCTGCAACTGAATTCATGTGTTAACTTCTTTCCTTCAGAACGAAGGTACCGAAACAAAAGTGTATCAAAAAACTTATTGGAACTTCCTTCTTATGAGTGTTTATATTTGTTTTACTTATGTTTGTGTTAATCTCGTTTATGTCAATGGAATCTTAAGTAATAACATGATAAACAAATATTTAAGTTGTTCAACCAAACTTTTGATTGTTGAGCTCCTTTGACTTCAATCATACAAATTAGAAGGGGCTAAAAAAGTTGTGTTGATCTCCTGTTCATTGATCACACTGCGAACAGGCCTGGTGGTCAGGACATTCACACAACTCAGATTAGCTGATGTGTACTTGAATGAGTCCTCAAGTGGCAGCAAAGTGAGTCACTGCAGGTATAGTCACCTCACCATGCTCACCCTCCAGCTCCTCTTGTTCCTCCTCTTCCTCCTCCAAAGGTGCAGGTCAGTCATCGCCTACCACCAGTCCTCTCTGCTGGATTCTACTACACAAGGTACTGTAGACCACTATCATGCTGAATTTCCCTGCTGCTGCATTTCAAAGAGTGACCCCAGATCCGTTCAATAGCAGGAGGTCTTCTTCCGAAAACTTGCAAATATCAGCAATGTCATGATCTTGAGTCTGAGCGTACGGAAGCAGTAGTGCTCAGTCACGTTCTGAAGCTAATCCTCCAGATGTATACCTTCTGTGAAGGGCATCACTTGCTAGAGTCTAGAGCTCTATGTTCACCCCTCCAATCTTTGGAATTGCACATAGTTAAGAAAATGGCTACTGCTATTCCTCTCGCTGTTCCTCCCCTTCTTGCTTATACAAGAGGTCAAAACAATCATGCTACTCCCATGCTGTTGAGCAGAATAAGACAGGAAATGTAGATTAAAATAAAAGAAGCTCCAACATAGTAGAAATAATCCTCAAGTCTTGGAAATCACCTCCAAGGCAGTGAATGCACAGTCTCAGAACAAGTTCTCTGGGAAAAAGCCTCTTACCCAAATACAAAAGCAGCTGTCATATCCTTGTAATCCAAGGGTGGTCAGCCTATTTAATTATTTCTAATCAACCTGTTCAGAGATGTTATTACACAGCTCTGGAGCAGGTAGGACTTGAACTTGGGCCTCCTGGCCTAGAGATGTGGACACTGCCACTGCACCACAAGGGCCCTCATCCAGTCTCTTTATTGATCACTCACTGAGCCCCCAATTGTTCAACCTGACAAGTTCCAGGAAGCCTGGGAAATCCATACGTTAACTTTACAAACCAGAATCCACGGCTAAAGATGCAGTCAATATGCCTTTAACCTAATTTATCAGCGGGCCTACCTGCCTTGGTAGGGGAAGAGGGGGTTTCTTGTAATTGCGCTCCCATTAAACATTGAACTTGATAGCACTTACTGGCTTTCTGCCACATCTGCATGTTTTGATCTGTGGATCTCTCATACATATAGCATGCAACCAAATCTGTCATGTTAACATTTTCTCCACAACCCAATCAGGAATAATCTATCACATCAAAATGACCTGTAACAAAGCTGATTACAATGTTTTTTCGAGTGAAAGAAAGTGTAAATTTATCGCTTGATAACCTTAAGAAAAATGATAAAACATTTCCAGAAACTCTAATACTCTCCAATATTTTCAATGTTTCAGTCAGGAGTTTGTTAGAATACTCACATTTCATTTAGGTGGGCACAGTATCAACAACACCCAAAAAGCTTAACGTTATCTTGGGCAAAACAGTTTTCTTGATCACTAACCTACAACTGACTGTCGTATCTCCCTTCTATAGGCTTCTGAGTGCATTGTTATCACAGGATAGATATTAATCTTGCTTCATCTCAACCTCTCACCCCATCACTTCAACCTCCAAGGAGCACATAATCAGTAAAATCATGGGAATTCCACAATCTCCACATTTCCCTTCAAGCCACACACCATTGTCACGTGGCTATAGACCACAGTTCTTTCACTATTAATGGATTAATGACTTGGAAGTCCCTACCTAACAGGACTGTGCAATGATCATCTTCACAAGGATTTCAGCAGTAAAAGGAGAAAGACTTCTAATTTTCCAGGGCATCTAGGGATAGGCAACAAATGCAGCCTTGCCAGCATACCACATCCTGAAAACAAATTGTAAAAATCACTTTTGATCTCAATCACCAGACTCAGCAGCTGCTTTGTATTTTCCTGTTCTTTTCTTCATGTTACTGATTCCCATCAAATCTGATAATGTCGCTTCCTGGTCATTTTCCCAGAGCTGCACTGAAGTATTTTCTCAAGGGTGAAGCAATCAGTCTGTTTTAACTCTGTGTTATTTGCACTGGTGTTTCTCCACCAGAATTTAAATGTAACTTCATGGCATTACCTTAACTTATTCCAAGAGCATTACATTGGTGCCTGGTTGGACTGCCAACATCCCTGCCACCAATAGGTACATTCAGGCTTCTTTGGCAATGATCTATCTGTCTTCAGCAGGCTCTCCAGCCAATGTCCTTGGGAAAGCCAATGTTGCCTCACAGAAAGGATGAACAAAACAGGTAAATGTAGTTCCAGACTTTGTAACTGGGACCTGCTTAGAGAGTTGAGAATTCAGAATTGAGCAAAGGTCACCTCATTGTATCTTCAGATCACATGCAGAGCCACTCTCAATGTGGTTACAATGGTAGCTTAGTGTTTGTGTTTGGTAGGAACTCACTGTCCTGTAATCTCTACACTTACACTCAGAGCAAAGGGCAGAGGAAATGGGATCCAGGAAATTGGACATTGCTCTCAGCAACTAGCCCCCTGCAATCATACATGGGGAAAATTTTATCCAGAGGGGAAAATCAGGATAATACCAATAATATTTTGAGTTTAACATTCCAGTCGTATTTGCCTTCCATTTTGAAGTTTACAAGCATTCCACAAGTTCCACAAACATTCACTCGCCCCACCCCTGACACTCAGTAACAGCAGTGTATACTATCTACAAGAGGCACTGCAGAAATTCACCAAAGATCCTCAGGCAGCACCTTCCAAACCCACAACCACTTCCATCTAGAAGGACAAGGACATTAGACATATGGGGACACCACCACCTCCAAGTTCCCCTCCAAATCACTCACCATCCAGACTTGGAAATATATCGCCATTCCTTCACTGTAGCTGGGTCAAAATCCCAGAAATCCCTCCCTAATAGCATTGTGGGTCAACCTACAGCAGGAGGACTGCAGCGGTTCAAGAAGGCAGCTCACCACCACCTTCTCAAGGGCAGCTAGGAACAGGCAATAAATGCTGGCCAGGCAGTGACGCCCACATCCCACAAAATAAATAGAAAAAAAAAAGACAAGTCGGTCCAATTTGTCTCATTCACCAATTTTATTGTTTATTTTCCTTCTGGGGATGGAGGTCACTGCTGCAATTTTTTCCATGGTGGATGAGGTATGAAGTCAAGTTTGAAGCTCACCAGGTCTTACCTCTTAGGTGATTAGCAAGAAAGGGTGTGTTCCTTTACAGTCTCCTTTGACTTGTCAGATATACTCCCACAAAATCTCCACCTACTGCCAGTCCCCTGCCAGCTTGGGAACCTTCAGATGCAGGTTGAAGTCATGCCATGAGCCAATTGACACCCCTCTGAATTTTACCAGCCCAAGCAAGGGTAGGCTACCATCGAACAGAAAGGCTGAGGACCAAGGCACAATGTATCAGGATGTCACTCAGTGGCCACAAGATATTCTGAAGGGGGAGGGAGAGCAACCAGAAGTTGTGATCCATGTGAAAGAAAGAACAAAGTGCAATACAGCACAGGAACAGGCCCTTCGGCCCTCAAAGCCTGCACCGACACATTTTGCTCTTCCATATTAAAACTGTCTTCACTTACAGGATCCGTATGCCCCTATTCCCTTCCTTTTCATGTATTTGTTCAGGTGTTTCTTGAAAGCTGCTATTGTGTCTGCTTCCACCACCTCCTCCAGCAACATGTTCCAGGCACTCACCACCCTTTGTGAGAAAAACATGCCTCGTACATCTCTTTTGAACTTACCCCTTCGTACCTTGACCCTGGGTCCCCTAGTAATTGACCCGTCCGCCCTGAGAAAATGTCTCATACTTTATCATCAATCCATGCCATTCACAATTTTATAAACTTCTATTAGGTCACCCCTCAAATTCTTGCATTCCAGTGAAAACAAACTCAGTCTATCCAACCTTTCTTCGTATCTAAAATTCCGCATACCAGGTAACACCCTGATAAACCTTTTCTGTACCCTCTCTAAAGCATCCTCATCCTTCTGGTAGTGTGATGACCAGAACTGCAATATTCCAAGTGTAGCCTAACTAAAGTTCTATAAAGCTGCAGTATAACTTGCCTGTCCTTATATTCAGTGCCTTTCCAATGAAGGCAAGCATGCCATAGGCCTTTTTTACTACCTTATCTACCTGCGCTGCCACCTTCAGTGATCTGTGGACCTGCACACCCAGATTTCTCTGCATATCAATACTCCTAAGGGTTCTGCCATTTCTGTATAATTTCCAACTGTACTTGACCTTCCAAAATGCATCATCTCACATTTGTCCAGATTAAACTCCCATCTGCCACTTTTCTGCCCATGCCTCCAACTGATCTATATCCTACTGTATCCTCTGACAATCCTCCTCACTATCCACAACTCTACGAATCTTTGTATTGTCTGCAAAATTACTAATTAGACCACCTACATTTTCCTCAAAATCATTTATGTAGATCACGAACAGCAGAGGTCCCAGCACTAATCCCTATGGAACACCACTAGTCACAACCCTCCATTACAAAAAGCATCCTTCTACCACTACCCTCCGTCTCCTATGACTAGGCCAGTTCTGTATCCATCTTGCCAGCTCACTCTTGATACCATGTAACTTCACCTTTCGTGCCAGTCTGCCATGGTGGGCCTTGTCAAATACTTTACTGAAGTCCATGTAGTCAACATCAACTGCTTTCCCCTTATCAATCGTCTTTGTCACCTTCTCAAAACACTTGATCAAGTTTGAGAGGCAAAGCCTCCCTTGCACAATACCATGCTGTTCATCGCTAATCAGTCCATTTGCTTCTAAATGCTTACAGATCTTGTACCTGAGAATCTTTTCCAATAATTTCCCTGCCGCTGACATGACGCTCACAGGCCTGTAATTTCCTGGAAAATCCCTGTTACCCTTTTTAAACAATGGCACAACATTAGTTATTCTCCAGTCCTCCGGCACCTCACCTGTGGCCAAAGTAACAATGTGTATCAATGTCCGTCAATGCTCCAGCAATTTGTTCTCTTACCTCCCTCAATATTCTGGGATAGATCCCATCAGGACCTGGGACTTGTCTACCCTGATACATTTTAAGATGCGCACACTTCTTCATTTACAATAGCAACTTGGCTTAGAAATTCGACACCCCCTTCCCTGAGAACATCCTCCACAAATTCTTTCTCTTTGGTGAATACCAATACAAAGTATTGATTTAAGACCTAACCTATCTCTTCTGGCTCCACACTTATATTCCCTACATTGTCCTCGAGTGGGCCAACCATTTCCCTGGCTACCCTCTTGTTTTTTATATATGCATAAAAAGCCTTGGGGTTCTCCTTAATTCAGTTTGCTAACAACTTTTCATGACACCTTTTTCGCCCTTCTAATTCCTTGCTTAAGTTCTTTCCTAATTTCCTTATATACTTCAAGGGCTTCATCAGTTCCCATCTTCCTCGACTTTACATATGCTTCCTTTATCTTTCTGACCAAGGTCATAACATCCCTGGTGATCCAAGGTTCACGTAACTTGCCATACCTATCCTTCATTCTCATGGGTGTGTCTCAGTGTGCCTCCTGAGTAACAAACCATAGAGCACAGAATCCCACATCATGGACTTGCTCAGGACAAGCCTCGACAAAAACCACTGCATCTTCCTGCAGGCTTCCATTGCAAAGGCACATTCCAGAAGGAGATGTGTGACAATCTCAACTCCCCCACAGCCACTTTGGGAGCAGCACGCGATGGCACAGGCTGAACGGGCATGCATGATGGATCTCACAGGTAGTGCCCTTCTCACCACCAGCCAAACGATGTCTTGGTGCTTGTTGGAAAGTTCTGGTGATGAGGCTTCCTGTCAAATGACTGCTCAGGGAACTATGCAACAGAATCCACCCTCTCCTTTTCCCCCAGGGTCTTGAGGACGCTATGCGCTGACCACTTCTAGATGGACTTGTGGTCAAAGGTGTTTTTCTTTTGCAAATTTCTCCACGAAGTACAGGTGATACAGAACGGGCCCGCAACTTGGAGCGTTCCATGGAAGTGAGGTCAGACACATCCTTCGCAACACCGGGGACAGGTAGAGCCTCAGTATGTAGTGACACTTGCTGTTTGTGTACTGAGGGTCTACGCACAGTTTGATGCAGTCACACACAAAATTAGCCATCAGGGCGAGGGTGGCATTGAGTATGTTCTTCCCCCCTCAACTTTATCCATGGAGTCCCTGCAGATCCGGTCTATCTTAGCCTTCCAGATGAAATGGACAATGGCTGAGGTAACTGAAATAGCACAGTTCAGGGGGACGGGCCATACCTTTTCTACCTACAACAACAGAGAGAGCGCTTCACACCGGAAGGCCAGGTTTTTACCTGCAATGGAGAGAGAGCAATGACTCAGCTTCACCTTGGCAATACACTCCTCCCAAGATTTTGTGCATGCCCCGTTCCCACCGAACCATATTCCCAGCACCTTTAGGCAATCTGTCCTAACGGTGAAGTGAGTAAAGGATTGGTCAGCCCAGGTCCCAAAGGATATTGGCTTGCTCTTGCCTCGATTTACCTTGGCTCCCGAGGCAGGTTAGAGCTGGTGACAGATGCTCATGAGTCTGCGCACCGACCGTGGATCTGAGTAGAAAACAGCAACGTCATCCATGTACAGGGAGGCTTCAACCTGCAGGTCTCTGCTACCTGGAATAGTTACCCCTCTCAGGCTCGCATCCTTCCTGATGGACTCAACAAAATGCTCTACACAACACACAAACAAGGTAGGAGAGAGTGGGCAGCCCTGCCTGACTCCAGATCTGACCAAGGAGCTTTCTGATTCCCACCCATTGATTGAGACTGCGCTAACAATGTTGGTGTTGGGCAGTTGGATCCAATTGCAGATTCTCTCCCCAAAGCCCATATTGGAGAGCACATCCCACATGTAGGTGTGCAATATCCTGTCAAAAGCCTTCTCCTGGTCCAGGCTGATGAGGCAGGCACCCACCCCCCTGTCCTGCACACGGGTGATTGTATCCTTGAGGAGCATGAGGCTCTCAGAGATCGTCTTGTCTGGTACAGCACAGGTTTGGTCAGAGTGAATCACCAGTCCCAGAGCAGTCCTGACCCGGTTGGCGATGACCTTAGACAGGGTTTTGTAGTCTGCATTCAGTAGTGATATTGGCTGCCTATTTTTAATTTCCTCCCTGTCCCCCTTCAGCTTGTAGATGAGAGTGATGATACCCTTCCTCATGGATTCGCACATGTTACCTGCCAGAAACATTCTGTCATACACCTCCAGGTGCTGGCCAATCAAGTCCCATAGTGCCAAATACAACTCGGTCAGTAAGCCATCACTTCCAGAAGTTTTATTCTTTTCTGAGGACTCGAGGCCCTTGCTCAGCTCATCCAGAGATAATGGCTAGTCCAGCCTCTCTCACTTTGAGCTCCTCAATGTTTTCTGACGTCAACAACTTAACATTTAGCTTCCATGCTTCCTTGCCAGCCTGCTGGTCATCCTGTATGTGACAGTCGGCCAGCAGGAGGCAGCGATCGGAGAAGAACACCAGCTTAACCAAGAACGTGTGGGATGCAAACAGATGATCTATCCTTGGGCAGATAGACTCATCTGGCTGCGACCAGGTGTAGCTGCGCTGTGCTCCATCTGCAGGGGTGCTGAAGATGACATGCAGCTGTAACTGTTTCCAGCAGGAATATAGACTTGGCCTCCAGTTTGCTGTCAGCCCCTCCAGATTGTCCTTCCACGTTGATGATGCCATTGAAATCTCTGTCCAGGATGAGTGACCCGGATGTGGGAGCTGCGGCAAGACAGCTGACCGCTCACGCTTTACCACTGGGGCATACACATTAATTAGTCTCTGGGGAGTGTTTCCGTACATAACAACTGCTACAAGGAGGCGCCCGCCCACCACCTCCTTAACCTTGGAGATGGCCAAGATGCCTCCCTGCAGCAGAACTCCCAGGCTGGAGGAACGGCCACCATTTCCCCTAAGCAAATTGAAGGCCCATGGCCCATAAGCTCGATCATCTCCTGTAGCTGCTGAGGTGTGGCATTTCCTGCAGAAACAGGAGGCCTGCTCTGACGTTGGCCAGGTAAGCCAACGTGGAAACACATCACACTTTAGATTTAATGCTGCGCACATTAATACTGGCAATTTTAACACCTTTCAAAAGTTTATAGAGTTACCCAATATCTACTCACCCACTGTCTTGTCACTGGTGGGTGGGGGGGCGCTCCCTGCATCCCCATGGGGGTGTGGAGGAATCATTGGACACTCTCTGCACTGAGGTAGCTGCCCTGTTCCTCCCTGGAGGGATTGTCCCGCTCTGGTGTCGCCGGGGTGGAAACAAAGCTAGTAGGGTCCGGTTCTGAGTCTGACAGAGGGACTGTCAGAGCGTCAATGCTCCCTGTTGCCTGGAGCTGTGGTGTGTTGGGTACCCCCTGATTCTCACCAGCTGGTGGTTGGGCTTCACCAGGCCCCTCGGGGAGCCTAGGCTCCCTCCGATTGCAAAGCTAGAAGGCGGGTGGAGGATGTTCCCACTGGCATCCACCTTCAGGGTCAGGTTGGCCTGCCACTTGTTGGTCCAGATTCCGAAGGGCCCACTACATCAGTGCTGCCTCCTTCTAGCTGTACGTACCTCCCTAGGAAGGTCAGGACGTCTGCCATCGGGATGTAGGGGTTGTGCAAATGGATTGTCACAATTCAGCTTCTCTGTGCAGGGAGAATGAACAACGGTGTCACAGACAGGATGGAGAGGGGGCTCTTGCCTTCTTTCTCCTCAAAAACCTTCAGGAGACACTCACATTGCTTCACACTCCTGAAGGTCACATCAAAGTAGCTGTCACTGGGAAAATCCCGCAGGCAGAAAACATCTGCTGCTTGGAACCCAACAGCAATCCAAGAGGACTCTCTTCACAAAGAATTTCCAGTCGACTGGCGATCCTTCCTCCACCTTCTTCACAGTCACCCTGACTGTATTCCAGACGCCCTGGCCTGGGGCATGGGAGGTTGCTGAGGCCATAGCTCTAGGTTGGCATTTCCCTGAATTGGCCTTAGGCTGAAGCCAGCATAAAGATCCACCAGTAGCAGGTCATGTTAACCAATGATCCTCCAACGTCCAACCACAATCCCAATCCAGCGATTATCTCAATAGCTCTGATGGCTCACAACTTGATTAAGCTAACTCCCCTGCCAGGTAAGTTCATCTCCCTTACCAATTATACTTATTGCATTGAAACACGCGCATTTCAAATAACCTCCCCTGCACTTTTCAACAGAATTCCTCTGCCTGTTCTTTGTCATGTTTGCCCTGGTTTCTACCTTTCCCTCAATTTCTGATCTATTGCCCTACTCCTGTGGTTCCCATCCCACTACCACACTAGTTTAAACCCTCCACAACCACTCTATCAAGTAACCTCTCCAAGCACATCAGTTCTTGTCCTGCCCAGATATAACCTATCCAGTTTGTACAGGTCCAATCTCCCCTAGAACTGGTCCTCATGCCCCATGAATCTGAAACCCTTCCCATCACACCATCTTTTCAGCCACGTGTTCATCCTATATATCCTACTGTTTCTATTCTGAAAGCTCATGGCACTGGTAGTAATCCTGAGATAACTACCTTTGAGGTCCTACATTTTAACTTTCTTCCTAGTTCTCTATATTCTGCTTTTGGACCTCATCCTTTTTTTACCCATGTCGTTAGTACCAAACTGTACCATTACCACTGGCTGTTTGTCTTCTCCCTCCAGAATGTCCTGCAGCTGCTCTGAGACATCCAGGACCCTAGCACCAGGCAGGCACCACACCATCCTGGACTCCTGTCTGTGGCCTCAGAACTATCTATCCATTCCCTTTACGATTGAATCCCCTATAACTGTAGCATTTCTTTGCCTATTTCTCCGTCCCTCTGCAGCCGAACTAAACATTGTGCCATGAATTTGGCTGTTGCTGTTATCCCCTGAGAGGCCATTCCCCTCAAGGTATCTTTATTTTGCAGGGGAATAACCACAGGAGATTCCTGCACTGCCTGCTTAGCCCTCCTGCTCTGCCTGATGGTCACTCATTCCCTTCCTGACTCTGGAGTCTGAGCCTGCGATGTGGCCACCTCTCTGTATATGCTATCTACGACACTCTCTGCCTTGCGATTGCTCCATAGTGTCACCAGCCACCACTCCAACTCCAAAACTCAGGCTTCCAGGATCTGTAGCTGAAGATACTTCCTGCACACATGCAGGTCCCCGGCTTCCCACATCAAGCAAGAGAAGCACACTACAACTTGGAGCTCTCCCGCCACATTTTACCCCTTTAACTTAAATAATCCTTACAATGCCAAACACTTTTTTTCACTTCCAATGCTCTCTGCTCCCATAACAATTTCTCAAAACTTACCTGTCACTCACCAACAACAATGTCAGAAACTTTTTAGGCTTACACTCCTTTCCCTGCTGGAACTCTCACCGACCACTTTTTTCTCACAATGTTCTGTCTTTCCTCCTCTGAACATTGCCACTCTTTCCTTTTATTGTTAGAAGAGGAAAGAGGAATAGAAACACCACGGTAATGTAATGTTTGGGGCTAACCATTCCTCAACAGCAGGTTCTTCCATGATACCCTTCACACCTGCACTGACTATGAAGTCCACTCCCAGAATGTGTACGAGCGATGACTCAGCACTCTTGTTGGATAGTGCCAATGTCGGTGCAAATGGCATCAGTAAAAATGAGGGCGAGCAGAATGTAGGGAGCTAGAAAATAAATTAAAAAGCAGGACTTTGAAGATAGTACTCTCAGGATTATTCCCAGTGCCACACGCTAGCAAGATCAGTAACAGGATAATAAACCTGTTGAATGTGTGTCTGAAGGAACGGAGGAGGGAGATGCGGCAAAATTCATCCATAGAATTCCCTACAGTGTGGAAACAGGCCTATTGACCCAACAAGTCCACACCAACCCTTGGAGCATCCCACCCAGACCCATCCCCTGATAACCCACCTAATCTACACATCCCTGAACACTATGGGCAATTTAGCATGCCAATCCACCTAGTCTGCACATCTTTGGACTGTGGGAGGAAATTCACACAGATATGGGAAGAATGTGCAAACATTCTACCCCGAGGGTGGAATTGAACCCAGGTCCCTGGCACCATGAGGCAGCAGTGCTAACCACTGAGCCACCATGTTGCCCTTACACAAAAATATTGCAATTGTAACAAAATCATCCAGGTGGACCAATCAGGGAGTCCTGGCTGACAGATATAAACAGGAGTGTCAGAGATTCTGTTCACTCTGAGAGCGGATCAGTGTGAAGGGCTTTCCACATGCAAATAAAGGGTGATGGGATACTGACCTCTGGGGATTATTTCAGGACGGTGATACTTAGGTTCCTGAAACTTTGGGACTGGTTCTGGGGAAGATGGGATGTGTACAAGCTGAACAACTTGCTCCCAAGCAGGACTAGGGCCAATCTCCCCTCAGGGCATTCACTAATACTGGGGGGAGTGCTTCGTCCAGAGTGACAGGTAGAACAGGAAAGTGAGGGACAGTGACGAGAATGAAATGTAGAAAATTAGAAATTAAAAGTGGATGCAGAAGGAACAATAGCAGGTAGCAAACAGAGTCATATTACAAAGCAAGCATACAAAAATGTCAAAAAGACAGGTCCAAAGGTATACTCTTTCAAAATGTATGGAACACATGTAAAAGGTGAACTAACAGTGCAAAAAGATGGAAAAAGATACCGTACGGTTATGATTACAAAGACGTGGCTTCAGCTGACAAAAGATTAGGAATTGAACATCGAAGGATACTCAATCTTTTGGAAGGACATGTAAAAAGGGGAAGAAGTTGGGGTGGCATTAATATTGAGAAAGGAAATTGGTTCAATAGTAAGAAAGGATATTTGTGCAGGAAATTCAGAGTGTAATCAGTTTGGATGGGGCTAAGAAGCAACAAGAGGTGAGAAACATCAGTGGGAATTGTCTACAAGCTTCGAAAAGTAGTAGTGAAGTAGGGTGACATTAAACAGGAAATTGTAGATACATGCACTCCAAGGTGTGTTTGTTCAGCAACACTCCCCAGGAGCTTACCATTAAGTGTATAAGTCCTGCCCTGATTTGCCTTTCCAAAATGCAGCACCTCACATTTATCTAAATTAAACTCCATCTGCCACTTCTCGGCCCATCAACCCACCTGATTAAGATCCCGTTGTACTCGTAGGTACAAAAACCAAAGTTGCTAGAAAAGCACAGCAGGTCTGGCAGCATCTGTGAAGAAAACAATCAGAGTTAACGTTTTGTGTCCGGTGACCCTTCCACCACCTCCAGCGAGATGCCACCACCAGACACTTATTCCCGCCCACCTTCCTCAGGGACCGTTCCCTCCAGGACACCCTGGTCCACACTTCCTTCAGCCCCAACAAAACCCCCCTTCCCCCACAGCTCCATGGCATCTTCCCCTGCAACTGGCTAAAGTGCAACACCTGCCCGTTTACCTCCTCCTGCCCCACTATCCAAGGGGCAACAGTTCACCTGCACTTACCAGAATCTAGAACAAAAGTAGAAGTTGCTGGAAGAGCTCAGCAGGTCTGGCAGCATCTATGAAGAAAAAGTCAGAGTTAATGTTTTGGGTCTGGTGACCCTTCCTCAGATTCGGAGGTAACCTTCTTTGCTGTCCACTACACCACCAATTTTGGTGTAATCTGCAAACATGCTAACCACACCTCCTATGTTCACATCCAAATCATTTATATAAAGGACAAAAAGCAGTGGACGCAACACCGATCCTTGTGGCACACCGCTGGTCACAGACATCCAGTCTGAAAAGCAACCATCCCGCACCACCATCTGTCTTCTACCTTTGAGGCAGTTCTGCATCCAAATGGCTAGCTCTCCCACTTTTCCATGTGATCTAACCTTGCTAACCAGTCTCCCATGAGGAACCTTGTCAAACGCCTTACTGAAGTCCATATAGATATATAGCTATATATAGCTACTTATATATGGCCGTGGGAAGGATGTTGTGAAACTTGAAAGAGTTCAGTAAAGATTTACGAGGATGTTGCCAGGGTTGGAGGGTTTGAGCTATAGGGAGAGGCTGAATAGGCTGGGGCTATTTTCCCCGGAGCTTCAGAGGCTGCGGGGTGCCCTTATAGAAGCTTATAAAATCAGGAGGGGCATGGATAGGGTAAACAGCCAAGGTCTTTTCCCCAGGGTAGAGAAGTCCAAAACTAGAGGGCATAGATTTAAAGTGAGTGGGGAAAGATGTAAAAGGTATCTAAGGGGCAGCTTTTTCACACAGAAGGTGGTGCACATATGGAAACAGCTGCCACGGGAAGTCGTGGAGTCTGGTACAATGACAATATTTAAAAAGCATCTGGATGGGTATATGAATAGGAAAGGTTTAGAGAGATATGGGCCAAATGCTGGAAAATGGGACTAGATTTATTTAGGATATCTGGTCGGCATGGACGAGTTGGACCACAGGGTCTGTTTCCATGCTATACATCTCTTTCACTCTAAACGTTCTGCCATTGACTTGTTCTCTACCATCAATTCTCCTGCTTTATTCTCAAGAGGCCGACATACTCCTGCAATAATCCTTTTCTTTTCACATGCTTATTGAAGTCCTTATAATCCACTTTTATGTTCCTTGCAATTTTACTCTCGCATGCTTTATTCCCCCTCTCAGTCATCGTTTGCTGAATTCTAAATTGTTCCCAGTCCTCAGGCCTGCTACAGTTTCTACAAGCTTCATATGACTTCACTGTGGAACTTATATTATCCTTAAATTCTTTTGTTAGCCATGGACGGACCAATTTTCCTGTTGTGTTTTTTCATCTGAAAGAAATGTGTAACTGTTTCAATGCATGAATTTGTTCCTTAAATATTAACTATTGCTTAGCCACTGTCGTGCCTTTTAATGAAGTTATCCAGTGTATTGCAGCTAACTCAACCTTCATAGCTCCTTTTGTTTCGACTTAGGACCCTAATTTTGGTCTATTTCACTTTCTGTCACTTTCTATAAAGAATCATATCATTTTATGTCACATTTACCTGAAGGTTCTCTCGCACTCAACCCCTTCGCAACTGTGGAAAGCCAAATCTAGGATAATCTGTTCCCTATTTGCTTTCACTATGCACTGATCTACAAATCATTTTGGACACACACCATAAATTCATTCACCATGCTATTATTGCTCATGTGGCTTGCCCTGTCTATATGTAGATTAAATCACCCCTGGTTACTGTAGCAAGTTTTGCAGTTGGAGTCCAGGTTCATAGTTCCTTGAAAGTGGAGTCATAGGTAGACAAGATAATGAAGAAGGTGTTCGGTATGTTCGCCCTTATTGGTCAGTGCATTGAGTATTGGAGTTGAGCGGTCATGTTGCGGCTGTACAGGACATTGGTTAGGCCACTTTTGGAATACTTCACTTGCTTTTCAGTTGTTGACACTACTCACACAGTTTGATATTTTTGATCACCTGCAGAGACATATTATTCAGCCTCTCAACACTCTGCTCACACCTTTGATATCTCTGCCTATAAATTTTGTGCCTGTGCACTTCTTTTTACTCTACCTGACAAAGGAGCAATGCCCCAAAAGCTCGTGATTTCAAATAAACCTGTAACCTGGTGTTGTGTGACTTCTGACAGAATCTAACAATGTAGTAGAACTCTTAACTCCCTCCTCTCTCTCTCCCTCTCTCAATGTGATGCCAAACTCTGAAGTTTTATTGAAAAACACGTCCATGAACTCTTACATGGCTATCCCAGTTGATGTTTTAGTTTCCCCAAAGTACTTCAAAGAAATCTGGTGCCGAAAAATTCAGGGAAGTGGTTACTATTATCGTGACAGATACAAAAGCAGTTGAAGTTCTTCACAAAGAAGTTTGTAAAGATATGCAAAGGCAGTCTTGAATGATTGAAGCCTTGAAACATAGAGCTCTCTAATGCTGCCTCACATGGCACAGTGGCTCAGTGGTTAGCACTGCTGCCAGGGGCCTGGGGCCTGGGTTCAGTTCCACCGTCAGGTGACTGTCTATGTGGAGTTTGCATGTACTCCCTGTGTTTGCGTGGTTTTCCTCTGGCTTCTCTAGTTTCCTCCCAGAGACCAAAAATGTGCAGATTAGGTGGATTGGCTGTGCTAAATTGCTCATAGAGTCCAGGGCTGTGCAGGCTAGGTGGATTAGCCATGGGAAATGCAGGGTTACACGGCAGGGGGGTGGGTCTGGGCAGGATCTTCCTTGGAAGGTTTGCGTGGACTCATTGGGCCAAGTGGCCTGATTGCACTCTGTAGAGATTCTATCATTCTGGATAGACTGCAGAGGATAAAGTGTACACTTTGTCCACCATGCTGCACTTATTCTTCTAACCTCTATTCCTCCTTTCAGAGTAGTATTGAGATGTGTGAAGTAAATACAGGTCTCCTCAACGTTTCTTCTTGCAATGATAGTGTTAGTGCTGTGAAAATTTAAAAACAATAAAGTGAGATGTAAAGCATAATGCATTGATGCTCTGACTACTGTATAACTGAGACTTTAGCCACTTTGGGTGCAGTCAATGAGGCAAATGTCTGGCATATGCTCACTGTCTGTCCACTGAACTGTGAATGATAGTTGGTATGAAACAAAAACTAGAAATAACTTATAAAATAAACACTCTTAAAAACATAAAGAACCAACATTTCCTACACTTCAGTTATCTCATCAAAATGAAATCTGAAATGCAATCCCACCCAGAGGTTCAATCACAAATGCCTGCACATTAGTACAATTGCTTGTGGCAACTCTTTTATCATTCAGCCGGTAATATCAATGAGTTAATCTGGCTTTTGAAGTTCACTCTAAGCAGTTGGACAAATTTCACAGAAAACAACAGACTCCACATTAGAAGTTCTTGTTTATTTGTTGTATATGATTTTGAAAGACTGTAAGGTTAGTTCATGCATCTCCTTGAAAAGGAGCAGAACTACTGCACGTCTTAAATTCAGAAAAAGTGTGATTGTTTTCCCATGCCTTTGGTTACAATGATTCTTCAGAAGGAATGCGTTATAACATTTTGTTTCTAATATGCAATATACATGGCAAATATAGAGGGTATTATCCTCATTCAAGTATTTGTACTTAAATTTGAAAAGGAAAATATACAGGATTATATTAAATTGACTGTAGAGGGCGTTTAATTAGATCACATATTCAAGGAGCCAGAAGACTGTGTTATATTGAATTACCCTCTGTGCTCTATGATTGTTTAATACTTTTATGCGAAGACAGTCACAAGATTTGTTTCAGTCAACACCAGGGGATTTATAGAATGGTTTATTTGTGGTGAAATAGCCAAAAGTACGGCAGCTAAGTCAAAACTGTGTTAGGTATCCACAGAGTGGCAGTAGTGACAATCTATCTCCAAATATCTGCCAAGATCTGTTACAGTAGTACACTGTGGATCCTGGAAATCTGAGATAAAAGCAAAAACGCCACACTGGGCTAGTCAGGTAGCATCCTTGTAGGATAAAACAACAGTGACTTGATTAACCTGAAGGTTCAGTTATTTTGATTTTGTTAGTTCAGAAAAAAGTAAGATGATAGAAAAAAACATTTCCCACGTTGATTCGAAATTGCAAACCAAGTTCCCTTGACAGCTTACTTGTGAATTGTTAAATTACACAGAACCGAAAGTTCATTGTGATCTGTGCTGGAACATCTGAGCAAGAGTAGAGCACTCAGCTCCCTCCGTTCAGGAGTGAAATATTCCCAGGATTCCCACTTCTGATTGCCTTGTAACAAACCCTACTGCCATGTATCAGAGATAAAAGGTACTGCAGATGCTGGAGAATCCGAGATAACAAGCGTGGGGCTGGATGAACACAGCAGGCCAAGCAGCATCATAGGAGCAGGAATGGCATATGTTTGGGCGTGGGATCCCCTCAGTTCTGCAGGTTCTTTTCACTAAAACAGGCTACCCCAGCATTCCCGGACAAAGGGCTGCAGAGCAACTGGACTCTTACTTCAGCTCGGAGTAAGCGCCTACTTAACAGTGGAAGGGGAGGAAAAAAAGGGAAAAGAAAAACCAAACTCAAAGTCCAATTCCCCTAAAATCCCTGTCATTGTCACGATTATGAAAAGTTATCAATTTGTTGCCGATTTTGTAAGCACTACCAGATAGATTGTTCTTTGTGGATGATGTGGTTGTCTACAGCTTTGCACATTTTCTGACTCATTACCGAGAGAACACACCATGCAAATCCAACAATAAGAATCTTGAGGTCATTATCATTGCTATAAATAGGTTCGTTCACACGTTCCTACTGATTCGGCTAGATTTTCAAAGAAACGTGGATTGACAGTAAGGAGGATACTGCATCTGACTGCGATGCGTGTGTCTTTGTCCCGGGCTAGTCAGGATTACGTTCTCAATTTGAGCAGACATGTGTACAAAACCACTCTAAAGGAGGATTAAAGTTTTGTTCTATACTATGACCAACTTTCCCCAGGATGCCTCATTCCTAACCAATCCCTTTGCAGTCTGAAGTTTAGATGATGTCATGGGATCTGAAGAGGGAGATGAAAGGGATAGAGTATAACCATTGGCGCTGTGAACTGCTTCACACACACATACACACACACAAGAGTGCAGAGCCGCCGTCGCTACCAGCCTACTCCGATCAAATCCCCATCACACAGCTCAGGAAGCTCGCTCGCTTTTCCCTTTCGGAGTGCTGGAGGCAAGCTAAAAAGGATCTGCAGCCGAGAGAAAAGAAAAACAAATAAGGGACGCGACTTTCGAGGTATAGCGCCACATGAAATGGGGGTCTGTGCGCTTGCTGCTGTACCTGGTTCCCTGCTGTCTTTGATCGCTCACTGATCCCAGATCAGATTACCAGAGGGCTGCACTGCAATGAGACACTGCCGGGCGATCACAGACAGAGAGCTGGGCGGGGAACTCCGAGCTGGAGGGGCGAGGGGGGGTTGCATTTTAAATCTGAGCGGAGAAGATCAAAGACAGGTATCAAGGTGGTTGGGGTGGTTAAAGAATTGGCCGGTTTGTACGTGGATGTGCCACACTTTGAACGGACTGGGTGGCTGGGCAGGGATTTGGACTGGGAGAGGCGGGGGGGTGGGGGCGAAGCTTTTAGATGTTAGTGTGTGGCTTTCTACATGGGCGGAGAATGTGTGTGTTTGTGTGTGTGTGTGTCTACATGAAAGAGACGAGCTGGCAGCCCGGGGGTTAGGAGTTTGGAGCGATGGACAGAATGTTCACTTGTGCCGCTAACATCGGCAGAAAAAAACCCCACTTTTCAGGACCACCCCCCCTCCCCCGGAGACTGTGTGTGCATTAAATCTCAGGGTCCATTTGGAGCCATCTAAAGAAAAGCCGCCACCAGCTGGGCTGGAGGTAAAGGAAAAGCTTTCACTGAGACATCCCTAGTGTTCCTGAATGAGAAAGGATTGTTGAAAACGGGGAACGCCGTCCAGGCGGTTTTCCCAGCCCCAGCCTGTCACTGGAGAAAGCATTCTTTAGCCCGAAGGTGTGTTTGAGACAGACTGTACTCAGTGGAACATCTAAGATCCCCTGAGCTCTTACCCATCCAACCGGAATCCGGGCTGAGCTGGCAGCTCCTTAAAGGATCTGTTCCTCAAACACTTTCCCTGCTACCTCCCCAACAAGCATCCATACCATCCCGCCAGCTGAACCTGAGTTCTGGATTCGATAGTCCCCACTTGGTGTGGATTAACAGAGCCCGCCATGCTGAGAAAGTGGAAAGCTGCTACCCTTACATTTCATAATAAGGCGACATTCTGCACGTCCGGCATTGAGACTTGCATTGGATTTTGTGATCAACTTCAGGAATGTTTAGGTTCGGGAGATGGGTGTGTGGGGGGCAGCTGCGAACCCCAAGATTAGTTTACAAATACAATAGCATGGGTGTAGAAAGACCTTAATATTTGGATGTATCCTTGGTCAGAAACATTGCATCTGTTTGCATGCAATTAAAAAAAAGTGCAGTTGTTGCAGTTCAATGTTAGAAAAGGTCGCGGTTGTCTATGACCAGGATTTCCTTAAAATGCGCAGATTTTGTGTCACGCTCACATGAGCAGCAGTTGTTTAAACACTTCACTTGAGGTTTTGTTCCGTTGCCGATCTAAGGACCGATTGATGCAGTTTTTATTTATCTTTACCTACTTTATCCACTTGAATCTTACTAGAAATCTTTTTCACTTCCCAGTTTCTCCGTTGCTTGATGAGAAATCCGAGGTAGATCTCAGTGGAGGAAACTTTTTACCGCAGGAATGAGAGCCGGGATATCCCACAAACAGAAATGCATGTTGCAACACCTGCTGATCGCTTTGTTGTGTCTGGTAAGGACTTTGTAATTATGTCTTTGTACCAGTCCTTGAAAAAGTCGCGATTTTCCAGCATCATTACAGGGACGAATGCTATCAGAAGATTCCAAAACGATGATTATGGTATTTTGCGTTCAAATATAATGAGGATGTACTTTGCATCAAAATATAGAATACTTTAACCAAAAATGGCAGTTCTCTTCCGTTCTCTTCTGCGGATTGGCGTGTATACTGAAAGATATGAAAAGTATTGCTTAATACATACCAGCTCTAATTTTCAGGAAGCAGGTCGCACAAAAGTCTCTTGTTATAATTTTGCAAAGGATTGTCAATATGGTTAAGTCCAAGAAAAAAAACTGCACTCCTTTGGCCAAATACCATGACCAAGAAATCCTTTATAAACTGATATGGTACTGCTAACCCTTCAAAGCATTGATCAGTTGCGTAGATTTTTTAGAGTCCTTGTTCATTAGGAAGGATCCAGGAAAGAATTGATTTATTAATATAGTTTATTCGTAACCCACTGAATACAGTCAGTTTTCATTATTGTAGACTCATAGCAGAGTAGCTATCAGGAATTTGCCTTTTGAGGTTTGAACCATTCTATTTGATATAATGATAGCTTTTGCCTGACCAGAGGGCAAATTTGACCTAATAAAATGTTTGGAATTATGTTTCCACTGAATCTGAATAAGTTTTGCCTTCGCCTTAAATCACAAACATCTTCCTGTCACAAAAATATTTCAGGTCCTGAGTTATTCTTGGTTGACAGAAAAAGAACAAACAAAATATGTTAAAAAAAAAACTAAAATCTATGTAAAGCAGCTACTATTTACAAAATAGACTTTTCTTTATCTGAAAAATTCCATATGAAGTAATTGTGTACCATGAAATGTCATGTTAATATTTTACAGCTGTTTCACATCGGGTCCCTACTGGGACACACATCAGTTTTATTATTTTTGCCTTTGTTTTCGTATTTAACCTTAGACCCACCCCTTTCTATTTATATATCCTCCTCTAGCCCCGCAACCTTCTGAGATATCTGTGCTCCTTTAATTCTGAACTCTCGTGCGTCCATGCTTGTGATTGATGTGGTATTAGTATCTATGTCTTAGATGCTGAGCCCCTAACGATTAGAATACACTCCTAAACTCACCCACACTCTGCCTCTCATTCCTTCCTTAATATATTTTTAAAATCTATCTCTTTAACTAAAGCTTTGAGCAACTAGCCAAATAGCTCCCTGTGTGACTAGGTTTCTAGTTTTATTTGATAATGCTAGTGTGATATGCCTTGTGACGTATTACTCTGTTAAAGATTCAACAGAAGTTCAAGTTGTTGTTGCCTAGTCTCTTGTTGCACCAAGTCCTGTTGCCCCATTCCTTAATGATCTACATTGGCTTCTAATTCCTCAATATCGCAGACTAAAATTCTGATCCTCATCTTCAAACCCCTCTTGTGTTTTTGATACCTCCACCAAATGTTTGGAACTGGCATTCCATGAACTTTGCCATTTTATACAACCCTCCATCTCCTTCACCCCACCATTAGTAACCATGCTGTCAGCCATTTTGGAATTCTCTCCTGAAACCTCTCCACCTTCCCACTCTCATCTCCTGTAAGTGTATCCACAAAGCCCACCTCTTGGACGAAGCTTTTGATCACCTATTTTAATAATGTTTCCTTTGGTTTGTTGGCAGTTTTGGCCTGATTGCATTTCTATAAAGCAGATTGGGACATTGTTATGTTTTAAAGTCAGGATGTGAATGCAAGCATGACTTTGTTATCCAAATAAAAAGATTTCTCAAATTTATAGATGAATTACTTGTCTTGTCGCAAGCTTTCTTAGATGTAAAGCCATCAGTAAATTAGGCACTCTAATAAAATTCAATAACCTTTCAAATAAATAATTTGAGCAAAGATAATTCAACTAGAGCATTTGGTTCTATTTATGTTTAAGTATTAAGGTGAAATGAGCCAAGCAAAGTAGTAGGAACATGAGAATATTTTTGCCCAATTAAGATGACTTTCAGGACTGGCACTGAGCTATTCCTATTTGTCTCTTAATGCAAAACATTTCACTGCACTCCATGCTGAATTATAAAACTCTCCAAATCCTTTTGAATAAACTAGTTGAATTGAGACTAACTGCACTAGTTAATAGGCTAGTTTAAAAAATAACTGAATACATAAAGTTGCACAGAATTTACAGAGCAGGGATATGTTGTTTGGTCCAACAGGTCTCTACCTTACATGTACCTCCTTCTACCTCACTTCAACTCATAAGTTATTAATTATATTTCTATTCCCTTGCCCTCATCTACTTTTGTAGCCTAAATGAATCTAAAAATGACCTACCAGTCTGAAGATATGCCTGTCTTGTTGCTTTAATGTACTATAATTTGTTCTGTTCTGTATTTGGCAAGTCCAGTTGGGGCCATAGAAAAGTGCAGCCTTTAATTATGCAAAATGAAAGCTTACTGAGTCAGTAGTGTTTACAAAATCGTAAATCAGAGTAAATGCGTTTGTAGTAGAGTAAGCATCTCAGAACACTGCTGTAATGGATTCCATACCACACAGTGTAGAAGTTGGCTCATTGAGCCTGCTCCATCTTTCAATAACGTCATGGCTGATCTGATAACACTTAACTCCATGTTCCTTGTTTTTCCATCTAGCCCTCGATTTCCTTACTATAAAACATCTGTCTATCTCAGCCTTAAATAGTCTCCATGCCCTTTGCAATAAAGAATTTCACAAATTCACTACTCTATGAGAAATTCCTTCGCATCTTTGTCTTAACTGGGCAACCCCTTATACTGAGATTATGCCGACTGGTCCTAAACTCTCCCCACACGGAGAAATAAACATTTTGTCAAGCTCCTAAGAATTTTATGTGTTTCAATAAGATCACCTCTTATTCTTTTAAACTCCAAAGAGCACATGCCAAACTTGCTGAACGACTGCTCACAAGACAGTTCTGCCTTATCTGTGATCAACCTAGTGAACCTTCTCTGGACTGCCTTCAATACCAGAATATCTTGCCTAGATAAGGGGCTCAAAACTGTTCACAGTATTCCAGCTGTGGGCTGAGTAATACCTTGTATATTTGCTTCTCTGCATCCGTTCTGTGAAGTCCCCTAAAAATATTATATCTTCCAATGGGTTGCGTCCCATTCTTCACAACTCCAGTGAGTATGGGTCCTGCCTACTGAACCTCTCCTTAGAAGAAATTCACTTCGTAACTGGGATCAACCTAGTGAACCTTCTCTAGACTGCCTCCAATGCCGGTATATCTTTCCCGAGATAAAAGAATGAAAACTGTTCAGTTTTACAGATGTTGTATGACTAATGCCTTGTATAGTTTGAGCAAGACTTCCTATTTTCATATTTCATTCCCTTTGAAATGAGGCCAGTATCCCCTAATATCCACTGAACTTGGATGCTAGCATTTTGTGATTCGTGCACAAGGAATCCCCAAATCTCTGTGCTGCAGCTTTCTGCAGTCTTTTCCCATTTAAATAATATTTAACTTCTCTGTTCTTTCTGCCAAAGTGCATAACCTCACATTTCCCACATTATATTCCATCAGTCAAGATTTTTCTCACTTACGTACCCTGTTCATAGCCATTTGTAGACGTTTTGTGTCATCCTTACTACTTGCCTTCTCACTAATTTTTGTGTCAGCTTCCCACATCCAAGTCATTCACATATATTGTACATAATTGTACCTCCTGTCTAATTCCTGCGGCACTGCATTAATTACAGATGGCTGTCCCGAAAACGCCCTCGTTATCTCTACTCTCTATTAGCCAATCCTGTATCAATGCTAAAACACTGCCCCCAAAACCATGGACTGTAGGCTTATTAAGTAGCCTTTTGCATGGTACCTTATCAAATACCTTTTGGAAATCCAAATATATTAGCTGTGCTGGTTCCCATTTATCTATCCTGCTTGTTATCTCCTCAAAGAATTCTCATCTCTCAAGTAGATTCTTTACCATCTTTGTAGTGTTGGTCCAGCTAATATTCTTTTATGTATCACAAAGGAGCAATTGCACAAAAACTACATTACAATTTGCAGATGTTTGTTTCTGCAAAGCCAATTTAATAAAGCCTTGTTTATCCTGTAATTTTAAATGAATGCCAAGGATTTTTCATGCTTGGATGTCCCTTAACCCTTTCTATCTCTTTTCAGATTTCAACAAAGGGCGGTTTATACTGCTGTATTTTTAACCACATATTCTTACACCTATTTTTATTGTTTGAATTAAGTAAAACCATGGAATTTGGTTGAGGAATTATCAGAATAACACTCAGGAAAACAAATAGGCAGTGTCTAAGAATAAATTTGGAACTTAACTTGATATCATGCTAAGACCGTTGCATGACCCAAATGCTAGGAGCTCCAGAAAAAAATGTGCCTTTTGTCAGAGATAACAAGGTGTGGAGCTGGATGAATACAGCAGGCCAAGCAGCATCACAGGAGCAGGAAAGCTTGACGTTTCGGGCCTAGACCTTTCATCAGAAATGCTTTTGTCAGAGAATGTTTTGATGTTGGAAACTGCGCTGATTATATAGTATTATCTGTCAGAGCAAAGGTATGCAGGTTTGGTTTATTCTGGAATCTTCTGAGATGTTCGATGTCCTCACATTTACATCACTAGAGACATGAGACGATGGAGTCAAACCATGCAAGCAAACAGAACAGATTGTAAAACTGTAACATCGCACTGCCAGCCTCCCATTGTCCTCAAAACAAATGGCACAGATCAAGCATTCTTGCTAGAGGCTTTGTTTACAGTAGAACTGCTACTACCAAGCTTGCAGTTGCAACTGATACAGCATTCACTCAGACATCAATACAATGCCAGACTTCCTCCAGCATCAAAAATCAGAAAACTGCAGATGCTTGACACCTGAAAACCAAAACTGAAAAAGATTACACATTATGTAAGGTGGCATCTTGGAAGAACAAAAGCCAGTTAGTTGAAGTTTTAAGTTTAAAAGATATTTCCTCAAACTTTATCTGCTTTGACTCCTCACTGATTTAGGGCAGCCAGAACTTTTATACAATAATATAATGAAGAACGGTGGTTGCTGGAGATCTGAAACAAACAAAAACTGGAATTGCTGGAGAAATTCAGCCTGTCTGGCAGAAAACAAAGTTAACATTTCAGTTTCAGTGCCACGTCTTCAGAACTAGCTCTGAAGAAGGGTCACTGGACTCAAAACATTAACCCCTCTTTCTCTCCTCAGATGCTGCCATACCTGCTGAATTCCTGCAGAACTTTCTGTTTTTGCCTGTTTCGGAAAGTATACACATTTAGTTTATGTCTCGTTGACATCAATTTTAAATATTACTTCGCAGATTGCCTTTTCAAAAACTGAAAGAAGTACATTTGTTTAAGTAACCAGTTATAACTAAGCAACAGTTTTTCTCTCTCAACTTCAGTGAAAAAGAGAAAACTCTTACAGAACTGAGTTTTTTCAGTAAATCTGCCTGTTTTCATTAGGTTCACAAAGCTGCAGGCGAGACAGGAGACTGCCGGGAGCAGGAGTACAGAGATCAAGCTGGAAACTGTGTGACCTGCAAACAGTGTGGTCCAGGGCAAGAACTCTCAAAGGTATGAAGAGCTGAAGGATTTGTTTCTCTGGTTTCATCCTCTGTTTCCTATAATCATAGGATGCATCATTGAATCAGGTGCAGCATTTAATATGCAAGTTCATTCTGAAATTTGAATCTCCATTACATACACTTGCCAGCACAAGTTCTCAGTGAATGGAACTGAAGACTAGTACTGGCAGAGTACAAAACACATGGTGATAGCCGGAGCTAAAAGCTGTGAGTTAATGTTCCTTCCCTTGGGTATATTTGAAACAATTAATTTGACTCGGTTGCTGCCTTAGACTTGAAAAGTGAGTGAGTTCATGTCATTTGGGTTTGTTTATGGGTCCTGGCACACAAAGGGGCACTGGTTCAGAGATCACAAGAAAACACAAAAAGGTCAGGCATGGAGTCCCACTGTGCTTGGCATTGTCTTTTTGTGCATATGTAGTAAAACCAACTGTCTACACACTGGGGCTTAGACTGATTCACAAGTATTGCTGGCAAAGTCCATTTACATATGGGGCACATACTCAAGATGGAATAAAGAAACTTTCAAGCTGAAGTAAGCCTTGTTTTAAATGTTTGTTAAGCTCATGTTGGAATTATTGCCAAAAGGACACACTCTGAATTGAACCAGAACCCAGTTTGCTTTTTACCCTGATGTTTTGTTTCGTGCTGTCAAATAATCTGATGAAATGGTTGAAGGCAGTGTTTTCAAAATGTGTGCACCAGAGGTTTCATCAGTGATGTGCATGCATAACCCAGGCTATGGGTCTGGCATCCCAATGCTGGAATTTGAGGGTTAGCTTGATTTAGATCTTCTGGGGGCCCTGCCAACTCCTGCTGCAAATTCAAAATAAAAGTTAACAGAATTGACTCCAGATTCACTGTGAAAATGAAGCTCATGTCCAGAACTGATTAAGAGGGCCCACTTTTCAAAGAATATTGGAAACATACACTGTACTTTAAAAGAAATAAATCATTTGTTCTTTTAACTCTTAATGTTCAGAATGTGATAACCAATTACTATTATTTTCAAAACAATTATCCTAAAGTTGTGTGTTTGAAATGAAACTGGAGATAACAAAGTTTTAAAATTTTACCAGTTAATTGAATCTCCCTGCAGAAATCTAATGTCTAAAAATAAGTCGAAAATGCTCCCATAATTCTCCAGTGCTTAATTAGCTTGCTGTCAAGTGATCAAAATTGGCTTGTAGCGGTTAAAATCCTGATTTAAAATGCAACTTGATTAAATCGGTTAATGATTAGCATGAAAATGGGAGGGGGAAGAGAGAGAAAAGTGATTTAGAAGTCCCATTGTTGAGGAAACTAGATTAAGTTGTTGTTTACTTTGTCAGACATAGAGGACTGTTTTGGCTTCAAGTTATCTTTAGTTCTATCATCTTGTTCCTACCCACATTAGAACTGCTTTACATGGTCATGCTAAGAAGTCAGGGACAATGGTGACTTTTTGTTTGTGAGAATGCCATGTCATCCATTGAAATTCAAGTGTTTGTTCTTGTGCACATTGTGCCTTTGTGCTCAACTAACTCTTTGTTGTTCATGGACCATTACGAATTTTGCTCATTGGCCCGAGAACTAAGGAACAAAATTACACACAAGTTTAAGCAAGGGTAGTCGAATTAGTAATTCCTATTTAAAATATCATCATTTTCCTCTGATAGTCCAACAATCCTTTCCCTGTTCTTTCTTCTGCACCTTTTAGCTTTGCAAAAAATATTTCTCTAAAGTTAATTCTATTGTGTGCTGCATTAGCTAATCTCAACTAAGAAAGCAGCAGGAGCACTGTAATTGGGCGGAGTGCCCCCTAGGCTAAGGAGGGAAAATATCAACCCTTAATCACTGAGTTTTCCTGCTCCTATGATGCTGCTTGACCTGCTGTGTTCATCCAGCCCCATGCTTGTTAACCCTTAATCACTCTTTAGTTCGTTGATGCTGGAAAATGCATGTGTGGACATTAAATGAAGGCAGCTGCATTGCCTCCTGTAACTTTAGGGCCCTTTCAGAGCACTCTTCAAACTGAATCAGAAGGATACGGAATCGAGTTCCTTAGCAATGATTGAACACGTAATTTAGGCTGATATTTCTATGAAGCACAGAGGAAATGTGGCATCGCTGAAGATGCTGACCTTTGGATGAGATGAAAAGTGAAGACCTTTGCTTGTTCCACTCTGACTGTATGCTCTGCTGGTTCCTGTGGAGGTTGGAGAATATAAGGCTTATTATGAAGACAAAAAAAAATCATGTATTGCGCATAACCAATAACATTAATACACAAAGTGACCTGAAATACATTTCATTCCTTCTTTGTGAATGCTGTTAATGGGAGGGCAGCTGTTCAATTTAATTAAACCTATGGCTAACTATTAATTAGTAAGATGATCAAATAGCTATCAGTCCTGATTAATTGCATCAACAACCTGCATTCATACAGCAAATGTAATATAGTCAAAGGTTCCAAAGCACTTCACAGGAACTAATCACACCTCAATATCTGATTTCTTGGTCATTTTGGCTTTGAATCACTCCACCATTGATTGCAATGTCTTCTGTCGCTAATGACTAACCACACTCTCAAAGAGCAAACAATTGTCTTAGCTATCAAGAGATAACTCTTAAAAAAAGGATGGTTCAGAGAGAGGAAAGTACGTAGCGTTGGCTTTTTAAAATAATCTCTTGCTCAGTCTGGTTTTGCATGTCGCTGAGTCAAATACTGGTAAAGTTTAATAAACTTGAGGTTGGCATTTTAATGCAGTGCTGAAAGATACTGCGTTATCTTTTAGATGTTAAACCAAGTCTCCTGTTTGAGATCTCACAGCACTATTTGAAAAAGAACAGGGATTTCACTGTATTTTTAGCTTGCACACCAAATATAGATGATCAGGTCAGTCAATCATCTTAATTATGGGATCTTGTGACATGTAAGTTTCCTATCTGCCACATTTACTCATATAACAATAATGACTGCATTTTAAAAATAATTAATTAGTTCAGCATAGGATAAGATCCAAGATAAATAGAAGACTTCTTTATAATTATTTGCATAATTATCTATTTATTACGTATCACCGATATTACTTTCTTACACCATAGGTTCACAAACTTTACAAGCCTTACAAACACTGAGTAACACGCATTTTGTTCCTTACTCCTTTAATTAACTCTTTTCAGATTGAAGGTTTTAGCATAAATCAACAACCAATATAATGTTATTATGAGATTCCCAAGTGCTATTGGCGGTTTTCAGCTTAAAAAGGATAGACCTTCTGATCAGCAAAATGCCCACATAACTGCTCAACACAATTGTACAAATTCCAAGTGAGCTGTTTTTGGATCCATCTTAGCCCATTGTAGTTTAAAAGGAGAACGCTTCAAATGTAGTAGAAGCATATTAAGCACGTATGTACGAACTTCAGTGATTGGAAATTTTTCCTCAAATGTTTGGAATTTAATTAATTAGATCAGCAGCTAAGCCGAAATTTAAGTTGGAAATAAGGAAGGAAAGTGAGACAATTAGAACACATATATGATAACACGATTCCACATTTCTAAGTGTAAATAGCTTTTTAAATGGTATACCTAATGAATAGCTTGATATTCCTGTTGTAGCATGCACAATAATTATACATAATTACACCATAAAAATGAAAATGCCAGTTTAGCTATTCAAACCCATTTATTATAGAAATTCCAATATTTCTCACTGATAAGTTTCTTTGGTCCACTCCTGCTTGACATTTGCTGTAGACATGTACGCTTTAGGCATTAAGCCATAATGTAGACAAAATTGGGACTGTTGCCAGTTACAAACACAGCCTACTCTATCCGTTTAAACTATCCAATAAACTTCCAGCAAGCAGTGAATGTGTGAACAAACGTTACCTTACATATTGAACACATAATACAGGGTATTAATTCAATAAATATGTAAAGAGATTACCCAGGGATTAATTTGTATAAATCTTAATGACTTGTCTCATCAAATGAGAGTTTAATCTGGTTTTGGTCCAATATAGAACACTATTAACATATGTTAATTTAAAAGACCCAAAAGCTTAGCATCATCAACTGGTCACAGTACGGAAGGAGCTTTATTTGTCTCGTCATGTCAGGCCAAGCAAATTTTTTATAAAGGTTTATCATGACAACCTTAGTTTTGATTTCTGTGTCTCTACATATAAAACTCAGGGTCACCTATGTTTTTTTTAAAAACTCGTTTCTCAAGCTGTCCTGCCACCTTCAATAATTTATGCACATATATCCCCAGGTCTTTCTCCTCCCAGTGGGGTTCAGGTAGCTCAGTTAGCTGTTTTGTGATACAGACCAATACCAACAGCATAGGTTCAATTCCCATACCAACTTAGGCACGGTGACCCTCAGGTTAATTCATTACTAGTTGTCTTTCTCATTGGAGAACAGTCCTATGGTGTGGTAAGACTATGACTTTACTTTGCCTTTCTCTTCCTGTAACCCCTTTAAAATTGCCCCCTTTATTTAATTTGTACCTACTCATTCTTCCTATCCAAATCTATCACTTATCCTCTTTTATATTAAATTATATCTGCCACACATCTGCTCCTTACACCAGATTATGTATCTTTTCAAAGCCTATAACTATCCTCTTCACAGTTCACGAAACGTCCAAGCTTTTGTCATCTTTAGATTTTGGAATTGCATCGTGTATGCCCAAGTCTAGGTTCTATCCAAGTTCTACTGACTCCTGAACTTTCTTTTAGTCCAGTAAAAACAGCCATTCACACTGACTCTGCTTCCTGTAAGTCTGCCAATCTTTTTTCCAAGCTGACACATTATTGTTCATTCCATGGGCTTTAACTCATGTCCATTATGTAGCACTTTATAAAATACCTTTTGGAGGTCCATTTACAACTTCATCCACTGCAGTACCTTCATTAGCCCTTGTTGATTAGTGCATGACAATGCTCAGTCAAGTGAGTTAAAGTGATTTCCGTTTAATAACTGCTGGCTTTCCTGAATCAACAATTGGCCAAACACTTGATTTTGCCGCGGAACATTGTTTCTAAAACATTTCCTACAACTGAATTTTGACTCATGTTGGGGAAAGGTGGTGAGACAGAGCTATTATCATTGGACTAGTAACCTAGAGACATTGGTTAATCTTCTATGTCAAATAGGTTCAATCCCACCAATGCAGCTGGTGGGGAATTTAAATTCAATTAATGCAACCTAGAATTGAAAGGTAGTCTCAATAACAGTGACTATGAAATATTCATTGATTGATGTAAAAACCCATCCCATTCATTAACGTCCTTTGGGCAAGGAAATCTGCTATCCTTACTCAATCTGGCCTCCATGTGATTCCAGACCCACGGCAATATGGTTGACCCTTAACTGCCCTCTGAAATAATGTAGCAAACCTTCTTTTTCTGCTTCATCATTATCTTTAACTCCAGAGATATCTAGCTTTGATTTCTTTACCCTGCCCTTCATGGGAATGTACCTTGACAGTATCAAACTATGTTCCCTTGAAAAGAAGCCAGATATTCAATGACAGCTTTGCCTGACAATCTTTGATCTCAATTTACCCCTGTGCTCACCCTACATGAATTGACTGTTCTGAAATTAAGTATTTTTACTTTAGAACATTCCATGTCTTTTTCAATAGCTAACCTAAACACATGATACTGTGTTGCTGTTTCATAAATGTTCCATATTGCACAGAGGTATAGTTAAAGTGTCCTAAGTAAATAGTCCCAGTGGATGAAAAGGCTGCTCTTATATCAAAGCGAGACAACGGATATTGAGTTTAACCTGAGTGTCACCACACCTAAGGCAAGGGGCAATATTGAGAAAGCAGAGCATTCATCATAACTTCAATCAGTATAGGAATTGAACCTGCACTGTTGGCATCAGTCTGCACTACAAACTAACTATCTAGCCAATTGATCCCAAGTTAAATAAGTGGGCAAAATATTGGCAAATAAAGTATAATATGGGAAAATGTGAGGTTATGCACTTTGGCAACAAGAATAGAGGAGCTGAATATTACGTAAATGGAGAAAGACTGCAGAAAGCCCAAACGCAGAGGGATTTGGAATCCTCATCCATGAATCACAAAAAGCTAGCATACAAATTTAGTGGATAATAGGAAAGAAAAATGGAATATTGGCCTTTTTAACAAAGGGAATGGAGTATAAAAGTATGGAGGCTTTTGTTAAATTATGCAAGACACTAGTCAGGAAACAGTTGAAGTGCTGTGGACAATATTGGGCCCCTATCTAAGGAAAGATATACTGGCATTGGGAACAGTCCAGAGAAGGTTCACTCGGCTGCTGTTAGGTACGGAGTGTCTGTCTTATGAGGAGAGGTTGAGTAGATTTGTCCTGTTCTCATTGGAAAACAGAAGAATGAGAGGCAACCTTATTGAACATACAAGATTCTTAGGGGACTCGACAAGGTAGATGCAGAAAGCTTGTTCCCCCTTGTGGGTGCTTGTAGGACCAGAGACCGTAATCTCCAAATAACAGGTTACGTAATTAAAACAGAGATAAGAAGGAATTTCTCCTCTAAGAGGACGGTGACTGTATGGAATTTCTTACCAGAGAGGGTTGTTGAGGCCAGACCATTAAGTATGAGACAGACTGACTTATAATCACTAAGGGAATTGAGGATGGTGGGGAAAGTGACAGGAAAGTGGAGTTGGAGATTATCAAGTCCGATTGAATAGCAAAGCAGACTCAGTTTGCTGAATGGCCTACTTCTACTCCTTTGTTTTATGATCTCATGGTCTTAAAAATTGAGAAGGCAAGCAGCATGTTGGTCTTTATGGTGAGTGTTATGGACTAGAACAGACCCATTCAAAATATATTAAGAATATAGTCTACAGCCTAACGTTTTCTTATTCCAAAGGTAAGTGTAAGGCGTTGTGTTCCAGGTGCAATTTGATTGGTCAAACTACACAACTTTATGCAAAACACACATTATTTTTATACCACAATTAAAATACAAACAAAATAAAAGAATTGGCTCAACTGTAATTCTATAGAAATGCTTAACAAAATTAAGTATATATTAACTACTACTAATCAATTGTTCCAGTAAAGTAACATTCCATAAACACACAGTTGGCAAAGGCGAATTTAGTAAAGTAGATTTTTTCATGTGCAAATCTATTAGCAGGAAGAGAACCTCAGCTTTTCGCTGTAACAGGGAGAGGAATAAGGGCTTCCACATCCAGCTTTAAGACCCCAGCAACTGTTGAAAGCTAAAACTAAAAATCCTGGTTCTATGGGAGCTTGACCCCACCCATTCAGGCTGCTTCTATTGTTCCAACTTTAAACAACACCAAGGCCTCAAAAACTGTTTGCTTTATTAGCTTTGAGCAGACCATTCGTGACCTCCTAAACAAAAACCAGGACAAAATATACCTCTTAAAGACGTAAGGATTGGAAAACAATGATGTTTTGTTTTAATTGTGCAAGGTTATAGTGAGATCACAACTGGAATTGTGTGCGCAATTTGGTCTTAATATTTTAAGAAAGGATCTGCTTGCCTTGGAGACAGTACGACTTAGGGTCAGACTGGATCCTGGGGTTAGAGAGCTGTCTTATGATGAAAAGCTGTAAGTAGCCTTGAGAAGGTGGCTGTGAGATGCTGTATTGAACCATTGCAGTTCATTTCATGTAGGGAGACCCACAATGCTGTTCGGGAGGGATTACCAACATTTTGACACAGTGAGATTGATTGAACAGCAACAGTGAGAGGCCTGGAAGGGAACCTGCAGGTGGTGGTGTTCCCATGTATCCTTGTCCTTCTACATGATAATAGTTGTGGGGTTTGGAAGGTGCTGTCTAATAATGCTGGGTAAATTCATTCACTGCATCTTGTAAACAGTCCAAATTCGCTGCCACAGTGCATTGATGGAAGGAGTGAATATTTGTGAATGTGGTGCCAGTCACACAGTTTAGTTTGTCCTCAATGGAGTCAAGCTTCTTGAGTGTTGTTAAAGTTGCTGTTACCCAGGCAAGTGGGGAGTATTCCATCACACTTCATATTTATGCCTTGGAAACAGTGGACAGGCTTTAGGAAGTCAGGAGGTGTGTTAGCTGCTGCAGAATTCTCAGCTTCTGACCTTCTTTTATAGCCACAGTGACTAAGGCTAGTCCAGTTCATTTTCCAGTCAATGATAGCCCGCAGGATATAGATAGTGACGAATTCAGCAGTGGTAATACTTTTGACTGTCAAGAGGCAATGGTTAGATTCTTGCTTGTTGAAGATGGTCAGTGTCTGGCACTTATGTGAATGTTACCTACCACTTGTCAGCCAGAGCCTGGATATTGTCAAGGGAATGTTGCATTTGGTATGGACTGCTTCAGTATCTGAGAAGTTGTGAATAGTACTGAATATTGTGCGATCATCAGCAAACATCACAGATTTTTACCTTACAATGAGGGGAAGATCATTTTGAAGCAGTTGATTGAAGAACTAGAGGTTATAATTTAAAAATTAGGGATCACCTATTTAAGACAGATGATGAAAAAAGTTTCTTTCAGATGGCTATGAGCGTTTGGACTGTCCTCCTCAAAAGGCAGTAGATGCAGAATCTTTAAATATTTTTAAGGCGGAGGTAGACTTGATTACTAAGGGGATGAAATATTGACAGGGGTATGTAGGAAAGTAGATTTGAGGCTAAAACCATATTAACCATGATCTTATTACTAGCAGAGCAGGCTCAAAGGGCTGAGGATCCTATTTCTTCTGTTCCTTGTTCACAAAAGATGGTTGGGTCTAGGTTGCTACCCTGAAGAGCTCCTGCAGAGATTGAGGAGTTGAGAGAACTGAACTCCAACAACTACAATCATTTTCCTTGAAGCATACAAGATTTTGATGTGGTAGACATTTAGGAGGTTTTTCTTGATGGCTGCAGAATTAAGAACAAAATGTACATTCACAAGATAAGGGTGGGATGGAGATAAGGAGAAATTTCTTCACCAAGAAGGTTTTAAATCTTTGCAATTCTCCATTGCACAGAGTTGCAGATGCTGCTTGTTTGAAGGTTTTCAAGAACAGATTTTTGGTTTGTTATGGAATCAAGGGATACGGGGAGCAGGCAAGAAATTGGAACTGAGGCAAAAGACTAGCCATCAACACACCAAATGTTGTCACAGAGTTGAGAAGCAGCATGATCCCGTCCTGTTTCTATTACTTATTCTCTTATAAATCACTGGTCTGTCTGATTTATTTCAATACACTAAATTGTTACAGCATTGAATTGATGTGGAAATCTTCATAAATTGTCTAATTTTCTTTTAGTTCTAATTAAACAGATCTACTGAATTTATGCACTTTTTAACACAGCTGTCAAAAGGATAAAATACTTAGCTGAGTATCGCATTTGCTTAGGCAGGTTGGCAAGTTGATAGGGATATAAAATGGGATGTAATTGCATTCCTGGTCCGGACCCACCATCATTTTACAGGGCTCACTAGTGGATTGACTGATGCCATTAATCTGACAATTGACACACGCTCCCGTTGGACGAAAGCTGGGTGTGGCCGACAGTCAAAGAACAGTAAAACAGATGTTGGCCATGATGCCGGAATCTGCTCTGCATTGTCAGCTAGAATGTCGCTTCGATTCACTTGGATTGCGTCCATTTTGGTGTCTACAAATAAAATCTCATTTTTGGAATTGTCCATTTACTTATCTGTGTGTGATGTTCTCAAAGATGGCACGGGTGCAACTGTCAGCGGTTTTTCAGCAGATATCTGAGTTGTTCCTAAATAGCACGTGGTAAGATCGGGCTGGAATTGGGATGTGATAGATGACATAAGGATGGGTTTAGTAATTGATGAAGTGAGTTGGGTAAAATACTCACTGCGTAAAAGCAGCTCACTAGGTCTTGCAGTGATAAACCCTCCAAAAAACTCAATACAATTTGGAATTAGCCAATAAAATATATGACACAGACCTATCTGGATAGCTCAGAGTAGCAATAACAAACACAACCCTGGATACTCCGTTCCATTCCTGTTGCTCAACAATGGCTCGTTTTGTGTTAATTGAACTCGGAAGAAATATTTCTTAATTTTTCTTTGCATGCGTATTGTTCTCTTCTGTATTATTTTTAAACGTTTCTAGCAAATGATGCCTGATGCTGCTTACAAACACTCTGGGGTTATGAGGTGTTTGTTCACTCTGTTCAACTGAGTTCAGCCCTTTGGTCCTGAATAAGATCTAACAATTACTTCTTGAGGGCTTTACTTATTCAAGAGGGTGAGGGTAGGCTTGGAATCATTGGAAGATGGGGCTTCAGGACTGCAAGGAAAAAACTTTGGGTAGCAATCCAACAGAATGGATTAACCACCTATATAATGTATTCGTTTCTCGTCCTATTGAAAGTCATGGTTGAAAATCAATAAGTGTGGACAACCCATTCCATCAAGAGCCATCAAGTCAGTTATGTAAATTGTTATCAGTTGAGTTCCCAGCACTGATCCCTATGGCACACCCCTTGTCGCTTCTTGACATCCATGTAAAAGCCCATTTCTGTCCACCCTATGTTACCTGTTAGCTAGCCAATCTTTTGTCCATGTCACTATGTCACCTCATAAACCAGGAGCTTTTTATTTGCAATAATTAGAAATCTGTTAGTATATCCAATGGTTCCCTGTTATTCATACCACAATGCTTTTTTTTATACTCACTCATAGGATGTGGATGTCACTGGCTGAGCCAGCATTGATTGCCTGTGTCTTGTTGCTCATGAGAAGGTGGTGATGAGCTGCCTTCTTGAACTGCTGCAGTCCATTTGGAGCAGGTTTATCTTCACCTGACCCACTGGCTGCAGCTTGCAACTTGCATTTATAGTTATGTTGCCAAAGAACAATATAAAAGGTCTGGATCTGCTACATTAAAATTCTGAGACCTGATTGTTTGAAGAGAAAGTGATCTGTGATACCCTGACCTATATTCAAACAAGACATGTTTAAAAAGTGGAGGTCTCTGTTTTGCTTGTTTCCAGTTTTATCATTTTGAAACAGATCGAAGCACTTAAAAAATCAGAATTAAAGAATAAAAGCAGAAGTGTTACTCTGAGAATGGCTCATTTTGTCTAATCAAGTGCCCAATGATGACTGAACAAAAATTTTTAAATGTTAGTCCAAAAATATGGACATGTTTGATCATCAAAAATGGGTAAAATTGAGGCCTGGAGTCAATTATATTGTTTCATTTTCTGTTTTAATTAACAAAATCTTATAAAAGAGCTTTAAAGGATTACTTTTATATTGAAGAATGTATTGTAAAAATAAACAAAATACAATAAAACCCCTTATAACTTTGGAATTGAAGTGCAAAGGTGCTGGAAATTTCAGTTCAGATGCTGTCGGATGAATTCTATTTTATGATCAAAAGTACAGAAGAAATTGTTTAAATGAAAGATGCATTCACAAGATGCCAATGTCTTTCCCAATCTATGCCAATAATTTGGCAAATTTTTGAACTAGAATTGGTATGTTATCTTTCTAACTCAGAAAAAATTCAGTGTGGTTTCAGGGTGGCACTGTGGCACAGTGGTTAGCAATGCTACCTTACAGCACTAGGGACCTGGGTTTGATTCCACCCTCAGGTGACTGTCTGTGTGGAATTTGCATATCCTCCCCATGTCTGCATGGGGTTCCTCTGGGTGCTCTGGTTTCCTCCCACAGTCCAAAGATGTGCAGGCTGGGTGGATTGGCCATGCTAAATTGCCCATAGTGTTCAGGGATGTGTAAATTAGGTGGGTTACAAGAGGATGCTCTGTGGTTCAGTGTGGACTTGTTGGGCCGAAGGGCCTGTTTCCACACTGTAGGGGACTCTATTAAAAAAAAGTATTACAAATGCATGATTTACACAAAGGTCTCTATACCAGTACAATAATTTTGTAGTCTTATTTGATCCCTAAATTAAATAATACACTTGATGTTCATTCATTTGGGCTTTCACAGGTATTCTTCAGAATTTTCAGTCCATTTAAAAACGCTAAAATAATGCAGATGCTAGAAACCTGTAAAAAAATGTACTGGAGACACTCTGTAACAACATCTGTAGTGAGAGACCAAGGTAGGTGTTAGCATTTCAGCTTGACAACATTTAACCTCTCTCAAGGTAAACTTGCAGGTTGAGTCAGTAGTCAGGAAGGCAAATGCAATGTCGGCATTTATTTTGAGAGGACTTGAATATAAAAGCAGGGATGTACTACTGAGACTTTATAAGGCCCTGATCAGGCCACATTTGGAGTATTGTGTTCAGTTTTGGGCCCCATATCTCAGGAAGGATGAACTGGCCCTGGAGCGGGTTCAGAGGAGGTTCACGAGAATGACTCCAGGAATGAGAAGTTTAACATGTGAGGAACTTTTGAGGACTCTGGTACTGTACTCATTGGAGTTAAAAAGGATGAGGGGTGATCTAATTGAAACTTACAGAATACTGAATGGCCCGGAAAGAGTGGATGTTGGGAAGATGCTTCCATTGGTAGGAGAGACTAGAACCCGAGGGCACAGCCTTAGAGTAAAGGGAAGACTTTTTAGAACGGAGATAAGGAGAAACGTCTTCAGCCAGAGAGTGGTGAATCTATGGAATTCACTGCCACAGAAGGCTGTGGAGACCAGGTCATTGAGTAAATTTAAGACTGAGATAGATAGGTTCTGGATTATCAAGGGGATCAAGGGTTACAAGGAGAAACCGGGAGAATGGGTCTGATGAACTTATCAGCCATGATTGAATGGCAGAGCAGATTTGATGGGCCGAATGGCCTAATTTCTGCTCCTATGTCTTATGGTCTTATAGTCATGTAGGATGAGTGCAATAGCAATGAAGGCATTATGGACTTGAGTTGAATTAGCTCTATTATCACATGTACTCACACTGAGTACGGTGATAAGTTTACAAATTGCCACTTTCACAGCACCATCATAGGTACGAAGGTACCTAGGTACAGACTCTTAAGTACAAACTATTAGGGAAAAAAAAGAAAAATAAAAAAGAGGTCCATCAATAAACTAGAAAAATAAAGAAATGAGAGTTAAGAATAACAGTCCTTCCAACCCAGACCGTGTCAGCCTTCAACTCGAGGCTAGGAGTGTCAGGATTCGAATCCAAGCTGAGACTGGGAGTCGAATCCAAGCTGAGGCCGGGAGTCCGCACTGAGGCCAGGAGTCCACGATGACGCCGGGAGTTTCCCAATAGATTTCCAATTGGTACATGACTGAAGAGGTGTTCCAAAAAATTTCATGGTGCAACACTTGCCTTTGAGTCAGAAATGTCAAGTCCTGCTCCAGAAACCTGAGCACAAATCCAGGTTGGTATTCCGGCAGGGTTCTGATGGAGTGGAGATGTCATCTTTCAGCTGAGTTGTTGAATCAGGCCCTGTTTGCTCACACAGTTTAGACATAAACAGAGATAGTAGGGACTGCAGATGCTGGAGAATCTGAGATAACAAGGTGGAGAGCTGGATGAACGCAGCAGGCCAAGCAGTATCAGAGGAGCAGGAATGCTGACGTTTCGGGCTAGACATAAACAGATCTTTTGACTCTATGCAAAGAAGAGCAGGGAAGTTCTCCCCAGTGCCCTGGGTCATGAAAGGTGTTGTATAAATAAAGATTATTTCTTTTATTGTTAAAAATTCAACAGACCATTATTTAGAATTCATTGATGGCCCACAGTATTTCTAAAATCCCTAGTTATATTGCTGGCACTGAAGATACTAACTTCATTCTATCACCTGTTCATTGATGATTGACTTTCGTAAGTTCATTCAAATCCGGAGGCAAATTCCAAAATCAGTGGGTCATTAATTCCTACCCACAGGATGATGCACAAATGCCCTTAAGCAGCAAGCGATTAACTTTATTAAATTAATACTGTACTTGTTTTGCAGTTGTCTTTTGACAGAAAGCCAAAAGATTCAGTACCCTGCAACCAAAAAAAAGGATACGCTGCAGAATGTGCATTTCCACTATAAACCTGAGTGAATATATAATCTGGTCCGCAGAAAGAAATTTACTAGCTTTCAACAAAGAATCTAACATGTATAGAGATGTTTCTGTTTTTTCAAAAAAATCGCATTTATATAATGGAATAGATCACTTCCACAGTCCAGCATGGGATTTGAGGATTACTTTTAAAGAACTGTGTTACCTCTTTACAACCCACTGTTTTGGTCTCATCGAAATGTTACCATACATTCTTTTCAACAGACTGTCAGGAAGTAGGCTTTACACAAAGCCACTTCTTTTCTTATTCATGCTTGGCATACACTTCAAAGAAAGCTGAACTTGTTAATATGACAGCAATTTATACATAAATAATTTGACTGTGACACTGCTCCATTTTCCATGCATTCTGATATAAACTAATCATTTTTGATATCTTACTTGCAGCCCAGCTTTGATATTCATCATTTTCTTTGGCTGGGGATGTGCACAAATAAAGTTTCTTTTCATTCTATTCCACATATTTTGGGAAGATAGTTTTAAACAACATCCAACTGAACAAGAGAGTGTACAGCAGAAGAAAAGGAGTAGTCACTTTCTCCTTGTTAAAGGAAATAACATGACAATAATTTTTCAAAATGAACGGTACAAATCATACAACTGATTGGGATAAACAGAATATGTGCTCAGTTGTCCTATGCGTAGACAGCTGGTCTATTCTATGTGAATATTGTATGATGAGAGGATTGAATATACGTCTGGTGCCTTCTGGCTCAGTGGTTAGCACTGCTGCCTTACAGTGCCAGGAGCCTGGTTTCAATTCCACCCTCAGGTGTAGAAATTTTCTGAGGAAAGGTCTAGGCCCAAAACGTCAGTTTTCCTGCTCCTCTGATGCTGCTTGGCCTGCTGTGTTCATCCAGTTATACACCTTGTTATCTAGGAATCAGGGTGGGACGGAGGCAGTGAATGGGCTGCTCGATACTGTAATTATCAGTGAACATCCCCAACTCTGACCTGAGGTGAAACCAGCTAGGTGGAGTACAATTCCCTGAGGAACTCCTGCAACAATATATTGGTTTTAAGATTATTGATCTCCAACGACCACAACAATGTTCCTTTTCACTAGATATGAATCCAGCTAGTGGAGAATTTTCCCCTTGCATTTCATTGACATTAATTTTGCTAGGGCTCCTTTAAGCTACCTTTGTTCAAATGCTGCTCTCATCTCAAACGCATTCACCCTCAGCTCACTTCTGGAATTCAGGTCTTTTTATCAAAATTGAACCTAGTCTGTTTTGAAACCTGGAATCAAAGTTGTTGGTGGTACCCAAACTGAGCATCAATAAAGAGGCTATTGCTGTATAGGCACAGATTGATAGTACCATTAGTTACACTTTCCATTGCTTTGCTGGTGATTGGGAGTAAATGAACATGCCAGAAATTGGCCAGATTTGAGTGCTTTCTACTTTCTGTGGACAGGACTTATCTGTGCAGTTTTTCCATGTTTATTGTGTAGTGATGGACATAAAGGATCGATGGGTGAGGAATGGGGATTGGGTAGTGTCACAAACAAAGTGAGAATTGACGATTTGTTTCCCTCTTAAGCCTGATACGGTGAGGTATTATTTGATTTACTCCTTTCTCTTTTTTATTCCTTTCCCTTATTGTGGTAAGCCCAAAGATGCTCCCCAAATCCTGGTTTTTCAGATGCTAAATTTTCAAATAAACTCACAGCAAAAACCTTTAAGAAGAAATCAAAGATACATTTTATCAACAAAATATTCAAAATGCCAAGGAATTTCTTTCATACTCCATTCACATACATAAGGTAGAAAGGGAAGGAAAGAAGTTACAACTTATGAATGTCTTTAAAAATCAAAAATATTGGTATTTATTACATAGAGTCCACTGAGTCACTGTCCAGTTGGAGACTGTTGGCCAGCTGATGTTGTAGCAGTTCCTCTCCCAGGAGCTGGGGTGCAGGTGATTGAAGGTAGGCCAGATGGCCTACTCCTGCTCTTATTTCTTATGTTCTTATGAAGCTGCAGTAGTATTCTTGTACTCAAGAGAATTGGTCCAGTTAGGCAAAGTCTGAGGTGCTTTCAGGAGATGAGAATATTGAGAGGGAGAGAAAGATGGAGAACAGGCCTTCTAGCTGCTAAGACCTGGAGCTGCTTTTCTCATGCTGTCTGTGTGGAGCTTGCACATTCTCCCTATACCTGCGTGGGTTTGTGTCGGGTGCTCCTGTCTCCTTCAACAGTACAAAGATGTGCAGTTTAGGTGGATTGGCCATGCTAAATCAAGGTTACCGGGATGTGGCGAGATTACAGGGATAGGGGCCTGAGTCTGGGTAGGATGCTGTTTGGAGGGTTGGTGCAGACTCGTAGTGATTCTGTGATTCTCTCTGATACATGTTCTGGAACAGCTTAGCCAGGGGCATGGCAAGTTCTGGATCACAAGTCTTTAGTACAGCCCCCAGCATGTTGTCACGGTCCAAAGCCCTGCTGTGTATGCTAGTGTACCTGTGTTGTAGCATCAGTAATTTGGTACCTCATTTTAACGTGTAGCTGGTTTTGCTCCTCATGAAACCAGATGGCAGTGCTAAAGTGAGGAATATGCCAGGCCATTAGATTATAGAATAAGGTTGAATACATTCTGCTGCTACTGATGTCCCACAGTGCTCATGAGTACCAGATCTGTTCTTAATCTACCCCATTTTTCATGGAAACGGTGTCCTACATCAAAGTGCTGAGCAATATCCTCTTATAAGCAATAGGCAATAAATGCAGGCCCAGCCACTAATGCTCACATCCCATTAAAAGAATCAATAGGAAAGTCATTGGTGATGGCAAGGTAAAATAGACCTTTCTCTCTGATTGGTTCTGACACTGCCTGCTGCAGACTCAGTCTAACAGATGTATCCTCCAGAACTCAATAGGCTTTCATAGTTTGATGTGATACCTTCATGGGATTCATAACCAGTGATGATCACTCCCAGGGCCAGTCCCTCACTACTGGTGCCACCATGTCTTTTGGAGCAGGACATAGCCAGGGTTGGCTATGGAGGAATCTGGTACGTTGGCTATAAAATTCTCTATCGCTTTGTCAGGCTGTTGTTAGACTAGTATATGAGACAGCTTTCTGTATTTTAATACAAATTTCCAGGTGCCAGTGAGAAGACTTTGCAGGGTCACTCACTCCCAGTGGTCTGTCTAGTTTTATTCTTTACGGTCATTTGTTACAGCTTGATACAACTCCATGGCTTGCTGGACCATGTGCATGGAATAAGGTGGAAGCTAGATCAGGATCTCTGGGTTCATATTTCACCGTGATAGCTGGCTGGGTTTAATTTCAATTATTAAATCTGAAATTGAAAGCTAGTCTTAGTAACAGTGACCATGAAATTATTGAAACTCGTTTACTGTCTATTAATGGCAATGTAAGTGCCCATTGGTGGCCGCCTTATGCCGCCCCATGGTCATACCTTCACTTTACCCTCCACTTGACCTCCCAAATCCAGTGCGCCATCCTGTCATCAGGGTGTGTCCAGCCTGGGCTTGGTGAGATCCTGGACTGACTACCAAGCCCTGGCTCCTCCTTGCTGGTATTGTCTGATTGACAGCAACTGCCTGAGGCTGGGTGTGCTCCCTGGATAGAGGAACATGTCCCACTGCCAGCTGCTCATTGTTGTCCACACTGGGTGAGTGGGGCAGCAGTGAAGGGCACCCCTTTTAATCCAACTCCAGGCATGGCTTCCAGAATGGCCTGTATAATAGAAGTAAAGCTTCTGAATGCTAATACTTCAACACCTTTGTAACAAAAGTTAACATATAATTTGTCTTCTTAATTTCTTGTTATACCCGCACGCAACTTTTGTATAATTCATGTACAAAGATATCCAGGTCCCCCTAAGTGCAAACAATTCCATGGTTGTCACAATTAAGAAAATATTCCGGTCTTTAAAAGAAAAAATCCTACTAAAATAGTTAATTTCAAACTTTTTACAATGTTTTGTATGTTCTTGCCGAATCACTTTACCATCTATATCCCTCTGTAGCTTCTTTGGGTTTACAACCACTTAACTTCCCACCTAAACTTGTATATCAGCAAATCTGTCGAGGTCACTCTCATTCCCCTCATCTGTGTCATTAATATGGATTGTAAGTAGCTGAGGCCGAAGTACTGATCTTTGTGGTTATTTGCTGGTTACAGCCTGTCAACCTGAAAGCTTCCTATTTATTTTTACACTTCGTTTTCTTAATTGCCCTGGCTACAACTCAGGCTAGTTATTAAGCTGGCAAACTTCTTGTCGGCATAACTTAGTGTTGCATTTGACAGTGCCTTGACCGACAGATATTCAAGGAAGTACTCAAAAATCATTTTCAGCTAGTATTAAAATATTCGATGTTAGATTTTTTCCAAGCATAACCTTGACCAGAGGAGATGCATCAGTTTCAGTGGTTGATTTTGGAAGTCTGCAGTTAGAATATAACCTCTGTGTGTGAAAGAGATGTTGTCTTTCATCTTAACATTTGATCATGTTGTTGTGCATGTGTAAGATTCCTCAGTATGTTTGTTTGGGTCATGCCATGTGTAGCTTTTTGGTCCTTGTATGGAAGACTATTAAACAATGTATGTCTGATTCTGTTTGCATATAACTGTGAGGTAAGGCACCAACAAAACTATCTTTAAATCAATAATGAGGTTTGGCTTTAAAACTCACTAAATGATTCAATAAAACCTTTTGAATTCTGACTTCAAAGGGCTTCTTTCTCTAAATAGTGAACTAATTAATTATTTTAAAATAACTAAAATACGAATAATGAACAAAATCAGAGAATGCTGGAGAAGCCCAGCAGATCTGCCAGCATCTGCAGAGAGAAAGCAGAGCTATGTTTCTTCAGAAGAGTCATACCAGACTCAAAATATTAGCGATAAAAGGTACTGCAGATGCTGGAGAATCCAGGATAACAAGGTGTGGGGCTGGATGAACACAGCAGGCCAAGCAGCATCATAGGAGCAGGAAAGCTTGACGTGTCGGGCCTAGACCCTTCATCAGAAATATTGACTGTTTCTCTCTCTATGGATGTGTTTGTTTCAGATTTCCAGCATCTGCAGTATTTTGCCTTATAAGATGAATGATGTTTCATTATAAATTAGAGAAAAAAAGAAAGCAGCCAACGTTAAATAGAGTGAGACTATATCATAAACAGTTCATCACTAGTTTTTAAAATTGTTTTAATGGAATCTCATGATAATGTTTCCATTAAAATTATTTTATCATCTGAACACCTCAAAAATTGATTCAATCCTGAAGGAAACACCTCAGCCCTGTAGTAAAATCTTACATTCTTATACCTGTAGCACGTCAATGATGTTCCAATTCTGTGTTGATGAAGAGTCACTGGACACAACACATTAACTCTGCTTTCTCTCTACAGCTGCTGTCAGACCTGCTGTGTTTTGTCAACAATCTCTGCTTTTGTTAGTTGATATCCAAACAGTCTGTGATAGGGTCATTTTGAACTCAAGGGTGAAGTTCATGGTATTCAACAAAAATCTGGTCCCTGCATATGATCGCTACTTCTAGCAAGTGTACAGGAATCATGCTCGGCTAAACTGGTTGACATGATTGTAGGCTCATATAAACTTCGTAGAATCAACATTTATATGCAGGGATCTCTTCTTAAAAAGTAGAAGGAATATATTCAAGCTTTCTGCCTTCATCGACTTAACTGAGAAATTGGGGAGCTAATAGCTCTTTGTTGCTTTCTCCGTGACAATGCGTTGACCAATCAGAGTTGACTTACCAATGAATCAGCTTCCTTTCCTGCTGCATTGAAGAATAAATTGTTGTGATTGTTTGAACGTTGACATTATTGCATTTGTCCTGATGAGTTTGGGACAAAAATCTTAACAACATTTTGTTTCTTTTTCAGCAATAATTGTAGGGGCTCATACTTTTTTTTAAATTAATTTTTGACATGTGGGTGTTACAGGATGGCCAGCATTTCTTGCCCATCCCTAGGTGCCCTTGAGAAGGTGGTGGCGAGCTGCCTTCTCGAACCGCTGCAGTCCACCTGCTCTGGGTTGACCCACAATGCCATTAGGGAGGGAATTCCAGGATTTTGACCCAGTGACAGTGAAGTGGGGATTAATACAAAATCTGATGGTGGCCATAAATGGAACATGTAATAAATTCCTTTGTGGGAGAAGGCAATTGCTATGAAACAAGAGATATTGTGACAGGGAAATGGATTAGAGGAACAACCTTGGTACAGTGGCTGGAACAAAGAGCAGAGGAGCAGCAACAAGTTGGTTAGACAGTCAAAAGAGCAATGTGTGACCTATTAGTAATAGGATCAGAAACAGAGTGGACAAGAGAAATGATACGGCCCTGATTGAGCCCGTATGATGAGAAAATGGAGCTTGATTCTCGATGCCAATAAAATGGGATGATGAAATTTGCAGCCTAGTAGGCATCCTCAGTGAGGGAGAAGTGACCTTGAGTTACAGTTAGTACTAAATGGCCCAAATGAGTCCATGCTGCCAGGTGTTTAGTTTGGCAACCAAAAAGTCAGGGACAAAAGGCTTGATTAGCTGGCTGGCATACAGCACTGTGATTTGGAAAGCAATGGGAATTTAAGGCCTTAAGCAGTTAGGATTTTGGCCTGGAAAGAAAAGTCTGGGGCCTGGCTTCTAGCAATAAGCACAGATCCTGGATGACACTAGTTATTTGAGATAACAAGGTGTAGTGCTGGATGACCACAACAGGCCAACCAGCACCAGAGGAGCAGGAAAGCTGACGTTTCAGGTCTGGACCCTTCTTCAGAAAATCAGAAGGGTCTCAGCCCGAAACATCAGCTTTCCTGCTCCTCTGATGCTGCTTGGCCTGCTGTGTTCATCCAGCTCTACACCTTATTATCTCAGATTCTCCAGGATTGGCAGTTCCTACTATCTCTGACGCTAGTTATTTGTTCGTCAGTGATGATACATGTGGAAGCCTAATAATGGAATGGATGAAATAAGGGAATTGTTACATTATTCTCAGTGTTCCACTGCATTAATGCCATTGCTCATTGGACTGAGAAATGGAAGTGACATTTCTGAGCGCACAAATTAATTCAAGCACCATAATTTGCAAATAGACATTAAGCCTCAAACAGAGTCCTTGAAGGTACAAAAATAATCTATTCCTCAGAAACAAATGAATCCCTCCACTGTTCAGATTTTGGAACAGCACAATGAATGAATGCAGAAGCATTTCATTTACGTTCCACTCCTGGACGTTCACATGACTGACTTAGTTTAAAAAATAACTCTACCATAGCTATTAATAATGTAGCTGTAGGAGACCTCAAGCCATATTGTCATTCAAATTATCTGTGTATTGTGAAATAACGGAGTGATTAAGTGTTGATTAAAGCAGTAAGGGAGATTATTAGCACTGAAAGGGACATTGGAATCCACTGAAAGGTTGCCATTGTCTCCTGACGGAGGCCTGTCTGCAGTAATCATTACACATGCCTCTTGTTTTTATCGTAGTAATTTCTCCTTATTCACACTCCTTTTTTCCTCTAACAGTGGGTATTTCTTGTTAATCCTTGCAGGAATGTGGGTTTGGATATGGGGATGATGGACAGTGCGTGACCTGCAGGCCAAGCAGGTTCAAGGAAGACTGGGGATTTCAAAAGTGCAAGCCATGCCTGGACTGTGCTCTCGTAAACCGCATCCAAAAGGCCAACTGCACCGCCACCAGTAATGCTGTGTGTGGAGACTGCTTGTCAGGGTAGGTTCAAGGAGCATCAGATTTGTTCTGCACACTTTGTAAGTTACTGGGATGAGCCAATTTCAATCTCTCTCAACTCAGAAGTGTTGTCAAATTCCTACTTATCATTCCCCACGGGACATCTGTTTACACAATGAAATCCACTCGTTGCCTATGCACTTTTGTAAAATAATAAACCTGAACCATTTCAAAATCTTCCCCGATGTCATTTACTCCACTTTCTATTGTAACTTTGTTTTTCATGGTAGAAAATTTAACAAGACTGTGTATGCAGATTATGTATTGCCTGATCTGGAACAAATTAACAAGAAATCCAATGTAAAATCTATTGTCTTTCTCTCTGAATGGCAACTCTTGTCTTTCTAGGTTATGTTCTTCACATAGATATGTGTCACTCAGCATTTCTCTCTCTCTCTCCCCCTCTATTCAAAACTCGTTCAGGATTTCACCACAGAAACACAACAGAGATCAGGAGCTGAGTGGTGTGTCCCTGCATTTTAGGGGTGAGGATTTGAGGGGAGGGTAAGGGGCAGGGAAAGGGAGTGTTCAGATGAAGATCTTGGCATTCACTTATTTTTTCTTAAGAAACTCTTCACCCACCCCCCCATACTTTCCTTCCTTCCTCCAGACCCCCTTCTATCTCTTTGCAAGCCCCAGAAATACTTCAAACTCTGCCACTAATGTTTTATTTGTTTTCATGTGTTATCTCTTGATCCTTTAGCTAACACGGTCAACTGTGACAATTAAAGAGGACTTTTTTACAAGCCATTAGCATGTCTCACAGCTTTATTGCCTGCCATTCTGTTTATTGCTCACTCTGAGATGAACAGCCTAACATTTAATTGTTGCATTACTTTAACTATTCCTCTGTTCCCTAACTAATCTTTTAAAAGAAGTAATGGAAGGTCAGTTTGTATGATGTTGTATCAATCATTTCATTTAAATGGTTGAATTGAATACTTTGACAATTTACTTTTGTGAGGAATTAACTCAGGAAGTGAGAACTGTAAACAAGGGTGGATACGAAGAATTTTCCACAGTTGTTTAAATAGCCCAGCAGCATTTCTAGCCCTATTGTATCTTCCATTTTAGTAGAACGAAAACCTCTTCCAGAGTGTGATTCTGGTGTTTAGGATCGTTAAGAATCTCTGCTGAAGGGCCCAGCACCAGAGATGAGGAGTTTGTGGAAACAAGTAATGGTTAACTGATGTCTGGTTTGCATTTCAAAATCCTGAAGGTTACTGGATGCGAGGGAAGACTGAGGAAAGAAGACAGGTCCACAGTTCTGACACAAGTGTTTAAGAAATTTAAGACTTCTTGTAGAGAAAATAAATATTTGGTTTGAAGGAGGAACTGTGCTTCTTAGGATCAGGATTCAGGACTGTACAACAGGGAATAAAAACGCAAATTATATTAATACTTTTCTCCTAACTCCTCCAAAATCAAAATAACTGGGTTATTTTGCAGCAAAAGCAGAATAATTTGCGGTTTTGCTGTGGTAAATTTTGTAATCTGGTAGCATATGTATTCCAGACAAATAAGATGTATCAGTCTGAAGCTTTTCTAGTGTATTTCCTGCCCGTGAAATTGTTGATGGACCTAAATTGATGCAAAACTTTGTTTTTATCTGTTTTAAAGGTAATAATCAAATGGCTCCGAACCGGTAAACCATTTCTTTGTGTGTCTTCCCATGTGATTCAGCCAGCTGTATCTTAGCTGTTCCATCTGATGTTTAGAACACCTTTAGAACAATTGCTCTGCTGTTTAAAATCTGAACCTATTTTCAATGATTACTGGATAGCTGACTGACAGGGTTTTTGTTAAGGTTAATGTGAAAAGCCATGGCTTATGATGCAAGATGCCATCAGGTTTGAAAAGGATAGGAAACAAACTTAGTTAAATCAAAAAAGTAAGGATTAGGTATCACAAACTGCTTAGTAAAACCTAGCAGATTGTAGAAGGAAAGGAAAAATAAGAGGAGAAAGGAAGTGCATAGGGCGAGAGATGATGGAACACATCTGAATTTCAACATAGTGACTGGCAGGGAAAAAGAAGAATATTGAGGATGGTATATGTGAGACATGTGATAGAGATTTGAAGAGCTCTAGCCCAAAATAATTCCATAAAAATATAGACAGAAGAGGTGACAACAGAGCAAGGGAAGTTGAAGGCCGGAGGTGAAGAAGGATCATTGGTCATATAGGTAGCTTTTTCAGTCTTTTGTAATTATCAGGATAAGAGATGGTGGTGTTGGGTGACACTTTTCAGACTATATACCCATCTAGTTGTAGAATGAGCATTTTCAGGTCATGTATGATATGGATAATTCTCTCTTTATTTCAACAGTATATCTTGCCTTTAACATCAGTACAAGATTTCCAGTTTGTTCAAAATCCACTGATCACTGAGTGACCAGTTTAGTACCAAATATAGTACCAATTTAGCATCAAAAAGAATCAGGTTAGGGCAGCTTTATGGATTGGGTCCATGCTTACCAGAGATCATCCAAAGTTGTGACATTGATTTGAACCCTTAAAGATAAGAATTGATACTTCTATTGAGGTAACTTAGGTTTCTTTTCAGAAGTTCAGTTTTGTAACATGATGGGTCTTTTCATGCAGTTAACTGAAGTTTAAAACCATGATCTTTGGCTTCCTGTGAAATTGATCCTGTAGCAATTCCTCAGCTTACATTTAATACTGTGCACAGTGTTTAGTACTGAGTATCTTTATGATTCCCCATCTCATTATATTGCACAATCCTCTTAGTCCGTTTTTCCTCCAATTTTCTTCCTCTCTGGAAGCATTAAATCCCCATTCCTTTACCGTTCAAATGTGAGGCTTCCAGTAAGTCCTGGTGTACAATTTTACTATAAATTACATCACAGTCAAAACCAGATACAGCTCCAGGTTAACTGCGTAATTTTTTTTTCCTTTATTCATTTTAATCATTATCATTTTAATCATTTTAAATGTTAAATATTCAAAGGCAGAAGCATTTTACATTGTGAAATGCAGTGTTTCCTTCCTGTTAGCATCCTTTCCCCTTTCAAGGTCTTCCATTTTACAGCTGGTATGACTATAAAGAGTAAGCCAGCTGCAGTCTTTGGGTGGTGGGATACAGTGGCTCCCAGATGTTTGGCTTTACATTTCAAAATGTGAGAGGCAAATGTCGAGTGTACTGCTGGATCCCATAAAATTGTGTTACATAAAACTGACATGACCTTCTCGCCTTCCAGATTTTATAGAAAGACCAAATTAGGTGGTTTTCAAGAAATGGAGTGCATTCCGTGTGGTGACCCTCCTCCTCCTTATGAGCCTCACTGTAAGTAAGCAAGCTTGATTTAAATACCTTTCAGACCTACCGCTGATATTCTAAATTCATTTTGAGCTAGAACTGGACCAATAGCTTTTGAAGGTGCATCAGAATCATAAACAGATTATACAAAATATGCCTGGCAATCATTATCACATTCAATCACACCTTTCATTGTTTTTACTACATTACAATGGTGATTACACTTCAAGAAAACATAAGAGGGCCAATGAAATGCCACCTTTTGCTATTAGAGTAATTCTGAACATTAAAGTGAGGATGTTAGGCTTCAGTTCCTAAGGTATCAGTGAAACCATATCTCAAATACTGTGTGTCATTCTGATCACCTTAATTAAGGATATAACTGCATTGAAGATAGTTCAGAGAAGGATTACTAGATTGATATGGTAATAAACAGGTCATCTCATAAGCATACGTTGGACAGACTGTATTTGTTTCTCTGGAGCTAGAAGAGTGAGGGATGACTTGATTGAAGTGTATAAAATCCTGAATATTCTTGATGAGATGGACATGGAAAGGATTTTTCCACTTGAGATGAGCCAAAACCAGGGAGTATTGTTTAAAAACTAGTGTTGCCATCTTAGGAGAGAGCTGAGCAGAAATTCGTTTCAGGGGTTGTGCAATTGTTTAACTCTATGCCTCAGAAAGTTCTAGAAGCAGGGTCATTGGATATTTTAAAGGCATAGGTAGGTAGATTCTTGTTAGGCAAAGGAATCAAACATTACCTGGGTAGTTGAGAATGGATAATTTTAAAAAAATCAAATCAGCCACGATCTTCTTGAATGACAGAGCAAGCTCAAGGGCTTAAATGATCTACTTCCACACCTGATTTGTATATATGCTTTTTTTCTCAATGTTTGTATGTTTGTACATTGACGCCTTAAGCCTGCTGCACCATTCAACAAGATCATGGCTGATCTAAGTGTAGCCTTAGATCCACTTTTCTGTCTGCACCCTTCATTGGCTGAAAATCACATTTAGATGTCCAGTCATCATGAAAAGCATATGATTTTCTTTGTTTTATTAACTTTGTCCAAGTTTTTTTAATATAGAGTAAAAATAACAATCATAGGTATACAGAATGCAAAAATAGGGCAGATTTCAAATTACTTACTGCCAACACTAGCAAGTATATGATGAGTTCATAGGGGTTCTTGTGGCACATTGGTAGTGTTTCTGCCTCTGGTCCAGAAGGTCTGGGGTCAAGTTTCACCTGCCTCAGAGGTATACCATCCAAACAGGTCAATTACAAATAATCATAGAAAGTTCAGATACTGAGTGAACATTACAGAGCCTTTCCAAGCACAAAGCTGCAAATGCTTTGTGCATGGCTGCATAATGAAAAAATATTCAGCAGGAAGTACCTGGCAGATTGTCAAGCTGAATTGTTTATATCCAGTCATATGCAGGAAATAAAACATAGGACTATGATCTGGTCAAAAGTGAGTCCTAAAAAATACATATCTAATGGCCTTGCTGAATTTCTAATTAACTCTTTCGAACAGATCATTGCCACACATAAAAATGATTCACAAAAATATACAACCAATACAATTCTTTGTATCTTTGAATAAATCATTTAGTTAACTCTTTAATGATGTTGAATCACACCGAGTGATATCAACTTATAAATATTTTTTCCTTCATTAAATGATTATGCTGGGCAGGAGAGACCATGGCCTTATTTGTGAAGTCTGGAATGTGTCTTCTCCTCTTCCCTTCTGGCTGCACAAAACAAACAGAAAGTACTTATTGTTTGGGTCTCATCTTCTGTCAAGTCTGAACTCTCTTCAATCTTGTGGGAAAGTCTCCATGACCTCCTGCATTCAGTCCATGTTAAAACTGGGTATCAGGGATCAATGCCATTGTCGATCGTTGATCCGCATATTGAAGGTGTCTTCAGGCAGGCGGCATACCTAACCAAAAATGTACGTAACGTTCACAGTTCATGAGATTTGGGTAAGTCTACCACGTCATTTCAAACGTCACATGCTCAGTCTTGTTTTCACTAAATCGGGCTAAATCAATCTTGCTTCTTTGAGGTATTCGTGCTTGATTTATTTCAATTTTTTTTGTTTTTTTTTAATCTTATACTTAACTAAATACCATAAAATGAAAGATTGAGACTGTTTTAAGAACTCTCTCTGAGTAGTATTCTATTTGAAGTGTCATTTTATTACATGACATTTAATAGAAAGAAATAAGAGACAGTTAAACACAGAGTAAACTGGGGAAAATAACAGTTTCAAAAAGGATACTTTGGCTTTTGTTTATTTCATAAAGCACCAGAAATACGTATGGTATTTATCAGATCTGAGAAATCCAGTAAATGGAAAGAATCACCAAAGTGGTGTCAAAAGTAATTTTCTGAAAGCAGTTCAGTGTGGGAAGTCTGTTGAAACGAACGATCACACTGAGGTTAGACCAGAACAGGTGTGTTAATTCAAGCATGTTTATGTAACGTAAGCTTCTTCAATATTTCAGAGAAGCAGACAGTGATTAATGAGTATTACCACAAGCTACATTGGCTTCACTTTCAAACATATCAACAGCCATAGTACCTCAATCACTTTTCTAACATTAAAAAAATACCAGAATGGCAGCAAATAGGAGATTTGCTATTTACTAATTCAACATGTCACTGAAATCTTTACGTCATTATCTCCCAAGATGGTTTTAAAGCAAAGGATGACAACTTAGTATCACGACTGACAAATGATATTACTGAATTGAAGATTGATTTTGTATATACACATAGGCCAAGGACCAAAGGAACAATGTTCCGTTGAGTTACTGCAGTGTAAATGTGTGTGTGGCTGGGTTGGTGATGTTCCAGACCAAAAGGCAGTAAAGTGGAGTCAAGAGCTTTCCTCCAGAGTGGTGACAGTTTTATGTTTGGATAACAAATTGTCCGCTAGCATTCCTTCACTGTTTTCCAGCGTTGCTTATTGAAATTCTTGCTCTGAAATGTTAGGTGGTTAAATCCACATCAACCGTCAGCCCTCTTTGTGACTCTGTTAGGTTATTTTCTTCTTTCATTTTTGTCAAAAACATTTTCCACCTGAATAATTAAGTAAAGACTAGGCCCGATCTGCCAAGCTGTAAGTTTGTGTGATAGCACCTTTATCTTAATAAGTTGCTTGTAAAGTCATTTGATGACAGAGCTGTCAGTTTTATTCTATGAGAAGAATAAGTAGAATTTAGTGAGAATGGAAGGGAAATCCAATTGAATGTTAATACATCTTTATCCCATTATGGCAATCCTCAGAAGGCTGCTGTTTGCTTGTGGTCAGGCTAGTGTGCTCCAGACCGAACAAGTACACATTCAGGTGTAAAAATAAATAGAAACAGGCTGACAAATGACTCCAACTACTCACAATATCACAATGAGGTACTTCAACAGAAGCTTTTTTACTTTGCAGCCTGAGTAATTCTTTGAAAAATAGTTGAAGCAAGAGATTTAACTGAATTCTACCGTTGAATTCCTATTCACTTGCAAGAAGGCAGATACTTTGGCTTTCCTTTCTGACCCATTTTTGAGTACATTGGAAATATCCAACCTCTATCCTGACCTGTTATCTTTTATCTATTATCTCCCCAAATTGCTGTTTAGAACATAGAACAATACAGCGCAGAATAGGCCCTTCGGCCCTCGATGTTGCCCCGACCTGTGAACTAATCTAAGCCCACCCCCTACACTATCCCATCATCATCCATATGCTTATCCAAGGACTGTTTAAATGCCCCTAATGTGGCTGAGTTAACTACTTTGGCAGGCAGGGCATTCTACGCCCTTACCACTCTCTGAGTAAAGAACCTGCCTCTGACATCTGTCTTAAATCTATCACCCCTCAATTTGCAGCTATGCCCCCTCGTACTAGCCGACGTCATCATCCTAGGAAAAAGGCTCTCACTGTCCACCCTATCTAACCCTCTGATCATTTTGTATGTCTCTATTAAATCCCCTCTTAGCCTTCTTTTCTCCAATGAGAACAGACCCAAGTCCCTCAGCCTTTCCCCATAAGACCTTCGCTCCAGACCAGGCAACATCCTGGTAAATCTCCTCTGCACCTTTTCCAGTGCTTCCACATCCTTCCTGTAATGGGGCGACCAGAACCGTAGGCAATATTCCAAGTGAGGCCGCACTAGCGTTTTGTACAGTTGCAGCATGACATCATGGCTCCGGAACTCAATCCCTCTACCAATGAAACCTAACACACCGTATGCCTTCTTAACAGCACTATCAACCTGGGTGGCAACTTTCAGGGATCTATGTACCTGGACACCAAGATCCCTCTGCACATCCACACTACCAAGAATCTTTCCAGTGACCCAGTATTCTGCCTTCCTGTTATTCTTCCCAAAGTGCATCACCTCACATTTATCTGCATTGAACTCTATTTGCCACCTTCCAGCCCAATTCTGCAGTTTATCCAAGTCTCCCTGCAACCTGCAACATTCTTCCCCACTGTCCACCACTCCACTGACTTTAGTGTCATCTGCAAACTTACTAACCCATCCACCTATGTCAGCGTCCAAGTCATTTATAAAAATGACAAACAGCAGTGGTCCCAAAACAGATCCTTGTGGCACACCACTAGTAACCGGACTCCAGGCTGAATATTTTCCATCAACCACCACTCTTTGCCTTCTTTCAGAAAGCCAGTTTCTAATCCAAACTGCTAAATCTCCCTCAATCCCATGCCTCCACATTTTCTCCAATAGCCTACCATGTGGAACCTTATCAAAGGCTTTACTGAAGTCCATGTACACCACGTCAACTGCCCTACCCTCATCCACTTGCTTGGTCACCTTCTCAAAAAACTCAATGAGGTTTGTGAGACACAACCTGCCCTTGACGAATCCATGTTGACTATCTCCAATCAAATTGTTGCTTGCTAGATGATTATAAATCCTATCTCTTATAATCCTTTCCAAAACTTTTCCTACAACAGATGTAAGGCTCACTGGTCTATAATTACCTGGGTCATCTCTACTGCCCTTCTTGGACAAGGGCACAACATTTGCAATCCTCCATTCCTCTGGTACTAAACCTGTAACCAATGACGACTCAAAGATCAAGGCCAAAGGCTCTGCCATCTCCTCCCTAGCTTCCCAGAGAATCCTCGGAAAAATCCCATCCGGCCCAGGGGGCTTTTTTTGTAAACATCCGGTTTACATGAGATTTCCTTAATATTTTACGTTTCCTCCAAGTGTTCTGTTTCTTGTCCTCTTGTTCACATTATCATTGCCTCTGCTGCCCTCTTTTCCCCTCTTTTCCTCATGTATGAATCTAGTAGTAAGAATTGATAGGCAGTTTATTTACTGAGAACATCACAGCCAAGCCTGGTATTACCCAAGATCCTTGCAATGACCAGATTATGCTGCCCTACGTAGCACTGTAATAAATCACGTGGATTAGGAAGATTCCAGGTTTTATCCTAGTTTGAATCAGCACATTTCTTCAAATAATGTGAGTGATGTTGGCAAGGTCACAAGAATTCCTTGTCCCTAATTATTCTAGAAACGTGACAGAAATCTTGTTAATTTACCACTGCTTCCTTCTGATGAAGGAACAGCAGCCAGCATCACTGTTACATGCCATGAATCAGTGAAGTATAAGAGTTGGAGGACAACTTGGAGGTGATGGCTTTCCAATAGCTTGCTGCTTCTCCATGGAAGCTGCCGTGAACCTAGAAGGTGTTTTGATGTAATCTTCTGAAAAATATAGCAGTGCATTCTGTGGGTAGTACATTCTGCAGTTACAATGACTGGTGATATAAACACTGAATATTGAGTCCAATGACAGGGAAGCTCCATGTTGCCTCTCTATATTGACAGTCCAATGGCTGTTGCTGGTTTTTGTTTCAAATGTTGTAAAATTGATAGGGGTCGTGGTGAGCCTTCTCTCTCTTTTACCTGCAACAGCACTCTGCAGTTCCCCTCTTGCTGGAGAACCCTCAGCTTCAACAGCCAATCCCTCGTCCTTAATTGGATGTGTTAGCCCACCTTCCAACCAGTAATTGGCCAATCCAAGCAAAGTCAACATTGGGTTGTTCCTCCTGACACAGCTTGGGATCAGGACCCACATTTGCTGTCAAGCCCAAACAGAAAAACCTCCCTATGTTGTACGGCAACCTTTAATGTCCAAATAATCATTTGCTTATTTGATTTCAATTTACCCCAGCCCCCATCTATATGTGTGCAAAGTGCATTTTTTTCTGAATCTGAAGTCAAAAACATCGAAGAGAATGTGGAGATTGTGATCTTGAAAGCTTTGGAATTTGCTTTCCAATTGAAAACAAAGGAAACATTGTTTAAGTGTTTGCCACTGTTCCGTGAACAGGCACCAATCCTAATATTTTTCATGTCTATGCAGAGGGATTGATTTTGATCAGATGGAAAGGTACCATTTTTGCTCTCTATGCAATTCTATAAAACTCGTTCATCTGAGATCTTGGCAAGAACGCGAATGATTGCACAATGCATTAAGCAAACGATGAAAAAGTTCACCATAAAGTGAAAAACTACTGGCAGAGCTACCCCTTTCTCTCACCCATGCTGATGAAAAATTCTGTGATTTCATTCATCAAACCTGTTGATTATTGTTTACATCAAAATCATTGATTGCTGTCAAACCTTTTAGCCATTTGCCTCACGTTACAGATTGTTATTAACTTGTGACAGAAGATTTGACTTAATAAGGGCATCAGACTTCCTCAGCCATCCAGCAGCTCCTACTGTATATTTCTAGGATTTTTGATTTCAGTGAGGGAAATTGTGGAATCGCATTTTACAAGGCTAACAACGTTTCTGAAGAAGGGTCCAGACCCGAAATGTCAGCTTTCCTGCACCTCTGATGCTGCTTAGCCTGCTGTGTTCATCCAGCTCCACACTGTGTTATCTCAGACGCTAGCATCAGCAGTTCCTACTTTCTCTGACAACATTAGACGATGGTTCTGATGGGGTGGAGGCTTGATGAAATGGAGCTTAACTTCCAAAGGGAAGTGAACGACTGCTGTGTGTTCTGCTTTGCAGAGATATGGCTCACTCCTGTTACATTGGACTATGCCTTACAACCTGAGGGCTTCTCACTTCACCATGTGGACCACCCAGCATCCTTGAGTAAGGCCAGGGGAGTTGGGTTCTGTGTCCTAAACAACACCTCTTGGTGCTCAGACATGGCGACCCTGGCGAGGAGCAGCTGCCTGGACCTGGAATATCTAACAGTGAATTACCATCCCTATTACCTGTCACGTGAGTTCACCTCCGCTATCCTGACAGTGGTCTATATCCCAACCCGTGTGAAATTGAAGAGTATACTTGACAAAGTTTACAATGCTATAAACAGTCTTGAGACAGTGTACCCCAAGGACTTGTTCATCATAGCCTGTGACTTCAAGTAGGCCAACCTCAAGAACGTGCTACCAAAATACCATCAACATGTCTCCAGTGCCAGCCGAGGTCCAAACATCCTTGATCATTACTACACAACTATCAAAGATGCCTTCTGCTCCATCCTTCATCCACATTTTGGAAAATAAGATCACCACGCTGTGCTCCTCCTCCCAGCTTACAAGCAGAAATTGAAGCGTGAGACCCAGTACAGAAAGTAGTGCAGTGTTGGTCTGAGGCAACGGAAGGCCTTCTATGGGACTGCTTAGCGTCGGTTGACTGGTCCATATTCAAGAACTCAGTGGCCAACCTATACGTGCATGTCACTACAGTTACAGACTTTGCTAGTAAGCGTGTAGAAGCCTGCGTGCTGAAGAAGTTAATCCGAATGTTCCCCAAGTGGAAACCATGGATGAATCGGGAGAACCACTCCCTACTGAAGTTCAGGTCTGAGCTGTTCACATTGGGCAACCCTGACTTATACAGGAAACCCAGATATGACCTTCGTAAGGCCATCAGAGAATGCCAAGCGGCAAGACCAAACTAAGCTTGAGACACAGACCAACCTCATGGACACCCATCATTTGTGGCAAAGCTTACATGACAAAACAGACTGCAAAGCGAATCACGGCAACAGTACATCCCGAACCCAATGAGCTTAATGCATTCTACACTTGCTTTGAAGAGAAGGGCAGTGAAACAATATCAACTGTGCCAACAGCCTCGGATGCACCTGTACCCTCAGTCACCATCACGGATGTTAGGTTGGCTTTCTTGAGAGTGAACCCATTGAAAATGACTGGCCTGGATATAGTCTCCGGCCATGCGTTCAGATCCTGTACGGACCAGCTGATGGGGAGTATTCATAGACAGCTTTAACCTCTCCTTACTATAATCGGACGTCCCCACCTGCTGTAAGATGACTACCATCACCCTGGTGCCAAAGAAAAATCATGCAGTGTGCCTTAATGGCACTGCCCTGTGGCTAACACCTCCAACATTATGAAGTGCTTCGAGAGGTTAGTCATAGCTTACATCAGCTGCGGTCTACCAAACTGCCTTGATCCTTTGCAGTTCACCTACTGGCACAACAGGTCCACAGCAGAGGTCCACAACCATCTCCCTGGCCTTACACTTAGCCCTGGAATATCTGGATAACAAAGATACCTATATCAGGCTCATATTTATTGACTACATTTCCGCCTTCAACACCATAATTCCGAACAAACCGACCTCTAAACTCTGAGACCTAGGTCTTGGCTCCCCACTCTGTAACTGAATCCGTGACCTCCCAACTTATAGACCGTAATCAGTAGGAATAGGCGACAACACCTCTTCCACCATCATCCTCAACACCAGTGCCCCACACAGCTGCATTATCAGCCCCCTACTATACTCCTTATACACCCACAAATGTGTGGACAAATTCCACCTCAACTCCATTTACAAGTTTGCTGAGGACATTACTGTTGCAGGTCAGATCTCAAACAACGACAAGACAGAGTACTGGAACGCGATTGAGTGTTTACTGGCACGGTGTAAAGAAAATAATCTCTCCATCAATGTCAGCAAAAAGAAGGAGCAGGTCATTGACTTCAGGAAGCAGAGAGGAGGACGCGACCCTGTCTACATCAATGGTGCTGAGGTGGAGATGGTCCAGAGATGATCACCTGTCCTGGTCTACCCACATCGATGCGATGGTCAAGAAAACACAACAACATCTCTATTTCCTCAGGAGGCTAAGGGAATTCAGCATGTCCACAAAGACTCTGACCAATTTTTATTGATGTACCGTAGAAAGCATCGTATCTGGATGTATTACAGCATAGCATGGCAACTGCTCTTCCCAAGACCTCAAGAAACTACAGAAGAGTTGTGAACGCAGCCCAGACAGTCACGCAAACCAGCCTTCCATCTGTTGACTCGATCTACACTTCCCGCTGCCTCGGAAAAGCAACCAACATAATCAAAGACCCCTCCCATCCTGGTTATACTCTCTTTCACCCTCGTCTGTCGGGCAGAAGACATAAAAGCTTGAATACATGCTTTTGAAGGTTGAAGAACAGTTTCTTCTCCACTGTCATCAGACTTTTGACGGACCTCTCAAATATTAATTCTGATCTCTCTCTCTCTGCACCTTCTCTGCAACTATAACGCTGCATTCTGCACTCTGTTCTGCTACCCTGATGCACTTTGTATGGTACGATCTGCCTTTATAGAATGCAAAACAACACTTTTCACTGTATCTTGGTACGTGTGACAATAATAAATCAATCAATCAGTCAATTTCGGGAAGTTTCGTGGACTATTTCTCTCCATGAACTCTAGTGGATTCTCTCATGATATTCTGTGCAGTTTGCTCTATTAGCTATGCACCATGTCTCTATGGTGCCCCACTCACGCTATCACGTGCTCAGAAAGGAGAAGAATATTTGCCGCTGCCAGACCTTCCCAGATTTCCAAGGCTGGTACCAGCTGTGCAGCAGGCCCAGTACTGCCAGCTATGAGCTGCCCCTCACAGGGCATCTAGTGAGAGGGGAAAGGGAAGGAAGCTACTTGGGTGACATGGGTGACACTTCATTGCAAATCCAAAATCACATTTGTAAACGTATTGCCTTTTTACATCATCATCTGTCTGATTGATTGTCTTGTAATTGCAGCTATGAGAATCAAACTACGACTACCAATCCTTAGTACCACTTCATCTTAGAAACCGGGTACAGGAGAGTGTTGCTCTTTCCATTACACCAGCATAGCATAACAACTTTTCACAGTCCCACGTAGGAATATCATATGCTGGAAAGTACACAAACAGTTGAAAACATTCACTTTCATTCAACAACGCCAAAAACAGTGAAAAGATCACAAAAAGATGTTGCATTTATGAGAAGCAGGTATCAAGACAGTCCTATGTAGCTTATTATACCCAACACGACCACACTGTGGGCAAGCTGAAGGCAGTCACTGTGCATGGAATGTGCCTTGAGATGTTTGTGACTGCTATCTAAGATGAAGCCCAAAGGAGCAAGCAGCAAGGTAGAACCACCAGGTACCAGCTAGATGACTTTCACATCTGTTTTCATTTTATCTGCAGTCAGGAAGAATGGGATATCAATGAGGGGACATTTGGAGCTAATGGGAATGCTAATACATGCAAATAGATGCAAGTAGGCTTCTCACCACTCTCTGGTGAGATTCTGCTGTTCAAAACCTGGTTTCAAACTTTCTTTTCTTCAATGTGCAGAATCCATTTCTTCCAATCTCACCACATTTTACCGTTTCACTCACCAATGTCCCCATTGTTTAGGGGCTGTGAAGATTCTTCCCAAATTGTTCAGCAGAGTGTATTCTGTAGTGTATACATCAGATACTTCCAGTGAAGGAATAGGAGAAAATTGTATCTTCCCCAATGTATTGGGAGGGGTATGTGGCACATATGAAACATGGATTTCCAAGCATGCTAGGGAGTTTACTCTCTCAATAGTACATGCGATACAGGGTACTTGCAGGCTGCGAAATCTGTTCGGAGCTGTTTCTGAACAGGAAGCAGACAAGGGGTACTCACTCAATATTATTGTCTTGTAGCAACAAAGATTCAGTGGAAATGTTAACTTTTAAGCCACTTCTACTGTGCAGTTACTTAGCTACTTGTTGCTTCCTCCTCTTTTTGAGATAATCAGATACCTTGAAAAATAAAATATGCAAATGATATCCCCCGGTATGATAACACAATGATTATACTACTGGACTACTACCAAATGCCTGAACTAACATATCAAAGATATGAGTTCAAATTCCATCAAAGCAGCTAAGGAATTTAAATTGAGTTAATAACATAAGTTTGGAATAATAAAACAACTAGTATTGGTAATACGATCATGCAGCTACTGGATTGGCTCGTTTACTTAAAGTCCTTCATCTTGTCATGTCACCAAACATTCTTTCACTACTGTTCCACACAGACTCCAGAAGTCAATATCACCTGCATTTCTGTAGAAGTTATACTGGACTCAACATGTTAACTCTGTTTCTCTCTCCGCAGATGATAGCAGACCTGCTGAGTTTCTCTAGCATTCTTTTTTTTTGTTCAGATTTCCAGCAACCACAGTATTTTGCCTTTGTAGAGAGCATGAGATGCTCATTTGTCTGCTGTGAAAGAAGGTGGAGGAAGAGCAAGTGGAGCAGATGGTGAGAGTGCACAGAACAAAGATAAAGGGATTGCAAATAGTATTAGAGAAGATATGTGGATACAAAATAGGTGTTAACCATAGATGTGAACAGTAGGAAATAGGTTCGTTTTGCTGAGAGCAGACCCATGCAAACATGACATGGAGGGTCAGAAGTTGGAACCAAAGTGTAGGACAGTGTTCATGGTCTGAAGTTGCCAAACTCAATGTTGAGTCCTTGAAAGCTGTAGAGTGCCTAAACTAAAAATGAGGTGTTGTTCCTCCATCAGGGAGGCCTAACTGGAACACTGCAGCAGGTCTGAGACAGAAATGAGAGCATAAGAGCAAGATTATTATTGAAATTGCAAGCAACTGGATGGTCAGGCTCCTTCTTACAGAGAGTGTGGACATCTTCTGCAAAATGATCACCCAGTCAGCATTTTGCAGCATTAAAAAAAAATCACTTTTCATCTCCCTTCAAATTCAAAGAAGTGTCGTGTTGGACTTTAAGTGTTAAACCTGTTTCTCTTTCCAGAAATACTGCCTAACCTGCTGAGTTTCTGTAGCATTTCCTGGTTTTACTTCAAATTTTCAGCAACCACAGTTGTTTGCTTTTATTTAAGATATGATGGATATGCCACACCTTATAAACACATCTTTTAAAAACATCAACCAATAATGAAAATTCATTCAAAATAAACTAATTTTTGTTTTAAAATTCTTCTTTTTTTCATTCATTTGTGGGATGTGGGCATCGCTGGCTGGCCAGCATTTATTGCCTGTCCCTAGTTGTCCTTGATCTGATTACTACATCTGATTATTTCAAACAGGATTGTTAAGTAAGTAGTACAATTAGTCTCGCGTTACAAATATTTACAGGTCTTAATGTTTTACTCCCTTTATTTAATTGAAAGTGCGGACATGTCAATGATCAACATTATATGTGATGCTAAAAGTCTTAATTAAAGATATCGTATGTTGTTCAGGCTTAGGAACAAAGGTAAATACACATGACATAATCCTGTGCCAACAGATTTATAATGGGAGAGGCCAGACTCTTCTCCATTGTTTTGATACTAATGATTCATCTTCTTTAGAATTAGCAATTACAATAAAAAATCTGGAGTGCTTTTGTCAAGCAACTTGGATCAAAAAAAGGGAGCAGAATCCATCAAATAGAATTTCCTTTTTAATCAATGATTGCTGCACAGTAATTTTAGCATTGTTACCAGTAGTTTACCTATACCTTTGAAAGAAGATGTAGATTACTAACCGTTCTGTACTGGAGACCTCATTGACCATAGACGTATTCGCAATGAGCTAATACACAGCATTGTCACTGAAGGATTATGGAATTCTATTCAAGCAGGAAGTGATGCTTACGGGAAATAACGAAGAGTTGGCAGCTGTACAAAGGAACAGAGTGGCTTTAGTGCCCTATACAGCTAGCTTCAGATATCATCAACTAAATTGAAGGAGGCATCAAGATGGGGAAAGAAGAATAATGCAGAAGAAAAGTGCCCTATACCTTTTTGAGTTGCTTTTATGCTTAACAGGTTTTAGTTTTTCTTACTCTGTTATCATTTGTTGGCTGATGCCAGTGTTCCTTGATGTACTGTGCCCCGCTCAGTAGCTAAGCACAGAAGTACATAAGTGACTGAAATAGGTGGTTTTAACCTAACACCAAATTGACAGGCACTGTTTGTTAGGTCTTCACTAGTATTAGATATCCTGGAGGTTCTGTAATGCTGTATCATCAGCTGTGCTACACATCTGGTATAAAGTCTTCCAGTGGACGTCCACTAGAGCAGAATCATTGGGGGTTTGGAACAGCAGACAGTCAAATTAGTGAATGGGAAAACTTAAAGAGGCAGGAAACATCTTGCAAAAAGAAGGGAAAATGAGTAATTGAAGAAAGAGTTTAAAAGTACCATAAGTGCTCACTCAGAGTTATGGTTTCATTCTTGAAAATTGTGACTTTTGAGTGAAACAATAGTAAGTAAAACATGGGTTCCACTAGGAATCAATGTTAAAGTTGGAGTCAGATTCTTTAGGACCTTCCTTAACAAGAAAAAACAGAAAATTAGTTGAAATAATTTACGTTGCTAAATTTCTATGTTGGTCAATGAAATAACTTTTAAAATAAAGTTTGATTTTTTAAAAATGTATATTTCTATTTACAGTCCCTCCCACTAGCTACCAATCCTGCTTCCTTAGCTTCCTGCTCCCAGATCCTCCTGGTACCTCCCTGACCATCTGACTTGAGGCCACTATCCTTGCCCAACCATCCAAATTGCAATGCCACAAAGCATGTACCTCTGCAGCTTGGAGCAGAATTTGTTTACAGAAAAAGACTCCCAGTCTAATGGGTTTTTTGACATTTGACGAGGATGATTTGCGCCCCTGCAAACCTAGGTCTTGGTCTAGAACAGATGTTCAAATTGCTTCTTGACTTTGTAACATCTGGCAAGAAGGGGTGCTGTGCCCAATTCCAACACCAGGAGGGTAAGGAGCAAAACACCCACCGTACAACTGCCCTGAAGGTCCACGCACACCAATCGGCATGCCAGCGCGTTCCTACCTGTTTCTCTGGCTGCTGAAGATCTAATATTAGAGGAAATGTATTCATTGTCATATCATTGACGCCATTTCTACAAAATCTAAGCTTAGGCATTTTCAATTTAAAATAAAACAAATTTCAAGAACCACAACTTTTTCTAAAATTGAATTTTATAATGCAAGCTTAATTTCTGGTTGAAAGTCAAATAAATAAAACTAATTTGGTGGTATGGTGGCTCAGTGGTTAGCACTGCTGCCTCACAGCACCAGGGACCTGGGTCCAATTCCACCCTCAGGCAACTGTCCGTGTGGAGTTTGCACATTCTCCCAGTGTCTGCGTGGGTTTCCTCCGGGTGCTCTGGTTTCCTCCCACTGTCCAAAGATGTGCAGATTAGGTGGATTGGCTATGCCAAATTGCCCATAGTGTTCAGGGATGTGTAGATTAGTTGGGTTATAGGTGGAAGTATAGGTGGAAGTAGATATCTTTGTTCCAGGATTTTCATCTGTGAAACTGTGCCTCCAAGGCCAATCATCTTCATTTTTGATGAAATTGTTACAAAGTTGATCTGTATCCAGATCTGTCAGAACTGAGAGTTTGTTCATTTCGGATTTATTATTCTTAAGCTTTGGCAGTTTTAAATAGTAATATGTTTTTTCCTTGCAGCACCTCATTCAAGTAAAAATTGGGATTGAGATAGCATTTATTCATTCCTGCTGCTGCCCCACCCCTGCAAAATATTAACAGGACTAAGAGCTTTACGTTGTTTTAAGAGTTTTATAAATGTGCAGCAAAATCATCATATATTCTGTAAAAGAAAACTTGCTTGATGTTATATTGGGTCAAAGCAATGTTGGACAAAACATAAAACCAGGCAGGTTTGACCATCTAAATAGGAAGCTAGAGCCAAATCCATTATTTCAACATGTACACTGAGGTGACATCCTCCCACCACTGGTGTATAGCCCACTTAACAATTCACATTCACTGGAGATGAGCTTAATCATCTTATTCTTTTTATTGTTTGTTTAAATAATTTCAAAGGACTTTGCAAGAATTCTCATGAGTCAACTCCAGCCTCAGTCGTTACCCGTCCTAGTTCAAGATTCTGCCTGTCACCATTTAGTAAGTACAGAGACAGGATTTTTTGGGTGTAACTGTAAATACTGCACACACTTCAGAAATTACTGTTTAGACTTGTAGGTTTGTTTTCCAGCCTGAAAACAATTCATGGAGGTTATCCATTATGTCCTCACAGAAACAGGCCATTCAGCCCTTCAAGTCAGTTCTGCTATTCAGCAGATTATGTATTTTAATCCATCTACCCACCTTAGTGGGTACAATCAGAATTGTATCACAAAGCCCTCCCTGTAGAAGCAAGGAGGGTGACCTGCAAAGAACCAAGATCAATCCACACAGCAACCACTTATAGTAGGTACAATTTTATACAGAACAAATTGGTAAACAGTGTCCTTTTGACATTGCACATTTGCACACAAAACAAGTTTTGCCTTTCATTCCACTTCAGTCCTTTCCACTGTGCTGAACAGGAAAGAGTTGGAAAAGCTATTCCCGGATGGGGGAGGTTAGACCAGGATTAGCCTTTAGTAACAGTCAGGGTTCAGCCATCACTGGTCGTCCAGTACTTGCATTGTAAAGTTCTGAGGATGAAACATTGCGGCTCTTAAGCTTCCAGGATAGTTAAAGAAAAGGCACACGGACAATGAGGGAGTGGCTGAAATTTTGTGTATGATCAATCTCAGCCTTTGTATGTGAGAAACATGTTTTACTTGTATATCTGGAAATCACTTGTTTGTGTGTGGGAGTTTAAATGTTGTACATAGCAAGGATTGTATTTTAATGTCCAGGATTTTGGCATAATCATACTGTTTTGTCAGTTATGAGTTTTTACACATGTTGGCAAGATTCTGAAACTCAGATCTGTAATGGATTTACATCTCTGACCTCAGAAGAACAACAGAGCTTGGCACTACATCACTTGCCTATGATCTGTTTATCAAATTACAAATAAATTGTGCACCCCAAAATAAGAAAATAAAAACACAAAACGAAAAGACTCAGTGGAATAGTTTCTAGATATTGCACAAAATTCTCAGCCTACATTTATCTCATGTAGTAGCATGAAGTCATTTGCTATTATTGTCCCAGATGCTTGATTTCTATGGCAAATGAGATAATGACTAGATTTTCTTAATGCCTTGGCTTCCAGCTGACCTGCCGTTACTAGCCAGCTAAAGTTTCAAAGCAGAGCATGCTCATGATTCCAATTGCTGTCCTGAAGCAATCTAATATTGGAAGCTGCATTAGTTGCTTTAAGGTGAGACTATTGCCCCCTCTCATGAGGGAGTCCTGCCATAGAGAACTGCCTATCAATCAGACGCTGGTAACTCTGTAATCCCAGCACTGAAACTGGAGGTGGCTGCTACTGCAAGGATTACAAGTGGTCCCACAAAACTGAGTAATCCTGGTAAGGCTGGGTCCCAAATCAAGGTCATGTGGTGTTGGGAGACTTGGTTTAAGAGGCCAGTGGGAGAGGATTAAAGCATGGGGAATGACCATAGTTCCTCTAATAGGCGTAAGGAACCTACAAAAGAAGTCCCTCTCTCCTCACCCAAAAATAACCATGTAGTGAAAGGTACCAAGTTCTTGGCATGCTATGTAACCTGTACTTTTGACAGTCATTGAGTCATTTGACTCAGCCATAGAGGGTAATACTGCACGTTTTATTTTCTTTGCTGACTTACATGTAGCTTGTCCAGAATTTCAACAAAAAGCATGAAAGCTAAAAATTAACGTTGCATGTGCTGTTTTTTCAGGTACTGTTCTAGCATTGTATATATTTACCACATGAACTTTGCCCTTACATTGTTATTATCCAAAAACAACGTGAAAAGTAGCAAGAGAAACAGAAAGTGATGGAAATGTTTTGTAGTTCTGATAGCCTGGTAGGGGCAGGATTAGGAGCAAGTCAGGACAGGGAACAGTCTAGAAAATGGCAATGGACCGGATCTCAAAGTGACCCAACCAGTTCCCGCTTTCTCCACAGTTCAGCAAAGAATCACTGTTGGTCTGATGGGAAGCCAATTGTAGTTATTTAAAAGGCATTTAAGAGCCTTATTCAGCATACTGCAGCTGGCTGAAGAGGAGAAGGTGAATGCAGGGCAGGGACACAGCCCTGATATGAGCAGGATAAGGGGGGAAACTGACAAACCTGTAGTCAGGTAATTACAGTGAAAGGCCAACGTGGGCTGTTCTTTCAGCCTAAACTCACTGAAATTGTTCAGGTCAGCAACTTTGTACAACTTGTCCCTCGGATACCAGTGTCCCTAAGACCATAAAGCATAGGAACAAAAGTAGGCCATTCAGCCCATCAAATTCATTCTGCCACTCAGTGAGATCATGACAGATCTGACAATCCTCAAATCCACTTCCTTAATCCCACTTATTGTCTGTGTAGAAAACTGTATCTATCCATTACATTACAAGCAAATCATTGTTTCAAAGTTCATGTTATGATTAAAGCAAAACGAAATTATTGTGGCCTCAATGTAGTTTGGAGACTTGAGTCAGAAGAGCAAACTGCAATTCTGTCTCGAAAGGATGGATTGGCTTGTATCCTCACAGATAGTAGCTGATCATCCCAGACTTCATTCTCAAGGTATAAGGTAGCATTTCGAACCTTGGGTCAGAGCATGTCACATAGGAAACTTTGTCACGCTTCATCTTATAATTGGAGACAGTGGAGGCCAGTGTTACCTGCATCTTATAATTGAGAGGTCCTTACTTCAGTCACCATCTTATAATGTCAGATATGATCTGGGATATCTTGGATAGATTCACCAACACAAATCCTTAGGTATAAGCTAGACTTTTGATAACGTGCCCACTTGACATATCAAGCTGACGGTGGATTCATGTTGATGAACACTACTTAGTAGCTGGTTACATCACATCTAAGATGCATGATTCTCTCGTGAGATATCAGGCTTGACTTAAAAGTAAATACACAAGACTACTTTAGCAACATGCTGTGGATACTAGCCATTACAGATATACACACTGAAAACTGGTCAGCTCCTCACAGCAACAACCTTTATATCTTGATGTCATTTAACCATTTCAGGCACTAATTTCTTTGCAACGACATTTCCAGTCCTGCATAATAATCATTAAATCTATTCAACTAAAATAATGTAATAGCATCTGATGTATTTGAAATTTGGAATTGTTAAAACGTCACCCAACATATGAATGGAAAAGGGTTTAAAGCATTGTCAACACTAAATATTTTAATGTGCATCAATGTAAATGCAATGCAAAATGGAAGTTGGTATAGCTCTGGTTTCTGGCTGAGGCATAGGATTCAAGGTGTTAAGGTCTTGTTGTGATTCCTAATGTGCTGTTTCACTTGTTCCTGGTTTTAGGTAGCACCAGAGTAAACCTGGTGAAGATCCCATCAACTGCCTCCAGCCCTCGTGATACAGCATTAGCAGCTGTGATATGCAGTGCTTTGGCAATGGTTTTGCTGGCTCTCCTTATTCTGTGCATCATCTACTGCAAGAAGCAATTTATGGAGAAAAAGCCCAGTTGTAAGTTTATGTTATAACAATGTATCTGATTTCCCAAAGTGGTTTATTAGATTATGCACTTCCTAGTCTAGGATGTAGCTGTGGACCCTAAGGAAATTACAAGTTTAATTTCTGGTCTGAGATCAGCTAACTGATCTCTTCAAAGGTGAGGGAAGTAGTGAAGTTGGTACAAATGTTCATGTGCCAGAGACAGAGAAATGGAACCTTTCTTTGTGACATCTAGTGACTCGAATGGAGATCTGTGCATGAATCAATTGAACCGAGTATCTTAACAGAAAAATCAAATTGAACTTACTGCACCGAAGCCAAAGAATTGTGGATGCTGGAAATCTGAAACAAAAACAGAAATTGCTGGAGAAATCAGCAGGTCCAGCAGCATCTGTGGAGAGAAAACAGAGTTAACATTTCAGGTCCAGTGACCCTTTTCAGAACTGGAAGGGTCACTGGACCCGGAACGTTGATTCTGCTTGCTCTCCTTACATGCTGCCTTATCGTGCTGGATTTCCTTGGCAATTCCTGTTTTTGCTCGGTCACTTGCTGCTTTGATTCTTCCAATGAGATGGGAGAGTGGCGTGCTTCTCAAGAAACTGGAAACCTCCCAATCTATATACATAAAGTTCAAAATATAGCAAAATCTGTGTGCGTAACAGACGTGGAAAGTACTTTCCAAAGCTCGATGTGATAGTCCTGAAGCTGGCATGGTGGCTATGAATAGGATCATGGGGAAATCTCATTTTCTTCTCAGTCTTTCTTTTAGCCAAATGCATTTACCAGCACTGTTCCCAATAGACAGAAAAATGGAACAGCTTTCTGTTGTACAAGCATCATTTACGATTGGATCTGAAGCTTGCCCATAAATTGCTGCAAACATCAAGCACAAGGATGCAGACCACCCGTAAACAGCAGTTTTATTGTATTTAGACAAACAAGTTGTGTATTTTGAAGATTGATCTGGGAGGCAGATGACCTGTCTAGCACAGTGATTAGGTCCAGGCCTAGCTGAGAAGACTCCTAAGCTTCAAAAAAAAAGTTTGCGTATGTTTTCAATTATGTTATATTAAAACTGTCTCTGAGGCTGAACAAAAATCCCACTGAAGTGACCAACCCCATCAGATGAACCATGTGCAGTAATCTGATGCAGTAAGTGCAGAAGGAATTGCAATGTTTCACTAGTGGCTTTCGTTTAAAATGAGGATTGATTTTAAATAAAACAAACCATGCAAGCCTTGAAAGTTTTCAGTATGTTGATTGCAGACCTGGGTGTGTGTATTTAAATATTTTAACCATCTTCACAATATTATGCCTGTGCCTTATTTGAAGTATCTTTGGTTTGGATGAACACAAATGTCTAGAATATTCTTTGCTATGTTCTTTACAAAAAGTCACGATGCTTCAATAATGTTAATACATATTTTAGCATCACCATGTGTGCACGCATTGGACGCAAGAAAAATCCAACAAGTCTCACTTTGAGTGTCTTTAAGTATTTGAGATTTTTGGATAAATTGGTATTCCATGGCATGCCATATTGTTTTGTTTCAAATAGAGGCTAATACAGGCCTCATGTTTGCAATCAGAACTTTTTAATCTCAAAATACTATTTCTGATGCTATGACCTCAGGAAAAACTGAATATTTGAAAAAAAAATGTCATGGCCAAATCAACAAATGAATGACCATAAAATATTCTAAAGGGAGGCTATGACTGACTGAAACTGTTTAAGGGAATCATGGAGGTCTGTCATGAACATCATTTCTTATAGCTTTTCTCTCGCTCTCTCTTTCCCTCTCAAAGGGTCAATGAGGCTGCAGGATGCTCCATTAAATGGGGCGGAACTGTCTTCCTTTGACAGACAGAGGATTAATCTGAGTCCACAGAGAACCTGCACACACTGTCAACAAGGTCCAGCACAGGCTTATGGTAGGCATAAAGAAAGAATCCTCAGCGGACTTCTTTATTCAAGGAGACTTGTCGACACTCCTATTGTAGTTGAATGATGTGGCTTCCCTGAAGTATATCCCTTAAGTGTTTAAGGCAGTTGATGATCACCTTTTATGTGCAATATCAGATGAATGTGCAGATAGCGGGTCTGCAAAAATCGCAGTTTTCATTGTGTTTGTGTGCATTGTTAACAGGAACATAAAACATGTCCAGTTGATGAAAGAAACCGTATTTGTGTTTTTCTTTCCTGATGTATAAAACCTCACAAATGTAAGTAATTTCATTGATTTGATACCCATGACAAGATCTTTGCTGCTTGACCAAAATTAAATGAGTGCTTTTTTTTGTGGTAAAACTGGTAAACAGTTTATCTTGTTTGTCAATTGAACGAGGCTGGCTCAATTACTGTCCTTCTCCCTATGATCAAGTTACAGCAGAGACTCTGCCAACGTTTCATCTTGGACTTGGAGGTGGAAACTAATACTGCCTGCCATGCTCCACTCTCGGAAGCTGTAAACGGAGTTACATTCGCAGCAGTTATACTATTGTTGTCTCTGCATGGAAGCTTTCTGTTCATATTTTGTCGTTCTGCAGTAAGTATGCACAGCAGTGAATAATCTTTAGGAGATTCTGGGTATCATTGGATAATTCTCCCAATAGGAAGTTAACTAGAGAGCTGGGAAGTTTCCTGCCCAGAGACTCGCAACTACTTTCTCAGAATAAAAGGAAGAATTGGGAATGGACTTATCCAGACAGACCCTGTGCCTCCAAGGAAATAATTACAAAGCAGCTTTCACAGACTCCTGGGAGTAGGCCATCTGCCTGTCCCTTTTGATCATAGTACAAAAGAACCAAAGGAGAGAGAGAAAGTAACAAAGAGGGATTCAATAAGGACACAATGCTTAAATATCAATTCAACTGTATCAGTTATTTAAGGATGATCAAATCTTAATATTGTGTGGTATATTAATTGATTCAACAATCTGATATTTCAATCCGATATGTTTTTTTTTTACTGAACTGCCTTGGAAACTTCCCACATTGCTAACATAATTCCTGGTGTTAATTTTATTAAAATGTCTGTCAGCATAGGTTGAGTATGTACCAATATCTATCTTTAAACCAACTGCACGTCATTACAGATATGTAACAAAGAGCTTTCTTAACACCAGGAATTGTTGATAGTTTAAGACAGAGGGTTTTTAACACTGATTTTAGAAGTTTCAACTTTAAAAAAAACATCATTTAGCTAAACCAAATGTGTCAGCATTGCTCTCAAAAATCCTAGTGTCTGAAATGGTAATCCCATAAGCTTGCAAAACAGGACAAAGGGCACAGAGTCATACAGTCATACAGCACGGAAATAGACCCTTCAGTCCAACCAGTCCATGCCGACCATAACCCCAAACTAAACGAGTCCCACCTGCCTGTGCTTAGCCCATATCCCTCCGAACATTTCTTATTCATGTACTTATCCAAATGTCTTTTAAATGTTGTAATTGTACCTGCATCATTCATTCCACGCACGAACCACTCTCTGTTTAAAAATATTTCCCTCCTGTGTTTTTTAAATCTTTCTCCTCTCACATTAAAAATATGCGCCCCTAGACTTGAAGTCTCCTACCCTAGCAAAAAGACACCTGCCATTCACCTTATCGACACCCCTCATGATTTTATAAACCTCTATAAGGCCACTCCTCAAACTCCTACACTCCAATGAACTAAGTCCCATCCTGTCCAGAGGATGAAGAATATTGATTCCTTGGTCACTCTGTTAGTTCTAGAAGCAAGCCAGGTTTTGTGACAGCTGCCGAACGTAATTCTTGGTGCTTCTCCATGGTGCAATACCCATGATTCAGGTGATCACATCATCTGAAGGGTTACCATTGAGCCAAAATGAACTAGACCAGCCATACAAATACTGTAGGTACTATAGCAATTCTGAGTCTAGGAATTCTGCAGTGAGTAATTCACTCCATGTCTCCCAAAGCCCGTTCACCAGCTGCAAGGCACAACTCAGGAGTGTGATGGAATATTTTCCATTTGCCTAAAGCAGCTCCAACAACTCAAGAAGCTAAAACACCATTCAGGACAAAGCAGCCCACTTTAGTTGATTGATCCCATCTACTACCTTCAACATTCATTCCTTCCACTACTGGTGTGCAAACAATTTACTGCAGGCAATTGCCAAGCCTTGTTCGTTTCAAATGCATGACCTCTATCCCCAAGAACGACACAGACAGCAGAGGGAAACACCACCACATGCAAGTTCCCCTCCACAACACACATGATCTTGACTTAGAACTACATAATCACTCTTTTATGGCTGCTGGGTCAAAATCTGAAAGCCCTTTCCTCACAGCTCTGCGAGTGTACTTCCACCAGATGGACTGCAGTAGTTCAAGAAGGTCGCTCAGCATCACCTTCTCAAGGTCACTTAGGGATGGCCAGCAAATGCTGACCATACCAGCAATATTCCATAAAGAATATGAAATGTAACACCGGGGGACATGCTTCCCAACTTGATCAAAAAGGACAAACACACTTCGCCAAACCAGCCGAGTTCAAATGACAAAGAAGATAATGGTTGATCAGGATTAAACAAAGTATTGCACAGATTTAATTTTGGACAAAACACCAGGGATTTGGTTAAAGGCATTAATTTTCTGATAGATTTTATGAATCAGATAATCCAAAAATACCATATTTCTTCTCATAATTGGGGACAGTTTTTTATTGAAGCACACAAGCTCAAGTATCTGGCTTTGCACTATAGGTACAACAGCATGGTGCTGTGCTTAACAATGAGCTGCAAAAGAGGACAAAAATAGTAGACCCCCAAAACTCCTTTGTTGCTGATTTTGGTAGATCAAAGAAGCAGCCCGTTCTTTACATTTTTTTGGGGAAGTGACTTTATGCAAAAAAAAAATCAACTACCGTAAACAAACTGGACGACTTGACCCACGCTATGGGTGCTCCTGTCGCTATTTTTCTGGCATTGTGCAAGCCAAAAGATGATGAAGAAATGGACGGGCTGCAGGTACCACAGATGAGCCACACGAGATATAAGAGGGGGCTTTCATGTAATGCCCAAAACAAGGAATGTGAGTGAAGTCTTAGCTTCACGAGTGCACTGAATAGCAAGCCTTGGGTGCCAAGCTTCAGCATGGTAGCGATTCTGGTGCCAGAGTTTTTGGGGGTGCTCAGGGCAAACACTTTTGCTCTTCCTCTCATGGTAACACTTAGTTTTTCAGCTTATTGAAAACCATCCCACCCAAACACCTTACTTGAAAATGCAATGTTACTTACAAATAAATGGTGTTAGGAAGGAGTTAAAGGATTCCTCCTAAATCCACCCCACCTAAGAGTAAAATCCAGCTGTAATGTATTAAGTGACAAATGGCAGGAATTTGTGGATAAATGATTAATTTGTACCTCAGATGCCATGCCCTTTACATTTCAAAACTTTTAATGTAGATTACAGAATGACAGAGTAAAATTGATTCTAAGGTTTCTCTATTTAAGGATGAGTATAGATGAACATTACTCAGCTAAAAGTTTCCCTATTCAATATATTCTTAATGACTGCGTTGACAGCATTTATTTTCTTTTAGGGCCTGTTCACCTGGTTCCATCTTGTTGTCTTGATGATGCCTGCAGTCTAGAGTACAGCAGCGAGAGTACCTATCCTCCATCTGAATTGGTGAATCGCAAAAGGTGACAGCAGAACGTACCTCAGTAGTTATGTCCAACTGTGATCAGTTTGACTAGTTACATCAATTTGTCATCAAGTTCACTCAGGTAGCATCTTAGTCAGCCATTCTGAAAAAGCCACATGCAACTTGAAATGTCAACTCTGTTTCTGTCTCCACAAAAGTTGCCAGACCTGCCGAATTTATTTAGCACTTTCTGCTTTCATTTTCAGATTTCCAGCATCCACAGTTCTCCGTTTTAATTTAATCTGAATCATTTAACTAAGTCTAAATGATTAATCTCCTACGATACTGCACACAATAGGTCACAGAATAGAGAAAGTCTCCTTTTTTCTGTCTCTGATGTCTTTGTGTTGCTGATTATCCCACTGCTTACAATTAGGTTTCTTCTTTCTCTTCTCTGCTGCTTTTCTCTCCATAGTCAGTTTACTTCTCTTTGTACTATCCTACTTTTTCTCTTTTCTGAGCGTTGCAGGAGTGCAGTTGGTTGATTTGCTGCAATGTTATGTGACAAGAGACAGAACAACAAAGGCTGCAAGTAAAATGCAGTTCTAAGTGGCTGTGTTTCCATTAACTTCCTGAATCACTTTATTGTTGTATGACCCTTTTCTATTCCTACCACCTCATCGGATGTATTGTTACTCAACCACTTGCCCTCTGTATTACCACAGTAACCCTTGAGAATACCCTGGCTCCATCGCATTTTCACTTATCTCATGCTTAATCCCACACTACCTCTTTATTTCAAATCAGCCCACCAGAAAGTGCAGAGAGATATGAAGTCTCATCGCTGTGACCAGCAGCGTGCCACAAGGATCACTGCTGAGTCCATTGTTTTTCATCATTTATACGAATGATTTGAATGTGAATAAAGGAGGTATAATTAGTAAGTTTGCAGATGACACCAAAATAGGTGGTGTAGTGGATAGTGAAGAGGAATAACTCAAGAGTACAACAGGACCTTGATCAGATGGGTCAGTGGGCTGAGGAGCGTCAGATGGGCGTTTAATTTAGATAAATGTGAGGTGTTACATTTTGGTAGGGCAAGTCAGTGCAGTACTTATATAGCGAGTGGTAGGGCCCTGAGGAGTGTTTGCCGAGTAAAGAGACTTAGGGGTGCAGGTGCATAGTTTCTTGAAAGTGGAATTTCAGGTAGACAGGTGAAGAAGGCGTTTGGCACGTTTGTCTTCATTGGTCAGAGCACTGAGTATAGAAATTGGGAAGTCATGTTGTGGCTGTACAGGACATCGGTTAGGCCACTTTTGGAATACTGTATGCATTTCTGGTTGCCCTTCTATTGGAAAGTTGTTGTTAAACTTGAGAGGGTGCAGAAAAGATTTACAAGGGTGTTGCCAGGACTGGAGCGTTTGAGTTATAGCGAGAGGCTAAATAGGCTGGGGGTTTCTTCCCTGGAGCGTCAGAGGCTGAGGGGTGACCTTATCAGAGGTTTATAAAATCATGAGGGGCATGGATAGGGTGAATAGCCAAGGTCATTTTCCTAGGATAGGGGAGTCCAAAACAAGAGGGCACAGGTTTAAGATGAGCGGGCAAAGATTTAACAAGGATGTGAGGGGTAACTTTTACATGCAGAGGGTGGTGCATGTCTGAAACAGCTGCCAGAGGATGTGGTGGAAGCGGGAAAATTAAAACATTTAAAATGTATTTAGATGGGATATGAATAGAAAGGGTTGAGAGGGATATGGGTCAAGTGCTGGCAAATGGGACTAGGTCAGATTGGAATGTCTGGTCGGAGCAGATGAGTTGGCCCGAAGGGTTTGTTTCCATGCTGTATAACTCTGTGACTCTATGACCTTCAATCAACTTCCCTACTCATTTTCACCATCAACCCCTTCTTTCCTTGTCTTGGCCTCAAAGTAGCTTAATATGCTTTTGAAACCACCTGCCTGTCTACTTTTTACTTTAATTTCACATCTCTCTCTCTGCATCTTTCTCCCTCTGTCTCTGATAATAAAAATTAACATCTCTGCACCATAGTTGTTTCTGATTAACTCTGACCATTCTGAAACATCAGTGATAATTTTATCAAAATTCAGTGAATGATTTTGAATTGAATTAATAAATAAAGCAAGATTTCCATGCTCTTTATTTCCCTGAGACACTCTAGGCTGAATGTAAGTGGCTGACAGCCAACTAAACTTGTTAAGAGGAACGACCTGATAGAGGTCTACAAAATTATGAGAGGCATAGATAGGGTGGTTAGTCAAAGGCTTTTCCCCAGGGTGGAAAGGGCAACTACAAGAGGGCACAGGTTCAAGGTGAGAGGGGGAAAGTTTATGGGAGAAGTGGGGAATTTCACCAGAAGATGGTGAGTGCCTGGAACACACTGCCAGTGGAGGTGGTGGAAGCAGGCATGTTAGCAACGTTTAAGGCACATCTTGATAGACACATGAACAGAGGAATATAAGCCGCGCGTGGGCAATGAGTAGCGAGTGGAAATAATCGGTGTCAACTTGGTGGGCTGAAGAGCCTGTATCTGTGCAGTATTGTGTTGAATTGAAAAAAACATTCAAATCTCAGATTTTCCAGTCAGCCAGTAAGGAGCAATATTCATACCCAAAGGTGGGAGATCTGGAGGTCAGGAGTGAAGGTAGGCTTTGAGATCCTCCCCAGTTACTGGGCTTCAGTTGTAGCCATGTACCAATGTCATGAAGAGTTGGTAATTCTAGTTTATCTTTTAAAACTTTAACATGTTGGAGAGAGGGCATCTCTTGGCCCTTCAACTTCAAGAGGCAGTTGTTGTCCTTAATTAAACAGAGAGACCAGTGGCTAGTGGGAAACTGGCAGAGTTGGTTAGGGTCACAGCCGAGAGAGTTTTCCTCAGTGGGCGAGGCAAGATCCTGACCTCCATTTGACCTTGATGTCAGGATCCTGAAAATCAGCAGGGAAAATCCTTCCCCCTCTCTTCAGTGTAAGACAAAACAAAAGCTTTAGTAAGTGTATCATTAGACTTAAACATCAATTTTACACACTTTAGGAAAAAAAACCTTCACTGCTAACTTTTAACTCAATAAAGGCTTCAAAATAATTTAGTGAGAAGCTACTGGACTGAAACAGTGACGGGCAGAGAATAATATCCTACTGGTGGATCAGTGCTCACGCACACATCCTGGGAAGTTCTGTGAAATATTTAACAGGGTATTTTGTTCAATATCGGATCGGTATGTTTGGAGGTTAACCAATTCGGTTATTGACAAAAATGAGATAGATGAAAAGGCTTTCAGAAGTTGTTGTTTGATTCTTTTGACTGGAGTGATTTTTGGGATTCTGATAGCCAGATTGTGCAGAATTTTTTAATGTACTGTAGCCAGAATTGTGCCTAGAGGAAGTGATGTTTGAAGCAAATGACACTGTTTGCACACCCCACCACCTCCAATGCCTTCCCCGTGGCTCTCAGTGTTTCTTTCTAATCCCAGAATTTGTCAGGAATTGTAAGTCCAGCCCCCAACCCAACCTTTCGTAGCGTTGGGCAATTTAAATAATTAGCTGCTTCCACCAAAATGGGATTATGGAATCCCTGGAGTGTGGAATTTATAGTATGGAGATTACACCAGGTAAGAGCAGATTTATCCTGGAGGAATACTTGGCATTTCTCGCATTTGAATCTGTTTTTGGGTTACTTTTGATGGAGGTAAGGCACTCTTTGGAATTGTGAAAAGGTATGTTCAAAAAGTGCATAAGCTCACTGAGATGTGGAAGGCTGTCAATAAACTATCCAAAAATGTGTTCAGTTAAGTAAAGAAGTGCTAGGCTGCTTGAGAGTGTGTGGGTTTATAGAACCATTACATGAATGGTGGTGTATGTTTGATTTACCAAGCTATCATTTTCACATTGGGCTATCTTTGATGGATAGTTCCATCTGCTTATTGAATGGAAAGTTTAGTGACTTTAGGTTTTTACATACGTGGGTGAAATGGCGACTGATATAAGTTATTAACCACAAGTGAGATGTTTATTTTTGTGAGGGATTAAAGGGAGCAATTTAGCTGCATTTTGTATCAATTAGGTTTTGTTTTAAATAGTGCCATAATCAAGAAACTTATTTCGGTGATGATGCCTCCTAAATAGTGCATATGCAGGATAACAGATGAGTTGGCAGAGTGAAGGAAGGAGAAAAACGGTGAATGCACAATATTTTGGCCCTTGGTTAGTATTGGGGCTATAAAGGCAATGGGAAGATTAGGGTATTATGGAGTATGGGGTCCATGAGAGGTGGTGGTCGGGTGGCTCTGGAAATATGAGGCACCATTGGGTTGTGAGTTCAGGGACACAGTGTGCACAGGCTGTAAAATGGCTATCAGGAGGTTCCTGCAGGGTGCATTGGGTAGCATGGGTTATGGGAAGGCATAGGGATGGGTAGATTGGCATAGAATGGCAGAGGGGATTTGATGAGCCATGGAATTTGCCAAAGGGCCACAAATTAGCAATGTGGCTATGGAGGACCATACAGAATAGGGAGATGGGCATGAGTGGCACAGACATATGGGAGTAGCTGCAGGGGCATTGGCAAGCACATAGATGGGCATAAGAGAGTGGGGAAAGTGAGAGGGTGTGGGCAGTAGAAATATTTTCACTTTAAATCTTTATTTTTAAAGTCTGCGTACATACCAAAGTCCCAAGGAAGCCTTTCCACCCAGTGCATCTCAGGAGTCAGCCTGATTCTCAATCTAACAGGCACCCTGGACCGAAAATCCAAAATGCAGACAGTCACTTTTAAAGATCAAGATCATAGAGCTGGGATTTCTCCTGTCTCTGCACCCTCGATCCGGAACAAAAATCTGGGCCTAACCCACCGAACGATCATGTAATTTGTTACTGCATTGAGCAGTAGGTAGGATTCCCATACGATGTCTCAGATACTGTTAGGTCAGTTTTACAGCAAACATCTTCCAACTAAATACCCTGAATTTGATATTAACGTTTCATGACAAATGATGCACTTCAAAAATCATTGACAGCCTGGTGCCATGTTAATAATTAATTCCTTTTAGAATTGTAGTCAATTACAAAATTATTGAGAAAATTATGCTGCAATGCCTTCTGAAAATTATTTGTGTCATAATGGCATAAATATTGGAACACTACTACTGAGTCACTGCCATACAGTATGTTATATTTAACAACATAAGTATGTCAAGTTAGCGTTTATTCATTTGAATGTTAACTTTAGTATTGCTCTCTGTCACAAGCAGGAACTTGGAATGCAGTGGCGAAATGCTGTCCTCGCTCCTTGATGTTTTTACACCATCTTTTGGCAGTGACGCTTCAGAAGCCTGGCCTCTAATACGAGACTCTGCCGGCAGTGATACTGGCTGTTCCTGTGAATCTCTTAACCCATCAAACTCTGAGGCTTCCCCAGAGGATGTTACTACTTTTAGCCCACAGTTGGATACTCCAAATAACCTGCCTTCAGAAACATGTCCAAGGCAGGAAGATCAGCCTGAGTCACTTTGTCTGCAGCCCCTTTCGGTGGAGATAGGTGGAACTGCAATAGGGCTCAGAAAGCAAGATGGTGCAGAAGATCCAGGTGATCCCCCATCATTAAACACTGGAGACAAAGAGCAGCAGGAAAGCAATGCTCCAAATGAAGAAATTGAGGTAAGGCATAATAATCAACAACTCCTTTATCTGTGCTGTTTGTCTGAAATCTTACATTTGTCTGGTTTATATAATCTTGATAGTCATCAAGGACTGGATCATTATCAAAAAAGTGGGAAGCTTGAGTCTGAAAACTAGCCTGACAGATCCATTTCCCTTTAAAAGGGCCCCTCCTATTTTTATGTTTCAGAGGTTGATGTCAGAGAGGCCTGGCCCCACTGCCTCTGCAGATAGTTTACAGGTGACCACGAGGCTTGTGAGTACTGTGATTGCTCATAGAAGGCCTACCTCAGTTCCCCGAGAGATCAACCTTGTTGTATTAAAGGCCTTATAGCCCTTACACTTTAGACTTCCTCAGTGTCCCAACCTCCCTTAATGCCCACTCATGTCCCCCATGCCCATATATAACACCCATGCCTTATCCTCACTAATCAAACCTAACATTCCTCTTCAAGTTGCATAAACAGACCCTGTTGAGCTGATTCATGACTGAGCCTTGGAGCTCAATCAGATATTCATAATGAGGCCATCTGGGAACTGTATCAGTAGAAACAAATGGCCAGACAGGAGATTCTAACTTTGATTGACATTATTTTGAGGTTATCATAAATTATTTGTTCATTTGACCTCTTTATACAACTATGTGTCTGAAAAGGGATAAAGCTTCTGTTGTTGATACTTTGAGTGACCGTGCCTGATTAACACTTCTATTAGGTTATTGGAGCAGCAATTTATTTCAAAGGAGATTGTTGAATCGGTGTTATTTTCATGAGCATTTCAAACAATTGCCATTATTTATTACATGGCTCAATGGTTTTATACATAGTGCATACCAAGTGAATGGACATGGAAAATAGAGGGGGTGGTATGGGAAAGGGCACTGAGGTAAGGGATATGGCAGGTGTAACAGGGGCATAGGAGACATGAGTGGCCGTGGAGGAGCATCTGGGATATGAGAATGCACAGTCACTTATCTGTCACAGAATTCCCAAATCTAGATTATAGTCCTTGACTACTCTGAGATGGCGTGAACTGTGTGTCCTACCAAAATGGGACTGACTCCATGAAAATAGCCAGGGATCTAAACATACCCAATCTTTCTGTGGGGATCATAAGGTCAGGGTTGCTCAGTCCAGCGAGCTGCAATTTTTAAATCACCGCCCTACCACCCACATGTCATGGAGACATAAAAATCCTGGCCCAAATGTCAGTACATTTGAAACTTACGTTTTCCATAATATTCAAAGAAAGTCAAAAAATATTGTGAGAGCTTTATTGCAGTGCTACAAATCTGAATCTTTCTCTTCCTTGTGTACAAATCTTTCAAGTCTTTTTTCATCTTTTTTTCTACTAATTTTATTCCTTCCTTTCTTCTGACATCATTAACCCCCTGCCATTCCATGGGATTCTGAAAGATTGTTATGCTTCGTGGGAGAGACAAGAATTCCATAGAATTCTTTCCGTAGAATCGCTATAGTGTGGAAACAGGCCATTCAGCCCAACAGGTCCATACCGACCCTCCAAACAGCATCCCACCCAAACCCATCCCATCCCTGTAATCTTGCATTTCCCATGTGTAACCCATCTACACCCCTGGACACTATGGACAATTAGCATGGTCATTCCACCTAATCTGCACATCTTTGGACTGTGGGAGGAAACCAGAGCTCTCAGAGGAAACCCACACAGACTCGGGGAGAATGTGCAAACTCCACACAGACAGTTACAAGAGACTTCTTAAACTATGTTAGGCCTAATGCAGTTTAAGAAGAAGTTGTCTCACTTTTAACGTGGAGAAAATGAGACTTTTGTTCAGTGAGAGGGTTGTTAATCTGTGGAATTCTATTTCCCTGAAGATAATAGAGGCAGGGTCAGTGAGTTTATTCAAGGCTGAGTTGTATAGTTTTTTAATAGTGCGGGGAGACAGGATTAAGAAAGGCAGAAAAGAAAGTAGAAATCAGACCCCTGTGGGATTAGCTATGATCTTATTTAAGGGTGAAGCAAGTTCAAGAGACAAATTGACCTACTCCTACTCCTGAGTGATATGTCCCTCTGATATATCAGTCAACCACAGGTGTAGCATTCATAGGTGTTTTTCATGAACCCAAATGATGAATGTCAGCTGACCATTCTCTCTGGAGGATGAAGAATCACAGGATTGTTAACAGTGCAGAAGGAGAACATTTGACCATTATATCTGCACAGGCTCTGCAAAGGAACAATTCACTGTGCCATTCTTGAGCCACATTCTTTCTTTCCTGACAACAATCTAATTCCCTTTTGAATGTCTCAATTTAACCTGCCCACTTGACATGCAGATTTAGAAATGTGGTCACAAAGATGCAAACCTGGATATTTCTGAAGGCTTAGCCTGTGTACGTTTCCTGAGGTTAAGATGTGTGCAGTAAAATGTTGATTATGACCTTCTATATAGAAGTACAAATGAAGTATGGAAATCTTTCTACCACAAACAATGCCAATGGTGACAAAACTGGAAGGCACTGGAGAGATTCAGCATGTCTGACAGCATCTGTGGCGTGGTAAAAACAGAGTTAATTTTTGGAGTCCAGTGACGCTTCATCCACTCTGGACAAATCATACCTGATCTTATTAAAATCATCCTTTACCCAGTTTAAAACTTTGGTTTCAGCTCCAACCCCATCCTTTTCCAGAACAATCTTGAATACAACGGAGTTATGATTGCTGTCTGCAAAATGCTCCCCCACTGATATTTCAACCACTGGATTAGCTTTATGACCTAAAGTTAAGTCCAGGACTACACCCTCTCCAATGGGGCCTTGCTGAAAAAGCTGCCCAGATGCATTTCAAGAAAACTGCTCCCCTTAAACTTTTCACATTATGACTACCCCAGTTAATGTTGGGGAAGTTGAAATCCCCTACTATCACTATTACTTTACACTTCTCTGAAATTTGCCTCTATACCTGCTCTTCTATTTCTCTCAGACTATTAGTGGGCCTATAGTATATTCCCAGCATTGTGATTGCTCCATTTTCAGTTTTTAAGTTCTACCCATATCGCTTCACTTAAGGAGCTGTAAATGATGTCATCCCTCCTTACTATTGTAATTGATTCCCTGATCAGTATTGCAAGATCCCTTCATCTTTTATCTCCTTCCAGTGTCACCCTTATATCCTGGAATATTGAGCTACCAGTCCTGTCCCTCTCTCAACTATGTCTCAGTGATTGCACTTACATCATACCCCCACGTTTATAATTTGTGCCGTCAACTCATTTGCTTGTTTGTCAGACTCCTTGCACTAAAATAAGTACCATCAAACCCTTGCCGTACTCTCTTGTGCCTTAACCGGCCTATAATTTCAATAACTTCTTCAATCCCTTTCCATCTCTTCTAATTCTGGCTGTTCATCTCCCCCTGTTGAACCTCTTTCTGCCAATTAGCTGATTCAGACGCAACCTGTCTGCCTTGTACAGGTCCCACCAGACCCAAAAGTGGCCCCAGTGTCCTAGAAATCTAAAACCCTCCCTCCTGCAGCATCTGTCCAGCCTCACATTTATCTGGACTAACCTCCTGTTTCTAAAATCACAAGCATATGATACCGGAAATAATCCAGACCTTTTGGGTCCTGTTTTTTAATCTACCTCCTAGTTCCCTAAATTCTGCATGCAGGACCCTATCCCTTTTTCTGCCCTATGTTATTGGTATAAAATGTACCATGATCTGTGTCAGTCCGTCTGTATTTCAGAATGCCCTACAGCCATGCAGTGTTATTCTTGACCCTGGCACCAGAGAGGCATTACCATCCCTTTACCACTGTAAGGAAGTATTGTGAGTCTCTTCTTGCAGCCGCAGAAATGTCTGTCTGTTCCCCTTACAGTTGAATTGCCTACCACAGCCCTGCCATTCTTCTTCCTTCCACCTAGGGCAGCAGACACACCTAATGGTGCCATGAAGTTAACTCCCAATGCTTTCCCCTGCACAGTCATCTCTCCTAACAGTATCCAAAGTGGTACCTCTGTTAAAAGGGATGGCCACAGGGGACTCCTGCACTACCTGCCCAAATACCTGCCTCCCTCTACTCTGCCTAGTGGTCACCCATGCCCTTTCTGCCAGTTCAGTCTTCACCTGTAGTTAGGATCTGGAATGCATTGCCTGTGAGAGTGGTGAAAACATGTTCAATCAAGACATTCAAGTGGAATTGGATTATTATGTGAAAAGGACCAATGTAAATGGGAGAACCCTTAGCAACATTAACATACAGACGGATCTGGGTGTGCAGGTCCACAGGTCCCTAAAAATGGCAACACAGGTGGTCAAAGTGATTATGAAGGCATATGGCATGCTTGCCTTCGTCAGCCAGGGCATGCAGTACAAGAGTTGCTGCAAACCATGCTGCAGCTATATAAAACCCTTGTTAGGCCGCATTTGAAGAATTGCGTGCAGTTTTGGTCGCCACGTTACCAGAAGGACGTGGAAGCTTTGGAGAGAGTGCAGAGAAGATTCACCAGGATGTTGCCTGGTCTTATGGCCATTGCCTATGAGGAAAGGTTAAAAAGACTGGGATTGTTTTTCACTGGAAGGACAGTGGCTGAGAGGAGACCTGATAGAGGTCTACAAAATTATGAGAGACATAGATAGGGGGGATAGTCAGAGGCTTTTTCCCAAGCTTGAAGTTTCAGTTACAAGGGGGCACAGGTTCAAGTTGAAACGGCAAAAGTTTAAGGGAGATGTGTGATGAAAGTTTTTCACACAGTGAGTGATAGGAACTTGGAATGCACTGCCAGAGGTGGTGGTGGAAGCAGGCATGTTGGCAACACTTAAGAGGCATCTGGATAGTTACATGAATAGGGAGGGAATAAAGGGATATGGACCGAATAAGGGTAGTAGATTTGTTTTTTTAGTTTAGTCAGGCATGATGTTTGGCACAGGCTTGGAGGGCTGAAGGGCCTGTTCCTGTGCTGTGCTTCTCTTTTGTTCTTTTGTGTAGGGCTGTGAGGAATTAGCGGGTGGGTGGATGTCTCAATGTGAATTCCTGTATGAGAGAACCAATATAGATGGGCCAAATAGTCTCCTTCTGCACTGTAACCATGATATGATCCTATGAAGTAGTTTATGCGTACTCATTTACAAGTAGTTCAAATCTAAAACAATTAATTAGGTATGTTCAAATTTACACAAAAATTCATTCTGAAGTTAGGGCACCATACAGTATGTGGAAGGTTGAAGCCTATAACCACAGTGGTGTCAAATACATATAGTGGCTTACTAACACCAATTTTTATAGACTGTCAATCTATATAATTTTAATTATAGTGTCACATTTTTTGTGCTTTTAAAATGATAAATGTGTTCCATTTTATAGGCTGGTGTATATAGGGGGTCGTCTTGCTCAGTATTACGGTAGGTCTGGTGTTGTGGTAATGTCACTGGCCTAGTAATCCAGAACCTTATGCTAGTATTCTGGGGGACATGGGTTTGAAACCCACTATAGCAAATGGTAAACTTTTAAATTCAATAAGAGTCTTCCGTAATGGCAACCATGTAAACCACTGCCAACTGTCATCAAGGAAATATCTGCTTCACTAATGTCTTTTAAGGAGCGTCATTTGCCATCCTGGTCTGGCCTACACGTGACTCTAGATCCACAGCAACGTGGTTGACTCTTAACTGCCCTCTGGACAATTAGGGATGGGCAATAAATGTTGACCTGGCCAGCGACACCCACATCCTGGAAATGAATAAAATAGAAATATCAAATTAAACATGTTGTTACTGGTATTGGAATAAATGAAGTTTTTTTTTAACTGGCTTGATTGATGTGCTGAAAGAGTTAGCCATCAATTTTCTCCAACAGTGAAAACCTATTTTTGACTTGATCCTTAGTATTGACTGTAATTTTCTTTTTCCAGAACTGTGTCTAGTACACAACTTGATGGTGTCAGAGGAATATCTCCCTTTTTATCCTTCTCCATTGACTGTTTCAAGCTGAAGATACATTCTGCTGAGGCCTGAAATTTCAGGATTATATGGTTTTCTCAGCCGAACTATGGCAAATTGTGTGCTATATCAATTGGTCTGCATTCGTTGCAGACAGGAACCACATCCAAGTGAATATGTGCTTCATTTTAAGCAGCAGTCTATTTCTACCAGTTGTGATTTACTATTTGCTTTTTTTTGCATGAAACATTTGACACCTTGTTCAAAGGTCGGGGGAGGGATGTTTATGACTGCAGTGGTGGTGATGAAGAACTCTGTCAAAACGTCATTGTGCTGAAACTGCTAAAGGATTTCTGAAGATAAATGATGAGGAAATCCATGGTTCACACAGCAATCCGTGTGTTAAAGCTCTCGCTGTGGTTGGCTCTTACATGTGACCTGGTAGCATTAACAAGTGTGCCCACAGTCACTGCCTGGGGAGGATTGTGGGAAGTGGTATTCCACAAAAATGATTTTGATTTATTAGGTATCTAATTATAAATCTTTGTTATTAAAGCTTTAGAAAAAACTTGTACACTTTAATGTTTCTTTTTAGAAAATTGCCACTATACATTGCAGCTAATGAATTTTTGTTAAGTATAAATAATTGTAAATGAAGAAGGTAGCCACTTATATTGTGTTCCACCTCTGCCATTGTGTGACTGCAGTGCGTCAATGAAAGTAAAGCTATGACTGTGAATGATGTGTTTATCATTCTCCTTGCTGAGGGAAGCTAGATTGGTCTGGCTGATAGTGTACTAAATATTGGACTAATGTGGAGGTGGAATTGAATGACTTTAGTTTATACACGTTAGTGCATGCCATGAGTGGCCAGATGATATGTTTGTTCATCATACAATGTTCCACTTCCCTTCAAAGGACTGGATCACTCAGTTGAATCACATTACTTGAATGTTTGTGGCTTTTTTTTTATTAATAATAAATGTTGAACTTTGGTGCTCATACAATTTATTTTCAAAAAAGTTGGCAAACTGCATCTGAGTAGATTTCAAGATATCCTTCTTTAGCTAATGGCTACAAACTCAATAAAGTACAGGAAACTACATCCTACATTTTTGTCTTTCTTGTGCAAGTTTCAAACAACAATAATGCCTAATTGATGGGTTTATACTGCACTGTTATCAGAGCTTAAGCAGTTAGGGATTTAAATGTATTCCAAATGATCACTCACTGTCTTGCTAGGTGGATCATTCTAAACACAACAATGCCAGTCCAGTACCTGGAACATTGTTGTTTATTAGTACAGAACTTGAACAATGCTGAAAAAACATACATTTTGTCAAAACTTTTCTGCAATCGGACAACATATGCTAAATGATCCCAACTGTGCCAAGAAATACCAATTTAAGATTGTCAGTCAGGCTTGAAGTGGGGTATGCTTGCGCATACTGGAAGCTGCAAATGTTAATACATAGGGCCCTGTCCTTTACAGACAGAAAGAATGTGTTCATACACTGTGTCAGATTTAACTCAGCAATATGGGTGAAATCCATTCTCTGGTTCATTCCTCAGGGCAAAGCCTTGACTCGTCAGAATCAACCTCCCTGGCTTAGATTTAACAAACTTGGCAATTAATTGGCAGTCATCATCTTACTGATGCATTCTCCATGACAACATTTACAACAATCAGAGTCCTCTTTCTAGTCAATTAACATGCTGTTGCTGTTAACACTTATATTCTTTTGAATTGTCTTGATGAGAGCAAGACAAAAAGCTTCAACAAAAAGTGTCTTCTTTCAGTGAATATCTGGAAAATGTGGCCTTAATTAAGTGAAGCATATATGGGCCGTATAATACAATCAGGTGGTTTGGTCGTACAGCCTTATAATTAAAATTGCATGAAAAAATAAATACTGATGAATTTTAAAAATAAAGGTATTCTTATATCACTTTTCACAGCTTTGGGAGATTCCAAAGTGCTCCATAACTGATGAATGTTTTGATGCCAGTCACTGCTGTACAGATAAATGCAACAGGTAGTCTGCTTGCTGCAAATTTCCACAAACGTGAAGGAGTTAAATAATCGGTCCTATCCATTTACACAGAGGTATAAATCGTACTTTGCAGAATTCTCTTTGTCTTCTTCCATCCACACTTCTAGATCACAGTAAGAAAGAGATGGAATATTGAGTTAGCACTACATCTAAGACAAGACTTCAAACACTGCAGCACCCCTTTGGCACTGCATGGAATAGTGCATATTATGTGCTAAAGCCCTGGAGTCAGATTGAATCGCATAACCTTTTGATTCAACGAACCGAGAGAGCTACCACTGAGCCAAAACCTGACACTTAGTAAGAAATAGGAGCAGCAAGATATTTGTCCCCTCAAGCTTGCCTTGCCATTCTATATGATCATGGCTGATCCAATCCAGGTCTCAACCTCGCTTTTGTGCCAGCTCCTTATAGCACTCAAGTGCCTGATATTTAAGAAAAAAACCTATCGACCTCCGTTTTAAAAAACTTCAGTGATCTGGTCTCCATTTCATCATCCATACTATGGAAATATACAGATTATTGTATAAAAATTTGCTTTTGAATTTCACATAATTTATTATTTGGAAATAATTATTAGAAGTAATTTGTTTCCTTTGATCATTGTTGCACTTCTATTGGATTTGCCCATATCTAACTAGTACAAGACTCATTTTACCAAATTTATATGAAAACTTCAGAGGCTAATTTGTGAGAGTGCAGACACAGCCTGTCAGATATTATGACATTTTTAGTTTGTGCTTAGTTCTTTCAATCCTGACATGGGATACAGAATACATTTGCAGCCCCTCAGTGTGATCTTGTATAGGTACATTCTGTCATTCCCCTTTTCAAAAAAGCAATAATCTTACTACTTCTATGCTGGACAGTGGAAAAGTCAGCCTGGATTTTCTCTGCATCGATCCCTAAATGGGAAGTGTGCATAAGTGGATGTCAAAAGCAGAAATGACTTCTCTGTTTGTATAGGCTATGGCCACCTGTTGTCCAGGATTAATCATTGTCAATGGCCAAGAGAAAGAACAAGATTTTTTCTGACATCACTCTTACTTATTTTACTTTCTCACTTTAAAACTATGCCCTGTCAGTTTTTCTTTTACAAGTGACAACAGCTTCTATCCATTCTATCAATCCTGCTCATGATTTTGAAAACCTCCATCAAATCTCCTCTCAGCCTTCTTTTCTCTAAGGAGAACAGCCCCAACTTCTTCAATCTATCCTCATAATTAAAGTTTCTCATTCCCGGAACCATTCCTGGAAATTGCTTCTGCACTTTCTTCAGCGCATTCACATCAGACCTATAATGAGGCCCCACGACCGTACACAATACTCCAGCCGAGGTCTAACAAGTGCCTTGTACAAATTCAATATCATCTCCTTGCTCATGTAATAGCATGGGTTCCTATTAATAAAACCAAGAACAGTGTGTGCTTTACTAACTGCACTGTCCACCTGGCTTGTTATCTTCACTGACCTGCTCTTGCACCCCTTTAGAATTGTTGCCCTTATGTATATTGCCTTCCACCATTCTTCCAACTAAAGTGTATGACCTCAGACTTGTATGCACTGAACCTCATATGCCACCTATCTGCCCACTCCACCAACTTACCATTGTTCTTTTGGAGTTCTACTTTGTCCTCATCACAGTTTACAATTAGCTACCTTGGGGAAGGAGGATAAAGAAAACCTACTTTAAAAAAACATCTGCATAACTGCTGCAGTAGCTGAATGTTCCCAGCTGCTGGATACAGCCTGCAACCCTGCAGATTTTGCAAATATGTACACACTGCTTCTTCAAAGCTTTCCTTTAGATAATTATTGGCACAGGATCAGTGAACTTTTTTTGCTTCGACTGCTGGGAAATTTGTCAGTGTCAGGAAAATGTACAACTCGCCTGAATCACATGTTGCCAGTATAACAGAGGGGGTGGGGCAGGAATATGCATCATCAGTCACTTTTAAAGTTTACGAAGTAAAACAACAGAATTAACTGCAAAGTACAAAACGATTTGTACAAATACGTACAACTGTCAAATTAATGAACAAAGAGTACAAAGAAACAACACAAAATGTCCTCGTCTGCTGTCCTGTCAGATGCAGCGTGTGACATTTAAAAGTCCACAAATAATTAACGCCAAAAATTATTTTCCATTTCCCCCATCCAATGCGCAAGTATGATTAGCCTGTACTTTAGAGATTATATCACTGAATTAGAGCAGATAAAATTCTTCTTAACTGCCTCACTACAACACATTTAAACCATCTGCATGTCCATGTTACACAGATTGATCTCAGAGTGAAAGGCAGTCCTGGAGTTGTGAATGGTTTTCATTCTGGAGTCCGTTCAAAAGACAATTTTTTTCACAAGTTGGAACACAATGCAGGGAATGAAACGCAGCCATTCATAAGCACGAGCACTTGTAAGTCATAAATTGTAAGTTCATAAATTGAAAGCCTCCTGTATTGAAGTGTATACCCATAACCCTTTCAATAAATTAGAATATCTGTGGTTTGACGTTGACAGGTATCACAAAAGGTATAATACTGGTTAGTGGGTAGCATTCAGTTTTAAATTGCTTTGTTATCCACTTCCATCCTTATATTTGATAGTGTGACCATAAATTAATATTGCCAGACTGGTTTTAAAACTCACATCTTTAGAATAATTTTGCATGTTTTAAAATGTTATCTTAAATACAAAAATACGCTTTTCAGATGAATATCCAATTTTAAGGAGAAAACTCAACCTCAGAATAAGCAGTGCCTATTTTTGGGTCGCCTCGTGGCTCATTGGTTTGATTCCAGCCTCAGGTGACTGTCCCTTAGAGTTTGTGCATTCTCTTTGTGACTCCCGCCATCCAAAGATGTGTAGGGTTAGGTGGATTGGCCGTGCTGAAATTGTCCATAGTATTCAAGGATTTGTAGGATAGGTGGATTAACCAAGGTAAATCCAGGGTTATGGGAAATAGTAGGGGTCTGTGTCTGGATGAAATGATCTTTGAAGGGTTCTATATTGTAGGGATTCTATTTAAATTCGAGATTAACAGGAATTTCTTCTCTCAGAGGTGAATCTGTGGAATCAGGACTGTTGAGGCTGGGTCGTTAATTCTATTCAAGGCTGTAATAGACATTTTTAATCAGTAAGGGAATCAGGATTATGAGGAAAAAGTAGCAAAGTAGAGTTGAGGATTATCAGATCAGCATTGATCTCATTGGGCTGAATGGTCTACTTCTGTTCCTTTGACTTGTGGCCTAACTGTTGAAATAAACAATTGAACACTCACTGGCCACATCCTATTCCTGAGCTTCAACATCAGAACATTGCCTGTTCTTCAATGAGAGCCGTACAGGCTTCACAGCAAACACTGGTTGATTATTATAGAATTTACAAGAACTTTTGGTTCTGACACTGTAGGTAGAGATTGCGTTTACCTATTCAAACATTGCCATCTATCACATATTGCCTTTGGCTTGAGGCATATATGGCCACAGCAAAAAGTTATAACCCTTATTTCTCAGGGTGTAAAGAAAATAGTGACTCGATAATGAATTAATTTTGTCAGTCTGATTTTGCAAAGGTGAACAATTCTATGAAGGTCTATGCAAGTGCCCACTTTCCCTATAAGGCACATAGATAATATTTGCCATTGGTTTGGAAACAGCTCAGATACTGGTTAACAGTCATCAGTGAGAAAATGAATCTCACTAAATCAAAGAGATTCTTAAACCAGTGAGAGACGGTCAACTGAATATTACTTAGACCCTCTAAAATGCTGTTCTGCATACTTTGGAAACCAGTTACATTGCATTCTCCAAATGACCCCACCCTTGGGGCTATAGTTCATCATTCAATTCCACCACACTGAATTCCTGATTGGCCTAGATCTCTCATAAATGAGGGGGGATTTCTAGATGTAGTTGCAAGAAAGTTCTTCTGTTAATAACTTTGTGTGCTATCTGTTCCCAGCCCTATCTTTCCCCTTCACTTGATGGCTCTGTCTACGCTTATTCAGCCCAATGCTCTGATATTCTTCACTGTAAACTTTCCACCTTCTCAAAACTTATCTTTGACATTACTTTTGATGAGCATTCATTTCTATGGCTCAAAGTGTCTCTTCTTTTATCTCAGAGAAGCATATATAGATGTTTCTGTCCATTAGTAGAGCTGCATAGAAGCAAATTATCTTTGTCCTAAACACTTTTGTCAAATAATAGATAAACGAAAATAAAAGCAGACCTTTATCTTTAAATATCAGCAAATTATGAAATACTCAATTCTTAATCATCCCAAATTAGATCAGCCAATATTTTATTGAATGGTAGAGCAGGCTTGAGGGGCAGAATGGTCTATTCCAACTCTTTGTTTGTACGTATGTTTGTATATACATATGACATTCATATGTTACTTAGTGTGATGAATGCTTATAATTTTTAATTACTTTTATTATTTGGTAATTTAGATTCGAAAGTGGAGAAAATATAGATTTTAGTTTCCAGTTCTGTGAAAGTCTGATTTGTTTTATTTTTAAAGGTTCAGAAATTCATTTTGAACAGTGAGCTAAAAACCAGCATTTCCAAGAAAGCATTTTATCCTAGCTAAATGACTAGCAAGCCCTACAGGGAGTAATCACGAGGTCAACACAGTGTGGAACTGGAGGGATATAGCAGGTCAGGCAGCATCAGAGGAGCAGGAAAGTTGACATTTCGGGTCAGGACCTTTCTTCAATCCTGGAGAAGGGCTAAATCCAAAACGTTGACTGCTCCTTTCTTCCAGATAGTGTGGTACTGGTTCATTCAGAGAGAAGAGGTGTCATGGGAGCAATCTCCTAAATCAGTTAGTGCTGAGCTGGGACTGAGATATTGAGTTGGTTAGGAGAACATTCCAGAAGCAGAAGGCTGCGGAGGTATCAGAGAGGAAGACATCCTACCAGGGATTTGATTAGAGCCAAGCTAGCTGACCAATGAGCATTAGCATGAAAGTAGAGGTGACACTTCTCTAAGATTTGTGTGTCTGTCAGCCTTTTCTTCTAGTAAAAGAGGTGAATCTTTCTTTGTATTATTTGTAATTGGTTCATTTCAAATAGTTCTTGTGAACTGTAATAGGGTTCATGTTTTTGTTTTGTGTAGTAAACCTATACGCTATTTTGTTTAAAGTACATTGATGGCTTTTTGTGAAAATGGTGAATGACTGACATCAACGATAAACAATGAAGAAAAAATAAAACTTATGGCTCGTCAAGCTGGCTGTCATACCTGGATCTGACTTTTCCAGCATTACATTCGCTGGGATCGTAACAAGATCCTCAACAAACATGTCGTGTAAACTGTTGTCATGTTTAGACTAGTGGGGCTGCAGCAAACATCAAAAACCATAGCCTTTGTTCAGACACCTATGAACAAAGCTTCAGGATATCTATCAGTATATATTATTCAGTTGTACTATTTTACACATAACAATAAATATATTTTATACATTCCCACTATGAAGTAACTGCACTCCTTTAAACTGGCAAAACTTACCATATCTGAGCATTAGGAGAAAGTACAAACTTTGTGAAATATCTTTGCAGATATTCATTTAATCTTTCATTGTTAATTCCAGGAAAAAGGACTTGTATTTATACAGAGATAGTAGGAACTGCCAATGCTGGAGAATCTGAGATAACAAGGTGTAGAGCTGGATGAACACACCAGGCCAAGCAGCATCAGAGGAGAAGGAATGCTGACGGTTTGGGTCTGGACCCTTTTTCAGAATGCATCTGAAGAAGGGCCCAGACCCGAAACGTTAGCTTTCCTGCTCCTCTGATGTTGCCTGGCCTGCTATGTTCATCCAGCTCTACACCTTGTTATCTTGTATTTATACAGCCCCTTTCAAGAACTTAAGGCATCCCAAAGCACTGCACAGCCAATGAAGTGCTTTTGAAATGTCATCTTGGTTGCGATGTTTAATTTTTCCTTCTTCTTGAGTTCTCTGTCCAAAGTTAGGTCTGATTCACAACACCACAACCTTCACCACAGCTACAACAGGGAGGCAGGTCTCAAATCCAGCCCAACCAGACCAAGGATCAAACCTTGTGCCATTAGCACAAATGATCCGTATAGGCTATCCAGCCAACTGACCACCATCCCACAATGTTGCTGTGGAAACATACACTTTTACATGCCTGTTGCACTCTGGTGCCATGGATAATGATGATACAGGTTCCCATTTTCTTTTCCAACACAGGGATAACCAGGTATTGTTCTCAATGTATGTTGAAAGATTTTACAATGAGATGCTCAACCATGTTGGCCACATTGTGCATACACCTTTCTTGTCCAACTAGCAACATTCCCTCTATTTTTCTTCAGGCTGTGCAAATCACAAGGTCCATGTATGGCAGTGGCCTCCAGTAATAGAAGACATGCAGTGACATGCTGATCGGTGTGCATGGAGCTTCCCAGCAGCTTAGAGGGACCATCAAGTATTTGAACTCACAGCTACCGGCTCACTTCTGTCACAGCTTCTTTCTGGGACACCACCCTCTGTGTCACAGGATCTCCACTGATGAGGGAAATGCAGCAGCCAATTTATACATAGTGAACATCCATAAACATCAATGTCAAAATGACCAGATAATCCGTTAATGTACTATTGCTTGGCCAGCACACTGGGATAAGTCTCTTGCTCTTCTTAGAAGTAATGTCATGGGGTCTTCTGCGTCATCTGAGAAACAGATAAGATCTGAGTTGGTGGTACTCTGTCCTTTGAGTCAGAAGGTTGAGGAATTTGAACGCACCGTAAATCAAGGCTGACTCCCCAGTACAATACTGAGGTAGTGCAGCATTCTCTCTGAAAGGTGCAATTAAATAAAACTATGTGGAGTGTGGACAGAATGTGAGGAATGAGAAAATTACTGCTGATATCCTCAGGGATCTTCAGGAGGAGTCAGTTATGCCGTGACAGTTTTTGGAAATTATTATTAAGTTGAGGCTCGAAATTCTCCACCACTTTTGATGTATATCTCAAAGCACTGGGTGTGTGTCCATTTAATTAGAAGGGCAGTACCTGCTTTTGGATAGCACATAGCTACATAAGAATCACAAACAGGGTTTCAAAAGTGCTCACACATTTCTGGCAATAAATGCATAGTGCACCATCTAAGTAAAGAAATCTCTGTGTTAACAAACAATGGCATCATGTAGTTTAGTGAAAAGGTGAAGCAAATCAGTGAGCAATGTTGATTTGACACTAGCGTTGCCATTTACAAACACATACCCTGCCTACTCTCTGCCCTAAACACAAAAAACTGAATGTAACGTTATGGAGCAGTGAAGAGCACTCAGCAGTGTTATTTAAAGGAGTCATTAACCACTTACAGGGTAATTGCTGGATTATTTCTTCTGACAGATGGTGCAATTTTACATGATTTGAAGCTTTCCTACACTTGGCTAATGTTTGGAGTGGTCTGACTGGTGCTGAAATAGTTTTTGGTAGTTTAGGACCTTGTGCTGAAACAGGCTGCTTCTCGATAGAGATGAACCGAAAGAACTGTGGATTCTGAAAATCAGGAACAAAAACAGAAGTTGCTGGGAAAGCTCAGCAGGTCTGGCAGCATCTGTGAAGGAAAAAATCAGAGTTAACATTTCGGGTCTGGTGACCCTTCCCCAGGTAGATATGGATTACTGTTTGTGTTGTTCTATGATGGTGCCAATTCCAGATTAGACAGGTTTTTCTACGTAAAACAGTTACATGAATCACAAAATGCAGTATGCCAATATAAGAGTACCCACCCTCACATTCAGTCACTCTCTGTCATGGATTCAGCGTGATGTCTTTTGTCTGTCAGCTATATCATATGTAATGTACTGTAACTTCAGCAAGCATAGAAGCCAGACGGTGTGTAATTCTATGATATTGCAACCATGTAAACATTAGTGCTGTACATAAACTTCAAGATATTTACTTCAACAAGAACATGACTGTCTTTTATACGTTGTGTGGACTAGCATATGGAAAGCTATAAAGGGGATCGAATGCTTCTGGAGAGAATTGAGTATGACTAGCAAAATAAAGAAGGGCCATACAGCAAGGGGCAAACTTTTTAAAAGATCTGTTCATGAGCATCGCTGACTGGGCCGGCATTTCTTGCCTATCCCTAATTGCCCTTTAGAAGATGGCAGTGAGCTGCCTTCTTGATCTGCTACAGTCCTTGGACTGTATGGTCACCCACATTTCCGTTCGGAAGTGAGTTTGAGGATACTGACCCAGCGACAGTGAAGGAATGGTGGTATATTTCCAAGTCAGGATCATAGTGAAGTGGAGGGCAACTTGCTAGTAATGTTAAAGTTCCACCAGTCAGTCACAATGGGAACAGACACAAAACACCCTCTGTGTACCCAAAGCTCAGCCTAATCCACCAGGTCTACACTGACCTAATGTTACTGACTATCTGGCATGTTGTCTTCATGATTCATCCAGGAGATAAGCAGCCTTGAGACTTGAAAGCACTCTTGCAAGGACACAAGTAATTTCATTTTAGTCTGAAATTGCAAGCGTTGGCATGTTTTTATTGACTGCACGTGCTTGCTTTTCCCACACCTCATGTGAACCTGCCTATTTTCATGAACTGAGGATGAATTTCTCTCCCTCAACGTACAGTTAGTGCGCAGTCACAGTAGAGCACCACACAACTGAGTGTCCAATATTCCAGCAACAGTCACTATTTTTTAATTTATTGACACTCCTCTCTTCCAGCTTCACTGAACTAATTGGTCAAAGGCAGGCTACAGTGTAACAAAAAATATCCATTTATGATGTAGCATGTGACTCTGGTCTAGAACTCTTGCATGTATGCGTGTCAACACCATAGGAAGGCTATGTAGACACAAGGAACATTATGGAGCATATCATTAACATCTCAGAGAACAGTCTACTTCTTGGTCAGTTCTGTTAGGGTGACATGGTGGTTCAGTTGTTAGCACTGCTGCCTCACAGCACTAGGGACCTAGGTTCGATTCCATCCTCAGGCAATTATCTGTGTGGAGTTTGCACGTTCTCCCTGTGTCTGCGTGAGTTTCCTCTGGGTGCTCTGGTTTCCTCCCACAGTCCAAAAATGTGCAGGTTAGGTGAATTGGCCATGCTAAATTGCCCATAGTGTTCAGGGATGTGTAGGTTAGGTGCATTATAGGGGGATGGGTCTGGGCGGAATGCTCTGAGGTTTGGTGTGGACTTGTTGGGCTGAAGGGCCTGTTTCCACACTGTAGGGATTCTATGATCTATTCTGAAGGGCCCCTGCAGTGCTCAGCTAAGCTTATGCTGATAAATTGCTTCCTGTACAATTTGTCATTAAAACTAAACCAATCACCCTTGCATAAACCTTAAGTACATGCCTTCCTTGTGCCTTTTGCCTTTCCTAGGGCTTGAACAAGTTCCTTCACTATTGGCTAATGGAAGGCTGCTGACCTTCAACTGAGAAGATTGCAGATGTGGAGAGGATGTGTCCTCTTGTGGGAGGATCTAGAACAAGAGGTCATGACTTAAAAACCAGGATTTCCTGATTTAAAAAAGACATGAAGTGGTATGATTCTCTCAGATGTCAAAGAATCATAGAGTCAATCAGCACGGAAACAGACCCTTCTGTCCAACTTGGCCATACAGACCAGACATCCCAATCTGACCTAGTCCCAATTGCCAGTATTTGGCCCATATCCTTCTAAACCCTTCCTATTCATATACCCATCCAGATACTTTTTGAATGTTGTAATTATACAAGCCTCCACCACTTCCTCTGGCAGTTTATTCCATATATGCACCAGCCTCTGCGTGAAAAAGTTACCCCTTGGGTCCTTTTTAAATCTTCCCCTTCTCACCTTGAACCTATGCCCTCTAGTTTTGGACTCCCCTACTCTAGGAAAAAGATGTTAGCTATTCACTCTATCCAGGCCCCTCATGATTTAATAAACTTCATAAGGTCACCCCTCAGCCTCCAACACCCAGTCTATCCAGCCTCTCCTTATAACTCAAACCCACCAGTCCAAGAAACATTCTTGTAAATCTTTTTTGCACCTGCTCAAATTGAACAGCATCCTTTGTGTAGAAGGGCAACCAGAATTGTATGCAGTATTCTAAAAGTGTCCTCACCAATGTTCTGTTCAGCTGCAACATGACATCCCAACTCCCATACTTGGTGTTTTGATCAATGAAGTCAAGCATGCCAAATGCCTTCTTCACCACCCTGTCTACCTATGGCTCCACTTTCAAGGAGCTATGCACCTGCTTCCCAAGGTTTCTGTTCAGCAACACTCCCCAGGGACCTACCATTAACTGTATAAGTCCTGTACTGGTTGTGAGTCTTTGGAAATCTCTTCCTGAAAAGCTGGTGGAAACAGAGTCCTGGAATGTTTTTTAGAGATAGATAAATTCCTGTTAAGCAAGGGGGTGAGAGGTTATTTGTGTTAGGAGTCAATGAGGAATTGAGATTACAATTAGATTAGCCATCACCTTACTGAAGGCAGAGCAGACTCCTAGGGCTGAATGACCAATTCCTGCTCCTTGTTTGTATGGTTATATGTTGGTGAGGGCCTCTGGTTTCTTTAGCCCTACACTAAGGAAAACATATCCCTCCCACTCCTGACGTCACACAATAGTAACTCCAATAGTTTGCCATTGAGTCTGGGTGCTGCCTTTGTGCAACTATCCTGAGTACTGTGAACACCTCCAGCTTCTTATTGTGCATTGGCCTTTTAAATACAGATAAGATCTGATTTTTGGGTGTGCAGCTTGACGATGTGTAATCTAAATGTCTGAATCAATTATTTCAATTCAGTTGGGATCACAGATTCGGGCCTGCTGGATTTTGTCTAACCTAACTATTCCCTCTAGGAAATCACTTTCAAATTAATCCTGTACTCAATGTCTGTGTTCAGATGAAAGTGCTATTTTCCAATTTCAATTTAACTCTTTTGTAACGTGATAGAATGTAAGGAATTATTTCTTGTTAAGGCATTATTCTTCAAAGCTTAAATGAGTGCAGATGAAACTCATAAAAGCTAGCTAGAAAGGAAAAGTTATAAAAAATAAATAGTTCCATCTGTACTGTCTTTGAACATGTTCTTCTGAATATATTATTGTGATAGCTATATGATGTCTTCCTTTGTTGTATGTCTTATTCTTTGAAGTTTGTAACACCTGCAAAGTGTAGTTCATGAGTAATGTCTGTCTTCATCTGTTTACAGACTCTCTAACAAAGAATCAGTGATTGGGTGGTATGATGAGTTAGTGCTTTCATCACTCAGCTCTTAATTTGACTCCAGTACAGGTTGGTCAAAACTCATTTCTCTGAATGCATTAAAACTCCTAATAAGGACACTATATTTTCATTTCACGTGCAGTAATTTCCAGAACCAGTTATTTAACAGGCTAGTTACACAGGCCATATGTTGGGGAAGGAATCAAGTTCTTCACTGGCATTATTTTACATGCAAGGGGAACCAAAACCACGGTAAAAACAAAAAAAAATGCAATGTGAAAAAAAAACTGAAGTATGACAATCTTGAGATACGGGAGAAAGGGTCTAGACCTGAAACGTCAGCTTTCCTGCTCCTCTGATGCTGCTTGGCCTGTTGTGTTCATCCAGCTGCACACCTTGTTATCTTGAGATAAATTTGCTAAGGCTGATTTCTGCCAATGTTACAACTGATACATACAAAGTCCCTTGTGAAATTTGGCCATACATCAAAATTTGTTGTGGAAAATTAAAGTTCATGGTTTAGGCGATAGCAAATTGACATGAAAAGAAGATTCCCTGCTAACGGGAAACTCAAGGAAGTATTAATGATCATTTCCTGGTGTTCAGGATGTAACAGGTTTTGTGCCACAGGGATCATTGCTAATTGTCTGTCTCACATTTAAAATAAGAACTGATCCAGCATCCACTGTCATTTGTTGAAGAAAGCTCCAAACATCTGGATGTAGAAGTGCTTCCTAACTTCTCTCCTGAACGGTCTGGCCCTAATTTTTAGACTGTGCCCCTAGATCTAGAATCACCAACCAGTGGAAATAGTTTATCTTTATCTACCCTGTCTTTCCCTGTTAATATCCTGAAGACTTCAATCAGATCACCCTTTTAACCTTAAAACGGGCTGAATTTGCATAAGGCTGGATGAACACAGCAGGTCAAGCAGCATCATAGGAGCAGGAAAACTTGACGTTTCGGGCCTAAACCCTTCATC
>JAHRHZ010000264.1:28176567-28220485 GCA_024137785.1 Ginglymostoma cirratum
GAGAGAGAGAGAGGGTGTGTGTATGTGTGAGGGGGAGAGAGAGAAGGTGTGTGCGTCTGTGTGTGTGTGTGAGAGTGAGGGAGACAGAGGGTGTTTGTGTCCAGTACTTGCTGGGAGCAGAGAAACTACACCATGCTCTTTGCAGACGACATTATCGATGACAATGAGCATCTCGCCAAGATCTTCCCTAAACCTTCACTTCTCATCATCAAACAACCATCAAACCTTAAATAGACCATTGTTCACAGCAAACTGCCCAGCCTTCGGGACAACATCAACCACAACACTATACAACTCAGTCATGGTAACCTCTGCAAGACAGGTCAGATCTTCGACATGGACACTACCATCACACGCGGGACCACCACCCACCACATGCACGGCAGATACTCATGTGACTTGGCCAACGTTGTCTACCCCACATGCTGCAGGGAAGGATGCCACAGGTCACGGTACATTGGTGCGATCATGCAGACTCTACAACTATGGCTCAATGGACACCGGACAACAATTGCCAAACAGGAATGCTCCCTCCCAACTGGGAACACTTCAGCCGTCAAAGACATTCAGGCTTGGATCTTCAGGTAAACGTCGTCCAAAGCGGGCTTTGGGATGCACAACAATGCAGAGTCACCAAGCAGAGGCTGATAGCCAATTTTGGTCCCTATCAGGATGGCCTCAACCAGGATGTTGGGTTCATATCGCACTACAGGGAACCCCCCCCCCCACCCCCCAAACACACACACACACACACACACACACACACACACACAATCTCTCTCTCGCTCAGGGCACCCCAGCCCAACACTGACATCTCTATATTATAGAGGAATGTGTTCATGTTCTGAAGTTGTTAAGCTCCATGCGGAGTCCTAAAGGCTGTAAGATGCTTTATTCCCCCTGTCTATACAGCATGACCTTGAACTCATCTTCCATCCTTTTTGTCTCTGTGTCTATTTCTTTGGATAAGAGTCCTCTCCCCGTCCCAAAGAGCCTTAACCTACTTCCAAAACTCTTCCCTCCACTTCGACCTGTCCCTCAAGCCTTTTACCTGCACTCGACCTGTTCAATGAGAACTGTCAATGAGACATCATACATCTTAATTTCTCTACTCCTCTCACGCATTTGAACCTACATCCTCTGAACTGACTGCACTCCATGCTCTCAGACCCAACCCTGACTTTGTAATCAAACCTGTTGAGAAAGGTGGTACAGTTAATGTCTGGTGTACAGACCTCGACATTGCTTGTGGAGGCTGAGCTCTGGCTCTCAGACACCACCCACCCTCTCATCTCCCAATGGACCATGACCCCGTCATCGAACATCAGGCTTTTGTTTCTGCAATCTTCACTAACCTCATCTCATCTGGGGATCATATCTCATAGATCGCTATCTCATTGGCCCCCAACAACCCCACCACCCCTTCTATCATCTTCCCAAAATTCACAAACAAGACTGCCCAAGCAGACCCATTCTTTTAGAACCATCAGGATGGTCTCAGGGCTCTTTGCTTCTTCCTTGAGAGAAGACCTGAACCGTCCCCATCTACCGCCACCCTCCTCCACCTGGCTGAGCTCGTCCTGACTTTGTGCAACTTCTCCTTTAACTCCTCTCACTTTCTTCAGGTCAAACAGGTAGCCATGTACCCATAAGGGCATTATTTATGCATGTCTCTTAGTGGGGTAATGGAGCATGTTTTGTTCCAGTCCTACTCGGCTCCCTCCCTATAACTCTTCCCCCGATACATCTATGATATAATTGGTGCTGCTTCCCTCTCTTGTACAGAACTGAAAAGATTCATCAATTTTGCTTTTGTTTTCCACCCTGCTCTCGCCTTCACCTGGTTAATCTCTGACTCCACCCTTTCCTTATTCAATATCTCTGCTTCCACGTCTGCGGATAGCTTGGTCAATAGTATCCACTACAAACCCATCAACTCCCACAGTTACTCTGACTATACAACCTCACACCATGCTCCCATGAAGGATTCCGTCCCATTCCCCCAATTTCTCCATCTCCATCTCTGTCACATCTGTTCCGATGATGCCACCTTCTGCAGGGGGCCCTCAGAAATGTTCACCTTTTCCTCAACCCCAAGGATTCTCCACCACTGTGGTATGCAGAGCCCTTAGCTGTGTCCAACCAATTTCCTGCACTTCTGCCTTCACCCCTGCCACAACAAAGATAAGGTCCCTGGTTCCTCACTTTCCACCCTACCAGCTTCTGTATCATTTTCACACCTCCAGTGGGATGCCACCACAAGACGCATGTACTCCTCCCCTCTGGGACACCCTGGTCCACTGCTTGTCCATTTCTAACCCCTCCCCACACTGCCTCAGCACCTTCCCATGCAATTGCAGAAGGTGTAACACCTGCCCATTTATTTTCCTTCCTCACTACCTACGGCCCCAAAACACCTTCCAAGCGAAGCACTGCTTTACTTGCACTTCAGTGAATCTGGTCTAACATATTTGCTGCTCATAATGTGGTCTCCTCTACATCGGGAAAATGAAGCACAGACAGGAGACCGCTTTGCTGAACACCTACAATGTATAGAAATGAGCCCCAAGCTTCCAGTTGTCTGCCACTTCAACATACCACCATGTTCCTATGCTAACATGTCTGTCTTAGGCCGACTGCAGTGCTCCAGCAAGGATTCAATGTGAGTTGGAGGAACAAAATTTCACCTTCTGCCTCAGTACCTTAGCCTTCAGGACTGAACACTGAGTTTACCAATTTCAGAGCATGAATCCCCTCCTCCATGTTTGTTACCCTCTCCCAACACCTTAGCCCCTGTTTTGTATGTGTTGCTCCCTGCATAACCAACTCATTTCCAACCGCTCACATTTCCCGTTAGTACCCATCCTAAATTTGTCTGAAAATGAAAAAACGATGGAGATCACAGCAGGTCAGGCAGCATCCGTGGAGTGAAAGTAAGCTAATGTTTCCAGTCTAGATGACACTCATTCTTTCTCGCTGTTTATCACCAGCAATCTCTTTGTTTGCCTATCCCTTTATTCTCTCTTTCTCTTTCTGTCTGACTCTGTGGGCACTGTCTCCGTTGTACTCTATTCACTCTGCACCAATATCCCTCAATCTGCATAAATACCACCCTTTCTCAGCTAATTTCAATTGCAATGAAAGGTCAGTGAACTCAAAACATTAACTCTGTTTTTCTATCTACAAATACTGCTAGACCTGCTAAGTTTCTCCAGCGTTTTCTGTATTTGTACCGCTTTAAGCCATTTTGAAATAAGAGATAAGGAGACAAATGGTACTGATACCCCAACCTTGACCAACGCCCAGAAGCCTGGCTTACAGATTTATGAACCTTACAGTTATAGGTTGATGTGATTTTAAGCTTGCTCAGGACTTAGGATATAGAAGGCAGAGTAACTTGTGTGTGATCATAAAGAGAGAGAATTGCTTGACCCAAATGTAAAAAGACAGAAACATATATGGAATATTTAAATGCATCTCACTTTAAGAAACCTTAATTGTTTGGAACTTATATTTCGCCTATTTTGCAATGTTAAAATGAGGAGAAGCAACAGGCAAGAGAAAATTTTACCTGGTGGTAAATAAATGGCTCAAGATGATACACAATACAGGTTTGATGCCGGAGAGATTGTACTAACACCCTTGCCCCAACTAATATGGGTCAGATTGCATTCCCTTAAAACAAAGAGTGCATTATACTGTTTTGTCCTTGTATCATATACAGTACACAATTCTGATTCTCTAGCCATGAAAAGTCGCATGTATGTGGTCACACAATATAAAGGCTCTTTGTTTTCTCTCTTACTGAAGTGGCCCATGAAATGGAATGTGCTGCAGGTAGTAATCTACACTTCAGTCACTGTAGTCAATGTTGGGGATTAATTCACGGCAAGGTTTTGTTTCTTGGAGGCACATCATAGGAATTTCAATCTATGCTCTCTCAAAGAGCCCACAACAAAGTAACAATCTTCATATCACAGGCTATGCTAGAAGCACTTCTCGTCTGTTTGATGTTTGGGGTCAGTTGACTTTCAATAACTGAGGGCTTATGTTTTATTTTTAAGGTTTCACTGCTTGAGTGGGCATTGTAAAATTACCTAGCTATTGGCAGTGCTTCTGTTGGGAGTTTGAAGTTTGGGTGTATGGAATGTATTTTCATCCTTGTTGCTTTTGATGAGGATTAGACATGCAGGTTGAAAAACATGGTTACCCACTTGCAGCTGATATTCAATAACTTGATTCATATATACCTTCATTTGTTCAGTTTTCAGGTATTTGTTATTAAAATAAAAAGCAAGGTTTAGCTACTTTGTTGCAGACTGCCTTTACACCCAGTTTCCCCCTTTATTGCTGTGTACTACTGATATTGCATGACTGAAAAATCTGACTTGTCAGTACTTATTTGCAACTTTATCCCATAATTTGTTTTTATTCATTCATTTATGGGATGTGGGCTCATTTGGGATTTATTGCTCTTCAGAAGGTGGTGGTGAGCTGCCAAATTGAAATGCTGCAGTCCTTTGGGTAAAGCTACACCTACAATTCTGTTTAGAAGAGACCCAGGATTTTGACCTAGCAACAGTGAAGGCATTTTTTGTTTTAATTTCAAAACTGTCCTTTATTCATAAAATATATTTACATAGGGTCACGAGAGCGATTCTGTAAACAGTCTTCACAAATGTGGAACACACAAACTCAAGACATTTTTTACATGTATGAGACTATATTTACATTCATTTGAGGAACTAGGAAGGTCCGATAACTGAACTGACTGCCCAATTGTAATTTGGCAGAAAGACCTTGGCCAGTGGTCTTTCCCCACTGTGCCTTGGCAGCAGCTGTCCCAAGCTTTCGTATGTCACCCAGCATGTTGTACCGGATCTCAGAATGTGCCAGTCTGCAGCACTCAGTCAGGGTCAACTCCTTGCTCTGGACAGCCAGCCAAGTTTCAGGGGAAGTGGTCAGCATGTAGCATCCCTGAGACCCTGTGGGAGAAAGAGAGGGTGGATTGTGCTGGGTTGTTCCCAAAGCAGACTGTCAAAGTCATTTGGCAGAAAGCCTCATCGTCAAAGCTTTCTCACAAGCATTGATGAGAGCAGAACCGGTGAGGGGGTAGCAGTGGTTGGTGAGAGCGGGGCCGGTGAGGGGGCACTTGGTGGTGAGAGTGGGGCCGGTGAGGCGGCAGTGGGCGGTGAGAGTGGGGTGTGGATGTTGGGGTAAGGACATGGGAGAAGTTGTCTCAAGCCCTAAAATTGTTGAACTCAATATTGAGCCCACCTTCTTCAGCTGTAGAGTTCCCAAGCCGAAAACGTGGTGCTGTTCTTCCAGTTTATGTTGAGCTTTGCTGGAACACGGCAGCAAGCCCGAGACAGAGATGTTGGCAAGGGAACAGGGTGGTGTGTGAAAGTGGCAGACAATTGGAAGCTCAGGGTCTTTATTGCAAACAGAACACTAGTGTTCTACGAAGTGATCGCCCAGTCTACGCTTTGTTTCCCCAATGTAGAGGAAACCACATTGTGAGCAGCGAATGCAGGAGACTAGATTGTGGGAAGTGCAGGTGAAATGCTGCTTCACCTGGAATGTATTTTTGGGCCGTTCGACACTGGGGAGGAGGAGGTAAATGGGCAGCTTTTACCCCTTCTGTGGTTGCAGGGAAGTTGCTGTGGGGCTGTGGGGAGGTGTTGGGAGTGAAGGAAGAGCAGACCAGGGTGTCCCAGAGGGAATGATCCTTGCAGAAGGTGGACAAAGGCAGGGAGGGGAATATGTGTCTGGTGGTGGCATCTTGTTGGAGGTGGTGGAAATGGTGGCAAATGATCCTCTGGATGTGGATGCTGGGGGGATGGTAGGTGAGGACAAGGGAGACTGTATTGCTATTGTGGGAGGGAAGAGATGGGTTGAGGACTGACCTTTGGGAGATAGGTGGGACTTGGCTGAGGGCCCTAGCAAGTACGGTGGTGGGGAATCCTCGGATGAGGAAGAGGGTGGGCATTTTGGGGGCCATCTTATGAAGTTGGCATCATCAGAATGGATGTGACCAAGACAGAGGAACTGCGAGAATGCAATAGAGTCTTTACAGAAGCAGGGTATGAGGATGCATTGTCTAGGGAGTCAGTGGGTTTATAGTGGATACTGGTGACCAGTCTATCCCCAGAAATGGAAACAGGGATGTCAAGGCAGGGAAGGGTGGAGTCAGAGATTGACCAGGTTAAGGTGAGAACGGGTTGGAAATTGGAAGCGAAATTGAAAAATTTTTCCAATGTTGAGAGAAGGAAGCAGCACTGATAATATTATCGATACATTGGAGAAAGAGCTGTGGGTGGGGACCAGAATAGGATTAGAAAAAGGAACGTGTCAGGTAATTCATAAAAAGAAAGGCATAACTGGGGCCCATGTGGGTACCCATGGCCACCCCTTTGACTTGAAGGAAGTGAGAAGTGTTAAAAGAGAAGTTGTTCTGAGTGAGGATGAGCTCGGCCAGGCGGAGGAAGGTTATGGTGGATGGGGACAGTTCGAGCCTTTTTTCCAGGAAGAAGCGAAGATCCCTGAGACCATCCTGGTGGGGATGGATGTGTAAAGGGATTGTGCCTCCATGGTAAAGAAGAGATGGCTGGAGCCCACTAACTGGAAATTCTGAAGCTGGCGTAAAGCAGCAGAGGAATTGCAAATCTAAGTGGGGAACTGAACGAGGGGAGAAAAAAACCAAAGCAAGGTAGGAAGAGATGAATTCCGGGGGAGGCAGGGACAGGCAGAACCAATGGTTCTGCTGGGGCTGTCCTGTTTGTGGATTTTGGGAAGGAGGTAGAAGCGAGGCATGAGGGGTTGGGAGACTGTAAGCTTGGAGACAATCAGAAGGAGATCACCAGATGAAATGAGGTTGATGACTGTACTGGACACAATGGCCTGATGTTTCATGGTGGGGTCATGGTCCAGGTGACATAGGGGGAGGTATCTGAGAGCCGGTGCTCAGCTTCTGCAATGTAGAGGGCAGTATGCCAGACTACAACAGCACCACGCTTGTCAGCAGGCTTAGTAACAAAGTCAGGGTTAGATCTGACAGTACAGAATGCATTCAGTTCATGGAGACACAGGTTGGAATGAGTAAGGGGGCAGAGAAATTGAGGTGACCGATGTCAAGTTCACGGTTCTCGAAAAACAGGTTGAGTGCGGGTAAAAGCCCAGGGATGGGAAGAGAAATTCTTTTCCAAAGAAATGGGCATGGCGGCGAAGGTGACAGAAGTCGTCAACATCCTATCATGGCCGAAATTCATCAAGGTCTCTGACCCTTACGGTCCTAGACCTATTGAGATTCTCTAGCACTTTTTGATTTTAGAGCAATCATGATTCATTAAGATTAGACTAGCACTGGTGAAGCATTCTGGGTATTCTGAAGAAGTAATGCCAATTTAGTGCAACTTTTGGATGGTATGGTGGCTCAGTGGTTAGTACTACTGCCTCACAGCACCAGGGACCCAGGTTCAATTCCAGCCTCAGATGACTGTGTGAAATTTGTACATTCTTCCCGTATCTGTGTGGGTTTCCTCCAAGTGCTCCAGTTTCCTTCCACAGTCCCAAAAATGTGCAGATAAAGTGGATTAGCCACGCTAAATTGCCTAGAGTGAACAGGGATGTGCAGGCTGGATGGATTAGCTATGGGAAATTCAGGGTTATAGAGATAGGGTAAGGGGGTGGGTGTGGGTGGCAAGCTCTGCAGACTGTCGGTGTAAATTCGATGGGCCAAATGGCCTGCTTCCACACTGTAGGGATTCTGTGATACAACATAGGGCTATAATGTATGCTAAACAGCAAACCCGCTTACTCTCAGCGGTGATCCTGTCAAAACCAACTGATCAGTTCAAAGCCCATCAACACTGTCACATTCATTTGTTAATGGTGGTGGACAATTAATCTACAGGAGCAAGTTGCACAAATATCCCCATTCTCAGACTATGGGGGCAGCCAGCATAACAGCGCAAAGACCAAGGATAAAGCATTTGCAACCATCTTCAGCCAGAAGTGCCACGTGAATGATCCATTTCAGCCTTACCCTGTGTTTTCCAACATCAGTTCCTAGTCTTCATTCAATTCAATTTACTCCATGTGTTATCAAGTATTACCTTAGGATGCCATTTAGAGGAAAGGCTGTAATTCTGAAGACCTAGCCACACCACTAGTCAATCTGTTCCAGCATAGCTTCAACACTGATATCTACTTGTCAGAGTGGGCTTATAATTGTGTTAACATCAGGTCCAGATAAATAACAGGCATGATGATCTGCAACAAGACAGTTTAACCATCCCCTTTTGACATTCAAACAAATTATCATCACATAATACTCAAACATCAACATCTTGGGTATTAGAGATTTATTAGATGGACCTCCCACCTCAATATTACAGCAACTGCAGGTCAGAGGCTGAATATTCTGCAGCGAGTAACTCACCTCCTGATTCCTCAAACCCTGCCCACTACCTAAAAGGCACAAGGCTGGAGTATGACGGAATATTCCCTACTCACCATCAAAAACACACACAGGATGGCCAACACAGTCCAGGATAAAATAATACACTTAATTGGCATCCTACACACAGTCTTATACATTTACTCCACAATTGTGCCATCTACAAGATCAACTGCAAAAACTTGTCAAGACTTCTTTAACAGCACTTCACAAACCTATAAACATAGTACCTGGAAACGCAAAAGCAGCATTCAAACATCACTACTTGGAGGTACAACAACATGTTACATACATCCTGTCTTGGAAGTATATTGTCTTCATTACCAGAGTTGAAATCCCACAATTTCCTCTTGCCAGCACTGTGGGTGCGGGTGTATCTACATTCAGGAACAGGGACACAATATCAGTGCTCCTGGTCCAGAGACCCTCATCCCTCCCTCTTTCCTCCTTGAGTCCCAGGCGTGGCTATTGGGCCCTGATGCACCCATCTGTCTGGAGTCTATCCACACCACATAGATTTCAGCAGTTTAAGGAGACAGTTCATCAAAGCTATCTGAAGCACAGTTAGGAATGGGGAATACATAGTCATACAGGACGGAAACAGACCCTTTGGTCCAACCACACCATGGCCAAACATAATCCCAAACTAAACTAGTTCCACATGCCTGCTACTGGCCCATATCCTTCCAAACATTTCCAAATGTATATCTATCCAAATGTCTTTCAAATGTGTAATTGTACTTGCATCCACCACTTTGTCAGGAAGTTGACTTCACACGCAAACTGCTCTGTGTAAAAAATTTGCCTCATGTCTTTTTTAAATCTCTCCGCTCTCACCTTAAAAATGTGCTCCCTAGTCTTGAAGTTCCCCATCTTAGGGAAAAGACAACTACCATCAACTCTATCTATCTACTGCTCATTATTTTACAAACTTCTATCAGGTCACCTCTCAACCTGCTACGTTCCAGAGAAAAAAGTCCCAGCCTATTGGCCTTTCCTTATAATTTAAGCATTTCGTACCTGGCAACATCCTGGTAAATCTCTTCTGAACCCTCTCCAGCTTGATAATATCCTTAATTCTGAGGAAGGGTCACTGAGCCCGAAACGTTAACTCTGTTTTCTTCTTCACAGATGCTGCCAGACCTGCTGAGCTGTTCCCGCAACTTTGTTTTTGTTCCTGATTTACAGCATCCGCAGTTCTTTCAGTTTTTAATATCCTTACAATAACTGGGTGACCAGAACAGGACACAGTATTCCAAAAGAGGCCTCGCCAGTGCCCTGTACAACCTCAACATAATGACTCAACTCCTACACTCAAAGGGCTGAGCAATGAAGGCAAGCATGCCAAACGCCCTTTTAACCATCCTGTATATCAGTCATGCAAACTTTAAAGAATTATCTACTTGCACCCCTAGGCTCCTCTGTTGTCCAACACTACCCAAGGCCTTACTGTTAATCGTATAAGCCCTACCCTTGTTTGTTGTACCAAAATGCAATACCTCTTATTTATCCAGATTGAGCTCCGTCTGCCATTTTTCAGCACATTGACCCATTTGATCAAGATCCCTTTGTCAACTTAGAAAACCTTCTTCACTGTCTACAATGCCACCAATTTTGGTGTCAGCTGCAAACTTACTAAACATGCCTTCTATATTCTCATCCAAATAATTTATATAAATGACAAACAAAAGAGGACTCAGAGCTGATCTATTGGCCTGTTCAGTAACACAAGTTAACATGTTCATAGCATGCAGCAGAGATTGGATCATAGGTAGGAGGTGGCTAAACTAATAAAGTAATGCTTAAAAGATTTTATTAAACCGTTGGTGATAATATACAATATTCTTTTATTGTCACGTGTTATGAACTGTTTAGGCACACTTGGAGCAAATGTACTTTGGCTTTTCTTTGAATTCATAATATGTAATCTTCACTGTAGAATGACTTTAATGTTGGCATTGCTGGGAATAATGGTAGGTTAACTTACTTAAAGACTCGTATAATAATTATCTACATTACTGCGTTTATTTTAATGAGAGGGTTTTACTAAATTAGAAGTTATCTATTTGGCTTGTGCCTGTAATTACCTACACTGACGAAAAAATTGCACAGGCAATTAACAAATGCCTTTAAGAAAAACCAGAATAATCCACGAGTGAGCGCTTCGGCACAATTTGGGTTTCATAAAATCTGTGTACTTTCCAATGTTTCTAAACATGTATTATAATCACAGGTGTCAAAAGTGTTCTATTAGTACTTTCCTGATACAAGTCTTGTAAAATACATTTGTCTGTTATTTAACCTTGGAGGTCGTGATTCCCTGCAAGCCTAGGACAATAGAACTGAAAATTTATCTACCAATCTTATTTCCATGCGTGTAGCAAGTCCAGTAGCAGCCTCAGTGATGCCCTGGCTCTGGTTCAATGCAGACATCCTCTGTACCTTCCAGAGGGCTCAGCATGATACTTCAGAAACCGTACATTCCAGCAATTCCTACAAAAGGGTAGGAGGTGAGTTCTGCAATCTACTGCAGGTTGCTGGATAATTGTGGTTAAATCATCCAGGGAGAAGCAAGGGAAGAAGAGGGCTCCCAGATTTTGTGACATCACCATAAAGTCACTCTACAAAGGGGTCCAGAGTAGATGGAGGACATTTTCATTAGTGGGGTGAAGAGGTTCCACAAAGTGAAGGGATTCATTAGAGTCAGTCTAGTTTGGTGCGTTGTTTTTGCATTATTGATGTATTGTTGGATGATGCTGTTTTGAAGAATACTGCTGAGGCTGCTTTATTGAAAGATATAAGCCCATGGGACTTTGTGATAGGGAGTCAGAAATGAGGGTATTTTTGAGAGACTAATCCTTGTTTGGGAAGGGGATGATCATGAGATACACAGAGCAGTAGACAGAAAAGCACATAATATTAGTTTTGAAACTTACTAAAATGGAACTCATCTTTAATACAATCAATTATATCCAAACATTATATTGAACCAATTCCACTTTCTGCAATGTAAAATATAGGTATCTATATTTAGCTCCACTTCAACATCGTGAAACTAGTGCATGATTTTTTCCAATGAATGCTTTTAACCATATTCCCATTCCCTCATCGATTCACATTCTTCCAGGTCAGGGAGTGGGGTTCCTGCCACTGTCCCAGTTGGGTCAGCGAATTCAGTACAAACTGGTGATTGTACTTGAAATATTCCCAGGTCTGTGTGGATACATTTCACAACAGTACTCTTACTAGCTGAACTATTGTGAGACTACATTAAAGAGACAGAATGCAGAATTACTAGTTTATTAAATATAGGAAAATATATGTATTGCTGCCAACAGCATATCTCACCTTTACTAGCACTGCATTTTGCCTTTATTAGGAAAGATTGCGCTTCTTTATTCTGTTAAACCTCTCACTGCCTGAAAATTACATTCTGTAAATGCAGTTGAGGTGTTTAATACAGATGTTGATTGAGAACTCAGAAATTGTTCATTGGTGTCGTTGGGTTATTGTATGATCTTAAGAATAAGGGAAAAATTTGGACTAAAATCATCACGTGTAGGGTTAGGGACAGAGGCAGGTGGTACCTCAACTCCACACTGGCCAGCTTTGTCATGGCATCCAATGTTGGAACAGACTTTGGGAAGGGAAGCTAGCAACCTGTTAAAGTATTGTAACCTTCAGTTGACCATGCTAACAAACATGGAAAATGCTGGAGAAACTCAGCAGATCTGACTGTATCTGTGGAGCGAGAAACAAGAGTTAACTTTTCGGGTCCAGTCTGACTTTTCTACAGAACTCAGAAAAATGAGTCCGGAAGCCCAGGTTCAGGTCTCATCTATTCCAAAGGTGTTTCATGACACATCTCAACAGGATGATTATCAATATCTAAAAGGAAGTGAGTTTTTAAAAATGAAAACATTAAATTGTTTTAACATTCAAATGCCTCTTGTGGACAGTTTCATTTTAAATAAACAAAGAACTGTGGATTCTGTCAGAAACAAAATCAAAATCAGAAACAAAATCAAAATTGCTGGAAAAACAGCACATCTGGCAACATCTGTGGGAAGTATGCAGAGTTAACAATTCAAGTCCAATGACCCATCCATGTCATCTGAACAAGAACAAGCCAGCTCGGGGAGCAAGTCAACAATCTCATTGGAGGAGTCTCCGTAAATATCCCCAATCCACAAAGATGGAGGAGCAAAGCACTTCAGTGCAAAGAATAAAGCTGAAGCATTTGCAACAAGAATCATACAGCACAGAAACAGACCTTTCAGTCCAACTCATCCACATCAACCAGACATCCCAGTCTGATCTTATCCCATTTGCGAGCATTTGGTCCACATCCCTCTCAACTCTTTCTATTCATATACCATCCAGATGCCTTTTAAATGTTGTAACTATACCAGCCTCCACCAATTCCTCTGGCAGCTCTTTCCATAGATGCACCAAGTCTGTTTGGAAAAAGTTACCCCTCAGGTTCTTTTTAAAACTTGTCTCCCTCACTTTAAACCTTTGCTCACAAGTTTTGGACTCCCCCATCCAGTAAAAAGACCGTGGCTACTCACCCTATACATGCCCCTAATGATTTTATAAACCCCTATAAGGTCACCCCTCAGCCTCTCCAGAGAAAAAAAGCCCCAGCCTATTCAGCCTCTCCTAATTATTCAAACCCCGCAGTCCTGGCATCATCCTTGTAAATCTTTTCCACACCCTCTCAAGTTTAACAACATCCTTCCTATTGAAAGGCAACCAGTATTGTATGCAGTATTCTAAAAGTGGCCTCTTAAGTTTCCTGTACAGCCACAACATGACATCCTCAACTCCAACCAGAAGTACCAAGGGATGATCCATCTTTGCTTCCTCTGGAGATTTCTAACATTATCGGTGCCAGACCTCAGCTAATTCAATTCATTCCACAGCATATTAAGAAATAACTGGAAGTATTGAATACAGAAAAGATATGGATGCTGACAATATTCTGACAGCAGTACTGGGGGCTTTTGTTCCAGAACCTTTCATGCCTTGAGCCAATCTGTTCCAGTACAGCAACAACACTGGCATCGATCCAGTAATTTGGAAACAGCTCAGGCATGTTTGTACACACAATGCAGAAAAAATTCTACCTGGCCAATTACTGCATCTTCTATCATAAAGAAAGGACCAACATCAGGTTTTAGATATTATTGTCCTATTCAAAAACTTGTAGAAAATCTTACGAGCATGGGGCTGGATGAACACAGCAGGTCAAGCAGCATCATAGGAGCAGGAAAACTTGACGTTTCGGGCCTAGACCCTTCATCAGAAAAAATTTTCTGATGAAGGGTCTAGGCCCGAAACGTCAAGTTTTCCTGCTCCTATGATGCTGCTTGACCTGCTGTGTTCATCCAACCCCATGCTTGTTATCTTGGATTCTCCAGCATCTGCAGTACCTTTTATCTCTGAGAAAATCTTACTACCTGTTTTTATCATGCTCGTTAGCTTTCTTTCTTCCTGCTTTTTTTATTATCTTTCATTATTTGCTGGGTCTTAAAAATCTGTCCAATTCTCTGACCTAACACCGGCCTTTGCAAATAGTATTAAATTGACAGAAACAACAATCTGTATAACTTTCTTATTTAGCCACTGATGATGAGCCTTTCCTCAATGGATTATATCTTTCTCACTGGATTATATCTTTATTGAGTGTTATCAAAATCTCCTTAAAAATCTGACACTGCAACTCTACTGATCTACCTTTTAACCTAGTTTCCCAGGTCACCTTAGTCAGCTTTGCCTTCATACTCTCATAGTTACCTTTATTTCAGTTCAAAACAGTAATCACAGACCTACATTTTCTACCTTTCAAACTGAACATGAAATTCTATCATGATGTGATGACTGTCACCCAGAGATTGCGTTACCACACGTTTTGATTAATCTTGCCTTACTGTACGTACATTATCAGATCTAGAGCAGCCTGCTCTCTAGCTGACTCCAGATGGTCCTGCTCCAAGAAATTCTCTCAAAGATAATCTATGAGCTCATTTTCTAACCAGCCTTTGCCAATTTGCTTCTCCAATCTACAAGTATATTAAAGTCATCCATGATTATTGTAACATATTTCTCATATATCCCATTTTTCCTACCTATGTTTGAGAGTTTAACTACCGATAGGATAGTCTGCAACTATTCCACAGGGACCTCTTCACTACTCCCTTCATATTAAAGTAATCTCCAAGTACTGAACGAAAACTACCTTTAATTAACACAGTAACTACTACAAATTGTTTCTACTTTTCTGACATTCTGCTTTGTCAAAACCTGTCCAGCATCTACAACGCAAGTCAGGAGTGTGGTGGAATACGCCCCACTTATCTGGATGAACGCAGTTCCAAAAACACTGAAAGAGGGATGGACGGTAAGTGCTGGTATGGCCACATCCTGTGAATGAATAAGTATTTCAATATTCTTGGAAAGAAACAATTTGCAATTTAAAATATTTAGTCTCATTTGTTTTGGAGTCTTTTCAAGTCCCTTTTTGAATGTCAATTGCATCATGTTCACATTTTAAAATGTCACATGCCATTTTATCTTGCCCACTGTTTCCAATTTCAGTTTCAGAAATTGAAATATGGTTACTATTTAATAAGTCACATTAATTCACCACATATTTAGGCCTCACCATTATAGGAGTCACAGCAATGAGAATCATACCAGATTCAAAAAATTAACTCTTCTTCTCTTTCCACTGATGCTGCCAGACCTGCTGTGTTTGCTACAGCAATAAGTGCTCCGAGTCCCTGATGTTATATAAATATCTGCCAATATGAACTAGGAAAAGAATTAACTTGGATTTATGCGGTGCCTTTACATGCTTAAAATGTCTTAAAGTCTTTTTTGCACCACCAAATTACTTTTGAAGAGCAGTGACCATTTTTGTTGGAAAACATTTTTACACTGCAAGATATCAAAAGCAGCAAATTTGATAAACGGTCTGAAATGATTGAATTGATTGAGGGATGCTAGTCAACACATAGAATTAATTACCTTCTTTGCAAGGACAGATCTCTTACTGAATTCCCAGCCTTCGACCTGCTTTTGTACTCATAGTACTTACATAGCTGGTGCAGTTCTGTTTCTGGTCAATGGCAATTCCCAGGGCATCACTTTGGAACTTCTGGCTGAAAATGGTTGCAAATACTTCACCTCATCTTTTGCACTAATTTCTGAGATCCCTCATCATTGAAGTTAGGGATATTCATAACACTTCCTGCTCCAGTTAACTGCTTAATTGTTAACTACTATTCACAACATGAAGTGGCATTGTGATTGTGCCACACAATACAGTGGAGGATATCCTCAGTGCAAAGACAGGACATAGTCTCCAGGTAGACTGTTAAAGTGGTCAATTCTGCCAATCTCTGCACAGATAGATGAAACTGCCAAAGGTACACAGGACACAATTTAATTTTTGAGAGTTCTTTGTGAAATTTTCTTAAGTGCTGCCTTTCGAATTTCATAAGCTACTTTTTCATTCTCTTTAATTCATCATTAGGCAATACAATTACACTGCTATAAAAATGTAAGAATTGGCCCTAAGTGTGAGTTTTTCTGCATTTTTTGAAATAAGGCTTAGTGCATTTTCTCACCATATCATCCCTAGTGGTTTGGTAGTTTGAATTTGGCACACACACTGCCGCATTTGGGGTTTGATTCCCAGTCAGGGAATCAGGATTTATTTGGACAGCACAGTGGTTCAGTGGTTATCACTGCTGCCTCACAGCGCCAGGGACCCAGTCTGATTCCAGCCTTGGGCAACCGTCTGTGTGGCGTTTGCATGTTCTCCCAGTGCCTGCATGGTGTCCCACCAGTGGCTCTGGCTTCCTTTCACAGTCCAAAAGTTGTGCAAGTTAGGTGGATTGGCTATGATAAATTACCCCATAGTGTCCAGGGATGTGCATGTTTGGTGGATTAGCAACAGTAAACTCATGCAGGGTTACAGGTATGGGGTGGGAGGTGATTCCGAGTGGGATGCTGTTTAGAGTGTCAATGCAGACTCAATTGGCTGAACAGTCTCTTTCTGCACTGTACAGGTTCATGATCTTACCAAACGTGCCTCATTAACTACCTATTATGTTTCTATGCACGAGGTCCCCATATACCCCTGAACTCAGAGTCCTTAGTGCATGATTGGAGTTATATCATGTGGGCTCTTACAGACTGGCACGTATCAGATACAAATATACGTTGACGAGAAGTGCAGCCTCTTTCTGCGACCACCTCAGAAAACAGGCATCCCCAACATCTCTCTCAGTTTCTTTTAAATTTACTCACTATAGTAGTTGCTCCTCTAACCAGAGTCTGATTCCCTCCTGTGCTTACTGCTGTTAGGTTTACAGCAGCAAACTCAGGAGAGAACTAGGTTTGATTGTCCTTTCTACTTTTCTGATTGGGAAAACTCAATCATGAGGGAAACAAATGTTTTTATGATTTTGAAGACAAATTTGCCTCCTACCTTCAAGTATTTTGAGTGCAGGCCTAATCAGTTTTTTTTCTCTCCTGTTGGTTCCCTCAATATCTGAGGTGGTAATCAGCACGGTGATTTCCTCCCCACATTTGACCTAATGCCAGGAGACGTCAGGAGCCAACTTGGAGGTCTCCCAAGTACCAACTCTATACAATTGTGCCGCCACCTCCAGTAAGTTTGTCCTGCCAGTGGGACAAAAGGCATACCCAGGGACAGAATTGATGAGTCTGAGAATTGATTGGAACATATGATTCAGTGAATACAACTGTCAAGCTGTCGGTAATTGTGTGTGGGACAGTTCCCCAATTTTAGCACAAATCCCCAGGTGTTGCCAAAGGAGTCATACAGTCATACAGCATGGAAACAGACCCTTTTGGTCCAACCAGCCCATGTTGACCATAATCTCAAACTAAACTAGTCCCACCTGCTTGCACTTGGCCCATAACTCCCTAAACCTATTCATGTACGCATCCAATGCCTTTTAAATGTAGTAATTGTACTCACATCAACCGCTTCCTCAGGAAGTTCATTCCACACGCGAACCACCTTCTGCGTAAAAAATTTACCCGTCATGTCTTTTTTAAATCTTTCTCCGTTCACCTTAAAAATATGGCTCCTAGTCTTGAGATTCCCCACCCTAGGGAAAAGACACCTGCCATTCACCTTATCAATGCCCTTCATTATTTTAGAAACCTCTAATAAGGTCACCTCTGAACCTCCTACGCTCCAGTGAAAAAAGTTGCAGCCTATCCAGCCTCTCCTTATAACGGAAACCCCTATTTCTGGCAATATTCTGGTAAATCTTTTCTGAACCCTTTTAAGCTTAATAATATCCTTCCTATAACAGGTAGACCAGAACTGGACAAAGTACTCCAGAAGAGGCCTCACCAACGCCCTGCATAATCTCAACATAACGCCCCAACTCCTATACTCAAAGATCTAAGGAATGAAGACAAGAACGCTAAACGCCTTCTTAACCAACCTATCGAAATGTGATGCAAACTTCAAAAGAATTATGTACCTGAACCTCCAGGTGTCTCTGTTCTGCAACATTACCCAACACCCTACTTTTAATTGTTTAACTCTTGCCTTTGTTTGTTTTACCTAAATGCAATACCTCACAATTATCCAAATTAAATTCCATCTTGCACTCCACAGCCTTTGACCCAATTGATCAAGATGTTTTTGTAATCTTAGATACCTTTCTTCACTGTCCACTATACCACCAATCTTGGTGTCATCTGCAAACTTACTAACCATGCCTTCTATATTCTCATCTAAGTCATTTATATGAATGACAAACAAAAATGAATTGATCCACTGTGGAACACCACTGGTCACAGGCCTGCAGTCTGAAAGACAACCCTTCACCATCACTCTCTGTCTCCTGCCATTAATCCAATTTTGCATCGAATTGGCAAGCTCACCCTGAATCCCTTGTGATCTAACTTTACTAACTAGTCTACTATGCGAAACCTTGTCAAAAGCTTTACTAAAGTCCAAGTAAACAACACCTACTGCTCTGTTCTCATCAATTTTCTTGGTTACTCCCTCAAAAAACTCAATCATGTTTGTCAGACACAATTTCCCATACACAAAACCATGCTGACTATCCCTAATTATTCCTTGTCTCTCCAAATGCACATAAATCCTATCTTTCAGAATCACTTTCAACAATTTATCCACCACTGAAGTCAGACACATAGGTTTACAGTTCCCAGGCTTATCCTTACATCCCTTCTTAAACAAAAGCACAACATTAGCCACTCTCCAGTCATTCAGTGTCTCATCTGTATTTATAGGTGGTACAAATATTTCTGCAAGGGGCCCTGCAATTTCCTCTAACTTCCCACAAAGTTCTGGGATACACTTGATCACATCCGAGAGATTTATCCACCTTTATACTTTCTAAGACCTCCAGTGCTTTCTCTTCTGTAGTGTGAACTGTTTTCAAAACATCAAGATTATTTTAGGATGTAGTTTTCAGGAGCATCTAAATGAAAGTAGCGATGGAATGCAAGAGAGGTCTAGGAAGGGAAGACCTAGGCAACACAATACACAACCTTGCGCTATCCAGAGAATCACATGATTGAAGGAAATGTTCTTGCCCAGGAGAAAACATGTGCCTATGTGCTGTCCCAGTTTCTAACATGGACAGGGTTGTTAAGAAGGCATTTAGCAGACTTGCCTTCATTACTCAGGCCTGTGAGTATAGAAGTTAGGGTGTTATATTGAGGTTGTACAGGACATTGGTGAAGCCTCTTCTGGAATACTGTGTGCAGCTCTCATTGTCCTGCTATAGCAAGGCTATTATCAAGCTGGAAAGGGGTCAGATGAGATTTACCAGGATGTTTCCTGAAATGGAGGGTTTGAGTTATAAAAACAGGCTGGCCATGCTGTGATTTATTTTCACTGGAGGGTAGGGGATTGAGGGGTGACCTTATAAAGTTTATAAAATCATGGGGTGCTTGGATAAGGTGAAGAGCAAGGTCTTTTCCCTAGGGTAGGGAGTTCAAAACTAGGGGGCGTATTTTTAAGTTAAGTGAAGAAAGTTTTAAAAAAGACATGAGGGGCAACATTTTATTTTACACAGAGAGGTTCATGTGTGGAATGAACTGCCAGAGGAAGTGGTGGATGCAGGTACAGTTACAACATTTAAAAGACATTTGGAATAAGTACATGAATAGGAAAGGTTTGGAGCGATTTGGACAAAACACGGGCAAGTGGGACACATTTAGTTTGAGAACATTGTTGGCATGGACTAGTTGGATCGAAGGGTCTGTTTCCATGCTTTATGACTCTGAGTTTGTTGGCTGTGCAAAGGGAAACAAAAGTTGACTAAAACATATCAACTTCATGATCAGCGTGCTCAACGGCTGATTTCTCCATAACCTGGAATAAATTACAATTGCACGTAGAGAAGTGAATTTAAGAAGTTTCTTCATTTGTGTAAAACAGGTAAGGATAGTTTACTATATGGCAATAGGCAGTATTATTCACTCTATTTGTCACTGTAAAATGCTTAAGCAGATGGTACAATAAATATCGACACAACTAAAAACAAGCAATGGATCACACAGGTCAGAAGAATATACCACGATGAAAGAAAAATTAAAAAACGCATGCAATTAATGCCCCGTTCTGAGGAAGGGGCACCAGACCCGAAACGTTAACTCTGTTTTCTCTTCCACAGATGCTGCCAGACCTGCTGAGCTTTTCCAGCAACTTTGTTTTTGTGCATGCAATTAAATGTATTTCAAGATCATTGAAATAAATAAAATTCTGATTTGATATTATCTCTAGGTAAGTTACTGAACTATATCCACAAGTTCAAAATATTACTTTTAAACAGATAACTTATCAAAAAACTGTAAACGTAATTTATAGAGAAAAATGTTTCTAGAGTGTTTTATACAATTTCACTGTTGGGGAGAAATTGACAACATGGGGCACCTAAGCTGTAAGGTGGATCGGAAGATTTGTTATGGGCTACTTTAGATTCAGTGATGGATAAACCATAACTAAGAAGCTCAGTTTGCATATATTTTGGTATGTATGGAAATCTGACCTTGAGACAATTATATTCACCACAGTGGCTTATGATAACAGAAATCCTTGGTGTTTTTGTGGATTACGTATGTTATACAAGAAGCCTTCCCATATTCAATAACATTACCGTAAAAAATATTGGAACAAAGTGATCCCAGCTCTTACTGATGTTAACAGACAAGCTTAATTTGCAAAAGGTAACAAACACATCCCTGTGCAGAATGCAAGTTTCTCCTGGTTCATCAAGTAAAACTGAGAAACATTAAAAACTCTTCGTCCTTTTAACTTCAATAAAAATTAGAAAATGTTTAAAAAGTAACATATACTTTTTTAATGAAAATTACAAGTTAAATTAAGCTCCAATCACTACAAAATGACATTGAAATTATCTCTATAAATCACAATATATATACACATACAGCATTATGTCATGAATGCTGATGCAATTCAAACATCATGCAGACTTATGTATCAATTACTCAGAGTCCATCAATTATGTTTCAAAGTTTAAATCCAGATCTGCCACTAAGGCATCAACAAAGTCATCCATTGATGGTTTCTTCTGAAGCATATCTGCAAATAAAAAGATTAAAATTACATTGTACCCAACACTGTTAACAATGCATAGCAAATAAAATCTCTAATGAATTATTTCCTTCAAGGATCAACTTCAGTTGTACTCTGTTCTATTTCTCATCCCTGATCATTTTCTGTAAACTTTAAACTACTGGCCTTTCTGGCACTGCTTGCACAGTTCTTTTGACTATATCAAGATCTAGTTTCATTGAAGAAAATTGTTATGCTTTAACCTGAAATTAGCAAATAGAGCTGACTTAAGATCTCAGCAAATCGTCAAGATATTTTATAAAATTCATGTTCCCGTAGAGTTAAGTGACAAAAGAATTCAGTTTATGCTTTGCTCACCCTAAAGTGGGTGAATATTTTGAATTGAAAGTATTTTCCATAGACTTATCTTAAAACAAACACTTCTCTAAACCTACATTTTGTCAACAACACTTGTAAAAAGAATACTTGGAAGGTAATGTAAACAAGTCTGTCCAACTGTGCATCCACATTGCTTGCACTGCCGAAAAGTCAATATAGTTAGGTTACACTGATGCATTATCAATAGCTTATTTCCTGGTTTGCATTGAGTTATTAAACAGGAACTATCCATGACAGATTTATCATACAATAAGAAAAGACAAACAGTTCAATTTTGAGCTACCATTTTCTACTTTATGAGACGCAAGAGGGAACAATTAGAAAACATATCAAATACTTATTATCAGCAGGTCAGTTCATCATAGTTCACCTGAAAATCTTTTGTTATGATTCTGGTAGAGACCAATTCCTTTACAAAAAGGGATCTCTATACTGAACAAGACTGCATTTTTAAAAACTCTTTAAAACAGTGACAACCAACTGAAATGAACTAATTCCAACATTAATTAACAAGAGAAGGAATTTCATACAAAAAAATCTATATTTCAATCTAAATAGTTGATACAACTGTAGTTATGAGCATTTGTATTACTTCCTGCAAAAACATGGGACTGCATGCAAACTTAGACTTTCTAACAAGTGCACTAAATGCTGGAGAGACTCAGCAGCTTTGGCAGCACTTGTGCAGATAGGAACATGGTTAATGTTTCGAGTCTAGTATGATTCTTCAGCAGAACTGCAGAGTTTTGACTTGATCAGTTGGTTGTGGGATTACCTACCACAGGACATTAAGATCTTAATAATCCTTGATCCCCTTACTGATCAAAAAAAACTTTCATAGCCTTGAATAATAAGGTTAAGAACATGAAATTTACAGCCTGCAGAAGTGTTTATCTCAAGGTTTATGGTCGTAGGGAAGGTCACGAAGAGTCAGACAGTGCTTTCCATGCATGTGGCAATTAACAATGTAAAGCTGAAAACCACAAATATCTTGCACATGACAGCATCACGAGGGAAAAACCAGTCAGGGGCCTTGGAGGATGCAACTCACCATGTGGCTATAGGGCAGGCTTTCATCCAACTCAAGTAACCTGACAACAGCCCAAAACATAGTAACACTCTCCAGATGCCTTTTAAATACAGCGTCCTGAAGGTGAAGCCTAGAACGTGCTGCCTGACTGCCTATAATATTTGGCATTTTACCATTGCATGAAATCAGCTCACTGATCAGATTATGCCCATGTCAATGGACATTAATACATTCTGTTCTGCAGTCCTTTACATCTCATTTCTGAATTAGCTAGCATACATACATATGCTACTGCTTACAGCAGGCACATTGGCATTAATGTATTTTGACCATTAGAAGTGTTGGACATAATTGAACGTATGTAGCATTTTAGACAGAATAAGACCTTGTTTGCAAACGAGAGTCTGATTGTAGTGAACCATGTGCATACGCAGCCAAACACTACTGCATATCTGTTGGTTTTCCTTCTACAGGAGCTAAGATAGTCAGCAAAACGAGCACGAAATGCTGTGTTCAAGTTCAATTCCTCAGGGGGTCTTCACTTTAATCATTCTGAATGTTGTATGAGAAACAGTCATTTTCACTAGCTGATGACTTCAATCTACTACCAAAACAATGACTTTAAAACTCCAAGACCAGGGATAAAGACATCTACATAGAGTGACCCATGGCCCATAGAGTGACCTAAATACAATATATTAATATGGTGTGAATAGTCTATTGTCTTGCCCAAAGTAGCTGGGACTCTATTATGTATATGTTATAAGTGACATTTCTCTAACAGACTTCAGTGGAAGTAATAAATGGGTAATCGGAGACAGCCTGATATAGGTGGCTACCCAAAATATGTACAAATGGTGTGGACATGACTTAGTAAAGTAACAAATTTGTGTTTTTATTTTTCTGAAAGACATACACAGCGCAATTTTTGCTCGAGAAGTGGGACAAGAAAAATCTTAACAAGTTTTAAAGAAAGTTATAAAATGTGGGCACAATGCTGAGCTCTGATTGAGAAATACTGTGTTGGAGAAAAATGTAACGGGCAGATTCAAATCCTTCAAAGCTGATGGGAACAGATGGCATAGTCACCCTAACTAATGAATTCATGACAGATTCCAATGTCATTGAACAATCCCTTCACCAATATTAGCTGGAAATGATAGCCGACCAGAGGGAGGAAATGAAGTTTGGGCAATCCTGGTCATACGTCTGCATGTTGCTAATGTCTCCTGGCTGAAGGCATAAGCAGAGGTCTAAGCAGCACAGTCCTGTTCCCTTTAAGAATTCTTCTTTAAAGTTACTTCAATCCTCAATGAAATTGTTGGTTTCCCAACAATTCTAATTGACACTCTACTCAAGTAGCAGTTAAAATGCAACCAGGATCCCATACAAATCGGACACTGTGACTTTGGTTTAGAAATGAAAAAGGCATGCGAGAGAGACAGAGGGAGTGCGCGTGGGATGGAGAGAGGGAGCGCGACAGTCAGAGACAGAGCACAAGAGTGAGCGCGGGAGTGCGAGAGAGCGAGTGTGTGTGTGTGTGTGTGTGTGTGTGTGTGTGTGTGTGTGTGCGCGTGACAGAAAGAGAGACAGACACACAATTGGTTGTGGTTTAACCTGAGGGTTAGGCAAGGAGCAGGGTCCTTCATTGAATCAGCAGGTGCAGGCAGTACACCCACGTTGTTGTTGTCACTCTGCATCATAATCCGGCTATCCAGCCCATCAAGCTAAATTGACCTCTCTTAGACAAGTATGATCAGGTGATTCAAGGAATCAGCACTAAGTTGGCTCAAGTAATTAAACTTATTTTCAAACAAACTTGATATGGGCCTTCAAAATGAAAGAAAGAATCAGTCAGATAAAAATAGGAAAACATACTTAACTTAAACAGCACTTGAATGTTTACCTTCTTTGATTACCAAGAAACTGATAGAAGGTTTCATCGACAGTCCTTTCATTCGGCACTTGCCGAGTACTTGCTCACTGATGGTCAGTTTGGGTTCCGATATGTCACTCAGCTTCTGACCTCATTGCAGTTTGCCCCCCATTTACTATGCACTATTGAGGAGTGTGATGGAATATTATCTGGATGAGTCCAGCTCCAACCCTAGAAGCTTGACACCATCCGGGACAAAGCAGCCCATTTGACTGGCGCATCCACAAACATTCACTCCCTCCACCATAGATGCTCAGTAGCAGCAGTATGTACTGTCCAGAAGACAGCATCTACTGCAGAAATTCACCAAGACTCCTTAGACAACACCTTCCAAACCCACAACCGCTATCATGGAGCACATCAGAAGCAGATTCATGAGAACATATCACCTACAAGTTATTCTCCAAGCCACTCACCATCCTGACTTTGAAGTATACCATTATTCCTTCAGTGTTGCTGAAATTCCCTCCCTAATGGTATTGTGGGTCTACTGACAGCAAATGGACTACAACGTTTTAAGGCAGCAGCTACTGCCACCTTTTCAATAAGAGTTAGAGATGAACAATAAATACTGGCTTAGTCAGTGACACCCACATTTCATAAACAAATAAAAAACTGCAGAATTCTCAGCAAAACTGAAGACTCATTTTAAATCACTATCACTTTAAAATCGCTCAATAAAAACAAATTGTTGAGAAATTGAGAAACCCCAAATGAATGTTCTAGTTTAAACTTCCACCTGCCCATCCATGGCAAATTACAAGTGGTATGAAGCGAGCAGTTGTAAAGAGTTTTATCAATATGTTCAAGGCAGTTTATTAAATTTAGACATGTAAATCAAGTGAACCAGATTGAAAAATCCACATCTGACTGCCTGATGTCTTTCTTCAAGGCGAATATTAAAACTTTGACAAGGATACAAGTTATCTTACACAAGCACGGCAGGGTATTTTACAACACTATTGATGCTGCATAAAAGCAAATTGTTGTTGTACAGTTACTAGTCACAACAACAAGCTTCACCATAATTACTGAGGCTCATTCATTTCAGAGGTTAAACAATTGTTTAATCTGTAATGTCAATATTTTGAATAGTTACCATCATGCACTCAAAAATAATTTCATCCCTATTTTGGATATATCTGAATGGAATCTTTCACAGTCCTATATGGAAAACCTAACACCGTTCCCTGAAAATAAAGCTTTATAATTGAGTGGTTTGTCAGTGGTCAGCTTTTGAAAAGATTGGATTGCATTGTAGAACTTGCTAGCATCATAACATTGTGCTTCCTCTTCCACAACTAATCAAGTACCTCAAACACAGCAAGAAAGCCTTTCAAGTTATCATAGGAGGTCGTTAGCAATTATGCAGCTCCAGAAGTGAAACAGTTTCCACAATATGTTATTTCAACCAGACACCATGATTGTTCAGATGTTTCTTTTTTCAGTGAATTCTAAAGGCAGCTTTTGCAGTAACTGATCTAACATAGCAATTACATAAATTGGGACTTCTGTGGCTCATTTTGAATTACATCTTTATTAGATCAGAGTCTAGGTTCTCATAGCGAGATAGACTCACCCCTGCCTGGAGCTACTGTGCAGCTAACTTTCTCCCCTTTGAAGTGCAGCACTCAACCCTATTAAATAGTGAACCATTTACATTTAACCTCACTACAGCTTCTAGTTTACAATTTATATCAGCAAACATATTACAACTAATAAATGCACAACAACTATGTTGGCTCTTCCAACATCAAACTGGATGTAAAGCATATATTCAACACCAGTAATTGCAGTTAACATAGAAAGCAGCAGATAACTATCTTTGCATTAAGTCATAGTTCAGACAATGCAAGCCAAAAAAAAGACTTTTGTAAAAATGAGTCTCTGTGACTGAGTGCAAAAACAAAAATGCGTTTCCAACCTGCAATTCAAATCTTTACCACTGCTTTTGCGCTCCTTATTAACAATTTCTAAGTATTGTAAAAGAATGGATTATCTTTCTGTGCTTACCTGACCAAATGCTGTAATTCCAAATAGAAGATTGGATCAACCAAAAATGACCTACATGTCACAAGAGTAACACTGAAATTGCACTCAGGAAACAGAAGCTAGCGGTCAATCATAAATTAGAATTTGAATCAGCACTGGGTAAAAGTAAGAAAGTAGAAGTCATAAGGAGAACTAGGCCACATGGATCGCACGTAGTGAACCAGGGAACAAAGCTTAAGTCCCTCTTATATTTGCTAAACACGTATAAACAAGTTTGCAGTTAGAATGCGTTTGCAAGCTGGGAGAAATTGTGGACTCGGGGAAGACAGCTAAAATCCTACATGGAGATTTTGATGAGATGCGCATTTGAAATTTACAAATTATTAACACGGTCTAAATCTTCTGATCAGTACCGGAGCCAGAATCTGACACTGATCAGACAAAAATTCTGCCCACTTACCTAGTTGGATTGAAAAAGCCCTGATTGTGAAATGTGATGCAGAAGACTGTAGCAATTCAAGGTGAAAGCAGCAAAGGGAGTCACTGCGGAAGCCATGCCCCATCTTAACAGCAGTAGGTGCCACATTCAATCAAGCACTAAAAGATCCCAATACTTTTCTGTGTATCGGTGTATGTGAACGGGCAACTGAATGGATGAGTTGGAGAAGGGGGAAAGAAATTGGTTGGTCAAAGGGCATGGAATGCATCTGTGAAAATGATTGGTTTGATGGAGGGGACTGGCGAGATTGCTCAGGAGTGTTACTCAGGAGTTGATTAACTTTTTTCTCTGTCTCACATTTTCTAACTATCCAGGCAAATATTTCAGACTGTCAGATTCTATTAGATTCAGTAAACATAATGTGAGAGGAGATACTAATGGAACTGTTATCTTTGAAAGTAGAAAGATCAGCAGGATCAGATGGACGGTATTCAAGACTGTTAAACAAAGGCAGGGTGGAATTAGAAGATATCCCAAGGATAATTTTCCAATCTTCTCTAGTTATAAGTGCAATACTAGAGGACTGGTACTCCACAAGCATTAAAACTTGGTTTAAAAAGGTACGAGGGATAAGGCAAACAATTATAAACTATTAGAATTAATTGAGTGACAGGACAAACTGTCGCTTAGAAAGGCACAGATTAATCAGGGAGGATAGGGAACATGGGTTCGTAATGTTATTACACTGGAAATCACGCCCCACTATTCCTGGAGTCAAAGGTTAAAAATGTTATCCAAGTACACAAAGTCCCCAATTTATTTGTCTGACAGACTCAGGTTAACAAAAAACATGGACCAGGTTCGTACACTTAATAAGCATGACCATTTATTGTAAATAAATAATTTTAATCACATAAGTAACTATGAATTATTGATGTATAACTCTACCTTCCCTACACAGAAAAAAAAACTGGTGCTATCACTGAAGGGATGATACTAGGGGGACTGTTCTAATGGCACCAGTCTTCAGGATTTCAGGGAGGGATTCCTTTTGTTCCCCCAAGTCCTTCAGTTCTCTGAGCTTGTCCTTCAGATTCTTTCAGTTCTTCAGAGGGGGCACAGAATGACTGTTTCACAAATTATAGTCTTTGACTTGGTGGTTAAGAGCAATCACTGATGGTAGAAAACCGCTGGCCTTTTTTCATTTCACGTATTTTTTAAACTGGAGAGAGATGTGGACACTATTTCCCCTTCTAAAGATCCAAAGACTTCTCACTGTATTGTTCACACCCATGAGCTGATCAGCTACCCAGGAACCAGAGAGCCGCTGACAGGCTGATGACCTTTGGTTTATGGAAATATGACTAATTGTGGACACCAATCAACTACTCGTTGGCAACCAAATTTCTCACTGTGTATAGTATACATGCTCTGGTGCTGTTCTGTCTACTTACACCTTTCCCCATTGCTTGCAAAGCAGAGCAAACACGTGTTACAAAGGAGAGGTCGACCTCCCACTGATAACTAAAACCTATATACCCAGAGAAGCTCGCCTTGCCTTGTAATCTGTTAGAGGAAGTGTGAAAAGTAGTATAACCTACCTCTCAGCCCCCCCAATGTGTTACGGAGGGGAGGTTAAGTGAAATGAACTCCCCAGTACTCACTTTATAACAAGTAACAATTTATTTAACTAACTCTAACAGTGATCAAATTAACAGTACTACTAACAAATCACATAACTGCCCTCCAACTATTCCCAAATAAAACAAAATTCTAATGGTATGTCGTTCCAATAAATACAAGTCCCACTTATATAAACCAAAGTAATAAGAAAAATAAATTATAACTTAGGATCTCAAAACTAGTCAGGATGATCTTCTGGAATGTTCTGTGCCTTTTCTGCTATTCTTCAGACAGGAATTCTCTTTGTCTAATCCTTTGTCAGGAATATTAACTAAGGATGCCATCATACCTTTTAGATGGTGCTTAATCAGAAGATTTAAAGATTTCTGTGAGAACCAGAGTTTTACTATTCTGATGGCAGTTCGCTCTCACACTGATTTTCAAAAACCGTCTTCTTATGATGACTGTTCATTTTCCTTATAATAGGATTGGTCCTAGGTTGTCAACACCATCAGATTTAAATTAAATTGGTTTTCAGTCTCTAAGTGCCTGTTTTAAATTAATTGGCTGATATTCAAGCTGGTTGCCTTAACATCAAAACAAGCCGAGGTTTCCAACCATACAGCCAATTGATACGAATGTTTCAATTTCAGAACTGTCTGTACATCTGCAGCTGCTTGCAGACATTTTTGTTTAAATCTCCAAGCTTAGAAAAGCACATCACCTCTTAAACGGAATACGCACTCTTCCCCCCTGTCATTTTTACAAATTCTAACCTTCTGCTTTCCAGTTCACAAGTTCTCTACACAACTTTGTAACAACATGACTCGCAATGAATTTCAATAACTCGCTTTTAAAAGTATAGCAAATCATTTCTCAGTCCTTTATTGTAAAATGGTCCTTTTTCCAATACAGTCCTCAATCAAAAAAGTAAAATAAAAAGATACAGTTGTTACATTAAGGGAAATCATGCATCACTAATTTATTTGAAATAACAACGAGGACAGATGAAGGCAGTGAAGTGCGTTATGGCTACTTGGATTTTAGAAAAACATTTCACAAGGTTCTAAATAACAGATTGGTCCGGAAACTAAAATCCTGTAGGGAGCAGATTGGCTCAGTAACAGGAAACAAAGGGTTGATGAATGTTTTTGTGAATGAAACTTGGTTTCCAGTGGTGTCGCACAGTGCTCAGTGTTGAGTTCCTTGCTTTATGTCATATAAATGAATGATTTGGACTTAAATATGTGCGGCATGATTGGGAAACTTCAAGATGACACAAAAATTAACCACGCAGTTGACAGTGAACAGGACAGCTGTCGATGCCAGAATGCAATCAATGGTTTGCTTAAGGGAATGGAAAAGTGGCAAATGAAATTCAACCTGGAGAAATGCGAGGTACTGCATTTGGAAAAGGCAAACAAAACAAGGAAATACACGATAAGTGGGAGTATATTGAGATGATAAAGAAATTGGAGAGCCTTTTAAAGTGTCCATGGGTCCCTGAAACAGACAGGGCAAGTAAATGATTTCCTTTATTGGATGAGGTATAGAATACAAAAGTAGGGATGTAATGTTAGAACCGTATAAAATGGTAGTTAGGATACAGCTGGAATATGATATATAGTTTTGGCCACTGGATTACAGGAAGGACATAATTGGTCTGGAGAGAGTAAGGAGGAGATTTACAAGAACACTGCTGAGCTTGAAAACTGCAACTATGAGGAATGACTGGATAGAGTCCTTACAGCAGAGGAGGCTGAGGAATGACTTCATTGAGGTATACAAACTAATGAGCAGACTGGATAGCAAGGACAGAAAAGATCTGTTTCAGTAGCACACAGGTCAATTACCAGAGAGAAAGATTTAATGTAATTGGTAGAAAGGATTCCAGGGTACATATTGCCTGGTTTGGCGATTGACACAGAATTGCCCGAAAAACCAAAAGAACTGTGGATTCTGGAAATCAGAAACAAAACCAGAAATTGCTGGAAAAACTCAACAGGTCTGGCAGCATCTGTGGAGAGAAAGCAAGAGTTAAGATTTCAGGCCTAGTGACCCTTCTTCAGAACGCTCTGAATGGTACCTGGATCTGTACTCGCAGTGCTGAAACCTGTAGGGTAATGGACCTTGTGCTGGCAAGTTTGATTGGAATGGAAGACGAGCTTTTTTTTTAATCACTGGCTGGCACAAGTTGCTGGGCTGGGTGGCCTGTCTCTGTGCTGTAGCATGTTGATGGTTCTATGGGCTCGTTCAAAGAATTCTTTGGATAGTCTCAAGGAGAATGGGAATGACAATTGGAAATGCAAATTTCCTGGACAATTCCCTCAAAATTAGTATATAGTGAACTCTGCAGGGTCATCCCAAATGCTGGTTTACTAGGCTGTCCACTATGATGAGATGAAACTTGTCAGCTAGTATGGCAATTTGGGTCAATGTTGAGGGAATGCTCCAATGTCAGAAGTTATGCTTTTTTTGTATAGTATATCAAATCAAAGTCTGAATATTCTAGTGTTTGGAATGGACTTCAAAGATTTCCGTGAACTACTACCCTGACCATAGCTAACATCCTTCTTCTCTGGACTCAATACGGAGTTCAATAATTTTAGAGCCTAACCTCTCCCATGTCTCAGCCCCCCACCCCACACACCAGGCCTTGTTACCACATAGCCTGCCATTACACACCCCCTGTTGTTAGTCACTAACAGTTCCCATTAACAACTATTCACCCTCCCAGCCTGATACTTAGCAACTCCTTTGTCTGTCCAACTGTCTTTCTCTCTCTTTGGGCTCTATCCTATCGTTTATTCCCATCCACCTCCCTATTTTCTGCACATAAACTGACGTTTTCCCAGCCACCATCGGTTCTGAGGAAGGGTCACCGGACCTGAAATGTTAATTCTGTTTTTCCTTCACTGATGCTGCCAGACCTGCTGAGCTTTTCCAGCAACTTTGTTTTTGTTCCTGATTTACAGCATCTGCAGTTCTTCTGGTTTTTATCCTTCTTCTTAACATTATACTAACATTATCAATCACATGATTGCTGCTTGAGGAGTTTTATGAATGTGAGATTCCTTAAAATGGCTGTTTTAAATGTTCTCTTTTATGATAAAACAGTAGTGAAATTGGGTGGTGTGGCCTATTAATAATTTTTGCCTGGCAATAAGCCATTTGGTCTAATTGCCATGGGGACAGGAGCCCAAATTAGGTCCCATTGTAGCTAAAGAAAAAGGCAGCTGACAGAATCACTTATTCAAAGACCTCGAGCGAGGTTAAAATAGTAGTGGAAAACTTTCTGCTAGACACCAGGCAGAATGCTGGTGGAAGCTTGTTCTCCTACTCAAAGCGACTAAATCTATGGAAATTTAAGGACAGCCACAGATTTGCGTTGCATGGCTGGGAAAAGGAGTTGCTAACATGGATCTTGCTGCTGGAAATGAGTTTGGGAATTTTCAGAAGACAGAAGGAAACTGTTTTTGGACACTGGACATCATTACAGAGTGAGACAGGGAAAAGCTAGCTAGATAGAAATTGGGAGTAAGTTTGGCTAATGTATACAGGTATATGCTGTGTCAGGTTTTCAATTCTGTTGGCAAGTTAAGGAGGGTTATCTTTTCCATATTTTAGTGCAGTAGTTGCCTACTAAGTAATGTTTGGCAGATGTTGCTCTAGTGTGTTAATTACAGTAACACTCTTAAAACATGTGATCATTTGAATCTATTATTAGAAGTTCAAATTGTGGCCTTTCCAATTAAAAAAGATGTCCAAGAGAATCGTAGCATGGATCTTGTAAAAAATTAATATTGCATTTCTAAATTTATTATATGTGAAGTCTTATGAGATGTTTCTGGAGATGTGCTAAGTTGCTAAATTAGTACAAATGTTTCACTCTTTCCATGTAGATGAGGGACTTTGATAAATTGTTTCAGGACAGAAAAGAGGGCTATGTAAAGATTTAAAGATTAACTTGGTCTCTTATTCACATTGATTCAGATCATAAATGATTTTGCAGCCTGATCTAAAGGCTCATTACCATGGAGTAAATATTTACAAGAGAATTTTACAGGTATAATTTTTAAAGTGTATATTTTTGACAGAAACAATTAGAAACTTGTAGGGGTTATGTCTTTCAAATCAAATTGAACATTATTGTGGTGATCATACAAAGCCAGTTAAATAGGGCTCTTTATTGTCGAATGCATTTTTTAAAAATACTTTATCTTAATCTAACTTTTTATTTGAGAACCCAATGCAAACATTTTAAAGTCTTTTATAAATGCTAATACATCAATTTGGACAGATATTCCATTCTAGTCTGTAGTAAATTGTACAGAATAGGTTATAATAAAACTGTAGAATTTATCCCAGCTGATCAAGTGCATAAATGTCACGCATCAAAATTTCAAAAAGTTAAAATTTAAAAACCGTGAACAATGGAGCAATACAGAGCCATTAGAGATTGAAGCTGGAAGATGCGTACAAGGATAATGAAGCAAGTGAAAGTGGAATTTGCAGAGACACTGGCAATAAGATTTCACTTTTCTTTGGCCTCAATGGTGCCGCCAGAGAACTGGAGATTTGTAAATATAACATCCTTGTTCAAAAATAGAGATAAGTCCAGCAATTAAAGACAAGTCAGTTTAACTTCAGTAATGGGGAACTGACATGAAATTATTATTCAGGACAGAATTAACAGCTAGTGCTGTTGATGTGGTACACGTGGATTTCCACTGAAGCACCATAACCTTCGAGGAAGGTAGCGTACAACAACAAAAGGAAATTGACAAGTTGGTGAAGTGGGCAGAAAGGTAGCAGATCAAATTCAATGCAAAAACGTGAGAATTGAAAGGTGCAGGAAATAACATGCATATAAGTTAAGGGTGCTACCCTAAAGGGTGTGTGGGAGCAGAGAGATCTGGGTGTGTATGTGCATGAGGCATTAAAAGCGGAAGGACAATATCAGTGGGCAGTCGATAAAGCATACATTATCAAAGGCAGAGATAATAGGTACTGCAGATGCTGGAGAATCCGAGATAACAAGGTGTGGAGCTGGATGAACACAGCAGGCCAAGCAGCATCATAGGAGCAGGAAAACTTGACGTTTCGGGCCTAGACCCTTCATCAGAATTTAGTTATAGGGGCACTGTATACCATGGAGGCTATGTTGAAGCTGCAGACACTGGTTAGACTTCAGCTGAATTATTGTGAACAGCTCTGGGTGTCACAGTTCAGAAGGATGTAAAAACATTGGCGAGAGTGTTTATAAGAAACTTCAGGCATGGAGATTGATTGAAGAAATTGAGAGGAGCAGATTTAATAGAAATTTTCAAAATCATGCGCTGGCTGGACAAAGTAGATGGGGAGAAACGGTTCCCTCCAAAGGATTGAGAACACAAGATCACAAATATACAATAATTTGTAAAAGCAGCAAGTGATGTAGGTAAGAAACTTTTTTCACACAGCAACTAGTTACATTTGGAATGCACTGCTTGGCACAGGGTGGGAACATGTTCAACTGAGGTAATCAAGACAGCCTTTGATAATTACTTAAACAGAAACAATATTCTAGACGGTGGGGAAAAGGCAGGAGAATGACATTACGTCATAAAACTCAGAGAGCTGGTGCAGATATAAAGGGCAAAATTACTTCCATCCATACAATTCGGAGATTCTGGCTGGAAGGCAGTCATAAGTAAGGCTCATAGTCAGAAATAGCATCCTTCAGAGAGTCTAAAGAGGCACGGCAGGGAGATTTTGGTCAAGGGAAGACCTGTAAGAACAGTGAAGTGCAGGGGTTGGCATTAAAGGGCCGCTTCAGACAGAGGAGCTAAACCGATCCTTTCAGCCCCAGTCTTCTTAAGGCATTTCAGATTGAAGACAGAGATTATACACGTCACGGGCTTGCAGAGAATCACCTGCAACTTTCAGCCATTAGAAAAGGCAATGGAGTGGTCATGGATGGCCCCCTATTTTAACAATGACTCTTTACAGACTCTCTTCCAGGCTGTCATTGAATGGTGGGAGGTTCTCCTGCTAAGAAAGCTCCATTGGAAAGCTGGTCAGTAGCCACAGGTTCTCTACAGGACCTTGCTGCATTGCCTGAAGAGATTGAAAGAGGTATATTCTGCAAAGGCAAGCAAGGAAATAAATTACCAATGTGGACACACAACTATAGAGGGTTCTGCATGTGTTATACATGTGAGATGTCTTTTAAGGTTGTGGGTGCATGGTTTGTGCAGGCCCACAACGCCAACAGAAGGAGTCTTCCTTAAAGGCATCCTTAAAGAGAATGCCACTACTGGCCGTACAAAGGCACCTGCGATTATGGGCACCTACAAGGGAATAATACATTCACACTTGTAATTCTATATTCTCCCATTTGGTTTCACAGGAAAAGAGGGCTCCTAATGCCCATGAAAGATGGAGAAAAAATGGTAAAGCATCGAACTTGGCAGTGCTGATAAAAATGGAAGAGGAACTCCTGGATTTGATCAATTGGTTGGAAAAATAGTTGGTGGTGGTGGTGCTGAGTTTCATTTGGATCCCCTCTTAAAAATAGGGGCCAGGGGACCTGATTGAGATGGGAAACAGCAGGCCCGTGTGTGTGGTGAATAGGTGGAAACTACCACATCTGAGCCATGCATTATATATCGTCTATGTCCAAGATGCATCTAGTTCCTCTCAACGCTTTTCTTTATTGTTGAGTTGCACTCACCCAACTTATTCCTTCATCAGGTCACTTGCAGACATCACCACCAAGGGCTAGGAGTTAACCTCTGAGAAAGAGGAGACGATATTAGAGGGCACACTGTCTTGGCCTTGCTCTGTATTTAGCATCAGCTCAGGTTCTCTCACCGTGATGGCTGTGCATATGTTGGCCGAGACAGTTGCACCTACTGAGTCGAGCATTGCATAATCACTGGACCCGTTGCTGGAGGCCATGTCAATCCAGGCCTCTGGCCATCGTAAGATGCAGAAGTTACAAGTGATGCTGAACTGCAGGCAGGTGACGTGCTTCTGAAGATCAGTGAAGATCAGTGAAGATCTTGGCAAGGTCCCAGAAGCTACAAATAGCCTGGCAAAGACTGCAGGGGAGTCCATTCAGGCCACAAGTACACAGGTGCAGTTAACTTCCTCTTCTAAATCCATGGCTTAATCCATTGAGAGACTGGTGACTCTCAGGGATAGTAACACCCAGTGGCTCAGTCAAGGGACTCTGGGTATACTTTTTGATCTGCAAACTCACACACTGTCAATGACTACATGGACGCACTGCCAGTGCAAAGGATGGACAAAACACCTGGAGCTGCCACTAGGTCCTTGTTCACCTGGGGTAAGCAGGGAGGGCCAATTGGATCTTACACTGATGGTTGATCAGCAGTTGCCTGCATCAAGAAGCTCTCCTCAGGTTGCTTTTTGAAGTGGGTTCATCCATTCCTCTGCTAGTGACACTGTTGGCTCCAGATGCTACGGTGATATGAGGGCTCTTGATCAATGGCTGGAGTACTTACGAAGCCAAGACCACCATGACTTCATATGATCACAGGAGCCATCAAAATCACCCAAGCCAACAGAACTTAATAAAATTAAATTTGTTATTAACTAGTGGACTTTATTAAAAAAAACGTTTTGTATCACATCTAGCATCCAAGTAAATGTATCACATCTACCATAATTATAGTGAAAATGGACTGTCACGATTTAACACCAGACTTGCATGGACTAAAGATGGTATCATAAGGATACCGTAAGATGATTATAATTATTTGACAAGTCCAGGCAACACACAGGAAATATGAACCCAGCTGGATTGGAATTACCATTTTAATCGAGACATTCAGTGAGGTTTTTGTTTCACACACACTTACAAGTTATTTGCACATAATGAGGAATGCAAGGTTACCTAAATTATCTGGCTTGTAATAAGACAATGACACAGGCACCAGAATCCACAAAGAAACTCAACAGGAAACTTTGAACAACAAAGGAGGGAAAACACAACATGGACTTAAACATCAAGAATACTAAAAATTCTTCTCTCCCTCTCTCGATATCAGACACCAGCATCAGTGAAAAAAGCAATTTGGGAAAACCACTGTTCAATGAGGAACCTGCAAGCTGCAACACTCTTGAAAAAAACTAAACAACAGATAAATGACTGAAACTGTGGTTTCACTCTCTTAACACATGGACTCTAAAATCTTTAGACTACAATTGCCTTTACAATCCTGCCTGTATGGACACACTCCAGCCTACCTTCTTTTTAAACTTACTACCTGCATTTGACAACACATTTTTATTATTTTGTTTTGGAATAGCAGATAATAAAATTTCTCTTCCTGTCCCTGAAGACAGCCTCGGAATTGGCCCCTTCACTTAGATCTAGTTAACAAAGTTTTTGAAGTGTGAAAGCTCCATGCTAGAAAGGAAATTAAAAAATTGCTTTTGCTTTCAACTGAGGGAAGGTTAAAAAAGAGAGGACTGATCTCCCCTCCTCACCTGGCCATAACACACCATTAAACCTAACAATATGTTATGATCCAAGCTGGTATTAATCCTGAACAAGTCAAATTCCAAACTAAAACCTGTGTCATTAGATCCTAAACAGAAACAGAAATTGCAGGAGAAACTCAGCAGGTCTGGCAGTATCTGTGGTGAGAAAACTGAGTTAATAACTCTTCAGAATTCTCAGGTACAATCAAGTAGTAGACTCCAAAAAGACCATTGTTAATGTATACACCAATTAAACGGACCCCATCTCCTAGAATACACTTAAAGCTTCATGCTTTTTTATTTAGTCTATCATTGTACTCGGCAGTTAGGAAACAGTTACAAATAGGAAGCTGTCGTCCATACCGCATATGACCCATTGATTACATGAAAACACCAGGGTGCTTTCTAGTTGCATCCAGGTTCCCTAATTGAATAAACAAGAAACATTTTGGTTCAATTACAACTTGCTGATCTCCTCCTTGCTACTTAATTCTTGACACTGCTGTTCTGAGAGATTCTTTCATCATAATTCACTTTGTGTTTAACATTAATCCAGTAAGGCTCGACTCAAGGACCAGTGGTTCTAATTTAAAAATCATGCAATTCCTCTTTTGCTGCATTCTTGGCTGTTCTCAAGGCTATGGCTGGGATCTTCCCTTTTTTTCCCTTTATTTAAACCAGACCTGAAAGTGGGAGAAATATCATGAGGGAAACCTGCAACCTACTAAGGTGAGAAAACCTACCAGATCATGTGGAAATCAGGCAAAAGATTGGCTGCCAAATGGTTTTCTGCTGGAATTAGGATCCCAGACCAGGAGATTTGCAGCTCAAAAACTTAAGGGCCTCACTTGGTTGCACAGCAGGAAAGCGGAACTTGGGCTTTCCTGCCCAGCACTTAATTTAGGCAAGATTGGGAAGATTGCAGAGTTTTGGGCAGCCATCATTCCACCTAAATCAGTTCAATTTCCACCTACAGGCCTACCATTTTTGGGTCCAGGAGATTGCACCATGTATGCCAAAAGGTTGTGGATTCAAGCCCACTCTTGATACCTGGGCATAAAAATCTACTTGATACTGCACCACAAAACTGAAGAAGTGCTGTTGGTTTCAAGTGCCATCTTTCAGATTTAATACTTAACCAAAAGCTCTACCATTTAAGGCGAATGTAAAAGAAAAAATCTCAAAGCACCATTTCAAAGAACAACACAGGAATTATTACCACTGTTCAGACCAACACTTATCCCTCAACTGACATCATACATATAAATCATCATATGGTCTTTGCTGTGTGCAAAGTGGCTGCCACCTTTCATACTTCACAACAGTGATTACACTTAAAGTATTTCACTGGCTGCGAAGTACTCTTGGATATTCTGAAGTCATGAAAAGGACTATATAAATGCAAATCTTTCTTGCTTTATTCCAGCTCCTTCCTACTACCACTGTGCAACTTTCTCTGAACTGACACCAATTGTGCTCAATTCCCAGGCTTTGCTGTGCTATAACCTTGATTCACTCCCTTGTTTCCATTGCACACTTTCACCTACGTTTCCTCTTCAAAGCATTCCTCTTCATAGACTGAACTGATGCCATGCTAAATGTCACAACAGCTTCCTGGATGTATAAACAATGCCAAAAGAACTCAGCTAATTACTTCATCTTAACTGGAAGACCATTCCTTGATCAACAGACCATAATGGAACGTAATGGAAATAGTGACCCATGACAGGAAGCTCAACTTTCAATCGGCTTATCCAGATAGAATTTAACATAAATACAAAGCTTGAAACACATCTGTTCATGCTACAGTAACTATTTCTTACTAATCTACAATTCATAATTGAAGTTGCTGCTGGCTAAAATGATCGCTGTTCATAGAACGTCTTGAAATGCAAAGAATCCCCATTGTTTATAACGACAACTGTTTCCTTTCTAGTTCAGGTTATGTTTTCCTGCCACAGCAAATACACATCAGAGCTCTAAAAGTGTAATTCATTCTATTTTGCATTTTAAAATTTACATGAAGGAAAGAATGATACAGTTAATTGAAATAAAACTTCCTCAGAATGTCAGTAAATCACCAACTTAGATGTGTCTGGATACAAAACAATTTTTTTTAAGAGAAAATGTGGTGCTACTTTGAATATGGTGAGGTGGGTTTCAAACCCAAAGATTAGCTATTTTCTTTCCTCCGTTTCTGCTTCAGCATAAATTTGAAAATAGAAACATTCTGTAACTGATTATTGATTGTGCAAAAGAGGTATTCTACAGTAGTTCTCCAACTTGAAACAAAAAAGAGATTGCTGGAAATGCTCAGCAGGTCTGGCAGCATCTTCCAGTTCTCTAACTTGCCCTTCTTGTTCAGACCCTGCAATTACTCAGGTTTATCAACAACAGCAAGGCTAAAATCAAGATCACGAGGCATGAATATGGGGTCCATGAGACCACATTAAACTACTCAAATAAAAGAAAGGTGGTACTTGGGATAAATGTTGGTCAGGATACTGAGGTGAACTCCCTGCTCTTCCTTCAACATGTACTGTGGGGTCTTTTTATGTCCATTTTAGATGGAAGAGAATGGCTCGATTTATAAAGACAGAGTCATACAGCACGGAAAGAGACCCTTCAGTCCAATTTGTCCATGCTAAACATAATTCCAAACTAAACTAGTCCTACCTGTCTCCTCCTGGCCCATATAGGTCCAAATTTTTCCTATTCATATATCCGTCCAAATGTCTTTTAAGCATTGTAATTGTACCTGTATCTACCACTTTATCAGGAAGTTGACTCCACTCTCCGCAAACCGCTCTCTGTGTAAACAATTTGCCTTTTATGTCGTTTTAAATCTCCTCTCACCTTAAAAACGTGCCCCCTTGTCTTGAAATTCCCCGTCTTAGGAAAAAGACAACTAACATCAACTCTACCTATACCTGTCACTATTTTATAAACTTCTATCAGGTCACTTCTCAACCTGCTCCGTTCCAGTGAAAAAGTCCCAGCCTACCCGACATTTCCTTGTAACTCAAACCTTGCGTACGCAGCAACATCCCAATAAATCCCTTCTGAACTCTCTCCAGATTGATAATATCTTTACTATAACTGGGTGACCAGAACTGGACACAGAATTCCAAAAGAGGCCTCACCAATATCCTATACACCCTCAACATAATGTCCCAACTCCAATACTCAAAGGAGTGAGCAATGAAGGCAAGCATGACAAATGCCTTTTTAACAATCCTGCATATATGTGGCACAAACTTTATAAAGAATTATGTACTTGCACTCCTAGGTTCCTCTGTTCTACAACACGACCCAAGGCCCTACCATTAATTGCATAACCAAAAGGCAATGCATTTATCCAGAATGAACTCCATCTGCCTTTTTTCACCTCATTGACCCATTTGATCAAGATCTCTGTGCATTCATGGAAAACCTCCTTCATTGTACAATATCACCAATTTTGGTGTAATCCGCAAACTTACTAAACATGCCTTCTATATTCTCATCCAAATGGTTTATATAAACAACAAACAAAAGAGGATCCAGAACAGATCCCTATGGAACACCACTGGTCACAGGCCTCCAATCCAAAAAGCAACTCTCCACTATTACTCTGTCTCCTACTGTTAAGCCAATTACGTATCCAATTGGAAAGTTCACCCTGAATCCCATGTGACCTAACTTTACTAATTAGTCTCCCATGTGGAACCTTGTCAAAGGCTTTACTAAAATCCAAAGAAACATCATCTACTGCTCTGCCTCCGTCAATTTTTTTTGTAACTTCCTCAAAAACACTATCAAGTTGGCAAGACGCGATTTTCCTCACACAAAACCATGCTGGCCATTCCTTATCAATTTTTGCCTCTCTAAATGTCCATAGATCCTATCTCTTATAATCACCTCCAACAATTTACCAACAACCGAAGTTAGACTCACAGGTCTATAGTTGCCCAGTTTCTCCTTACAATTAAACAAAGGTACAACATTAGCCACCCTCCAGTCATCAGGCACTTCACCCGTAGTTATAGGTGATGCAAATATTTCTGCAAGGGGTCTCATAATTTCCTGCCTTACTTCCGACAACATGCTGGGATACATTAGATCAGGTCCCGGAGATTTATCCACCTTTACTCTCTAAGGCCTCCCAAAATTCCTCTTCTGTAACGTGAACTTTTTTAAAACATCAAAGTTTATTTCTCTGCATTCTTTGACTCCACTTCTTTCTCCACAGTAAAAACTGATGCAAAATATTCATTTAGTATCTCTGCCATCTCCTGGGGTTCAACACAAAGATGACGTCCTTGATCTTTAACAGGCCCAACCCTCTCTCTAGTTTCCCTCCTGCTCTTAATGTATTTATAAATTTTTTTTTGATTATCCTTAACCTTACCTGCGCATGCTATCTCATATCCCCTTTTTGCCTTCCTTGTTTCTCTCTACACTCTTTATATTGATTAAGAGATTCTGTTGAAAAAAGTTGTCTATATCTAAAAAAAGTTCTTTTTTATTCTTGACTAAAACCTCAATAGCTTTATTCATCCATTGTTTCTTAATCCTACCAGTCTTACCCTTCACTGTAACAGTCTTGCCAAAACAACAACACATTGGCCATGCTCCCAAGAATCAGTCTACAAAAAGAAAAGTATTTTGTAAAACTCTATTTCTACAGAATTAGTTACTTCAATTTTGAATGCAGTCTCCCACCTAGTTCATGTTACAGAACTTTGAAAAAGTATATCTGAGGAAGTCTGCACTCACAAATGAAAGAATCACATCCTAATATAAATTTACTGAAATAATGGCAAACAAGTCAGAAAATGTTTAAAAAAACACATAGCATAAAAAACCAGGTGGCCTTACTCTTAAGCATTAACCTGATTTAATACTGAAGGAAGAAAAGCCAAAGCAAGAAGCATAAGTTCTAAATATCATATTTCAAAAGCAATAATCATATTTTTGATGTCCAATTCAAAGTTCCTCTAGTCTTATCTTGCCAGCGTAAATCAAAGAATATTTTGCTGCAAACAAAAATATATTGGCAGAGATTTTGCCAAACATATTGATTTTCTAACCCCATTTTCTACTAATTTTGCTGTGGCAACTGCAACAGTTGACCAATTTTGTACAGATGTACCTAGAATTGTAATTGCCATTGTGGATTCAATCTTCTAGCTTTAATTAATGGTGACGAACATTGCTTTTACTTGTTGTGGTTTTTGTTTTGTAATTTACAATTCATCATCCTTTTACTTGGACATTTCTGTGGTTGTACTGCATAGAGAGACATAACTTTGGACATTAAGCTTTTGCTTCGTCACTCAGATGATGTTCCTCTTCCCTTCCTCCAAATATCTACATTTTAAAATTGATCTTACAAATACATCGAGACCAATGATGACAAATGACAGTAAACAGACACGCCAAATTCTTGTAAATTTATCACACAGGCTGGATGTTGGAGGCCAGGTTCCAGAAGCAGGCTTATAGAAGCACTTTGGACTTTGTTTTGGCCTTGAAATGATGGATTTTCATTTTGTCCCCATTGTCAGCTAATTGGGGAGGGGGAGTGGTGGGGGGGGTGGGTAGGGTGGGTGGGGTGGGTAGGGTGGGTAGGGTGGGTTCCTGGACCTGAAGTGGAACTGACTTCTACAACTTGACTCCTCAATCTCAAACCTCACCATAAATGTATACTCTCAGCTGTCTCTTCACAACAGTGTACCTTACACTGACACAAACAGCTTGGGCACATTTGTGCTGGTGTCAGTGCTGGAGACAGCTCAGGCCCAAACACCATGCTGGGATTATCTTATTTTGATTCCAAATCATTGACTCTGCGAACTCCCCCACTCAGAATATTGACCATCAAGCCGATTCCAACACTTAATAGTTTCAATCCCAATATCCACAAAATAATTATTCAATTAAGAGGTTTGAAACCAGGGAAATTTTGCAATGTTTGGAAACATCAGACAGATATTGAGGGGTGAGACAGACACGAAGGAGGAAACATCTAGATGTGTCGAGAAACAAAATGGTGAATTGGACCAGGTGGACTGCCTTTGTGACTAGGAGATGGAGTTAACACAATGCACTTTATCTTTAGTGTGGAGGCAGCAAATACCTTACACTTCTGTGTTCCAATCCTGCAGTTACTGTTGCACAGGACTTGGGGCCTGTTGTTCAGTGCAACATGCGAAGCTATTATTGTAACTTTTATTTTCAATACCCAAGCACAATAAAATCATAGAATGGTTACAGCACAGGCGGCCATTTAGCCCGTGTATGCCCTCTGCAACAATTCACTTTGTGCCACTCTCTGCCTTTTCCTCATAATCTTGCAAACTTTCTTACTTCAATTTCTTCTGAAAATCTTGACTGAATCTTCACCACTACCATTCCATTTCCTAATCAATCATTGCATAGAGAAGATTTTCTCCAATCACCATTATTGCATTTGACATTCACCTCAAATCAGTGTCCTCTGATTCTCAATTCTTCCATCAATAGCAATAATGAGAAAGGTTTCTCTCTATCTAGTCTTCCCAAACTGCTCATGATCTTGAATATCTCTATCAAAGCTCCCCTCAACCTTCCCTTCTGCAAGGACAACAGCCCCAGCTGCTCCAATTTAGCCATATAACTAAAATTCCTGACTCTTCAACCATTATTGTGAAATGCCTCTGCGCTCCTTCCATTATCTTTACAACCTTCCTAAAGTGTAGCAATTAGAATTGTACACGTTACTCAAGTTGAGGTCAGACCAGTGTTTTATATTTACCATAACTTCCTTGCTTTTGTACTCTTATGTTCCTATTATAAAGCCAAAGATCCCATATGCTTCCTTAATTGGTTCTTCCAAATAGACTAGCAGCCGATTGCCTTAAAAACTCTTAAACAACAAGGTGTAGAGCTGGATGAACACAGCAGGCCAAGCAGCATCC
>JAHRHZ010000264.1:28220885-28294051 GCA_024137785.1 Ginglymostoma cirratum
CCCTTCTTCAGAAATTTCTGAAGAAGGGTCTAGGCCCGAAACGTCAGCCTTCCTGCTCCTCGGATGCTGCTTGGCCTGCTGTGTTCATCCAGCTCTACACCTTGTTATCTCAGATTCTCCAGCATCTGCAGTTCCCACCATCTCTGCCTTAAACTCTTGATCGTTTTGTTGGTCTGGAGCTTTCTAGCAACAGTTCTTGTTTTGTGTCTACAGTGTTAGCATTGTCTCACATCTCCCAATAAAGATGAACCCTCACCTGGCCAGCTATCTAGGAAATACAAAGACTGAGCTCTGCACGCAGTGCCTATTGTTCACTGGCCTTTGAGAAAAGAACTTGTCATTTTACATGTTGCCCACCCATCCTTACCCCCTCAGATGGGACATTGATTAAAAATCCTTTTATCCCAGCATAAAGGCTTATGGTAACATTGATAGGATTCTCTAAAATTCTGTCTGTGTAAAATTCCATGAATGTCCTTCCCACCATCAACTTATCTACCCTAGACCTAGCAACAGTTCTATAGGCAGTCAACAAGGCTAAGTCCCATTGCTCTTGTCACAACAAATGGATCAGTTAAAAGTTGCTTCCCGCCTGCCACAATTGTCAGGCTTGAGACAGGTCAGGGGAGCAAACAATGTAGCCTGCTTAAGGCTTGGTCAAGAGGGGTTGTTTGCCTCCCTCATTGGCACCCTTGTTTTCCCTCTGTCTTGAATGCTTTGTCACCTCAGTTTTCTTTTCCTGGCCATGCCAACAGCATCTGGACTTGTCTGCAATCTTCAATCCTGACACTTGGTTTTGTGAGACTGGAGAGCTATTGGCTAATCAGCTGTCTGAGGTGGAATGTCCTCCCCATATGGAGTGCAGGTTATGCCTGTAACAAATCACCATTCCATGTAGTGGGTGGGCGGGCGTGGTGAAGGACAGGCAGTCAGCCTCAACGGAAGGAACAGGTGCAACGAGGGTCCAAAGATAGTAGTCAGTCTCAGCGAAAGGAAAGGATGAGGTGAGGATCCCGAGACAGGCAATTAGCATCATAGACAGCAATAGATATGGTGAGAACACCATCCATGCAGGTATCAACGATGCAACCAGAACTAGGTTCTGCACACAGGGTACAAGAAACTGGGCACTAAGTTGGAAAGCAGAACCGCAACAGTTTATTTATTATAACCCGATCCATGTGAAAATTGACATAGGGTACATAAACTTAGAGGGATAAATACATGGTTTAGAGACTGGAGTGCAAAGTGAATTCCAATACTTAATCCATTGCCATCAGTACTGAGAAAAGTGGGGTCTGTACCATTGGAATAGGTCTACATCTGAACTGTGCTGGGGCTAGTGATCTTGTAAATGGCATAATTAGGGAAATAGAGAAGATTTTAAACTAAACACAGGGGGCAAATAGGAAAAGATGTGATTTTCAAACGGTAGAGACAAGGTAAGACAGGAAAATAGTAATAAGGGGAAACGATGGTCAGAGGATGTCAGGAAAAGGCAGAGAGAAACAAGTCAAGGAATAGATCAAAAATCAACACGAGATCATAAAAATTTATTCATCGGATGTGGGTATCACTGGCCGGCCCATCCATAATTGACCTTGAGAAGGTGATGTTGAGTTTCCCTTTTGAACTACTGCAGTCTATTTGGTATAGGTAGACACACAATGCCATTAGGGAGGGCGTTCCAGAATTTTGACCCAGCAATACCAAAGGTACGGCGATATACTTCCAAGTCAGGAAGGTGAGAGGCTTAGAGGGGAACTTGCAGGTGGTGGCATTCCCATTTATCTTCTGCTCTTTTCCTTCGAGATGGCAAAAATCATGGGTTTGGAAGGTGTTGTGTAAGAAGTGTTGGTGAGTTTCTGCAGTCCATCTGGTAGATGGTACATATTGCTGTTACTGAGTATCAGTTTTGGAGGGAGTGAATATTTGTGGATGTGTGATAAATCAGATGGGCTGCTTTGGTCTAGATAGTGTCAAACTTCTTAAATGTTACAAAAGTACGAAAAAGACAGACTAAAGGCTCTGTAGTATTTGAATGTATGTAGCATTCATAACAAACTAAACAAATGGGAAATAAACAGTGAAGTAAATAAATATGATCTGATAGCTATTATGGGGTCAATACTTCCTGATCATAAGGATTGAATCCTAACTGAGGGGTTTACAACATTCGAGAAAATTAGGAAGCTCGGTAAAATAGAGGGGTAGCACTGTTAATTAAAAATGTCATTTGTGCAATAGTTGGTTCAGGAGATCAGGATGTAGAATCAGTTCACGTGGAGAAGAATACAAGGTGTGTCAAGTCACGAACAGGAATGATCTATGGGCTCCCAAACAGTAGCCACAATGTGGGATAAATTACACAAGGCGACACACTGGGTGCTTGCGATAAAGGGACAACGATAATCATGGATGATTCTAATCTGCACGCAAACTGGAAAATAAGATTGACAGTAATAGCTTGGGTGAAGAGTTTATAGAATGCTTTTGAGACAAGTTTCTTAGAGCAACACATTTGGAACAATCGGAGGCTAGATTAGATTTGGTATTGTGTAGTGTGACAGGATTAATGACCTCAGAGTTGAGATCTGCCTTGATAGCAGTAGCCAAAATCTGATTACATTTTATATCCAGTATGAAAGGGGAAGATTGGATCTAAGACTAATATGTTAAACTTAAATAAAAGCAACAATGTAGGCATGCAAGTTGAGCTAGTTGAAGTGAAAGGGCATACTAGGTTAGGGGATAAACCAAAGAGGTAATGTAGTTGACATCTTAGGGGATATTTCAGAACATTCTGAATAAGTATATTGTTGCTCCAAATAATAATTCTGAAGTGATGACCCACCATCTGTGGTTAACGAAACAAGATTGGGAAAGCATTAAACTTCAGGGAAAAGGACGTAACCGCACAAAGGTGAGTGTCAGTTCAGATAACTGGACAGAATACAGATGATTGGTCAGAGTATAAAAAATTTACAAAATGACTAAAAGGTTAATCAGAAGGAAGAAGTCAGAGTGCAAGAGAAAACTAGCTAGGAATGTAATAAACAGTTTCTGTTGGCATTTAAAAAGGAAGAGTAAATTAGAAAAAAGTGAGTATTTGTCCTCTGGAGAGTGAGAATGGGGATCGAGAATGGGGAGCGAATGGAAGAGGAAATAGCAGATGAAATGAAAAAATATTTTGCTCCTGTCTTCACAATAGAGGGTAAAAACAAACATTCCAGTAATAGTTGTAAACCAGGAGGTGGAAGGAAGAAACTTTATGATCACAAGGGAAGTGGTATGAAGCTAACTGATAAAGTTGTGAGCTAACAAGTCTCTGAGACCAGACGGACTTCGTCTGAGAGTCTTAGAGTGCTAATGAGGTAGTGGATGCACTGGTGTTAATTTTTAAAAATTCCGTACATTCAGGAAAGATTCCATCTGATGGAAAGTATCAAGTATTCAAGAAGTGACAGAGACAGAAATCAGGAAACCTGATAGCCTGTTAGCTTGATGTCTGTCATAGAGTCAGAGAGTTGTGACAGCAGCAAAACAGACCCTTCGGTCCAACTCGTCCATGTTTCTCCTCTCACATTAAACCTATGTCCTCTAGTTTTGGACTCCCCTTCCCTAGGGAAAAGACCTTGACTATTTACGCTATCCACGACCTCATGATTTTATAAACCTCTACGTGGTCACCCCTCAGCTTCCAACGATTCACGGAAAATAGCCCCAGCCTTTTCGGCCTCTCGCTATAGCTCAAACCCTCCAACCCTGGCAACAGCCTTGTAAATCTTCTCTGAACCCTTTCAAATTTCACTTCACCCTTCCTATAGCTGGGGGACCAGGACTGCACACAGTATTCCAAACCTGGCCTAACCAATGTCCTGTACAGCTGCAACACAACATTCCAACTCCTACGCTCAATGCACTGACCAATAAAGGTAAGCGTACCAAACACCTTCTTCACTACCCTGTCTACCTGTCACTCCACTTTCAAGGAATTATGAACCTGCACTCCAAGGTCTGTGTTCAGCAACACTCCCCAGGAGTGTTACCATTAGGTGTATATGTCCTGCCCTGATTTGCCTTATGAAAATGCAGCACTTCACACTTAACTAAATTAAACTAGACCTGCCACTTCTCAGCCCATCTGCCCATCTGCCCATCTGATCAACGTCCCGTTGTACACCGAGGTAACTTTCTTTGCTGCTCACTACACCAACAATTTTGGTGTCATCTGCAAACTTACTAACCATACCTCCTATGTTCACATCCAAATCATTGATATAAATGACAAAAAGCAGTGAATCCAGCACCAATCCTGTGGCATACTACTGGTCACAGGCCTCCAGCCCGAAAAGCAACCCTTCACCACCACCCTCTGTCTCCTACCTTCGAGCCAGTTACATATCCAAATGGCTAGTTCTCCCTGTATTCCATGTGAGCTAACCTTGCTAACCAGTCTACCATGCGGAACCTCGCCAAACCTCATCAGACACTTTACTGAAGTCCATACAGACCACATCCACTGCTCTGCTTTCGTCAATCCTCTTTGTCACTTCCTCAAAATACTCAATCAAGTTTGAGAGACATGATGTCCCACACGCAGAGCCATTTTGACTATCCCTAATAAGTGCTTGCCTTTCCAAATACATGTAAATCCTGTCCCTCAGAATCCCCTCCAACAACTCATCCACCACTGATGTCAGGCTCACCAGTCTATGGTCCCCTGGCTTTTCTTTACCACTTTTCTTAAATAATGGCACTACATTAGCCAAATTCCAGTCTTCTGGCACCTTACTTGTGGCTATCAACGATACAAATATATCAGCAAGGGGCCCAGCAATCACTTCACTAGCTTCCCACAGAGTTCTGGGTTACACCTGATCAGGTCCCAGGGATTTATCAATCTTTACGCGTTTTAAGACTTGCAGTACCTCCTCTACAAAATGGACACTTTTTAAGATATTACTATTTATTCCACCAAGTTCTCTAGCTTCCATATCCTTCTCCACGGTAAACACTGATGCAAAATAATCATTTAGTATCTTACCCATCTCCTGCGGTTTCACACATAGGTGGCCTTGCTAATCTTTGAGCGACCCTGTTCTCTCCCTAGTTACTCTTTTGCCCTTAATGTATTTGTAGAATCCTTTTGGATTCTCTTTAACCCTATTTGCCAAAATCATCTCACGTCCCTTTTTGCCCTACTGATGTCCCTCAAGTATGTTCCTACTGCCCTTATATTCTTCTAGGGATTCATTCAATCTCTGCTGTCCATTCCCAACATACGCTTGCTTCTTTCTTTTGACCCTGCGGATAAGGTACTAGGATTGATTATTAAAGAGATTATATATCTGTGCACTTAGAAAATCAAGGTAATAGGGAAGTGTTGGCATGATTTATTCAAGGGAAATCATGTTTAACCAAGTTATTGCAGTTCTTTGAAGGAGTGACATATGACGGGTGCAAAGAGGAGCCCATAAAAGAGGAGCCTACTATACTTTGATATTCAGAAGACATTTGATAAAGTGCCACATCAAAGTTCGTTGCTGAAAATAAAGCACACAGTTTACAGAATAAAATATTAGCACTGACGCAAGATTGACCAGCTGGTAGAAAACAGCATATGCATAAATGCATCTTAGTCTGATTGGCAGAATGTGGCAAGTGGAGTCAGGCAGGGGTCTTTGCTGGGCCCTCCATTTTTTACAATTAACATCAGATGAGGGGAACGAAGTCATCTAAATTCACTGACATCAACTAGATAGGTAGAAAAGTATATCGTGAAGACATAAGGAAGTTGCAGACAGACAGATAAGTTGCGTGGACGGGTAAAAATCTGGCTGATGGAGTGTAAAAGGAGAAAATATGTTATTGTTCAGTTTGGTAGGAACTCTAAAAAAGCACAGCATTATTTAAACTGAGAATGACTGCAGGATTCTGAGGTGCAGAGAGATTTAGGTGTTCTAGTGCAATAAACCCAAAAGGTTAGTATACAGATACAGCACATAATCAAGAAGGCCCAAGGGATGGTATCCTTTATTACAAGAGGAACTTAACATAGAAGTAAGGATGAATGCTTCAGTTATACAAAGTACTGGTGAGACTACCTCTCAAGTACTGTGTGCAGATTTATTCTCCTCACTTGAGGATTGATGTAAATGTATTGGAGAAGATTCAATCATAGTTTACCAAATTGATACCTGAAAGGAGTGTTTTTTTTTAAAATGAGGATCGATTGATTAGACAGGCTGAGATTGCTTCCACTTAAGTTCAGACGATTGAGGGGTGACTTGCTTTAAGCGTATAAGATTCTGAAGGGTCTTGACAAGGTGGATACGAAATGAACGCTTTCTCGTGAGTGGGTCCAGAACCAGAGGTACTGTTTTAAAATTCGGGTCACCCTATTAGATCAGTAACGAGAATTTTTTCTCTCTCAGAAGGTTGAGAGAGAATTTGGATTTCTCTACCTCAAAGGTCCGTGGAAGTGGGTCACTGTAATTTAGTCAGATAGAGGTGGATTGATTCTTGTTAGATATAGGAATCAAGGGTTATGGGGGTGGGTGGGTAGGGTAGATGGGAAAATGGAATTTGAAATATAAACAGATCAGCCCTGGTCTTATTGACTAGTGGAGTAAGCTCAAGGCCAACACTTCCACGGATTGTTCCTGTTGCTGCTCAGTCCTCCGGGAGGTCCATGGAGCAGCAGTAGAATCCAGAAGTAGCAGCTATGTGTCAGCACATCGATTGATGTGTACAGAGCCTGCAAGCCGCTGCACAGTCATGCAGTTTACAGGCAACATTGCTCCAGGGACTGAATGGTTAAATTCTGTTCCCATTCTTTATGGTTGCAATGAGACTGATTTCCTGCCAACCTTCTTGGTTAGGGTTGTTGGTTGGTTTGCCAAGCTGACTGGTTTTCATGCAAACATTTCGCCTCCCTTCTAGTTGACATCGTCAATGCTGTGCAGCCTCCAATGAAGCGCTGCTGTTCTGTCCCGCTCTGAATTCATATGGTCTGGACTGTCATGGTGGGCAGGCTTGTTTCTGGTTTTATACCGCAGTGGTAAGTAGATGGGGTCTATTTCAACATGTTTGTTTATCACACCGGTGATTGAAAACCTGGCTTCCAGGAATTCCCATGCTTGTCTTTGATTTGCTTGTCCTAGTACTGTAACTTTGTCCCAGTCAAATTGACGTCCTCCTATATCAGAGTGTATTGAAACGAGGGAGAATTGGTTGTGTTGTTTTGCTGCGAGTTGGTGTTCATGTATCCTGGTGGCATGTTTCCTACTCGTCTGTCCTCTGTCATGTTTCTCTCAGTTGTTGCACAGTATTTTGTATGTCACATTTGTCCTGCTCATTGTGGGTATGGGGTCCTTCGTCTTTGAGAGTAACTGACAAACTGTAGCTGTTGCTTTATGTGCTATCCTTATTCCAAGAGGTTGTCGGAGTCTCGTAGTCAGTTCTGATATGTTTCTAATTGAGGGTAAGGTGGCCAGTGTGTTGGGGTGTACAGTGTCTTCTTGGTACTGTTTGTTTGCCAGGCATCGGCAGACGAAGCTGTTGGGATACCCATTGTTCATAAAGATTTTGTACAGATATTCTTCTTCATTTTGCGTAGCTCCGGGGGTGTTATTGCTCGCTTAAACAGAATCTTGACAGAGCTGTTTGTGGACACTGGGATGGTTACTGTTGTGATTCAGGATTTGGTCTGCGTGTATAGTCTTTCTGTTTACACTCATAAGGAATTCACCATTGTTCATTCGTTTCGCCAGTACGTCTAGAAACGGGAGTTGGTTGTTGTTCTCTTTTTCCCTGGTGAACTTGATCCCGGTGAAAATGCTGTTAATAAGGTGGTGTGTTTCTTCTAACTTTTCTTGTTTAATGATAACAAAAGTATCGTCCATGTATGTCACCCATTGTTTAGGCTGGATCGGAGGGAGGGCTGTGCATTCAAGTCTTTGCATAACCGCTTCCGCTATCAGACCAGAGATGGGTGAACCCACGTGTGTTCCATTAATTTGTTCAGACCTGGCCATTAAAGATGATAAGCGTGGTAAGGCATAGGTCTAGTCCGCTGGTGCCTGGCAAATAAACAACACCAAGAAGACACTGTACGCCCCAACACACTATGCCTGAAGAAAAATGTTACAATTTTTACATCAAATTTGATTATAAAGTTTGTTATACGATGTTGGAGTTGGCAAATCTAAGTAAATCAGATCCTGAATAGTGATTTTACATAATTAAAACACAGAATCCCTACAGTGTGGAAACAGTACCTTCGGCCCAACAAGTCCACACCGACCATCAGAGCTTCCCACCCAGCCCCATCCCCCTATAATCCACCTATTCTACACATCCCTGAACACTATGGGCAATTTAGCATGGCCAATCCACCTAGCCTGCACATCTTTGGACTGTGGGAGAAAACCAGAGCACCTGGAGGAAACCCACGCAGACACGGGGAGAATGTGCAAACTCCACACAGTCGCCTGAGGGTGGAATCGAACCTGGTGCTGTGAGGCAGCAGTGCTAACCAGTGAGCCACCGTGCCGCCCCAAAACATTATTCTTATTTTGGCAATCTCTGTAATGGTGCCTGTTACAAATCCGGATTTACAGCAGATGTCTATTTGGATTTATTGACAACAGACATTCCATGATACAATTTGAGTATCTTATTTTTCTAGGAGTTGATTCACTACCTCAATATATCTAACTGTATGATCGGCCCATTCGTACAAAAATAGTGCCATCAAATACTGAGGTCTTCCACCAGGTATTCTTCAAACTCTGTTGAAGTTAGCTGCGCAAACACTTAATAGCAATTCATATCAGACTTTGGTTCCTTAAGTTGAACATGAAGTAAAATGGCAAACCTGTCCCTATTATGAGCTCAAGTTCCTTATACATTAGCAATCCCAAATTAACTACACTAACATTGCTTCTCATGTACCACTTATCTACATAATGGAGTCTGAGGTCTCTACGTTTCTGATTGGCACAGATTTAGACTCCCTGGATCGTAGACAAAAAGACACACACAGGCAGAGAGATATAGGAAGGGAGTGATAGAGAGGAGGGCTTTGTTTCTTCAGCTCCATGTAGTGAGGACTGACTCACATATCTACCAAGCTACATTTCCTGTGAAATGAAACCTCCTTTCATGTGGTGCAGGAGCTCTTAACAAACAAGACAGATGCTAAGGTCCTTACGTTGAAAGAAAACAACTCGTATTAATTATGGCAGCTGCTGCGGAATGTGCTTCACAATTCTCTATTATCATAGTGATGTGAGCTTTTACAAAACTTGATAGCATTTATTTATGATTGTTTTAACTGGATTGTCCTAATCGATATACTCAAAGTCACTTGGAATTAGTCCTTTCCAAACTAAGCATGACTTAATGTCAGTAATATAATATAAATGAAATCTAATAGATCAAATAGATGAAAATTGAAACATGCTATAATGCTATAAAAATGTTACTGTAGCACAAAGATTTTAATATAATTTTAAAACAGAGAACACTGCACATTCTGAACTGCTTCTTCATTACGCAGAAACACTAAAACCTTGTTTACACAAGGACTTCAAATTAAAATACTGTTAAATGGGCACTATTACAGTGTTTTCTGGCAAAGATCAGTTTTCCTGTGTAGACTACCAAAGCTGTCTCTACCATACTGCTTGTAGTAAACCTTTCTCCGATATCGGAGAAGGCAACAGAAAATTAATTCCAGCAACTGGCATACAGCACTTTCCTTTTATCATCAATGCTGCCCCACAACGTGGATAAGTTGGGCTTTGGAAGGCCAGTCACCTGGATATGATATTTTAAATACAGCATTTTGATGTCAAAATTAAAATTAAAAATGATTTTGTTTTACCTTCAACCATGAACATAGGCACTTTTCCACCACCGTGCGCCAACATCTCTCTGCGATAGCGGTCTCCCATAATCCTGACGAAAGAGAAGTAATAATTATCTTAGATAAAAGGGTTTAGGCCCGAAACGTCAAGTTTTCCTGCTCCTATGATGCTGCTTGACCTGCTGTGTTCATCCAGCCCCATGCTTGTTATCAATAATTATCTTACTCTGCAGCAAAGCTCCGAATCACCATTTTCAGAAATGAGTTGGATCGTCTTATAAATGTTGTAGCATCAGCTTTAGAATTACATATTTACCACACTCTCAGAAAGTTGCTGAAAAGAAAACGGTTTTCAGCTCATTTCCTTTTGCCTCTAAAGAATAAGCAGCACCTCTTCTAAATTTACCTGGCTGTCACTGCACCTGCATCTTTTTTTTAATTTGAATCCCAAAAAGCTCATTTACTCCTTTCTCTGGAAAAAGGGACTAACTGCCGTGTTACAGAGCTTTATTATGTACAGGGCTTGGGCCTATATAATCAAGTTTTGTTTACAGGCATCCCATGGGACTAGTGATGCTTAGCTTCTGCTAAATGGCTGCTGCAATGGAGGGAAGCAGGGAAATTTTAAATCTTTTCCTCAGTATTTCTAGCCTTCCATCGGGTGTATTTAGCTAACTTGTAGTTGGACTATTGTACTTTAAACATCAATTTGTATTCATATCACACCTTAAATGTAATGAAACATCATAAAGTTCTTCACAAAAGTATTATCAGGCAAAATTTGACACCAAGCCACATAGACATATTAGTATTGATAAGGATGACAATTGTAAAGTTTAGGGGCTTGGTAATTGAATCCACAGCTCCCAACAGTAATCGGTTTGCATTTGTCCTCCTCCCACTCTTCAACAAGTTCATTGTCAGTTGTGTAGCAACTGACGTGCTTCTAACACTGAAAACCCTACCTACCTGGCACTCTTCAAATCTGACAGTGCAATATCCTGAAAGTAATATTTAATGAGGTGCCCTTATTGCCACGTGAGATCACCTCAGTTAGTTACATACAGAACCAATTCACAATGATGAGAACCTGTCCCAAGTTATCAACTCTATATTGTGCATATGTCATTACATTTAACTTTGTGATTACTCTTGAACTCAGTTAACATTTTTTTTATATCTGATCATATCAGGGCTATATGTCTATATAAGTGGGTACATCATTTGGAATTTTTGAAATACCACTGTATTCCCAGCATTACACATGACAGGTAATGAAACTGTCTAGATATAATTTATTACAGATAGCATACAACAAAACAGTTGCTACTGAAATAGTTTGAGTGTTAAAACACATATTCAATTATGATGTGACAAGAATTGGTTTCTTTGTTTATCAACTGCTAACAAAGTTTTTCAAACTTATTAAGTAATTCAAATTTGTGGTCAGAAAGCTATTTCAAAGGCATAGCAAATAATAATAACTAATTAACCGATTAATTTTGCTTGTCGTAGACTTCTCTGGTACAAAATGCCCTCAGATCATAAATGGTCACTCTCATGCCGAAGCTACTTTTATTTTCACCCATCAATCCCAACTTTCCAGGAGAGACAAAAAAAATCTAGAGACCTATAGCCCATTCAGGAGTCTTCTGGCAACAGGTTTTCTTACTTTTATGTTTGCACATAATGGCCTTGGTTTTCCCAATTATAATACTGAAATCAGAGATCATACCACACAGAAGGAGGCCATACAGCTCACGCAGCTCTTTGAATCAGTTATCCAACTAATTTATTGCAATGGATTACTGTCTGCATTACTGTGAGAAAATTTTAGTGAGTATTGGGAAATTTCATAATAAATTTGCCAATTACATAGCTATAAAACCCAGTTATAGATAAACCAACCTAAATATGAATTTTCTGAATTACCAATCAGTTTACTTCAATTGACTAAAGAACTGTATTAACGTATCTTAGAAAAGGAATAAGTCAAAAATCTATATGTTTGTTAGATACAGCAGAATGACTGCTTGGCATCCATTCCTCAATTCAATATTGCTACTTGTCAAGACATAATATCATTGGTATAACTAGGCTATTAAAACATCCTCACAACGCTTTGTGTATCATAATACAGATTGAACCCATCTATGCCAAAAGACCAAAAACATATTTTTGGTTGATGATTAAGGTTTACACACATTTGCCCTAATAAAATCAATTACTACCCTAGGTAAACTAATGATTAAAGAACTTGATATGCATCCAGTTTGTTTAATTCAATCATGCAAAAAAGTGGTAGTCAGGCTTCAAACTTATTTTGCACATTATAACTAATTGTCAGAATAAACTTTACAAAAGACACAAAGACTTTCATTGTACACTATCAAGAATTTAAATCAATTTTGAAATTTACTGCCACTGTAGAACTTTTGTTGCTTGTTCAAGCAGTGGCTCACTTTCTCATTCAACATTCTCAAAAGAAACACTGCTAACAAATCACATTTCCACCTATGTCACCATTTTTAAACTTCAATTAAAGCTTCTCCTGATCTACATCCTTTAATGGAGACAGTTTGATCCACAGGAGGCAGCCATTTGGCCCTTCTGCCTGCGCCATCTTTTCAACTATAGGTGTAGTCTCACTCCCTGATCTTGGCACATGGCTGTGCACTTCTATATAAGTTATATAAATTTTGATAGTGACTACTGAACCCACTTGGACTACATCTTCAGGCAATATATTGTAGATCATGATTTGTTGTGTTAAATAGAATCTCAATTTTCTTTTTGCAATTGTCTTCAATCTGCATTCCTGGTTTCCAAGTTCTGAGATCTCATTTTACAGAATACATCCCCATTTCTTTACAAAAGGTCACAACTTAATTCCAAGTTCTCCTAAATTTTCTAACCTGTTAAGTGGGTCCTTCATGAAACATTGCTTCCAAACCATGGAGGCTACTGCTCTTGACATTAGATAGGAGTAATACTTGGCACCATATCCAACAAGGTGGCTAAAGCGCAGTTGCCATGCCTAAAAAGAAAAGAAAACTGTCAGTCTTTGCTCAACCCAACAGAATTTGAATACATATATGTAACTAAATTTTTGTGCTTCAAACTTAAATAATTATAATCTGAAAGTGTGAAATGACTGCAAGTCTGTACATTGTATGTAGGGAACTTAACATTTCTCTCAAACGGAAAGCAGAAATGATACAGTACATGAAATATGTAATCACGTAATACAAATGGTGTCCAGTTCTTTCCGGTCACAGTACAAAAAAGATTTTGTAGTTATTGAAAGGATACAGGAGAGCTATTAGAATGATTTTTCAGAGAATATGGTATTGGCTTATTAAGGCCAATCACTAGAAAAGTGAATGGTAAGAAATTATATGATTGATGTTCACAAGATCGTAAAGAAACAAGACAAGATAGACCATGACAAGTTATTTCATCAAGCCCAGTATAATCAGAAGACATAGCACGTGCTTGAAGAGAGGTCTATTCAAAATTAATCTTTGCAAACTGTATTTCTGTGAGGAAAAGGTCAACCTACAATCCCTGACAGAAAGGTGATTGTACATTGTACTGATTAATTCAAATTCAAATTCAAATTGGACATACTTCTTTCAAAAAATAACACTTTAGGTTATGGGATAGGATATATGAAAAATTATAAGTATTGTTTACTTTGGAGGAATAGAGGGCTTTGGAAATATGCGCTCCAAAATTTTCAACCACAGGGAGCGCATTACATCATATTGTAGTCTAATTAATAACTACTGTCAGATGAGGTTTGCAGAAGACAAACAAGAACATTGGGTTGAATTTGACCAGAAATTAGCTAACTGCAAATTTCAGGGAGTTTCATGGAAGGTTTCTCTCTGTGAGCTCCAATCATTTAGCTCACAAAATTCTTTACTGCCAAACTAATGATGAATGCACCTCATTCACCCCCTAGGGCCAAGCTCACACTATCATGTGCTCAACAGCAACAGAATCTTTTGTGATTTGTACAAGCAGCACCATGCTCTGAGCCAGCAATGCACCAGGTCAAACACTGCCTGCCAGGAATAGTCCTTTGCTGTACTTAGAGGGAGGGAAACAAAAAAGAAAAAGCTGAAGACTTCTAAGTGGTACAGGTGACATTCCATCGGAAACAGAATCTCACAATTGTAAATGTATTGTTCTTTCCTCACTTGTCTAATTGACTGTCATAGTAACTATCTCTAAGAATTATAGAGGTCGGCGATCACATGCAGGAACAATAATCTTGTGCACAAGGGACAGTAATTGTGGGAGAGCGGAAAGATTCGGGACAGTTAACAGGCTTGCTTACAAAGTCAAGGCACAAATAGGATCCATTGCAAGACCCAGGAAAGTTAGTCAGTAATTATGAAAACTAGAACAGATAAAGAAGTCCAGGGCTTGCAGCCTGATTAAAATATTTTCTTCATCAAAACTGGAATATATCATCTACAAGGCAGGTTCAGTTCAGATTTGAGACAGTTTCTGGTGAAGGAGTAAGTAAAAACATAAACTATCTACTTCACATAGAAACGTAGAAAATAGGATCAGAAGAAATAGACCATCAGCCCTTCAAGCCTGCTCCACAATCCAACACGATCATGGCTGATCATCTAACCCAGTACCTTGTTCCAAATTTCTCCTCATACCCTTTGATTCCTTTAGGCCTAAAGAACTATATCTAACTCCTTGAAACTATTCAATGTTTTAACCTCAACCACTTTCTGTAGCGGAGAATTCCACAAGCTCATTCTCTGGGTTAAAGGATTTCTCTTCCACTCAGTCTTACATGGTCTACCCTGTATCCTATATATTCTTTTGGAGATAAAGTCCCCCACTGCACCCTTTAGTTGCAAAATGGACCCTTTCTAGTCAAAAACAATCCCAAACTACCCAATTGTTCACTTGCGTAATTGTCTTCACATTGCAACTAAGCATGGCCAAGATCACTGAAATACTTTGTTACTTGATTGCGAAATAAACTCACCCTAACAAATACATTAAAGATCCCCGACATGAAAACAACTGAGCTTGGATTAAAATTCAATGTTCATAATTTAACAGCAAAACACTTTTGCTGCAAAGCTCAAATTTCAGATTAAATGAGTTGAGATAAGATATCAATTGATTTTTAAGTGCAATCCATACAAAATACATGTTTAACACAAATATAAGGCATTACTTCTGAATAGAAGATAATTCAAGATTAACAAATCTTACCGTGTTCTGTACATAGGGCAGTCCATAAAATTTCTCCTGGGTTTCCTTTAATATCTCTGTGGTTGATTTTGGTAAAGGGTACTTTCCATGGTAGATTTGATCCAGGACTGAATAGAAGATCTAATTTAAAAGTAAAGCTTTTATTATTAAAGCAGTTTACCAAGGCCTAAGAAAATACACTGTTTAACTGGTTAGCGCAAGACATTTATCGAATTTCACCTGTGATAAGACCATCTGGTCTCCTGATATTCTGATAATTTAGTGATATAAGGCAATGAAAATCATAAATAGTAGAAATACAGAAGGAGACCTTGTGCCCATTAGGTCTGTGTTCATTCAATATTTAAAAATTCTTTCATAGGAACGGATTAGGCCATTCAGGCCCTCCAGCCTTTTCCACTATTCAATGAAATCATGGCTGATCTGTGGGCTAACTTCATATGGGCTTTTGATTTAAAATTAACAACTGATCCAGCATCCACTGTCATTTGTGGAAGAGAGTTCCGAGCATCTACTACCCCTTGTGTGTAGGGTTCCTTCCTAACATCTCTCCTGAACCATCTGGCCCTAATTCTCAGACTATGCCCCTAGTTCTAGGATCCTCAACCAACGGAAATACTTGATCTTTATCTAACTTGTCTTTTCCCGTTAATATCTTGAAGACATCAATCAGATCACCACTTAACCTTCTAAATTCTAGAGAAACCAGGCCTAATTTGTATAAATTCCCCTCATAATGTAACTTCTGAAGTCCAGGTATCATTCTTTGCTTCTGCACCAACTTAACTGTAGCACCCTTTACACTGTGTCTCTATGTACTCTCTCTCTACATTGTATTCTAGATTGTACTCCCTCCAAAATCAATATATCCTTCCTAAGGTGTGGTGCCGAGATTGGCTCTCAGTACTGCAAGTGGGGTCTAACCAGGGTTTTGTGAGTCTGAGCATAATACATGCATCCTTGCACTCCAGTCCTCTAGATAAGGGATGTGGACATTGCTGGAGAGGCCTGCATTGCTTTGCCAAGACTGAGGAAGGAGGAGTGAGCAGTTACGTAGCAGATGACATTCAATGCAGAGAAGTGACAGGTGATATTTTTGATAGAACAAGCATAGACAATATAAAATAAAGGGTGCTCCTCTTAAGTTTGTGCAGAAGCAAACAGATCTGGGTATACATTTGCATATATCAATAGAGGTGGCAAGACATGTCGAGAGTGCAGATAATAAAGCGTACACTTATCCTGGGCTTTATTAATTTGGGTTTAAAGTATAAAGGATGGAGGTTGCATTAAACGTAGACACAAATCAGATCTCTGCTGGACCAGTGGGTACAGCTCTGAGTGCCACACTTCCTGAAGGGTATGAATGAAATGGACAGAATGCAGAAAAGGCTTAGAAGAACGGTTCCAGGAGATGAAAAACTTCAGACATGATGATAAATTGGAGAAGTTGGACTTGTTTTTTTTTCTTGAAGGGAAGTAGACTAGAAGGATATTTGATAGATGTTTTCAAAATCATGAAGGGGTGGGGCCCGTGCTGGATACATTAGGAAAAAACTGCCACTCATAAAAGGATGAAGAAGAGAGGACATAGATTTAAAAAGTGATTGTAAAGAAGCATATATAATATGAGAAAAACATTTTCACACAGCAAGTAGTTAGAGTCTAGAACGCGCTCCATGCAAGTGTAGGGAAAAATGTTCAATCAAGGATTTCACGAGGGAATTCGATGATTATCTGAATAGAAAAAAATGTACATGGTTACAAGGTAAAGGCAGGAGAATCGCACGAAGTTATTATGCTCATTGGGGATGTCAGAGCAGACACAATGGGCTGAATGGTTGCTTATACACAAAAACAATTCTGTGATTGCCCTTGAATTGAGGGCAGTTAAGAAACAACCGCATTGCTGAGTCTGGAGTTGCATGTAGGTCAGACCATGTAAAGATCACAGATTTCCTTCCCTAAAGGACTCTAGCGAACTAGAGGAATCCGATTAATTCCAAATCGCCTCTCTTTCTCCACATTCACATAATCATACAATTTCCTTCTGAAGGGAATTAGTGGAATTGAGTTACTTTCCGTCAGCCCTTTAAGCTGACGGCTTCCATATATTAACCATGCATTCTGTAAAAAGTCACTTCACAGTTGTTTGCGATTCACCTTAAATCTGTGCTCCCAGTCACTGCAAACATTTTCTCTCTTTTCACTCCATTTCAACTCATGATTGTAATCCTTAATGCTTAAAAATAGCTGTTTAAGTATAAGACTGAAACTGGTGTTAAAAACTTATTAATGCCAATAAATGTAAACAGCCAGGAATTAACTTTTAAAAAACACAAGACAGCAGATTAGATGACACATTGTTGCTGCAGCAAATAGGAGTTGCTGGGCACTAAGGTGATCTAGATTTAACACATTTGTTGTCAGTCTTCGCAGTTCGAGCAACTTTCAATTGGAATTGAGCTGGAGTCTGAGCTGCAGACATGTGTCACATCAGGGAGGGGGACAGTTTGCTCCAGAAGGTGCTAACACACCTCAGATTAGGCAATTCAAATTTGGTCTGTCACTAGGAGCAAGAGTGTGTGACTGCAGTTGAAGCAGAAATGGACATCAAAGCGGTAGCTTATCCTCAGCTCATTATTATTGCAAGCTGTGTGGACGACTGGGGACCGTGGGGAGAATGTGTGCACTGACCACGGCACCATGGTACAGTGAGCATTTCAAGTTGGGGGGGGGGGGGCAGGTAGCAATAGGAACAATATAGTGATAGGGAACAATATAATTAGGAAGATAGGTACTGTTACCTGCAGCTGAGAGAGTTTGAACTAGCACCTGTTCAAACATATACAAAAGAGCCAAATTCCAGAGGTGAGATTAGCATGACGGCCACATTTGACTGAGTGTGGCAACAAGAAGTCCAAACAAAATTAGATTCAAAGGAATCAGGGGAATGTCTCCACTGGTTAGAGTTACACCTAACAGAAAGGAAGATGGTTGTGGTGGTTGTAGGTCAGTCACGTCACCTCAAAGACATCTCTACAGCAGCTCCTTAGGGTAGTGTCTCAGGCCCAACCATCCTCAGCTGATACGGCAATGACCTTCCCTCCATCATCAGGTCAGAAGTGGGGATGTCCATTGATATCATTCAGTGCCATTTGCAACTCCTCACTTATTGAGACAGTCCACATCCAAATGCAGCAAGACTGGACAATATTCTGGTTTAGACTGACAAGTTACAAGTGACATTTATACTAAACAAGTGCCAGACAATGACGATGTCCAGCAAAGGAGAATCTAATCATTGCCCCATGACATCACTAAATCCCCCACTATCAACATCCTGGGGTTACCACTGACCAGAAACTGAACTGGCCTGGTCACATAAAGACTGTGAATACAAAAGCAAGTCAGTGGGTAACTCACCTCCTGACTCCCCAAAGCCTGACAACATCTACAAAGCATATATCAGGTGTGTGATGGAAGACTACTGCTTGCCTGAAACATTGCAGCTCCGACAACACAAGAATCTCAACACTATCCAGGTCAAAGTGATTCACTTGACTGGCACCACATCCAAAAAAATTCATTCCCTTCACTACCGATGATCATTGGCAGCAATATGCATCATCTAAAAGATGCACTGCAGAAATTCAGCATAAATGGCACCTTCCCAATTCACTGCCATCCACAAGGGCATCACATACATGGGAACACCACTGTCTGCAAGTTCTATCCCGAGCCGCTCTCTCACAATCCTAACATGAAAATATATTGCCATTCCCTCAGTGTTGCTGGGTCAAAATCCTGGAACTCCCTCACAAACAGCATTGTGTACCTACCTACGGAAAATGGACTGCAGCAGTTCAGAAAGGCAGCTCACCACCACCTTCTTGGGGGACAGCTACGGACAGGCAATAAATGCTGGCTCAGCCAGCGCTGCCCTCATCCCCTAACTGAATATAAAGAGTGGGCAAAAATTTGGCAGATGGCATATAATGTGGGAAAAGAGGGAGAGTACGCACTTCTTTTGGAACAATAGAAAATAAATATTATTTTGAGAAAATATTATTTGAATGGAGCGGGACTACAGAGGTAGTAAAAAGAGGAACCTGGATGTTCTTATCCATAAATCCCAACAAATTAACACACAGGTCCAGCAAATAATCAATAAGGCAAATTGAATTATGACCTTTATTGAAAGGGCCAGCGACTACAAAAAATAATTCTTGCTTGAACTGTGTAGAGTATTAGTTACAGCACACCTAAGAGTTTTGCATGCAATTTTGTTCACCTCATTTAAAAGAATTACATCACTTACATTGGAGGCATTTCAGAGAAGGTTCACTCGGCTGATTCCTGGGATATACAGGTTGTGTTATGAGAAAAGGTTCAGCAGGTTAGGCCTATCCTTGTTGGAGCTTAGAAGAATACAATGTGATTATCTTGAAAACAAAAATTGTGAGGGCTCAACATGGTAGATGCTGAAAGAATATTTCCTCTTTTGGGAAAATGTAAAACTAGGTGGTACAGTTTTAAAGTAAGGGCTTACCCCTTTTGAAAGGGGATGAAGAGGAATTTGTCCTCATGGAGGATAACTGATCTTTGGATTTTCTACCCCCAGAGAGCTGTGAAGGCTTAGCCATTCCATATTTTTAACACTGACAGACTGATTTTTGAACTAGAGGAAAGTCAAGGGACATAAGGAATAGGCAAGTCAGTTCAATTGAGTCTAAGATTAGATCATCCATGATTTCATTGACTAGCTGAACATTCTGATGAGCCACATGGCCTACGACTGTTTCTATTTCTCATTTGTTTATGCTATAAAAACAGCAATCAATGCTAGATCAGTTGTAAATATAAATTATGACTTAAAAGATTTTAGTTACCCAAAGGTATTAAGGCACAAAATGCAAAAGTGGAAGCATAGAATTAGGATAGAGATCAATTACAATTTCATTGAAAGACAAAACGGGCTGAGGATATTGAAGACCTCAGCATGTTGTTGTCTGTCTTAAGTCACCTTCTAGTATATGTTATTGCTGCTAGGAGTAGGTAGGTGACTGCCCTTCAAATATCCTCTAAAAGTGCCCCTTAATATAACGTGTGAAATTCTTGTCCAGGGACGCCACCTTCACAGTTTCCCCTCCCTTCCTATGAAGGAAAGCATGATTGGCACTTAATTTCTTTCCTGAGAAACTGGATGCCATTATTCACTGGCATAATAAACAATTAGAGGACCAACATATGACCCTCAGTTTATTTTATCATATTATCTTAAGCTGAAGAGAAATACATCAAGATTGACAAGTGCTAAACGATAGACACCTAGCTCAGCTGTTCCTTATATGAAGGACCATAACTTATAAGCCCAAGGTTCATCTCATTTGTGCAGAAGTCCTGAAGTCAGTCAAAATATTTAATTCTGTCACTAGAACTAGTGCTGGATGCTATCATTCATTAAGTACTGGCATTCAAACTCCATAATTCAAAGTAGGATTAGTTTTACAAAAAAAGCCTTTAATCCAACATAATGAAACTAAATTGACCTACCTGAAGTTGAAGGTCTGCAGCAGCACAAAGCTTCTTAGATTCACAAAGCCGAGAAACCATATTCTGAGGCAACGGCTGAAAAGGCATTCAAAAAAATGTATAATCCTTACTCATCTTAATTTCTGGGTGAATCAGTTTTTCTGCTTTCATAAAATATTAATATTGATATTATTTCATATCCATATCTCTTAACTGTATTGCATTGCATAACCACTTTTGCTAATGATTCCAGCTGATGCTATTACTGGACATGTCAGATTACAGACTGAAATCTGGCATGACAGATCATAATTCTTTTTTGTTTTGGTTTTAATAGTGATCGCTCACTGAAACATAAGCATTTTATGCTGCAGGTATTGTTTTAACAATAAAATAGAAGTTTATTAACAAAAGAATTAGAGCGGAGTTAGAATAAACCAGACAAGCTATATAATAGAAATTCAGAAATGTTTAAACTCACAGTACAAGTATAATCCCAAAACACTCCTTTATAAATTAAGCAAGTTAAAACAAGGGCCTATACAGAACCTAAAAACACACCTCGTACAGCAACTCAAATCACACTGTGCATGGTACCCAAAACACTACTTGCGCAGTACTCACAGCAGAGTCCCTGTCCCCAACACCTTGATAGTTAAAGTCACAAATGACTTAAACCTATTAGAATGCAAAGACAGATAGCGCCTTCTTGGAGCTATTCAAGCACCTAAGCTTAAACATACTTAACTTCAAATGACCTCTTCAGGGTTTTATCCTATAACTTTTGGTGTGGGACTAATATTAACTTTTTACTTCAAGCTAATCCTGTTTCTCTATATCCTTCCATCCAAAGGAGCACTACAAGTATCTTCATCCAATGATTTCACAGGACCATTTTAAACCACAGTCAGGTTGAAGAAAAATAAAATTTCTCTACACTATAGATGTTTCCCCAAGCATAAAAAAGGACAAGTTGCAGAAATCTCTAAAAAACCTTGAGATCTCATTATTTACCTCATTTGGTTGTAAAACAATCTAAGGTAAACACTAATCCTTTAGGTACCTCCCAAAAATTGAATTTCAGCTATAGGAGAACAGTGCTTTGCAGCTGATTTTATTCATTCATTTATTGGACGTGGGCATTGCTGGCTAAGTCAACAATTATTGCCTGGCCCTAAAAGCCCAGAGAACAGTTAAGAGTCAACCACCTGGGTCTGGGGTCAAATGTGGACTACACCAGGTAAGGTTTCCTTCCCTAAAGGACATTAGTGAATCAGATGAATTTTTCCAACAATTGGCAATTGTTGGCAATGTTTTCATAGTCATCATTAGATTCCTAATTCCAAATTGTTTTCTGTTGAATTCAAATTTCACCATTTCTCAGAGGGATTTGAACCCAGGTCCCTGGAATATTACCTAGGTGTCTGGATTGATAGTCTAGTTATAATATCACTAGGCCATTGCCTCCTCTAACAGTTAAATTAGAAGCACCAAATGAAGCCACTGAACTAATCAAGTACAAGCTGGTCACGGATTAACCTATAGCACTGATGAGATTAGAACAGTCCATTTACTGTCCAAGGTTCTGTTTGTTAATTTATTGCCCTAATGGATGGCTGAGATCAGCTTCTGGCTACATATGATTGCCATTATGATAATTTTGCTCCTAACTGCTCCTCCCTCAACCTATTGGCTGATAAAACCTATACACATAGTCATGTCTAGGCTTATTCCAGGTTCTGCTGACCTGCCTTTCAATTTACATATTACATAAACTTGAGTTCATCCAAATCTCTGTTATCCTATTCCAAATCTCGAGTCTCATTTACTTATCACACAACTGCAGATCCATATAGGCTCCTAATCCAGTATTGCCTTGAATTTAACACTGTCATTGTTTCTTTCGAATCCTTCGATGGCCTCAACTTTTCATCTACACAACCCCACCCACCCCTACAACCTTCCAAAGTACCTGCACCACTTGGCTTCAAGTAGCCCAGATTACATCACACTAATGTGAGGCTACCTCTTGTACAAGATCTACCAGCAGAAGGATTAAAGAAAGGTCAACATGGGAGGTCAAATCACTGACAAGCCCCATCTATCAAATACTAGGGTTTGAACCATGAGAGCAAAAACTAAACTTAAAAACTACATTGCTGAACAGATTCAAGACAGCCAATCCCCCTGTGCAACCAACCTCCAGCACTGGGGCCTCAGTACAAACCCCTTATGCATTTGTGGGGAGAAACAAACTGCAGCACAGTATCAAGGAGTGTCCTCTCTACAAACTAAATACAGAACAAATTAAACCCAGTAAATGAGACAGCTATTAACGGGCTTCTGAGATTTGGATTTGTTCAATAAAAACAGACCATGTTTCAATTCCTTACATGTTAAGCTCCAAAATTACTTCCCTAAATATCACTGACCCCTTTCTAGTTCTTTACGATTTTGGTTAAAATCCACCTCTTTGACAAAGCTGTTTGTAACCTGGCCTAATATCTTTGTGTGCATTTTAGGGTCAAAATTTGTTTGCTAACTTTTCTGCCAAGCCTCATTAGGAAGTTTTATATTTAGGGTACTACGTAAATGAAAGACGGTATTATTGCCAAAAATGCTGTCCAGTCCCCTTTCCACATTGTTCATGCATCACACTCCTCACAAAATGCTACAGTTCAGTCTGTGAAGCGTAAAATATTGTCTTATTGATATAAATAGTTTTAGCCTCTTAAATGTAGCTTTTAATCCCTTTGTTTGTTAACCTCAAATTCAACGAACTGGTCTTACTTACGTAGACATTCAAAATGTTTTAAAATTTAGTAGCCTAGGAAAACGGACAGTGTAGTATAGAAACTAAGACTGAAAACTCCATCTTTATTTTCATAGATGCTGCCAAACCTGTCGAGTTTCCCCTGTTCTTGCTATTTTTACCCTAAGCAGACGCCAAGTTTGGGATTTATGAACTGAAGTGAAAACTGAGCGAGATAGGAAGTCCGGTTTTGAGATCCCAGAATTTTGTTATTATAATAACAGACTGCATCGAGAATTCTCCATGCATTTGCTACAAAAAGAAATAATACAGCAAACATCACCCATCATACAAAAATCCCATCATTTCACTTTAATAAAACTAGTCTAACATTTGGTCTCCATTAGGAAAGCAAATGTGCTATTTAAAACAGCTGCAATGCCAATAATAGTTGATTTGTTCGTTCAGAAGAAAGCTCCACTCCTGCCCTGAGACAATCTGACAGCACAACTGAAGTACTACAGATGGTAGATATACACATCTATACTTTCATGCTTTGTGACAGCTGGCACATCAGAAAAAGACACAAATGTTTCTGGTTTCATATTTCAAAGTAGGAAAAAAAACAAATTGAATATAATTTCAAGAAAACAGTTCAGTGTATGAACGTAAATCAGGTGAATATCTACCAAAAGAGATTTCTGTTCACTGGCCAGCAAATGAAAATGCAAAAAATTTTACTTCTAAATATTTAGAAAATAGGGAATGTAACTGCTTACTGCTGTTAATAATTTTGCTTAGCCAGATAATAAATTTTACACTTTTACAACAGCTGTAAAGTGGTAGGTCACTAATTCACACAACTGATTTGCCCAAATGGCAATGTAGTAATTCACTGGTGGTGAGTAGATTGGTGGAGGTAGCTCGCCTTTTCCTCTCAAGATGATAAAACTGGGAAGGAGGAAAGCCAAAGGTGAATGACAACACGATCGGCGTGGGAAAATACACTTAGAATCAAGGGAATTATTTTTTGTACTTGAAAACTGACGTTCATGAGTTGAAGGGGGCAGTCAAAAAGCATTATTAAAAAGACAAGTATCAGAAATAAAAATTCAAGAATCATGTTTAAGAAGAAACATTGTGGTAATTAAATGATTAATCAGGCTGCAGGCAAAAAGCAAAAAGCTTCAGAAAGGACAAAAAAACAAAGAAAAAGTCATCACAAATCACGTACATGAACTTCATATAGTGATTAACCATTTAAGAATTACACTTGCCGAAAATAAAAACTGGATTTGTTGGAGAATTTGGAGTCGTAAAGTGTTTGTATTTCATGTTTCTTTGCTCTAATATGTTTTTGTTCATTTTGTTCATTCTTATTTATCTGTCACGTCATAAAATTAGCTTAGTCGTCTAATAAAAGATTAGAATTTATTCAACAACTTTCATGAACATCTCTAAGCACCTTACAGCCAATGAAATACTTTTGAAGGACAGTCACTTTCCTGTATTGCACTCAGTCAGCTCTCACGAACAATATTGTGATGAGGACAATTATCCCATCTGGGTCGTAATGGAAAATAGGGGAACAGCAGATGAATTGAATAGGTAATTTTCATGTGCCTTCACTGCACAGAACAATAATATCCAAGAAATAATTAAGAATCAGATTGTGAAAGGAAGTTAGAAACTTAAAACAAATAGTCATGTTGCTGAGAAAAGACACATTTTGTCCAAGCTTTTTGTTTTGCACTCATCAGGACAATTCACAAGAACACCAATTCTCAGCGAAACCCACACCACACTATGCAAAAAGAAAATTGTCTGGGTATGTCCCATGCACAAGAAGCAGCACAGATCTAGCTAACCAAGTACTGCCTTCTTAATGTGTTCTTGATCACTGAAATCAAATTGGAAGAGCTCATCAACAATACTATCAAGCAGAAACAAAAACAGAAATTGCCAGAAAAACTCAGCAGGTCTAGCAGTATCTATGGACAGAAATGAGAGTTAACATTTTGGGTCAAGTTCTGAGTAAGGGTCATTCAACCTGAAACATTAATGCTGATTTCTCTCCACAGGTGTTGCCAGACCTGCTGAGCTTTTCCAACAATTTGTTATTGTTTCTGATTTAAAGCATCCACAGCTCTTTCGGCTTTCACGTACTATCAAGCAGCAATGGCAAGGGAATATCCCATTCACCAATGTTCACTTTTGGTTCTGCCAGGGCCATCTGACAGGTGACCTCATTAAGCCTTAGTCCAAACATGGACAAAAGACTGAACTTCAGAAGCGTGGTGAAATGGAGTGCCCTTAACATCAAAGCCACATGAGTATGCAATCAAGAATTCCTAGCAAAACTAGACCTAATGAGAATCAGTAGGAATGCTCACCACTGTTTGGCGTCATGACTAATAGGAAAGAAAATTGTTGTGGTTGTTGGAAGTCAATCTTCTCATTCCCAGCATATCACTGCAGAAGCTCCTCATGGCAGTATCCTTGACTCAGCCATTCTCATCTGCTTCATCAATGACCTTTCTTCCATAAGGTCGGAAGTGGGTTGCTCACTGATGATTACACAATGTTCAGCAACATTCACTACTCTTCAAACACTGAAGCAGTCCATCTCTAAATGCAGCAAGACCTGGTCTTGACTGATAATTAGAAAGCAACATTCATACCACACAAGTACCAGGCAATGACCATCTCCAACAAGGGCCAATCTTATAACCGCCCCTAGACATTCAATTACCATCACCAAATACTCCACTATCAACATCTTATGGCTGGTTACTAAACTGAATGGGACTGGTCATATAAATACTGTTGTTACAAGAGCACGTCAGAGGCTAAGAAATCTGTGGCGAGTAATTCATTTCCTGGATTCCCCCATTATTTTCCATCATCTGCAATGTAAAAGCTAGGAGTATGATGAAATATTCTCTCCAACCGTCTGAAAGATGCAGCTCCAAAAACACCCAGGAGAAAGCAGTCAGCTTGATAAGCACTCCAATCCATCATCTTGAGCATTCACTCTCTTCACCGTCAATACAGTGGTAGCAGTATGTACCATCCATAAGATGCACAGAAATAACTCATCATGGCTCTTCTGACTGCACCTTCTAAACCCGTGACCTCTATCATCTAGAACAACAAGAGTAGCAGAAGCATGGGAACATCACCATCTATAGCTTCTCCTTCAAGTTACTCAGCACACCGATTTGGAAATATACTTCAGTTCCCTCAAATTCCTGGAACTCCCTTCCCAACCATATGGTATATGTCCCTACATTCCAAGGACTGCAGTACTTCAGGAAGACAACTTACCACCAGCTTCTTCAGAGCAATTAGAGATGTCCTAACCAGCAATGCCCACATCCCACGTATGAATAATGAAAAAAAAAGCCACACTGCAACAGGACCCTAAGACCTCTTGTATTATATTATTGTCCTTGAACTGCTGCAACTTTCGGCAGAGGTCAGGGTACCCTGCCTTTGGTGTAAAAGCTCATCTGAACTTTCATATAGTGACCACAAGCTTGAAATTTTCTGAAAAAGCAGAAGTACAAGGTTTAGCCAACAGTGAGCATGACGACAAGGATTTCAGAAGGTAGATAATGTTACTGGTAGCGAATGAAATGTAATGTCGTGAAGAGTGAAACAATACATTTGACAGAAAAAAAAAACAAACATCTGGAGTACACATATCCAGAATTTATAAATCATGGAAGTGTGGATACAAATAAATAAAGTCAGCAAAAATGTTGACAGAATTTTGGGTTATGCGGAACACGGTATAAGTGGTGATAAGTTGCTATAACAGACTTTTCAGGACACAATTAGAGTGCAATTGTAGCTTTCAGCACCCCATTAAGCTAAGAAATTAAACCTAAATATCTGCATCATAATTTCCCCAGGTTTCTGTCACAGATGTAAAAGAAAATAAGCCATCTCTCTAATTCCATAATACGAGGTACAAATAAAATACTACTAATAATAAGGCTGTAATTGTGACAATGATTATTGAATATCTGAATGATATCACTGTCACATAATCCATTTCAGGAGTCTTTTTCTTGTTATTTTCCACGGACTATTAATGAGGCATTAGAAATTAGTGAATGTGCCTACTATCCTATACCTGTCCCGTTTGGTAGTGCCTTGCAAACTGCCTCACCACACGATAGTCACTGGCAAAGTATTCCATCAAAATTGAAGGAACTTCTGCAAAATCTGTAGGACACCTTGTACCTGAAAAAGAGAAAAATACGTCTTCCACGGGAAATGTGGTTCGAGCATTAAATCATGCAAATATACAAATTAGGGAAAGGTGTCGTTTATTTGGATCCTTGAGCCTGTTCTGTCAATCAATAAGATAATAGATAATCTGGTTATGGCCTCAATATAACATACTACGCCAATAACCACTGACTCTTTTGTTAGTGAAGAATTGATGTAATTGTCTTCCAAATGTAATCAGTGACACTACATTCTCCAATCTCGGGAAGGGTTCCATAGATCCATGGTCCTCAGGGAAAGAATTTCTCCTCATCTCAGTCTTAATTGAAAGACCCTTTTTTAAAAAAGGAACGTGCCCCTAGTTCTAGGGTTTCCCGCAGGGAAATCATCCTTTCACCCTCCATCCTGTCAGGTCCCTCAGGATTTTTATAAGGTCAATTCTTACTCTTCTAAACTCCAGCAGACCCAGGCGCAATCTGTCTAACCTTTCCTCATAAAGTAATACCACCGCCCCATGTCAGCGATCAGTAGAGTGAACTTTGTCTGAACTGTCTCTAACACATTCAGAATATTTCTTAAACAAGGAGATTAAAACTGCATGCTGCACCCCAGAAGTGCTAAAAACAGCACAGAAATCCTCTGAAATGGTACAATTTCCATTCAGGACAGTAATCATTTACCTGTTACATGTTGGTATCTGGTTCGGCCTAGCATGGAATGCATGGCATGACCCATTTCATGGAAGAGATTCTCCATCATTCCAGGAGTTAGAAGCGTTGGGGAGGACGCTGTTGGATGGGGCAGACTGAGCATCAATACTACAACAGGAAGCTGGTACTCCCCATTCTCCAATAATCGGCCACCCCGGATTGTAAAGTGACAGTCCTGAGGAGGATGAAAAATAATTTTGCTCAATATTGTTTTCGGTGCTTCACAGTATCTCATATCAATAATGTGTCACTAATAAGACCATACCTGAGACATATAGTTGTTTCATTGATGAGTGTTGACAATAACGATATAGCAGAAATTCAACTAACAAAGAGCATAAATTTTTAAAAATAAATTCCACTAGTACAGTTCAAATGTATGCATTTTTAGAATGCATTTTAAATTTGTTCCCTGAAGGCAGAAACCTTTTACTGCTCTAACACTAGTATCAGGTGGTAGTATTTGTAATTTATAAAATAATTAAATAACAGCAAACTTAAATCAGTTAGATCTGTCGTGAATCAAATCTTTATGAAGAAAGTACAAATAAAAAAAGCAGTTCTGATTTATTCATTTCTTTATAAGGACATATAGCTGTCTAGTGAAAGGCATGAATACTTTTAATTCAGTTTTTATTTTCAGCTCTATCTGCTTGACCTTCAAGGATTTGCACAGGGCAAGCTGGAATAAAGGCTTAGTGTCTTGAAGTGAATTTTAGCTTCTCCTACCAAATGTGCTGCTTTTCAAAAAGCAAACCCAATATGTAAAAAAAATGACCTTCAAAAGCAAACTTTCCTGGGTTAGAAGACTGGAAGATGGACAGATAAACCAACAAAACCTCTGAATCAGCATCAAAAAGAGGGAGCCATTGTGATTAATGACTCCTTGTTTTCCTGTCTCTTGAGAACGCTGTTTAAAGAACTATTGATTAGATGAGAAAGCGGTCCACATCAATGCATTCTGGCATGCTAGGAGACAGCAAGAACTGCAGATTCTGGGAGTCAAAGTTGACACAACGTGAAGCTGGAGACACAAAGCAGATCAGGCAGCAGAGGAGCAGGAAAGTTGATGTTTCGGGTCGGGACCCTTCATCAACCCGAACGTCAACTTACCTGCTCCTCCGATGCTGCCTGACCTGTTGTGTTCTTTCAACGCCACACTGTATCGACTCTGCATTCTAGCATGCTGTGATTTCCTAGTGACCAAATACTTGAAGCATATAATGCGAATGATGAAAATGTTGCTTGGTTGCAACTGAGTGCTGATTCTTTATTTTGTTAAGAGAGCATGGACATTGTCGGTAACAAACATTGGCTTTGCCAATCAATAATTGCTTTTGAACTGAGGGAATGGATGAGTGAGGTGGGAAGGTGCAGGAGTGGATGTGGGAAATGAAAATAAACAATGGTGAAAATGTTCACCATATTAGACAGCATCTGTAGAACCAAATTGAACTGGAGCTTCAGGTCATGAGCGAAACTACAACGCTGGTTCTACCCACAGAGGCTGTTTGGCTTGCTGAGCATTTCCAGCATTTTTGTTTTAGTTACCACATCAACGCATTCAGCAAGACTTATGAGGCTTGCAGATAAGAATATACCTGATTAGGTTTGTCAGATCTATAGAAGAAATCGCAGTAAATGTATCCCATAAGTCCATCAGTTTCATCAACCACAGCCTAACAAAGAAGGAGATAAGTTGATCATTTAAACATCACATTACAGCAATTCAATATAATCAATTTTCACCAGACATCAAAATCTTGTGCTATTCAATGGAGGTGGTCTTTGCATTTTCTAATTTGAATACACTAGAAGATTGGAGTATCATGAAGGAATAGTCATAAATTTGATTTCAGGCAGTTCATTATTTTTTGTGGAAACATCCACGATAAAGAAGGCTGTACTAAGAAGAATCTCTCGCATATGAATCACTTATTCCTCCATTTCATTCTATGTTAGGACCAACAAGTTTCTGCTGCCCCTTCCATTTTGAGCACTATTTCCTGGTAGTCTGTCTCGGATTATACCATTTATACAAAACAACACCATAAGACAAAAATTAAAACTAATGAATGATAAGTTTTAAAAGTTCTTCAAGATTATGGACATCTAGATCTCGTTGGAAGTGTTTCAATTTTAAAATCATATCTGAATTTCAACAGGATTTGGGATAATTACAAGAACACAAATCTCATAAGGCGGATGACAACTACTTATACTTGAATAAAGACAAAATAATGCAGATGCTGGAAATATGAAATAAAAACTAAGTGTTGAAGAAACTCAGCAGGCTAGGCAGCATTTGTAGCAAAAGAAACACAGTTAACATTTCAAGTTCAGTATGATTCTTCTCAGAACTCTTCTAAAGGAGAGCCACACTGGACTCGAAATGTAATTCTACTTCTCCATTCAGATGTTGCAAGACCTGTTGACTTTCTTCAGTGCTTTCTGTTTTTATTACTTATACTCGGGTTTTACTACAATTCATATACTTCAATATTAACTTACCAGTTTTCGGATATCGTCGGACCAGACTTCCCCTTTCTCTGGCTCTTCTATACATAGTGAGACACCAAACAGCTGGGTGAAAAGCAGATTCAAACCATCCATACAGGCCCCCAATGAAAAAAATGGGCTGTAAAGGCCTGGCTCTATATTAAACCTGAAAATTCAACCAATGACAGTATTAGAACCTAATTTTTCAAAAACACAGGTTATGTTGCTGGTTGCAAGCAGTGACAGAAATCTTACATTAGATGCAAACATATATTGTGCGATTCCTTATGTCAAATATGATACATATGATAATTTGCCTTCTATAAAATGAAAATTCAACATACAAAGGAAAGAAGTAATTGGATGTTCTTTCTTTGCTGACAGGACAGAACTGCTGAATTAAATCCATCAATGGCTTCAACAAAAGTACACAATGGAAATTGAAAAAGGATGATAACAATAATTGTTTTTTTTTAAACATTTAACACAATATCTGTACTGCCAAATCTAACCTAATCTACATTCCTGCTCCTATGATGCTGCCAGGTTTTCCTGCTCCTATGATGCTGCTATCCGCCTCCCCCTCTCTCCCTATTTATTTCAGAACCCTCTTCCCCTCCCCCATTTCTGATGAAGGGTCTAGGCCCGAAACGTCAAGTTTTCCTGCTCCTATGATGCTGCTTGACCTGCTGTGTTCATCCAGCCCCATGCTTGTTATCTCTAATCTACATTAGTACCACTTTCCAGCCTATATAGCCTTGAATGTTTTGACATTTCAAGTGCTCGTCCAAGTCATTTATAAAGATTGAGGTTGCCCGCCTCACTACACGTCCAAAAGTGTACTCCAGACCCCCACCATCCTCCAGGTGAAAAAAAAACTTTCTTCAAATCCCCTAAGCTTCCTGCATTCCACTTTAAAAGTGTGCCCCCCTTGTTACCAACACTTCCATTAAAGGGGAACAGCTGCTTTCTATCCACCCTTACACATGTCTATAAAGTCCCTCCTCAATCTTCTGTGCTTCAAATAAAACAACAACACAAGCTTATCCACCTCTCTTTATTGCTAAAGTGCTCTATCCCAGGCAACGTCCTGGTGAATCTCCACTGCATCCTGTCCAGCACAATCACTTCCCTCCTACAGGGTCATGATCATAACTATGCAGCAATTTTGACTGAGGCCTGAGCAAAGAACACCAATGTGACTTTAACAATGGCCCCTTCTGACTGGTCTTCACCCATTCAAGAAAAGGTATTCACTTATTTTTGTGTCGCTAGGTGGAATCAGTATGACCTCCACACCCCCTGTTGTTAGTCACTAACAGTTCCCATTAACAACTATCTACCCTTCCATCCTGATCATTAGCTACTCATTTGTCTGTCCAACTGCCTCTCTCCCTCTTTGGGCTCTATCCTATCGTTTACTCCCTACACCACCCACCTCCCTATTTTCTGCACATAAACTGATGTTTTCCCAGCCACCATCAGTTCTGAGGAAGGGTCACCAGACCTGAAACGTTAACTCTTTTTTCCTTCACTGATGCTGCCAGACCTGCTGAGCTTTTCCAGCAACTTTGTTTTTGTTCCTGATTTACAACATCCGCAGTTCTTTTGGTTTTTACGGAGGTAATAAATACGCACGGCTTGATCTTTTTGAATAGGGGCTGTAAGAAGCTTCTGTAGTTTGGTGATAACAAATAGCTACCTAATGTTTTTCTGAATAACTGTTTTGGGTAAGATAACATGCTGCTTTTGAGCATAAATGGAAGTATTGCTCCCTGTACAACTAGAATTCTTTTGACCTTGTGGAAAAGAGTCATCTTGCTTTGAGAACTTGAAAAAAAGCAATTATTGTACCACACAAATGTCTCAGCTGAGACCTTATACCACCACAAAGTCCTCATACCAGGTGGCATCCTTGTAAATCTCACTCTACAGTCTGTGTTTCTTCAAAATCCTTCTTAAAGGATGGAGCTCAAACCTAGTTGTAACTTTAAACAGATTCATCATTGCAATTTGTATATTCTACACCTCTCATAAAACACAGCATTTCATTAGCTTTTTCTTAAACAGTGTTATTTAAATCAGGTGTTGTTTTTTAACCTTGTGAACCAAAATGTTTAAAATCTCACTGTTCTTCCAAATCACCAAACAATCCCCTGCGGAGAATACAATTTTTAAACCCAAGAAAAAACCTTGCACTATTGTTACTGAATTCCACCTGTCACTTTAATGTTCATTCTGCCATTTTATTAACATCGCCTTGCAGCTTCCTGTGGTCTTCATAAATATTCACTATATTTCACATTTCAAAATTATCTGCAAATGTACACACAAATTTTTCTATCTCTATATCCAAATCACTGACTTACAGCAAACAGAAGCAGCTCCAGAGTAAAACTCTGACAACTCTGCTATCCACTTTTATTCACCTACAACTTGTTTCCTCTCTCTTAACCAATTTTAAATTCAATTTCTATCCTTCCTGTAATTCCACAAGCCCTCAACCTACTCCAGTAATGACACATATAGTACAAAAAGAGAAATTGCTGGAAAAGCTAAGCAGGTATGGCAGCACCTGTGAAGAAAAAAAAAAAATTAGAATTAATGTTTCGGGTCCGGTGACCCTTCTCAGAACTGATGGTAGTTGGGAAAATGTTGGTTTATAGGCAGAAAATAGGGACGGGGTTGGGGTAGGGAGTAAATAATATGATAAAGGATAGAGCCCAAAGAGAGAGAAGAGCAGTTGGATAGACAGGGAGGCAATGGCCAAGTAGTATTATTGTTGGGCTGTTAATTCAGAGACCCAGCTAATGTTCTGGGGACCTGGGTTCGAAACCCGCCATGGCAGATGGTAGAATTTGAATTCAATAAATATCTGGAATTAAGAATCTAATGATGACTATGAATCCATTGCTGATCGTCAGGAAAAACCCATCCGGTTCACTAATGTCCTTTAGGGAGGAAAACTGCCATCCTTACCAGGTCTGGCCTGCATGTGACTCCAGACCCACAGCAACGTGGTTGACTCTTAACTGCCCTCTGGACAATTAGGAATGGGCAATAAATGCTGGCCTAGTCAGCGATGCCCTCATCCCATTAATGAGTAAAGGGGAAAAAAAAAGACAAAGGAGTTGATAACGATTTGGCAAGGAGGGTGAATTGCTGTAAATGAGGACTGTTACTGGCTTACAATAGGTGGTGTGCAGTGGCAGGCTCTGTGATAACAAGGCCTGGCGTGTGGGTATGGGGCTAGGACATGGAAGAGTTTAGGCCCTAAAAGTATTGAACTTGATATTGAGCCCAGAGGGCTGCAGGGTCCCCAAGCGGAAAATGAGGTGTTGTTCTTCCAGCTTGCGTTGAGCTTTGCTGGAACACTGCAGCAAGCCACAAACAGAGATGTTGGCCAGGGAACAGGGTGGTGTGTTAAAGTGGCAGGGAACTAGAAGCTCAGGGTCGTTTTTGCGAGGAGATCATAGATGTTCTGCGAAGTGGTCACCTTGTCTACGCTTTGTTTCCCAATGCAGGGGAGACCACATTGTGAGTAGCGAATGCAGTAGACTAGATTCTGGGAAGTGCAGGTGAAGTGTTGCTTCACCTGGAAGGTATGTTTGCGTTCTACCCCACACGCCAGGCCTTGTTGTCACATAGCCCACCATTACACACTACCTATTGTCAGTCAGTAAACAGTTGCCATTAACAGCAATTCACCCCTGTAGCCAGATCGTTATCAACTCCTTTGTCTATCCAACTACTCTTCTCTCTCTCCCCGGGATCTATCCCTTATCCTATCGTTTACCCCTGACCTCATCCCTCTGCCTATTTTCTGCATTAAACTGATGTTTTCTCAGCTACCATCAGTTCTGAGGAAGGGTCACTGCCCTTGAAACAGTTAACTCTGATTTTTTTCATCACAGATGCTGCCAGACCTGCTGAGCTTTTCCAGCAATTTGTTTTTGTTCCTGATTTACAGCATCTGCAGTTCTTTTGGTTTTTATCCCAAAGAGTACTCTGCCAATGGCTTTTTGAAAAATCATAAAAGTGTGTTCATGTAACTTCAAAGAGGTATTACAGAGATCACATTGATTCGCTCGGGGCAGACAGCCCCAAGGGCTTGTGCAACCCATACACGTTTCTTCATCATCAATAAAGAAACTCCTATGGCACTTGCAACTATCATAGAACATAGAACAGTGCAGCACAGTACAGGTCCTGCGGCTCACAATGTTGTACTGACCTACTATCCTACTCTAAGATCAAACTACCCTGCATCGCCTACATTTTATTATCATCCATGTGCCTATCCAAGAGTCATTTAAATGTCCCTAATGTATCTAACTCTATTACCACTGCCAGCAGCCAATTCCAAACACCCACCACTCTCTGTGTAAAGAACCTAGCTCTGACATCTCCCCTATACCTTCCTCCAATTACCTTAAAATTATGCCCCCTTGTAATAGTCATTTCCACCCTGGGAAAAAGTCTCTGGGTATCCACTCCATCTATGCCACTCATCATCTTGTACACCTCTCATCCTCCTTCATGCCAAAGAGAAAAGCCCTAGCTCCCTCAACCTTTCCTCATAAGGCCTGCCCTCCAGTCCAGGCAGCATCCTGGTAAATCTCCTCTGCACCCTCTTTAAAGCTCCCACATCCTTCCTATAATGAGGTGACCAGAACTGAACACAATATGCAAAGTGTGGTCTAACCAGGGTTTTACAGAGCTGCAGCATAACCTCGTGGATCAAACTCAATCCCCCTGCCAATGAAAGCCAACACACCATGCACCTTCTTAACAATCCTATTAACTTGGGTAGCAACTTTGAGGGATCTATGGACGTGGACCCCAAGATCCCTCTGTTCCTCCACACTGCCAAGAATCCTGCCATTAACCCGGTATTCTGCATTCAAATTCAACCTTCCAAAATGAATCAAATCACACTTTTCCAGGTTGAATTCCATCTGCCACTTCTTTGCCCAGCTCTGCATCCTGTCAATGTCTCGTTGCAACCTACAACCGCCCTCCACACTATCTACAACTCCACCAACCTTCGTGTCATCAGCAAACTTACTAACTCACCCTTCCACTTCCTCACCCAAGTCAATTATAAAGGTCACAAACAGCAGTGGCCCCAGAACAGATCCTGCAGAACACCACTGGTCACTGAGCTCTAGACTGAATACTTTCCATCTACTACCACCCTCTGTCTTCTACTGGACAGCCAATTCTGTATCCAAACAGCCAAATTTCCCAGAATCCCATGCCTCCTAATTTTCTGAATGAGCCTATCTTGGGGAACTTTATGAAATGCCTTGCTAAAATTCAGATATGCCACATCCACTGCTCAACCTTCATCAATAGGTTTTGTCACATCCTCAAAAAATTCATGTGAGACACATGTAAGGCATGTGAGACACGATCCGCCCTCACAAAGCCATGCTGACTCTTTCTAATCAAACTGCTTTTCCCAAATAATCATAAATACTATCTCTCAGAATCCTCTCCAATAAGACTGACTGGTCTGTGATTTCCAGGATTATCCCTATTCCCTTTCTTGAACAAGGGAATAACATTTGCCACCCTCCAATCATCTGGTACTACTCCAGTGGACAGTGAGGATGCAAAGATCATCGCCAAAGGCGCAGCAATCTCTTCCCTCGCTTCCTGTAGAACTCTTGGGTATATCCCGTCTGGCCAAGGGGATTTATCTATCCTCATGTTTTTCAAAATTTCTAGCACATCCTCCTTCCTAACATCAACCTGTTCGAGCATATCAGCCTGTTTCACGCTGTCCTCACAAATGTCAAGGTCCCTCTCATTGGTGAATGCTGAAGCAAAGTATTCATTAAGGACTTCCCTTACCTCCGCCGACCCCGCGCACAAGTTCCCTCCACTATCCCTGATCGGCCCTACCCTCACTCTGGCCATCCTCTTGTTCCTCATAAGTACAGAACGCTTTGGGGGTTTTCCTTAATCCTACCTGCCAAGGCTTTTTCATACCCCTTTCTCGATCTCCTAAGTCCATTCTTCAGTTCCTCCCTGGCTACCCTGTAGCTCTCTAGAGCCCTGTCTGATCCTGGCTTCCTCAATCTTAAGCAAGCTTCCTTCTTCCTCTTGACTAGATGTTTCACATGTCTTGTCATCCAAGATTCCTACACCTTACCATCCCTTCCTTGCCTCAGTGCGACAAACCTATCCAGTACTTGTAGCAACTGCTCCCCAAACAACCCCCACATTTTTGTCATGCATTTCCCGGAGAACATCTGTTCCCAATTCATGCTCCGCAGTTCTTGCCTAATAGCATTGTAATTCCCCTTCCCCCAATTAAACACTTGCCCATACTGTCTGCTCCTATCCCTCTCCATGACTACAGTAAAGGTCAGAGAGTTGTGATCACTATCACTGAAATGTTCTCCCACTGAGAGATCTGACACCTGGCCTCGTTCGCTGCCAAGCACCAAATTCCATTCTGGTCAGCCTATTTACATTTTGAGTCAGAAATCCTTCCTGGACACACCTATCAGCTGGTGCTACAATGAGCGCACCATTCTAGCCCATATATTAATACCTCAAATCTATTAAACCAATCACCTTCTGAAAGAACTCAATCAAGTTTCTCACATAATCTGCCTTTCTGAAATCCAAGTTAACTACTTCTACATATTATGCGTTTATCTAGCTACTTTGTAATTTCATCCATAATTAAAGATTCCATAATTATGCCTATTACAAATGTTAAACTAACAGGCCTATAATTATCAGGATCCTTGGATGTTTCTTGTTGGGGCCTGGAATTTTTATTTGTTTCAGATGAGCATCTTTAGCACTTTTACTTAAATTTATTGTAAGACTGCTTACAATAATCTGCTTACTCAATTTATTGTAAGAATGGTTACCAATAACCATTTCAGTATGTATCTCCTCAATATCTTCCCTCTGTAGCTGTTACACTACTCTGCCAATTTCTATTTATGTTCAACTACCTCACTGATGACCTTCTCAGAGCTCAAAATTCATCTCTAATAATATTATTGATATTACCGATAATATTATTTAGGATGCATTTACCGTGGTCTTTTAATAGATTTCAATTTTTTTTGAGAACTTTTTCTCAAATTAATTCTTTTCATCACTCTCAACCTCTTCTTAGGTTCTTCTTTTCTCCAATTTTTGCCGAAGTGATATGCTACATTCTTCAATTCTAGTACGATTCTGGGCATTATCAATAAATAAAACATGCCAATGAGGTGAAACAGAGAACTAGTAATAGCCAAGTCCTGTTTTATTGGATCTGACCTAATTATTGTCAATACATTCTTAATAAGAAATATCTAGAGCAGAAAATTAATTAATTAGTTCCCATAGATTTGCAATAATTGGTTGTGTCATTTTTTTGCTGCAGGAATGAATGCACAATGGTAGCCCAGAAAATATTGTTAATCAACCTGTTTGGACAATGTTATGATATACCTCTGAGGCATGTAGGACTTGAACTATACCCGGAGGCAGGAACACTACCAACAATGCCAGAAAAACCCGACTGGTGGCCTGGAATCTTGATCAATTTTAGCTCATACAAGCTTCATGACATAGCAAATGGGTTACTATTTTGCTATACCTTCTGTATGACGTTAACCAGTCTAGGGCTTATCAATGCAATTTAACACCAATTTCAAATGAACATTTCAGTTTTTGGTTCCTGCTTAGCTACAATTGTGTTCTATGTAAACTGAAGATAACAGCCAATTTTCACCTGGTAACTCGGGTCTTTATTGTTCTCTCTGGCCAACTTACTTCCTTACATACACTCATACTTTTCCCTTTATTCTCTTCAAAACTGCAGCTATTTTATTCACCCTCTGGCCAGGAGACTAAGCCAATATTTGCATCTTTTAATCTCTTTCTAAGTATTCTTAGATTTACTTTTTTCCCTTTTTGGGCTTCTGTTTTCCTACTTTCAGGACAGCATTCTCAGTATGCTGGGATATACCTCATGCTTTCTACTACCTTGCTGAAGCACTGTTTTTCATTCATCTGCCTACACACTGTGTGTCAGAAGCTACTTAACAAACGAGGAAGAGAGGTGTTCACAGATGCACCTAACCCAATACAAGCAAAATATTTACAACGGGTATTCAGTAGACATATCAACTGCAAGAATCCTAACCGAGTGGCCTCCTTCTGTGCTGTATTGTTTGAAGATTCTGTGTAATTGTGTCTCTCCATTTATTCTTTCAAAACTTGTCATGACTTTAAAAACTTTAACAAAATACTTCCTTAGATTTTACTTAGGAAATGGTTCCAGCTCGTCAAGATTCTCTTCATAGCTACCACTTAAATCTCTGGTACACTTTTAACATTCATTCTATCATCATGCACCTAAAACTGTACACGGCTTTGCATGAATACATCATTTCTTCTTCACAATCCTACAATATTCTATCCTACAAGGCAAAACATTAATGGTCTTTTTTTGGCTTTATCTGCAAGCACTCTTGTTTTCAAGGGATTACCTATTGAACCTCTTCATAAAAACTTTCATTTTTGCATATTCTGATCACCTGCTTTTTTGACTCTTTTGCAGTTCTCCTCACTGCTGCAAACTCTCACACTTGTATGTCGTTAGTAAGCTTTAAAATTACCCAAGTTCAAATTGATTTATACATAAAGGGCAAATATTGATCTACCATTGACATATACAGTACTTGTAGGTCAGGGTGGTGAGTGTCATGGAGAGGACCTTACAGGCAACATTGTTCCTATGTGTCTACTGCCTTTGTCATTCTAGGTGATAGAGTTCATGAGTTTGGATGGCACTATCAAAGGTATCTTGGAGAACTGCTGCAGTGCATCTGGTAGATGGTAGACTACTGCTACTGTATGCTGGCTGTTGTGGGAGTAAACATTTAAGGTGGTGGATTTGGTGTTAATCAAGCAGGTTATATTCTGAATGGTGTCTTCTCCAAAATTGAAATGCACTCATCCAAGCAAGTGGATGGCATTTCACCAGATTTCTGATTTGTGTCTAGCTGATGACTGACAAGCTGTTGGGAATCAAAAGCTGGGTTACTCACCTCATCACTTCCAGTTTCTGACCTGCTTTTGAACTCTTTGATCTACCACAGTATTTACGTGGCTGGTAGAGTTCAGTTTCTGATCAATGATAATCCCTAAGGCATTGATCTGTGATGTATATGCAAGGACAGTGGAGTCATTGTCCCTCCCCTATTATCATGGCTGTACGCATCTGCAACAGGTAGACTGAAGACAAGGTCAAGTAAGTTATTCCCTTTGTTTATCATCCTTTAGGAATTGGCCAGATTGGTCAATGATAGTGCTACAAAGCCTTGGTGATGGATATTGAATTCCTCCACCCACAATGCATTCCATTCCTTGCTATCCTGCGTGCTTCTTCCAGGTGTCAGTCAACATGGAACAGTACAGATTCATCAGCTGAGTCATCAAGAGATTTCCTTGCCATGTTATACATGATGCCATGCTATTCCATGAGGTTCTATGTCAATGATAGGGACTCCTAGGATAACCTCCTTCCATCTGTATATCACAGTACCACGACCTCTGGTGAAACATGTTCTATCCAGGGGTGGTGGTGGTGCTTGGGACATTGTCTGTAAAGCAGAATTCCATAAAGATGACTGTATCAGGCTGGTGCTCTCCCAATTTTAGCACAAGGCCCAGGTATCAGTAGGAAGGACTTGGCAGGGTCAACAGAGCTGGAGGTACATTGATGTTTCTGGTCCCCAGATCAATGCCAGGTGATCTGCCTCGTTTCAATCTTTACTGATTCTTTTCTGGGGTAGCCATTAATTCACTATTAACTGCTATCTGAAATGGCTCATTAAGCCAACCATCAACCACACTGCTGTGAGACTGGAATCACATCTAGGCTGGATCAGGTGAGAATGGCATACTTCCTCCCTAATGTACATTTAAGAAGCAGATTCTTTTTTTGTCACAAAAAATCAACAATGTCTTCATAGTTCCTGTTACCAAGGCTAGTTTTTAATTCCAGATGCATTTATTAAATTCAATTTCAGCAGTTGCTGTGACCGGATCTGAACTGTACTTCAACAGTTTCATGGATTCTCAAAACAAAAGAAAGAATATCAAAATCTCCAGAAATATTTGTCATTGAGATACTGAAGGGTAACAGCAAATGAATCAGAGAAATCCCTCTCATAATTCACATTTTTGTTATCAACCCACATGAAGCTCCAACGTTTGCCTCGAGCTCTGTACATTGAGAACAGAATTTCACACTTGAAGTAACTGCACACTGAAAGCATAGTGATTTTGTTGGACTAAGCAAGAATCTATTTTCCCATCTGAAGGATAAAAATCCAGGGTTAGATTTACTTGCTTGAGATTAGACCACAGACAAGAATTAGGACTGCATTTAAAAGATTCTCAATGGAAGTTGTTGCTAATGTTGGATTTATAGCAGCCAGACTAATTATAATTGACATAGAATAATCATACATAAATTACAGGAAAAATTCCATTCAGTCAAACCAATTTGGCTTGGTGTACATTATCTATAAGCTTTGGTCTTAGTCTCATGTCATCCCTCTAACTGTTCTAATTCTTTCCAAACTAAATACCCCTAAAAGTTGGCAGAAAAGGAATGAATAGAGACAACCCATCTTCCTTTGTCCCACCTCAGTTAAAACAGAAAGTGGGTAGGCTAGAATTCAGATTCAGATTTTTACTATCCCACCCGAGATAACCTTGCCTATTTTATAGAGGGGTAAAATTCTTTCCACCGTCTCTGCTTCAATTGTTAACAGGTGCAGCATTTGCAACAGCCTCAACCTCTGTTTAAAAAGTAAAACTGTCTTGCTCCCTGTCCTAAAACTCTTATAGTTAATCTCATGTCTATGCCCCACAGTTTTAAACCCTTAACCTCAGGAAAGAGGCCTCAGCCCATCCTTCTCATAATTAGAAACAATTCTATTATGTCACACTGCAAATCCTTTTATGTTAACACATAAAAGCATTAATTTTTCAAGTCTTCAAACAATTTCAACAACAGAGTTTTCCATTATAGGTCTCTTTGGGAAAGGTGCATTGTTCCATATTTTATCAAAACTTGAATAACATTAAGCTTGAGAAAGTTCAGAGGCTATTGAAAAAGCATGTGGAATCTTTGGCTTGTCAAAAAGAGGTATAGAGTACACAAATAAGGAGGCAATTCTAAATGTTTATAAGATATTTATTAAGCTTCCTCGACCATGTGGTGTCCTATTTTGAGCACTATACTTTAGCAAAGATATCAAGACCTTACAGATGGTGCAGAGGAAGTTGACCAGAATGATGGCAGGATGAGGAATACCAGTTACACGGAGAGATTACAGTAGGCTTGGCCAACAGACAAAATCCAAACACAGGAAGTACAACATGAATAATCTACAAGGAGATGGCTCTTCCAAGATAAGGGTGGATGTGGCAAGGCAGGTATGTATCAAAATGGGGCAAAAGAATGAAGAAGGAAATGGAGGGAAAGGGGCAAAGGCCTGGAATGGAGGATGGGAGGGAGGGGACAGGGAGGAATATTGAAATATGGTCACCTATACGAAAAGGTCAAACAACACAGAACCAGAGAATCTGTTTTCCTTAGAACAAGGAAACTCAAGAAAATTTTGATACAGATGTTCAAAACCATGGGGCTTTTATATAGTAAATAAGGAGGAACTGTTTCCAGCAGCAAAACAGCCACTAACCAGAGAACACCAATTTATGAAAATCAGTGAAGAAAATATGAGGAAATTTTTTTTTTAAGAAAGTACAGTGAGTTTAACGTCTGGAACTTACTACTCTGAAAAGTGGTACAGAGTCAATAATGACCTCGGAAAGAAACTGGATTAGTATTTAAGAACTGTAAAATTTGGGAAAACAACAAAGGAGTGGGATTAATTGAATAGCTCCTTTAAATTGGTAGCACAGCAAAATAAGTCAAAAATTGCCTTGAAGGTTCTCTAAGATTACAAAGGGATCTTTGGGCCAAGGAGTGGCAGATAGGGTTTACTTTAGATAAATGTGAGGTGTTGCATTTTGGTAAAATGAACAAAGGCAGGACGAACACAGTTAATGGGAGGACCCTGGGGAGTGTTATAGAACAGAGACACCTAGGGGTTCAGGTAAATAGTTCATTGAAAGTTGTGTCACAGGTCGAGAATGGTAAAGAAGGCATTTGGCATGCTTGCCTTCATTGCTCAGGCCATTGAGTATAGGAGTTGGGACATCATGTTGTGGCTGTACATGACACTGAGGCGCACTTTGGAGTATCGTGTATGGTTCTGGTCACCCTGCATTAGGAATGATACTATTAAATTGGAGAGGGTTTAGAAAAGATTTACAAGGATGTTACTGCAACTAGATGGTTTAAGGTATAAGGAGAGACTGGGACTTTATTAACTGAAGCGTAGCAGGTTGAGGGGTGACCTTAAAGAGATTTATAAAATGATGAGGGGCATAGATAATGTGAATAGCAAGGGTCTTTTCCCTAGGGTTGGCGGGTTCAAAACTAGGGGCATAACTAAGGTGAGAGGAGAAAGATTTAAAAGGAACCCGAGGGGCAACTTTTTCCACACAGAGGGAGGTTTGTATGTGGAATGAACAGTCAGAGGAAGTAATAGATGCAGGTACAGTTACAACATATAAAAGATGTTTGGACAGGTGCGTGAATAGGAAATGGTTAGAGGGATATGGGCCAAATGCTGGCAAATGAGATTAAATGGGGAACTTGGTCAGCATGAACGAAAAGTCTGTTTCTGCGCTGTATGACTTCATCAGTCAATCACTATAGTTCATAGAATCCCTACAGTGTAGAAGCAGGCCATTCAGCCCATTGAGTCCACACTGACCCTCCGAAGAGCATCCCACCAGACACACTCCCCTATACAATCCTTGTAACCTTGCATTTCCCATGGCTAAATCCTCATTACCTCCAATCCCTGGACAATATGGGCAATTTAACGTGGCCAATACACCTAACCTGCACATCTTTAGACTGTGGGAGAAAACCAGAGCACCCGGAGGAAATCCACACAGACAGAAGGAGAATGTGTAAACTCCAAACAGATGGTCGACCAAGGCTAGAATCGAACTGGGTCCCTGGTGCTGTGAAGCAGAGGTACTAACTGAGCCACCATGCTGCCCCTAAAGTTCAATGGCTTTATTTTCTTTTAAGCATACTTGAAAATGGCATCTGGAAGGTGGGCCATCTAACACTTTGCCGCATTCTGACCGAATGATATTTCGGCAATGCAAAGGAAACAGTATGGACGTTTGGACATCATAGCAATCATTAAAGCTGAAAGCCAAACTACAAACTTTGAATAAAGCCCTGAATAGCATCATAGCAAGGTCTTATATATCACATCCAGATAGCTGTGCAAGGAGAAAGAGAACAGCACGGGAGCGCGGTGGTTAGCATTGCTGCCTCACAGCATCAGGGTCCCAGGTTCGATTCCACCCTCGGGTGACTGTCTGAGTGGAGTTTGCACATTCTCCCCGTGTCTGCGTGAGTTTTCTCCAGGTGCTCCGGTTTTCTCCCACAGTCCAAAGATGCGCAGGCTAGGTGGACTGGCCATGCTAAATTGCCCGTAGTCTTCAGTGATGTATAGATTCGGTGGGTTATAGGGGGATGGGTCTAGGTGGGATGCTCGGAGGGTCGGTGCGGACTTGTTGGACCAAAGGGCCTGTTTCCACACTGTAGGGGTTCTATGGTTTATGATTAGAACAACAGAGTTTGCACACAAAGAATAGGAAAATAGAATTTAACTGTAAACAAACAAAAACATAAAATGAGACTGTAAATGGTTCTATAGGTACGTAAAAAGGAAATGTTTGGCTGAGACAAATGTAGAACTATTACAGGCAGAGTCAAGAGAATTTATAATGGGGAACAGAAAAATGGCAAAGAAGCTGCGTGAATACTACATGTCCATCTTCACTGACAAAGATACAAGAAATCTCCAGAATTAGAGACCAAAAGGACTGGGAAGAATGAGGAATTGAAGGAAATTAGAATCAATAAGAAGGTTGTGTGGGAAGAATCAAGAGGACAGAAGGTTAATAAGTCTCTGGGACTTGATACTCTTGATCCTTGAATGTTGATTGAGGCAGCAATGGAAATAATGGATACATTGGTTCATCTTCTGGAATGGTTCTTGCAGAATGGAAGGCAGCAAATGTTACCTCACTATTTAAGAAGGCAGCAAGAGAGAGAATGGAGAGCGATAGAACTGTTAGTTTTCCATCAAGAGGTGGGTAAATGGTAGAATCATAATAAAACATGTGACATTGGGATAATAATGATCTGATCGGACATATCTAGCATGGATATCTGAATAGGAAATTGTGTTCATAGAATAGAATCACAGAATCCCTACAGTGTGGAAACAGGCCATTCGGCTCAACAAGTCCACATCGACTCGCGCCCCGCCCCCCCCCATGCCTGTAACCTTGCATTTCTCATGGCTAATCCACCTAATCTACACATCCCTGGACAGTATGGGCAATTTAGCATGGCCAATCCACCTAACCTGCACATCTCTGGACTGTGGGAGGAAACCGGAGCACCTGGACGAAAGCCACACAGACACAGAAACAATGTCTGTTTGGAGTTTGTACAATTACCCAAGGCTGGAATTGAACCCGGTCCCTGGAGCTGTGAGGCAGCAGTGCTAACCACTCAACCACCATGAACCTATTTTGAGGATACTGCTAACAATACAGACAAAAGGGATGAAGGTAGTATACTTGAATTTTCAAAAGCCTTTCGATAAAGTCCCCCAGAAAAGGCTGGTGAGTAATATCAAAGCACATGAAATAGAATGCAAGATACTGGCATGAATTAAGGATTGGCGAAAAGAAACAGACAGTAGATACAGACAGATCATTCATGTGTTGGCACACTGTGACTGGGTTACTACAAAGATCAGTACTTAGGTCTTCTCTGTAGAAGGGTCACTGGACCCGAATATTAAATCTGCTTTCTCGCCACAGATACTGCCACACTTGCTGAGTTCTTCCAGCAACTACTGAGACAAGTGTTTCAGTACTTGGGGCCCAGCTGTTCACAATATAACAATGTAATTTTCTAAGTTCATGCTTGACATAAAACTAGGAATGTGTGTTCTAAGGATGATGAAAAGCAACTTCAACAGAATTTGGACTGACTCTGAGTGGCAAGAGCATGCCAGAAGGAATATAATGTGGAAATATGTAAGGTTACCCACTTTAGCAGGGAGAATAGCTGTGAGAATATTTCTTAAATGGAAACTGAAAATGTACAAAGGGGTCTGTCTATGCTCGTTAATAAATTACCAAAGACTAACATGCAAGTTCAGCAGACAATCTAGAATGTCAACAGCATTTTCACACTATTACAAGAGCATTTGAGTACGAGGACAGCGAAATCTTGCTTTAGTTGTACAGAAATTGCATAGCACTCTGGTTACAACACACATGGAATACCGTGGGGAGTTCTGGAGGCCTTACCTTAGGACAGATATTATTGTCTTCGAGGGAGTGCAACAAAGGTTCACCAGATTTGTTTCTAGGATGGCAGGGCAGTCCTATAAAGAGACACCAAGGAAACTGGGTATGTATTCTCACAGTTTCAAAGAATAAGGGGTAATTTCATTTAAGCCTACAAAATACCTAAAATAGTGGACAGGGTAAATGAAGCAGGATGATACCCCTGGTTGGGCAGAATCAGAGGACATATTTTTAAAGTAAGTGAAAGCCATTTGGGTCAGAGATGAAGGAAATTGTTTTTATTCAGAGAATGGTGTTTCTTTGAAATTCTCTACAGGAGAATGCTGCAGAAGCCCAGTTAACGATTTTAACTAAAAATAGACATGGACAGTTTTTAAATACCAATGGCGTAAAGGAATATGGGGATAGAATGGGAAAAAGTTACTGGATCAACCATGATCATATTTAAAAGTGGAGCAGTCTCAATGAGCTGAATAATCTACTCTTGTTCACATGTTTCTAGATGTGAGGGTTATGTTCATGTCATTTAGTAGGGCGGTCAATTTTTGACAAGTTTTATATTTTTTGCTGTTTGTCAACATGTCAGATATGCCATTCACATCTACAATTTGTCTAATGCTGACAGCTTTGTCTACACAAAGTAAACACAAAGTAAACAGAATCTTCTTTTCACAGGGTGCAGCAGAGGAAAGGGAAGTTTATTTTGTAGCCACAAATTCTTTTCAATTTAATTACTATTTCTGAATAACTTTGACTGATGTTGAGATAATTGGTTAGTTATTAAAATTGTGTTCTTTCAAATGGGTTTTTTCATCAGCTGAATTGATGATAATAAGTGGAGTAAAATGCAAACTCTTTGAACTAAATGTTACAAAGAATTTGCACAATTTTTTTCTTAATAAAATACGCAATTCCAGAAAATTACTTAAAACGTTTAACAAAATATGTAACTGCTTCAATATTAATCACCAGATGAACTAATAATTTAAAAGAAATGATTCGACCTTCAACCTGTAATTCTCTCTACAACGTTAAAAGTTTTCAAAACATTTAAATTTGTGAAGTGATGAACGAGCCACAACTTTGTCATCATTCCACTTTTCAATAACAGATGATTATATTGCCCCTTGAGGGTTTGAAACTATCATAAAATATGAACTACACGAATACGTTCAAAACAAGTCTGCAACTGCACCCAAGTTGTTTAAAGCATGATAAAGGACAAACAGATTACGTCAAATGGTTGCTTCTTGAAGGAGAAATTAGTCCCCATTGCACCTAATTGATAGGTAAAAAGCAGCAGTTGGGAGACAAATTCTGAAACATGATCTTGCAATACCCGTCAGAAATAAACTATCCATCAAACTGATGGCTGACAACTCAAGGTACCCACCTCATACGGAAATCAGAACTTTTGAATATGTTAATTGAGGCAACATCTGTTTCAAGACCAAATGCCACATTTAATCAAAACTTGAAGAAGAATTTGCAGTGAATGTTTCTTGGTATTTTTTGGCCTATAGCATCAAGACCAATGGCTCCTAAACAGACTGCTGGAGGCTAAAGGTCAGGTTTGTATTTTGTGCCTCCCGGTTTTATTGAAATGCTGCAGACCTATTTAATTAATTAGAACATAATAAAAATACAACTAGCCCAACTAACATTGCAAAATCCTCCTGACTAACATCTGAAACTGGTGTCAAATTGAAGGGACAACTCACTAACTACGTATCACACTGCAAGGACAGGCAGAACAGAAGTGAGGAGAACATAGTGATGCACAGTTGGCAAAAGGAGATTCATCTTTGCAGTCCTGTACATAGACTCCAGGTCCAATAAAGTCTCATGGCTTCAGGTCAAACATGAACAATGGATGTCTGCTGACTACCATTTAACAGCCTCCTTCTGCAAGATGGATCAGTTCTTCTCAATTTTAGGTAAGGAAGAGACACTAAGGGTAGCCAATATACATTTTTCTATGGTTAGGGAACTTTAGTGTTCATCACTGAGAGTGTTTCTATGTACCAAAACTGGGCAAACTGGCCAAATCCAGAAGCAGCAGCATCTTGAGTGATGGTTGACAATTAATCGACTAATAGGAAGAATAAGCTTTACATTGATTACAGTCCTCAACAATGGCAAAGTCCACCATGTGAGTACAAATGTCAAGCTTGAAGTTTCTGCAACCATCTCCACCCAGAAGTGTCAAATAAACGAACCTTCCTGGTCAACTCCTCAGGTTCGACCAACAATACCAGGCCTCCGTCAATTTGACTTACTCAGTGCGAACTCCCTCCCTAACAGTATTGTCAGTGTACCCACAGCAAAATGGACTGCAGTGGTTCAAGAAGGCAGGTCACCGCTACCTTCTCTATGGCAACAAAGGATGGACATAAATACTAGAGATAAAAGGTACTGCAGATGCTGGAGAATCCCAGATAACAAGCTTGGGGCTGGATGAACACAGCAGGTCAAGCAGCATCATAGGAGCAGGAAAACTTGACGTTTCGGGCCTTGGCCCTTCATCAGAAATGGGGGAGGGGAAGAGGGTTCTGAAATAAATAGGGAGAGAGGGGGAGGCGGACGGAGGATGGATAGAGGAGAGGATAGGTGGAGAGGAGGCAGACAAGTCGAAGAGGCGGGGATGGAGCCAGTAAAGGTGAGTGTAGGTAGGGGGGTAGGGAGGAGATAGCTCAGTCCAGGGAGGACGGACAGGTCAAGGGGGCGGGATGATGTTGGTAGATAGGAGATGGGGGTGTGGCTTGAGGTGGGAGGAGGGGATAGGTGAGAGGAAAAACAGGTTAGGGAGGTGGAGATCAGCTGGGCTGGTTTTGGGATGCGGTTGGGGGAGGGGAGATTTTGAAGCTTGTGAAATCCACATTGATACCATTGGGCTGCAGGGTTCCCAGGCTGAATATGAGTTGCTGTTCCTGCAGCCTTCGGGTGGCATCACTGTGGCATTGCGGGAGGCCCAGGATGGACATGTCATCTGAGGAATGGGAGGGGGAGTTAAATACTAGACGAGCCAGCACCATCCACACCCGTTAAGTGAATTTGAAAAAAAAATTGCACCATACACTAAAGGCTACAGACCTTGAAAATAATATAATAGTGCTGAAGACCTATGCTCCATAATTAGCCATGTCTTAGACAAGCTGTTCCACTATAGCTACAGCTTTATTACCATTTATTCAAGAATAAGGAAAATCGCTCAGCTATAACCTTATGAAGGAATAAGAACAAACATATGCAGGGCATATGAGAAATTAATGTAAAACTTATTTTTCAATAAAACCTACAGCCAATTACATTCTTCTCAGAACAAAAATGACCAAGCATAACATGGTTAACTTCATTGATAACAATGTGAAATTATTCAAAGATTACACACACTGAAAAACCACTACGCAGTGTATCATTATGATGACAACCAGTACCAGAGTACAATGCTAGTTCAGACAAGTAAAACCACAATCTGATAAAGGAACACTAGGCCCCAAATCTTTTAAATTATTGGATGCAGTACTTTAACTAAATAGATTGACCAACATGCCTATTACCCAGTCCTAGATTTTCAAGAATAAATTCAAATAAAACATACAGAAAATTGGCAGGGAACTTAATTACACTAAAGAGGTATTCCCACACAAAATGGGATAACGATCATGGAGGGTCTATTATTTATGGAACGATCATCTCCTATGCCACTTTTTAATTAAACACCAAAAAAAACCTAAAAATCAACGTCTCAAATGTGAGTTAAAATATTAGTTTTGTTAGGGGAAAGCCGTTGGTGTTGGCTAGATTCATTATGAACCTAGCAAGTCTCATATTTGTAGGGGTGAAGGTAATTTTAGTTTGATTGTTCGATGGATAGCCTTTATTTCTTTTAAAATGTTGTATTTGTATCAGGTAGAGGTTGAAGTCTGGATTCCCTCAGAAATAAGAGATTGTTTTCTTTCCAGAATATTATTTAGCTTCACGATTTATACTAATTGTATTACTACCAATATTACATGCATTCCTAGAATATTAAATTTGTGTGTTTACTTAAAAATGAAATGGTCTTCTCTCATCTTCTGCATCAAGCACTCAGTGAGCCCATCTGCTTTTTCCTTTGGTCAGGGACACTTGCTGAGGAGTTCTACCCTTACAATATCCAGGAAAATTACAATCTAGGAAAACAACTTTGTACTTTAGACCATCAGGAATGTCATAATACTTCAACTGGCTTTCTTCCTTTGAAAGGGAGGCTGGTTGGATTCTATAGGCTTAAATTACACGATACATCTTAGATTCACTCTGGTTTAAGTTGAGAGAAATCACTTGAGAAACATACCTGATCCTAGTGACTCCAGATAAGCAATGAAAACACCACCACCTGTCTACAAAGCAAGATAAATCCACAACGCAGATTATCACTCTATCAGCCCACTCCTATTCATCAGCAGTGATGAAAGGCAGTTGATACCGACTGTGTGATCAAGCTGCAGTTATTCACCAACCTCCCTGCTGATACTCAGATTGGATTCTCTGGACAACATATCCCTAGTACCCAAGGCAGTATATCAAGGCAGCATTCAACCTAGCGTAGCAGCAAGGAATCCTGTGCAAAATTTTATACAATGAGCATCAGGTGGAAAACTCTCCAGAGTCTGCATTCATACCTGGCACAAAAGAAACCTGCCAAGTTTCAAAACCTTCTTAAGTGTTTTTGAAGCTGCACCCATCGAGGCAAGTGGGGCGCATTCCATCACATTCCTGATTTGTGCCTTGTAGATGGTGGATGGGTTCTGGGGTGTCAAGAGGTCAGTTATTGCAATATTACTAGCCAGTGACCTGCACTTATAGCCACAGTATTTATACGATGAGTCCAGCTGAGTTCCTGGTCCCTGATAACTCCAGAATGTTGATAAGAGGGGATTCAGTGATGGTAACACCACTGAATGTTAGATTCTCCTTTATTGGATACGGTCATTACCTGGCATTTGTGTGACACCAATGTTACTCGTCAGTCCAAGCCTGGATATTGTCCAGATCTTGCTGCATTTGAACATGGACTGCTTCAGTATCTGAGGAGTTGCGAGTGGTGCCGAGTAGTGTGCAAGCATCAGTGAAAATCCCCACTTCAGATCTTATGTTAGAGGCTCAGTCATCGATTACTCAGCTGAGACGATCGGGCCCAAGACAGTACCGAGGAACTCTTGCAAAGATGTTCGAAAACAGAGACAACTTTATTTGGCTTGTATGAATTTCAGCAAAGCCTTTGACAAGGGGAGGCAATGGCATAGTGGTATTATCGCTGGGCTGTTAATCCAGAGACCCAGATAACTTTTTGGGGACCCAGGGTCGAATCCCACCACAGCAGATGGTGGAATTTGAATTCAATAAAATATCTGGAATTAAGAATCTAACAATGGCCATGAAGCCATTGCAATTGTTGGGGAAAAAACACATCTGGTTCATTTACGTCCTTTGGGGAAGGAAGATGCCACCCTTACCTGGTCTGGCCTACATGTGACTCTAGACCCACAGCAATGTGGTTGACTTATAACTGCCCTCTAGGCAATTAGGGATGGACAATAAATGCTGCCTGGTCAGCGACGCCCTCATCCCGTGAATGAATAAAGAAGGTTCCACATGGGAAACTGATGAAGGTAAAAATTCACGGGATCCAGGAAAACTCGACTAGTTGGATCCAAAATTTGTTTAGTGATAGTAGGGGCAAGGTGTTGGTAGAAGACTGCTTGTGAGATTGCAGCCCAGTATGAGGGGGTATATCTTAGGGATCAGTGCTGGGTCCTTTATTGCTTGTGATTTATATAAACAACATAGATGAGAATGTGGGGTGTGGGGATGAAGACAATAAGAAAGATTGCAGATGACACAAAGATTAGGCAGGTAGTTGATAGTGAAGACAAAGGCTTTTGGTTACAGGAGGATATAAACAGATTGGTCATATCAGTGGCAGATGGAATTTAACCCTGATAAATGTGAGGTGATGTATTTTGGAAGGAAAAACAAGACAAGGGAGTTCAGAATGAACGACACAACACTAGGAAGCTCAAAGGAACATAAAAATCTTGGGGTGCTTGGCCACAGGACAGGTTAATGGAGTAGTTAAGGCATAAAGGATGCTTGCTTTTATCAATCATGGCACAGGTTATAAAAGCAGGGAGATCATGTTGGAGCTGTAAAGAACTTTGGTTAGGTCACAGCTGGAGTACTGTGTGCAGTTCTGGTCACCATAATATAGGAAGGATGTGACTGCAATGGAGATTCATCAGGCTATTGCGTGGGATGGAGAGTTTCAGCTATGAAGAGAAGCTAGATAAGCTCAGGTTGTTTTCTTTGGAGCAGAGAAGGTGGAGGGGGGGAATCCTGATAAAGGTGTATAACATAACAAGTGGACTAGACAATAGGAAGTAGATGTTTCCCCCTTAGTTGAAGGTCAATAACAAGGGATCATGGTTTTAATGTGAAAGGCAGGTGTTTTATAGGGGATCTGAGGAAAAATGTTTTCACCAAATGTATTGGGGGTCTGGAATGCACAGCTTGGGCAGGTGGTTGTGACAGGAAATCTCAACCTTTTCAACTGTCATCCAAATACTTTTTAAGAGTATAATATTCAAGGCTTTGGGCTGTGCGGGAAAGTGGGACTAGTGTAAGCAGTAGAGTATTTTTGTCAGTGCAAACTGGGTGAGTGAAGGGCCTCTTTTGAACTGTATGTTTTTAAAATCCACACAGGAATTTTCCACAGCCAATGAATTGTATTCCATGGCTAATCAAATGCATTTTCAGTCATCTCTAGCCTGTATGTCGTTTTTTGAAAAGCAGAATAGCCTGTTTTACTTAAAAGTTCAATATGTCCCTATGATCTGGTTGTCATGACACTTTCCCCACACTATGAATGGAATGAGATTCAATGTTGTTTCATTACAAAAGGACATAAAAGAATTAAATATAGAACAGCTAGCACACACACACACATTTATTCTCATAGTCTTGATCAATATTCTCTTTTCAGTTCTAAGCATGTCTCAATTCAGGACAGGTGTCAGCAATTACACTTGGTTTCTCAGGGATATGGATAATTTTTAGATGTTAGAGGAACAAACTGAAATGAAATAACTTGGTGTTCCATGTCTTAAATTGTTCTACAAAAGTTAACAGGTTGTGGTCAGCAGTGACATGGTCTTTCTGCATTCATTTCAGACATATATTTCAAAGTGTTTGAGAAACATTGATTATTCAAGGGGCTCCCTCTCTACTGTTGCATCTCATTTCTAATGCTCGTTTCATTTTTTGGGGAAGTATCCAAGCAGTTTCTTCTACAGCTGTTCAGTGTCCTCAACCTCAGCAGGCTCCCTGGAGACCACAAGAATGCTATTAGTTTTGTCCTCTCAAGGGCACTGTCATGCAGCAGATCAATCCTGCCCACAGGCAAATTGTGGGCGACTCCCACAGTCACCTATTTCTGACTTATGGTGGCATTCCTTTACTAAAGGGGAATGGGCATATACTCTCCCTCAATCGCTTTTACTATAGTTTGGCATTTACTGCACTCTGGTGAGGTGCCCATGCCTTTTCCCAGCAGTAGTATGTGGCTGGCCCCAGCATCATTACAGGCTTACTCACCTCATCACGGGGAAAGGTGACCACCCTTCCCTCAGATTCAAAAATTCCAGTAACTGTCAGGAATTCATTTAACCTTATCCATACTAAGCTTCGTAACCACAGAGGGAAGAGTGCCAAGGTCTCTAAGTGACTCCCATTCTATACACAGGGTGTATATGCCCTGATAAATCTCACTAGTTTTTCCTGTAGCCTCCAATTGCTTGTCAGTTTGTCAGTTCAAACACACAGACATCGTGGCCTCACTCTTCATCTCAGCTGCACACTGTCTGTCTTGAGGAGGGCCCTTCATTTCTCTCTCTCCCATTTGGGTGTCAATTCCCAATCATGGTCTTTCCCTCTATCCTGTCCAATTGGTTGGGGCGACTATACAAGGCTCTCTTTTGGAACAGGAGTTTGTGGATCAGCAGATAATCAGACAGGCGTTCTTATTGGAGATAAAAGGTACTGCAGATGCTGGAGAATCCGAGATAACAAGCATGGGGCTGGATGAACACAGCAGGTCAAGCAGCATCATAGGAGCAGGAAAACTTGACGTTTCGGGCCTAGACCCTTCATCAGAAAAATCAAGGCGTTCTTATTGGGAAGGGCAGAGTTTTAAACTCAAGGAGAACTACTTCAGAGATTTTTGAAAGTGGCTTTGGTTTTAAATGCTCACATTCACTAGTCAAAAGCATATTGCTGAAGCCTTTAGAATTCCAGGTACATCTGAACAGAACATTTCCAGAGGGTACAGGATTTCCGATGGGTACAAGGTTGCACTTGCTGGTGAAAACACCATTGACTATGAGGCAGCAAGAGGGAATAAACCTGTGAGATTTCCATTCAAGTGTACTCTGCAATACGAAGAACCCTGATGGATTGACTGGTTGAACTGTCAAGCTAACACCTGAAAGGGCTAAAGAAGGCTTCCAAGCTTTGCCTCATCAAATTTAGGGATTATTTAATTATTTTAAATTATTATGCTCAGACAGAGCTCTGGTACAGGTGGGACCTTCAACCCAGGCCTCCTGCCTCAGGGGCTGGGACACTACCATCCACCAGAAGAGTCCTTTTAGGGTTTAGTTAAGGGAACATCAAAACTAGGAACAGGGATAGGCCATTAGGTCATTCAATCCTGCTCCAGCGTTCCATATGACCATAGCTGATCCTCTATGTCAATGACATATTCTCACTTTTTCCCCATAGGCCTTAATGCCTTTAAAATCCAAAAAAATGCATTAATCTCTTTCTTGAATATATTCAATGATTTGGTCTCCATAGCCTTCCATGGCTCAGAATTTCAGATTCATTACCATTTAATAAAAAAAAAATTCCTTTACTTCACTGCTGAGTGGCCTACCCTGTATCCTGTGACTCCTGGTTCTAAACTCCCCAAACAAGGGAAACTCCTCCCTGTATCTAGTCTGTCCAGCTCTGTTACAACTTTTGACATTTCAACCAGATCCCCTCTGATTCTTCTAAACTCTAGTAAAAATGGCTTCAGTTGAAACAATCTCTCCTCACAGGACAGTCCTGCCACTCCCCATATCAGTCTAGTGAACACCCTGAATGACAAGTATATCGTTTTTATAAAAATAGATGGTGAGTACCAAGTTGCACGCAATATTCCAAGTGTGGTCTTACCAAAGCCCTGTATAACAGCAGTAAGGCATGTCTGCTTGTGAACTCAAGCCTTCTTGCAATGAAGGTTAATATATCATTTGCTTTCCTAAATGCCAGCTGCACATGCTTGTCTACTTCCATTGACCAGTTTACAAAGGACACTCAGATCCCTTTGTACATCCATATTTCCCAATATATCACCGTTTAAATGAAACTCTTCTTTTTGGTTCTTCACATCAAAATGTATAATTTCACATTCATGCTGTTGTGTTTGCCCGCTCACAACTTATTGAAATCACCTTAAGGCCTCCTTGCATCCTCCTCACAACTCTCAATCCTGTCCAGTTTTGTCTATGCAGCAAACTTGGAAACGTAACATTTAATTCCCTCATTCAGGTAATTTATATGTTGTGAAATGCTGGGGCCTAAACACTGATCCATACAGCACCCCACAAGTCACTGCCTACCAACTGGAAAAGAACTCATTCATTCCCACATTTTCTGATGAAGGGTCTAGGCCCGAAATATCAAGCTTTCCTGCTCCTGTGATGCTGCTTGGCCTGCTGTGTTCATCCAGCTCCACACCTTGTTATCGCGGATTCTCCAGCATCTGCAGTTCCTATTATCTCATTTATTCCCACACCATTTCTTGTCAACCATTTCTCAACTCTTCTCAATATACTATCCCCACACCATGTGCTTTAATTTTGCCAACTAACCTCTTATGTGGGACCTTATCAAAAGTCTTCTGAAAATTCAAATACACTCTCAAAAAAAGCTCCAGTAGATTTGCTTAGCAGCATTTGTTTTTCATAAACCCATGCTGAAGGCAAGAGGAGAAAGATGTGAAAGGGACCTGAAGGGCAATTTTTCCAGGGGATGGTTCATAAATGGAATGAACTGCCACAGCAGGTACAGTTATAACGTTTAAGAGACATTTGTATGGGAGCATGAATAGGAAAGGTTTAGAAAGAAATTGGCCAAGTGCAGTCAAAGGGAGCTAACTTAGATGGCATGGACAAGTTGAACCTAAGGGTCTGTTTCCATGCTGGATGACTCATGATTTCCAAGTACTTCATCATCTTCATTTTTATAATAAAGTCTAGTATTTTCCCCACCACTGATGATAGGCTAACAGGTATGTGAGTCTGCTTTTCCTCCAATCCCCTTTGCAAATAGTGAGGTTACATTTGCCACCCTCCAAATCTGTCAGCATTGCTCCAGAGAATTTTAGAAGATGACCACAATTGCACCCAGTATTTCCAGGGTTATATCATTTACCTATCTGGAATGAAGACCATCAGAACCTGCTGATTCATCAGCCTTTAACCCCATGAAGTTCCCAGCACTATTTTCTTACTAATACTGATTTCTTCAATTCCACTCTCTCACTAGGTCCTTGGTTCCCTAATATTTCTAGGACGTTGTCTGTGCCTTCTTTTGAGAAGGCAGAACCAAAGTATGTCTTCAATTTCTTTCTTTGTTCTTTGTTACCCATTATAATTTCCCCAGCTTCTTTCTGTAAGAGGCCTTCAGTTCTCTTTACATGTTTACGGAATCTTGAGTTTTTACTATCCTCTTTAGTTTTATTCTCATACTATGTTTCCCCCCTCAATCAACCTTTATTATTCTCTTTTACTGAATTCTAAAATGCTCCCAATCCTTGGGCTTGCTGCTTTTCCTGGAAATTTTATGTGTCTCCTCTTTGAATCTAATTTCTCTTATAAGCCAAGCTTGAGCCACCTTTCTAGTTTTATTTTTTGTGTCAGACAAGAATGGTTAATTGTTGTAATCCATGCAGACGTTTGTTAAATATTACCTATTGCCTATCCTCTGTCAGCCCTTTCATAAAGGTTCCCTAATCCATCCTTGCCAACTTGTCTCTCAAACCTTCTTAAATCCCTTGATTTATTTTCTGGATTTGAATACTTTCTCATTGCACAGTATCCAGTCTGGAATAGCCTATTCTCTGGTCGGTTCCTAAGACTGGATTGCCTCAGTCGTCAAGTCTGAGCTAGTGGCATATTTAAGAGACAGAAACTTCCTATCCTTCCTTGTCCTGAAATTCTCCTCGTCCTTTCTGAGCCACTTCCTCTCTTTCTCATTCCCATTTCTTTAGATTTTCTGCTCAAATTTTAATCCATCGTTATTCTATTCATTTCACCTTCTCCTCCTTCTAAAAACGGACCAACCTATCTTACTTAAAATTTCAATATGTCTGCAGGTAATGTGAAGATCTTGTGCATTATTATAACTATGGTAGCGTTAACTCTAGCACTTGAGCAGTGCATTTGGAGATTCAGCGTTTTACAGATCAATCAAAAGGAGTCACTGTTTTCCGGGCAACTTCTTTTCAGCTATCACAAAGATAGCTTTTTACCTGAAAGTGCAGAGATGTCTTGTAGATGCTTTCAGCTGTAACCTTCACAGCACACTCGAGCCCAATAACATGTGAGCACATGACCAACCCACCATCCTACCTGTAGATGGTTTCTAACCCTTTCTGCTCTTTCTAACCCTATATTCCCGGGAGGGGTGAACACAGATGTATCTTTAGCTCAAACTGCTTTCTCTTCAGCTCATATTATGCCCGTCTCTCAGAAGATGGGCCAAGTTTTTGTATTATGTTGCTTCCTTTGAAAAGAGTGTTTCTCTGAAATTCCTTGACACCCTTCTACATGCAAATTCCAAGGTGTCTCTCGAGACCGAGTGCAATCCACACAAGTATTTTCCAGTCACCGTAACCCATCCTTAGACATCTCTCGCTAATAGGGGTAACAAGCATGGGGCTGGATGAACACAGCAGGTCAAGCAGCATCATAGCAGCAGGAAAACTTGACGTTTCGGGCCTATACCCTTCATCAGAAAATAGGGCTAATAGGGCCTTCTTTAAAAAAAAAGAGAACAACCTATCTTACTTAAAATTTCAATATGTTCACAGGTAATTTAGGGCTCTTACCCAGTATTATAACACAAAAAACGCTTCTAAAAAAAGTGGTCATATGGTTGTAAGGTTTTACACAAATTAGAATTTTTCAGCTTCGTTTTTGGCCAACAATCAGCTTTGCGAATTTATACTACAATGTCAATGCAGGAAAACTCATGCAAATTTAATAGTAATTCACACTTGAGGAATACTTAAATGAACACAAATCATGTCTTTGCACCACTTCAAATGCTTTTCCCTTTAATGACTTTGATTGCAGTATGCACTGCCCCTTTGTGGTTTTATTCCGTACATACACTTACAGCTCACTGCAATACAGATGCCCACTATTTAAACAAAAAGTTGGTGGTACAAATTTGAATCCGTCATAAATATCATCCTAGGATCACAGGCACTTCCTGTCTCATGTCTTCCTAAACATATCTTGTCTCAAAAATTCAATATTGTTTTAAAAATCCTCTGTCTGGTTTGTTTCACCAAACAAGTATTTTCCTCAATGTTCACATATGTATACTTCCAGTTTATGTTCTGCTCTGTTCAGGAATCCAAACTAAAAAAAAAAGGGGGGGCCTACTATGAACATCAGCTCAAATATACAGACAGAATGAGGCTGAAAATAAAACACACAAAGAGGAGAAATGACAAAGAAAATAAGCATGGAAGATACAATACAAGAATAAATTTGTGAATAATCTATAGGGATTTCATAAGATGGTCATGAATGCTCAATAGTTAAATATATATAAGGATGAAATATATATTTTGTGTCTCAGGGTATCGGGGTAAAATGGAGCAAAGTGGAATTGAAACAGAAAATTGGCCATAACTGTATTGAATGGTGCAACAGGCTTGAAGGCTAATTGATCAGCCATTTTTTCGTGAGATTTCTGCACTCTTTCAAATTTGGTAATAATGTGGGAAAATGTATGGTTATACACTTTGGCAGGAAAAATAGAAAGGTTGAACATTATTTAAAACAGGGAAATAGATAACAGGGAAGTCAAATGGATTTATGTCGCCTTTATTACAATGGGAATGGGGTATAAAAATAGGGAGGTCTTGCTAAAACTATATTTGACACTAGTCAGGCCACATCTGAAATATTGTGAATAGTTTTGGTTCCTTATCTTTCATAGAATCCCTTCAGTGTGGAAGCAGGCCCTTCGGCCCAACAAGTCCACACCGACCCAGACCCATCCCCCTATAACCCACCGAATCTAAACATCCCTGAACACTATGGGCAATTTAGCACGGCTAATCCATCTAGCCTGCACATCTTTGGACTGTGGGAGGAAACCCACGTCGACACAGGGAGAACGTGCAAACTCCACATAGACAGTTGCCCGAGGGGTACCCAAGGTACACTGACATTGGAGGCAGTTCAGAGAACGTTCATTATGTTGATTAATCGCAATTAACATTTTGGATCCAGTTATCCTTCTTCAGAATACTTTCAGTTCTGAAGAAGGGTCACTGGACCAAAATGTTAACTCAGATTTCTCTCCACAGATGCTGCCAGACCTGCTGAGTTTTTCCAGCAATTTCCGTTTTTGTTTCTGATTTTCTAATGGGGAGAGGTTGAGTAGGTTGGGCCTGTACTCACTGGGTTTAGAAGAATCAGGAGTGACCTCATTGAAACATATAATATTCTTAGGGAGCTTGACAGGATACCTTGAGGAGTATAGAACGAGGGGGATTAATCTACGAATAAAGGGTCACCCATCTAAGACAGAGTGAGAAGAATTTCTTCTGAGGGTAGTGAATCGATGGAATTCTTAACTGCAGAAGTTTGTCAAAGCTGGGTCAATACGTGTTTAAGGTTCAGATAGACAGATTTTTAATCTGTAAGGGAATCACAAGGGTTTTGGGAAAAGTAGGAAGGATTATCAGATCGGCCATGATCTCATTCAATGGTGAATCAGACTCAAATCAATTGAGTGGCCTACTTCTGCTTCTACATCTTATGGTGCAATGGTTTTGGTTGTAAAGTTGTTACTACTGGTATGTCATACCACTGAAATTGTCTATTCTGTCAGTAAGAATTTAAGAAGAATCATTATTTAAATGGTGAGAGTGAGCGTGCAGAGTTGTGAGATGCAGAAGGATCTGGGTGTCCCAGTACAAGAAGCACAAAAGGCAAGTATGCAGGTATAGGAAGGAATTAGGAAAGTTTATAGAATGTTATTGATTATTGCAAGAGAAATTGAATAAGAAAGGAGGGACACTTTGCTTCAGTTATTCAGAGCATTGGTGACACCACATCTGGAACACTGTGTAGAAGAGTTAGTCAACTTATTTATGGAAGAATGTAAATGTGTTAGAAGTAGTTCAGAGAAGGCCTATTTGACGATTACCTGGAATGGACAGGTTGCCTTACGTATAGATGCTGGACATTTAGGCTTCTATTTTCAGGAGTTTAAAAGAGTAAAGGCAACTTAACTGAAACCCATGAAATGCTGAGCAGTCTTGACTATGTGGATATAGAAAGGATGTTTCCTCATGTGGGAGCATCTAGAACTTAGGATCACTGTTTAAAAATAAGGAATTGTCCATTTCGGGCAGAGATGTGGAGTACTTTTTTGTCCTCAGAGAGTCAGTCTTTGGAACTCCTTTTCTCAAAAGGTGATGGTGCAAGATCTTTGAATATTTTAAGGCACAGGTACATAGATTCTAGATAGGTAAGACTGAGGAGTAATCAAATCAACTGTGATCTTACTAAATGGTGGAGGAGGCTAAAGGGGTGAAAGGGTCTATTCCTGCACCTAATTCAGATAGTCAGATGCTCTAAATTAATACCCTGCATAGTGTCTGTCCAGGAAGGGGACTTTGCAAAAACTACGGTAAAAGTCGGAGGTTCTCAGATAAAAGCAAAATACAGCATTTAACAAGTGCTAGCATAATGCACAACTGAAAACAATTGGTATAGCAGTATGCTTTTGGATTGAATAGTGCCATCCAGTGGCAGAAGGTCATCAATGCAGCTGGAGTCCCAGAACAGACCAGTTCTTGTCACAAGGTGGAGCATAGGAATTAAGAGTTCAGAAGTGACAAAATCAGCAGCAGAGTCAGGAGAAGAACCCCAAAGACAGGATAAAAAGGAGGGTAAGGTCCGAGGCCAGGAATAAGGCCTAGGGAATGGGATGAGTCCTGAGGCAGAGGCTGACATTGTTAAACAGTTAAACCAATTACATTAAAATGAAACAACATTAAAAGAATTAACTTTAAACGGGGACCTAATGCAACAAATGTGAGTGTGTCATACATCACCTTGACTTGGAAATATATTCTCAATCTTTAAGTGGTACTGCGTCAAATCCTCGAACTCCCGACCTAAAGGCATGGTGGTCTACTTACGACACATGGACTGACGTACTAGCAGACTTTGAAGAAGATATTAAGAACTCTCAATAAGGAACTTTCTCCCCATAGAGAAAGAAAGTCTGAGAAAATTGCACCACCCGTAGCTAAATGGTGAAGTTAAAGCAAACTGAAAGAAGCACTAAACACCTGTTACTGGTAGATCAGAAGACTGTTGCTTCTTAAAATATAACCAAAGAATAGCTTAAAAAAAACCTAATAGTGGATGAGAAAAATCTAGAAAAATGGTTAGATTCTCCCTTTTTGGAGATGTTAATTGCTTGGCACTTCTGCATTACAATGTTGCTTGCTATTTATCAGCCCAAGCTTGGATGTTATCTGGATATTGCTGCAAATCAACACAGACTGCTCCAATATTTGAGGAGTAGCGAATGATGCGAATATCGCCACTTCCAATCTGATGATGGAGTGAATGTCATTAATGCAACATTTGAAGATGGTTGGGCCTAGGATACTACCCTGAGGAACTCCTGCAGAGATGTCCTGGAGCTGAGACAACTGACCTCCAATAACCTTCTTCATTTGTGCCACGTATGACAACCGGCAGAGGGCTTTTCCTTTCCCTCCTTCCCTCCCTGCTGGCTTGATGTCAAAGGTGTCATTTTCACCACACCTCTGGATTTAAGGTCTTTTGCCTATGTTTGGGCCAAGGTTATTATAAGGGTAGGAGCTGAATGGCCCTGATGGAACCCAAACTGAACATCAGTGAGCTGGTTATTGCTGAACAAGTGCCCCTAATAGCATTTTCAGCAACCATTTGATCATCAGCAAAGAGACAGAGACAGAGTGTGGACTGATACATTGCGTGACAGATGGACAGAGATTCAAAAGCAGCTTTCAAAAATAAATGATGCTGCTGTAGCCACAGTACTTATATGGCTACTTGAGTTCAGTTTCCGATCAGTTGTAACACCCCCAGGATGTTGTCAGTGGGGTTTCCAAGATGGTAATGCCATCAAATGTCAAGGACAATGGTTAGATTGTCCTAGTTAGGAGATATGGATGAAGAGCAGGACCAATTGGATTGATTTTCAGAATTTGTACAGTTGTATTCCATTTTTGCATTATTTTCTCTTCTAAAATTGAAATACAGAGATTACTTGTACTGTCCACTGCCCTGCATAGATCAGCTAACTTGGGGATGGTTTCTCGCCCGAAATCGACCTGCAGTTAAAATTTGCTCCGCCATGGCACTGAAGTAACGGTGTTGCCAGTGGAAACTCAGTGAAGTTAGAGAAAGTACCTTCAAAATAGGTCATCAGGCCCACCAGCTTAAAAACAATACAATCCATTTGGCTTTCAGATACCTCTGGTTCCCCAAAATGCATACACTGGTAAATTGCAGCATGACATTTTGCTTGAAAGCAAACTTCCATTTAAAATCACAATGAAAGGTACGAATAATCAAAAACCAGGAAAGCATACTTCATAGCTGCCTGGATTTTTCTCAATTTTCCCTCAGTTCCCAACAATTCTAAGAATTTTTTTTATTACTTCCAAACAACCAACACTAAATATTTTAAATGGATCATAACTTTGACCGTGAATTATGTCCATATCTTCACATATCTACAGACATGCCCAAACCAATAAGTACTTAATAAAATAAGTTTTACAGTTGACAATTGGATCATTAAAACTAGGATCCCACAAGGTTTTAAAACATCTTTAAAATTCAGCATGTAGTTACTTCTAAAATCAAAATAATTAAATTAGCAATGACACTTAAAGAAATTATATCTCTCAAAACAAAAGCTGTGCAATATCGAATCTCACCTTTCTGCACGAAGCACACCACTATAATAAGGGTGATCCCAAGGCATCAGTTCCTGTAACATTAAGAAAGTACTATTAAACATTGCTATGTTGTATTCCATTAAGTTAAGATTACAACATGAGTAACACATTTGACAACTGTGTTTTATGATAGGGGAAAAATGGCTAAAAATGGTCATTCTTTAACAATTTATCCTCCCAAATATCAAGGTTTCCACCTCATCCACAGCAATTTATGAACTTTTTTTTCATGAATTTATCAATTTACTTTCAAATTTGTACATCATTGAAGCCTGATTTTACTTGGACTCACAGATAGCAGTAGCACTTCACTGTAGCTCCCTAGGAAGAAAAAAAAAACTGTTCACTTTACAAACTAATTGCTGAAGGCAAATGGATTTGAAGCCACAATTTTTGTTGGGGTTCCCACATCATCTCCAAAAGTTAGACATTGATGCTTCTTTCCAACATCTCCTTTTGGTAGAAGGCACAAAGGGGGCAAAATACTCAAAACAGGCTTTAAAATTCTTTCCATCCTGTACGATATTTCTCAGTAACAACCTAAGTACATTACCTGTGCGTTTCCTTTTCTTGTTTAGAGTTTCAGAATTGTCAAGGACATTTAAAGAAATAGAAAACAATTCTTTCATCAAGAGTGGCTTTGCTTGCCGGACATCACCCTGTTAAAAGGGGATGCCTCTATCTGCAATTACAGCCAATATGAATAACACAAGCATATTAGATAAGGATTCATCAGTCAAAGCAACAGCATCAGATAAGGCAAATAATAAACATTACAATAAAAGTAGCAAAAGCAAAATACTGTGGATGCTGAAACTCTGAACTAAAAACAGAAAATACTGAACACACTCAGTAGGTCAGACAGCTGGAAAGAGAAACAAGTCTAACTTTTCAGTTAGATAGTCATTTATCAGAAAGCTTATGAAAGTTACTGTCTTTAGCCCAACCATCCAAAAGATATGCATATGATCAGGCATCATTCATAATCTGGAAATGTATAACATTTTATATGGTGGGCTTCACCGGCAGTTATTTAGTACTTAATGTTGCAATTTTGATCTAAATTCAATTTTTATTTTAAGCTAAAAACAGCTCAGGCACAAACCTTAGCCACAAGAGCGAGGCTCCATTCTTTATTGTCGCTCAGGATTTTTAAATAATCAATTTTTAATTGAGTATTTGCGTGGCCATGCATAAGAAACTGTAGTAGATTCTGTTCCTGTTGTAGGTTGCATCTTAGTGTTGGATAAATCAGATTTTTTTGTTTACAGCTTTCTCAGATTCTACATTCTTTGTCTTTTGTAGACTGCTACATGGTTTAAAATACACTTAAAATACACTAACTAAATTCAATATTAACCATTCAATGATCTTAAGCATCCCTTCAGATCTCCAATTATACAATTTTCTAATACATATAGCACATGGAATCTTCATGTACTTTTTCAATGAACAAATCCATCCCAGTTGTACAAACATTTCTTGAATGTTCTCATTAAACTTGTGAGTCATTATCACTGTGGTTCTATTTTTCTCTTTTGTCTGCTTTCTTATCACCTTAAGAGCGCTATTCATACTTATGAAGGTTGTTACATGTTACATCTTTGATTCTTAACTAGTTTCCCACAGGAACAGAAATACATGTCATCACTGCTAATGTTTTGGTTTCATTTCCCATCATGCTTTGAGAAAGTCATCATAGCTACATTCATCTTTTCTAAGGTATTAGTGTGCATTTAAATATCAATCTAAAAGTGATCGTCTCATTATGTAAAGGCTGATTCTTTTAAACAACAATATAGCAGTTTCCAAACAATTGCTCAATAGTATGCAAGTTAAAAATGGCAGAAGACAGAGAGATATTGCTGAGGTTTTTTCATCTTGCACTCATCAGGACAAAGGCAAGAATGTCAAATTCCAAACAATCAACAATTCAAAGAGAAAATAAGTGCCATTGGTTGGCAAAGTCAACTCCTGTTGGCCAACATTTTACCATGAAGAAAACAACAATATGCTTTGATAATTGTTCAGCAAGTGCTATCCAATCACAAGTACACTATTAGCTGCATTATCAACCAATTTAAGATAAACAGTCAAACTCATAACACTAGCTAGAAGCAACAAACATTCACATGCAGGGACAGTTTGCTGTGAACAACAGGAATACGTTCGACTCTGATGTCTTTTCTGAGTTACCTGGGAGCTCAAGAAACCTTTTAATTCCCCTTTGATTTCTCCTTAGAAACAGCTCAACCAGCATCCACTTCCTAATCAATCAGCAGCCTTGTAGCTTATGGTATAAATTGTGATTATAATCTCGCATTCTTCCATTTGTCTCTAAGTCCGAGACAAAAAATTCCAGCAATATCTCTCTCTTCAGTAATACGATCAGTTTTCTTGCTGTCTGCTGGCATTGTGCTTTGCTGAGAAAGTTTACCATGTCATATATCGGGCATTGTGGCAGTTTTACTCAACAAAAAGACAGCGTCTTACAATAATGGCCTTGCACAACAGTAACCTGCCTTTGACAGCACCTCCATACCCACAACTTCTGCTGTCTAGAAGGAGAAATGCAGAAGCAGCACAGAACACCAGCACCTGAACAACACCCTGACTTTAACCGTATTGTTGTTTCATTGACACTGGGGCAAAATTCTGGAACTCCGTTCCTAATAGTACTGTGGATGTCACTATACTCCAGTGTTACAGCAGCACATTACAACAGGTCACCACCACATTCTCCAGGGAAATTAGGAATAGGCAAAAAAATGCTGGCCTAGCCAGCAGCACCAATATGCCAGAAATGAATGAATAGAGAAAACGTAATAAATCACAAGCTACTTAAACACTTTTATCACAAGTCCCAGATGTTCAGGCAAAACTCCTGTCAAAAATAACAGAAAATACACATGCAGCACTGATTAAGAACATCTATGTGCAATATTGCTACGTGAGGCATATTTCTAGGCCAGAGTCTTGCCACATCTTAACTGGCATTTTTTTTTTAACAACTTTATTGAACTTGGACAGCAATTTTGTATTCACTTTTTTGTTTTATCCAACAACATGGACACAAACCTCAACTTTTAAACCAACACTGCCCTCTTTCTTAACTTCATAACTGTGACCATTGTTAGACATAATCAGGTTGTTTGCAGTGATACCCAAGAAACTGGAGCAGCCTCAGCATCTGTTAAAGGTTAGTGCTCAATTCTGGATCAACTCTTTACTTATTGGCTTTCTAGTATTCTATAAGGAGAGACTAGATAGGCTGGGACTCTTTTCACTGGAGCTTAGGAGGTCAAGGGGTAACCTCAGAGTGGTTTATAAAATCATGAGGGGCATAGATAAGGTGAATAGCAAAGGACTTTTCCCTAGGGTGGGGGAGTTCAAAACTAGGGGGCATATTCTTAAGATGAAAGGAGAAAGATTTAAAATGGATCTGTGGGGCAACATCTTCACACAGAGGATAGTTCATATGTGGAATATACTGCTAGAGGAAGTGGTAGGTGCAGGTACAGCTACAACCTTTAAAAGACATTTTAACAGGTTCATGGAAAGGAGATGTTGAGAGGGATATGGGCCAAATGCAGGCAAATGGGCCTAGTCTAGTTTGGGAAACTTGGTCGGCACGGACAAGCAGGACTGAAGGGTCTGTTTCCGTACTGTATGACTCTACAACTATGAAGTCTAATTGTTCCTGATTAGTAGTTGAGTTTCATTGATAGAAACTATAATTGTTCTAACTACTAACACTAGGGAGACACAGACAAAGAGAGAATCACTAAATCAGAAATTTACAGCATGGAAGGTGGAGATTCCAGTCATTGTATCCCTACCAAACGATCCAACTTATTTCCACCTTCCAACGCTTGGCCAAAAGCCTTGTAGGTTCCAGTACTTCGAATGCATATCCTGGTCCACCGGACCCAAAACGTTAACTCTGTTTTTCCCTTCACAGCTGCTGCCAGACCTGCTGAGCTTTTCCAGCAACTTTGTTTCTCCTCATGGTCTACTAAACAGCTGGTATTTCTACCATAGGGCTGAAACATGGACAACATATAGGAGGCACCTCAAAGCCCTGGATTCATTATCAACATGGCCTGTGGGAGATCCTACATAACAAGCAAAGGAATAGCCACATTAGCATCAGTGACTTCTCAAGCAGGCACCATAAAACATCAAGACTGCAATTTTAAAAAAAATCATAGATTCCCTAGAATGCAGATAGAGGACATTGGGACAATCGAGTCTGCATCGATCCTCCAGAGAGGTCCCAGCCAGGCCCACTCCACCCGAGTAAACCTGTATTTACCACGGTTAATCCACCGAGACTGCACAAACCTTGGCACCACAACCAATCCACCTAACCTGCGCATCTTTGGACTGTGCGAGAAAACCAGAGCACCTGGTGGAAACCCACACAGACATGGGGAGAACGGGCAAATTCCATAGATCTTGTGCCATCAGTTTCATTTGAGTTGATCATATAATCTGGATGTCAGATTCCAGGCATCCAATCCAGGTGTTCTGCTTCCAGTGCAGTCAGGATAGATGCACAAAAGGAGGACAGAAGAACTTCAAGGATGTGATGAAAGTCAATATGAATAAATGCAACCTTGACATCAATTCCTGGGAGACCATTTTACTGGACTGAATAGTGATGTTAGCTCCCTCTTCAATTTGCTGTAATAAATGTTATTTGCCACAACAATCAATTGAAATTATGCCACCAACAGTGTGAAATTGTGTGTTCAGGTATCTAACTGAACAAATAGTACACTTTGTTTGTCTTTAATCTAATACCTATTCCCTGCATTAAGGCTTAAAACCATTTCTCCAGCCAACCCCCTCCCCTACCACCCAGAGTATAATTCTCTGATTTGGGAAATTTGGAGCTGGTTAGTTTAATCAATTAAGTTAAACCCAGTTAATTAACTCGACTGCTGCAAGTCTCTTTAAGTTCCTCAGTTATCCAGCAATTTCTCGGCCAGGTACCTACCACTTTTGACACAAAAATTTATTAGCATCTTGGGGTTACAATACCTTCTACAGCCATATTCTACTGTTTACTTTTCCAATCAAAGGCAAAAACAAGGAAGACCACAGTGTTAATAATTTATTCAAGTGGTAAGAGAAAAGACTTACAGAACATCTTGGATTTAATTTTTTCTTCATTTCTTGCATTAAACTAAAATCTTTTTCACTTCTGGAAAACAAAAAGTGGCCGATATGAATCCCAGTGGATTTAGATGTTGGTAAAAGATACACACAAAACAATGAACAGACATAAAAATCAAGGTTAACAGAACAATAACTTGCACTCATATAGTATACTTAACATCTTAAAACATCCTGTTGCACCTTACCAGTGCATTTTCAATAAATATTGGCACTAAGTAACCAAAAAGGTTGACCAAATAAATAGGATTTAAAAGGTTGGACAGAGAAAGGCAAAGACCTTGGCATGTAAAGACACAGGAACCAAATAACGAAGCGACTAAAGTTGCAAGATATTAATAAAACTAAGGACATAAGATGTACGAGCGTAAGTATTTGTAACAATCTTCTGTGCTCCAGCGACTAAGAGAGTGGACGATCCATTTCTGCATCATTTGATTCACTTATGACAAAAAAAAATTTGAAGGCACTACATACTGCAAAGACTACAGGATCTGACAACATCCTGACAATAGTGCTAAAGAATTGCGCCTCAGAATTTGCCATTTCCCCAGCAAAGCTGTTTCAGTACAACTACAACACTGGCATCTACTCAATAATATGGAAATTGTCCAGTTATGTCTTGTACATGAAAAGCAGAACAAACTCAAACCAATCAAATTACTGTCACATCAGTCTACTGTCGATCATCAGTAGAGTGATGGAAGTTGTCATCAACAGCACCAGTAAGCAATAATCTGCTCAATGATGCTCAGCGTGGCCTCCACCAGGGCCAGTCCGTTTGACCTGACGACAGCCTCAGTTCCAACACAGAGCAAAGTGCTGAATTCCAGAGTTGAGTCAAGAATGACTGCCTTTGAAATTCATGTCATACTTGACAGAGTGCAGCATCAGGAACCCTAGCACGAGATGAAAACTCTGTTGGTTAGGGTCAAACACAGCACAAAGGAAAATTGTGTGGCTGTTCAGTCATCTCACCTCCAGGATATCTCTGCAGGAATTCCACAGGGAATGTACTAGGTCCGACCATCTTCAGCTGTTTCTTCAATGACCTTCCATCCATAAGGTTAGAAATGAGGATGTACAGTGATGAATGTATAAATGTGCAACACCATTTGTGACTCCTCAGATACTGAAGCAGTCCATGTCCATGTCCAAATGCAGCAAGAGTAGGATGATATCCAGGGTGAGGCTGTTAAGTAACATTCACGCCAAACAAGTGGCATGCAATAATGAAGACAATCTCCAAGAAAGACTAACCATCACCACTGACCTTCAATAGGATTACTACAGCTGAAATCCCCATTACTAACATTTGGGGATTACCAATGACTAGAAACTGAGCTCCACCAGCCGTTTAAATACTGTGGCTACAACAAGACAGAGCTAGGAATCCTGCAGCGAGTAACTCATCTCCTGTCTCTGCATAGTCTATCCAACATCAACCAAGCACAAATCAGCCACATTTATGCCTATTGTGTTTCCTGTTAGCCAATCAGTTTTGCATCAAAGCTGCCTAGACTGCAAACAAGATAAATAAGCTCCAGATAGACTATTTTTTAAGAACCTGGTCTGTTTCTTTTTTAAAAAGTTGCCAATTTAAATCTTTCTCACCCAGCAGGGTTGTGGAGCTGGGAGCTGGGAGATGTGAGAGCGATCAGGAGGGGCCAAGTCCTGAAGGGATTTAAAAACAAGGATGCGAATTTTCAAATCAGACTGTTACCAGATCAGAAACCACTGCAGGTTACAAGCACAAAAGTGTGAATTGAGGTTGGTATGTGTCCTAATACAGACAAGGATGGTAAATGGCATTTTGGCAAATGTACAAGGCATTAGTGAGACTGCACCTGGAGTACTGCATACAATTTTGGTCCCCTTATTTGAGGACGGATCCAGTTGTATTGTAGGCAGTTCAGAGGAGTTTCATTAGATTAATTCCACAGATGAGTAGTTTGTCTTTTGAAGACACAGTGAGCAGTTTAGGCCTATACTCTTTACAGATTAGAAGAATGGGAGGAGATTGAATTGAGATATATAATATGCTAATGGATTGCCAAAGTAGATGTAAAAAGATATGTTTACTCATGTGGGACAATCTAGAACAAGAGGTCATAGTTTTAGTTTTAAATCTGCTACCCCTTACCCTGATGAGGATGAGGATGAGGAGACATTTTCTCAAAGGGTTGTGACTCTTTGGAATTCACTGCCCCACAGTGTGGTCAATGCTTAGGACTTTGAGTAAATTTAAGGAGGAGATAGACAGATTTTTAATTAGTAATGGGTTGAAGGGTTCTGGGAAGGTGGCAGGAAAGTGGAGTTGAGGCCAAGATGTGATAAGCCGTATCAATCGTATCAACAGCAGAGTTGCCTACTCCTGGTTCTCACGCTACGTTCTGTTTGACAACAGTTACTAAATTCAGATTTAGATACTGGAGGCAAGCCAACAGAGTACTGTAATACTGTGGTTCAGTGTCATAAAAATAGGTAGTGAGAGCAATGCAGAGAGTGGCTAGAGTAAGGAGTTTGGGATTAAGCTTTGATCTACTTAATGTTCAACTGGAAGAAATTTCTTCTCAACCAATACTGGACACTGAAAAGGGACCATGACAAACCAGATACAGTGGAGGCATCATGTGAGATGATCATATTTCAGAGTTGGATAATATCAATGCACATTTAAAAGTCAAAGACAGCAGGTACTTTAAAATATACAGGAGTACCTAGAATAATCCTTAGCAGGCCCCAGGAGGAACAGTAACGCAAGTCTAAACATTTAGCAAGCACTACTAAAAATGGCAAAATGAGCAAATAACTTGGCAATTTATTAGTGATACAGTAACTTTAGCAGAGCAAAATTAAACAATGAAGTAAACTAATTGATGTCTCGGATTTAAGCCCAATAACCTTTGTTTTCAGTCCCATTCATACAAAAGACACATACAAACATGCAAACACAGTTATGAGATAAGTGTAAGAAAATAACAAAACTGGCCAGATTGCTTAAGTGGCTTTCATAACGTGTTGCTCCACAGACATAGATGATTTTTTTTTTAAGTTGATTTTCTGAAGATGTTGGTCAGGGCCATCTTTTCAGTTCACTCAGAGGAAGACAGTGATACTTATAACTTAGTCTCTATTATCTGAATTTCCAATTGCTGATAATGGGAGGTTATGCAGACAGCATTCAAATTTTCATGCTGTAGCATCAACAGCCAAAGTCCTCCTCACAGAAACCCAGTTCAAAGCTCTGACCTTTTCCTGTCAAACTAACTGTTTCCCCACAAGGTTCTCGTTACCATTCAGCATCTGCCATCTGTTTGGGCATAACACCTCTCCTAGACTTGCTCGAAACAATACCCAGCTACTGACTTTGTTAATGGCTAAACATTTGCTTTCTGGTTACACATACTGCTCTCCCCCCACCCCCGATTTCGAACAGTCTCTCAAACCTTTTGATCACAACCAATCTGCAACTGACTTCCAGGCCTGGCCTCGCAAACAAACAACAGCTTGACTGTTTTTTAAAAAAAACACAAGCTGCTGCTCACAGTCCAAAAGGTCATCTTCAGTTCAGAGTTCTCAATTCACAGCTCCAAACCAAATTAATAAAAGAATAAAAGAAAAGTATTGAAAAATCAACAAGTGTTCTAACACAGCAAATTTGCTACAAGAAATATGGTTATGAGAAATGAGGGACAAACTGGAGTTGTTGCTTGGTTTGCCGAGCTGACTGGTTTTCGCACAATCGTTTTGTCTCCCTTCTATGTCAGTGCAGTGTAGCCTCCTTTGAAGCGCTGTTGTTCTGTCCCGTTCTGAATTTATATATTCCGCTCTGTCATGGTGGGCAGGCTTGTTTCTGGTTTTGTACCATAGTGGTATGTAGACAGGGTCTATTTCAACATGCTGTTAATGCATTGATGGCTGAAAACCAAGCCTCCAGGAATTCTCACGCTTGTCTTTGTTTTACAGTACTAGGACAAGCAACTTTGGCCCAGTCAAATTGCTTTCCTTCTATGTCAGAGCGTATTGAAACGAGGGAGAGATGGCCGTGCCATTTTGCTGCGAGTTGGTGTTCATGTTTCCTGGTGGTGAGTTTCCTGCCTGCCTGTCCTCTGAAGTGTTTCTCGCAGTTGCGCAAATGTGATTCATAAAATATCATGCAGCAACTGCAAGAAACGCTACATAGGACAGACAGGCAGGAAACTCACCACCAGGAAACATGAACACCAACTCGCAGCA
>JAHRHZ010000264.1:28294151-28386755 GCA_024137785.1 Ginglymostoma cirratum
CAAGAATTCCTGGAAGACTGGTTTTCAACCACCAATGCAATAAACAAACATATTGAAACAGACCCCATCTACATACGACTACGGTACAAAACTGGAAACAAGCCTGTCCACTATGACAGACCAGACCATATAAATTCACAGTGGGACAGAACAACAGCACTTCAATGTCAGTGCTGTGTAGCCTCCAATGTCACTGAGAAGGGAGACAAAACGTCTGCATGAAAACCAGTTTACTCGGTAAACCAACCAACAACTCCAACTGCAACCTGAGCTACAGATCTTTGTTAAATCATTTAAGGAGAAACTGTAACACTTACATGATGCTTAACACACAAGAACAATTACAATGTGAAATCCATATGTCAAAGAGGCCGAAGCCTACCTTTTAGATAGTTTTTCCGACAATCTTGAGAGGAAATACATCACCGTTTCTGAAAGAGGAATAAAATTCCATCTAATAATGAGCATGAAGTTATAAATAAGAACATCACAACCATAATATGCATTACCTGGGTCCTTGGCCATTGTGCCTTTTAATGCTCTGTGTGCAAAGCTCTCATAACCAACTAAGAGCGCCAACTGGTTCCTACAAGCCAATAGTTGGTCCAAACACTGTAGCATTTCAGGGTTGGGGTACAAGAAGATCTTGTAAGCAGCTTCTCGCACCTGGAGATCATACACAGGAACACATCAGACATTTGGTGGGGGGGGGGGGAAAATATATTCACTCAGAGAAACAAAAATAATTTTTTCTTATAATACAAGGATTCTCCAAACTGCCTCTATTTTCCTTCCTCATCCCACTGGCCTTATGAATGAAAGCATCAAAGTATTAAATTTTACAGGCAAGAAGGTCAATGCAGTTAGTGGATGTCAACCTAGATGACAACATAGTTGTACAGCTTGCCTTTGCTCCATCAAAGAAAGATAAAAATCGGTAATTACTTTGCATGGGTGAGTCTAAAGCCCTTGGTGACAGTCCAGCCATTGTCAGTTTTTAAGAGTCCTTCCAAAATCAATGCCAGGAGGCTGCATGATGATATCGTAAGGCTGAGGCTACCACCACAAAGATTACACTTCTGTATTTCTGTAGGTCGTCATCTGAAAACGTATGCCATTATCTCTTCAAATACTTTTATATATAAGTGGCTTTCAAACCTTCTCAATAGCAGGTCACATGGATGATCTGCAAAGTTTTTACCCTGCCTACCTGTCCTATCTTACACACATTCACTCATTGCCATCAAAAAAATTCATTAGAATCAATAAGTAATAAGTAAATAAAGAATGACACTGCTTTTGATGAAACACTAATGAGATGATGTTGATTTCAAATTAGATAGCCTCAATCTCATGTTGGGCTCCATGTTTAGCTGATTCCTCCTCTGTTTTCAGTCCCACAAATGTTGATAACCATTTAATCATGTAGTTATGCTGTAACAGTTTAAAAAAAATGTTGCTTATAAAGCTACATCACTGCTGTGTGCACTTTCAACTTGCACTGCAGACACGTGATCTGATCTGGATTGTGGGAAGTGATGAATATAGAGATGTGGGCTCTGGATTGTTCTATGACTTGCCCTTGGTGGTGGAAATGCACATCAGTGCTGTCTATTTTGGACTATGCTCAGGCTACCTTTATGGAACAACAATTCAAGAACCACTGTAGAATGTCATATGATTTTAAATACAGGCAGATCTCCTGCAGCATAATGCAGCGAGACCTGGACAGTATCTTGGTTTGGGTTGACAAGTGATAAGTAACATTCATACAACATAAATGCAGGGCAATGACAATCTCCAACAAAACAGAATCCAAGAGAATCATCTCTTGACATTCGATATCATTGCCATCATGAAATACCTTACTTTCAACGTCCTGTGGGTCATCACTGACCGTAAACTGAACTGGACTAATCACATAAATACTAGAGCCACAGGGGCAGGTCAAAGGCTAGACATTCTGCAGCAAGCAACACACCCCCTGACTGCCCAAAGTCTGTCTCCAACTACAAGGCACAAGTCAGGAGTGTGATGGAATGGTTCCCTTTATCTGATGAGTGCAGCTCCAACAATACTCAAGAGACTTGACACTGTACAGGACAAAACAGCCCACTTGATTGGCACCACATCTACAAGCATCCATTCCTTCCACCACTGACGCTCAGCAGCTGCAGTATGTGCTATTAACAAGATGCACCGCAGAAATTCACCAAATATCCTTAAACAGCACCTTCCAATCCCAAAACTACTTCCATCTAGAAGGACAACAGTGGTTAGCAATTCAAGCACAATGTTAGCATTCATTTCAAGAGGGCTAGAATACAAGAGCAGAGATGTACTGCTCAGGCTGGTAAGACCCTGATTTGACTACATTTGGAATATTGAGAGCAGTTGTGGACTTCATATCGAAGAAAGGATGTGCTAGCTTTGGAGGGGACCCAGAGGAGATTTACCAGCATAATCCTGGGATCCGAATCATGTCCAGTAGTAAGGGAGCCAAGTTTTCAGCTTGTTTAATGATTTCAGGATGAGATATTAATTGAAGAAAATAGCACTGGGTTAATGCAGGAATTTTCTGAAAAGAAACCAATTACAGTTGTTCCAACTAAACAAGGAGCTTTAGCATAGAGACAGGTGTGACACTTTAATGAGATCTGTGTGCTGTGAAGTTGCTGTGGGGGTAAAAGGATCAAATCTTTGTTTCTGGCATTTGTCATAGAACAATTTCAAATGGTTCTTATATAGTGTAACATGGTTCAAGTCTTTCTTTTGTGTGGAATAATCATTTAAGTTTTTTTAAAAAAACCCATATTAGCAGCCTCTGTGAATTATTCATAAAAAATTATGGTCTATCAAACCAGGCCTCACTGTACAGTCTGATGTGTCTAGTATTACCATCAACTGGGATTATGTTGAATAGCTTGCAGGAACAGGTTTGACCACCAGTCAGCTCTGCAAAGCAATTTATTAAGTTTCAGAAACTCAATCAAATATCTTCAGCTTACCTAACTCCCAGATGAGTCTTTAAGTTAGGGTTCATGGAGCTGGGGCAGGGGTAATATATGAGCTAGAATGAATCTTTTAACAGATATGAAATAAGAATAGGGATAAACAGAGAATATTCAAATTGACAGGCTGTGACTATTGAAGTGCCATAAGGGTCAGTGCTGAGCCTCAGTTATTTACAGCCTATTGTAATGACCAAGACAAAGAGACTGAAAGTAATGTACCTAAATTTGCTTATGATAAGACTCGAGATTGTAAACTATGAGATCACAAAACAGCTTAAACGTAGGAAAGTTAAGCAAATGAACAACCTTATTCTACTTTAAAATTAAACATGGAGTAATTGATGAAGTGAAAGGTTATTCACTTTGATACTGAGAACAAATAAGCAGAATTTTTTATAAATCTGAGAGATGTTGGTGTTCATAGATTTGGGTCTAAGATAAACAAAGTTTGCATGCCGGTACACCATGGAAGCTAGGAAGGCAAATGGCATCTTACTGTTTATTGCAAAGGAAAAGGAGATTAGAGTACAAGAATAAGCAAGTCAAGCTACTATTGTGCAGGATTTTTTTGAGACCGTATTTGGAGCAGTGTGCAGTTTTGGATTCCATATTTAAGGAAGGATATAATTGCATTGGAAGCAATGCAGCAAAGGCTCACTCGATTGGTTCCTGGGTTGTCCAATGATGAGAGACTGAATAAACTGGGTATATATTCACTGGACTTCAGAAGAATGAGACCTCATTGAAGTATAAGATTCCAAAGACGACTGACAGGGCAGAGAGACCGATTGTTTTCCTTAGCTGCAGAGCTTAGAACAAGGGGGCAGGGTCTCGGAATAAGGACCCGATCATTCAAGCCTACGGTGAAGAGAAATTTCTTCACTCGGAATTGTAAATCTTTGGACTTCTTTACCCTACTTCTCTACTCCACTGAATACACTTAAGATGGATTGATTTTCGATTTCTCAGGTAATTAAGGATGTAGGGAGTGGGAAGATTTGTTGAAACAGATGATCAGCCATGGTTACATTGAATAACAGAGCAAGCCTGACAGGTAATATGATCTATTCTTAATGTATCTTATGTTTGTTAAAAAAGAATTTAAGTCACTAATTTTAACTGCCCTTCCTATCGGCTCATCGTGGTGCCTTATTATACTTTAAAATAAAACTTTCCATCAGCATGCTTCCAAGACAGACCTTTAGATTCTTGTTCAACACAAAAACAAAGTTGCTAGAAAAGCTCAAAAGGTTCTGAACTGGGTTCTGAGGAAGAGTCACCGGACTCGAAACGTTAACTCTGTTTTCTTCTTCACAGATGCTGCCAGACCTGCTGAGCTTTTCCAGCAATTTTGTTTTTGTTCCTGATTTACAGCATCCGCAGTTCTTTTGGTTTTTATTTAGATTCTTATTCTCTCTTTACCCAGATATCTCAGTCCGGACCACTTCTTCTCACTAACACCCCTGTTCCCTCTCCCAACCCTGGGCTGTATAGTCTTATTCATGCTCTTTGCCTGCTCTCAATCCTGGCTGCAGCCACTTTCACTCAAAATGATAACCATAGCACTCAACATTCCAACTTCACTGGGAAACTCCTGTTAAACCTTGTCAGACAAACCATGTGGCTAAGTTTAGTGTCTCACAACATCATGGCTTCTTCACTCTTCACGTCTGACATTGAGTTTCAATCATCACAGAAACACAAACTTTCTTATGGGGGCTTGGGTGCATCATCATCTTTGGTAACAATATTTTAACTTAATCTTGATAAGTTTCCATTGACTTCTTGACTGTTTAAACCATTATTTTTGATTTTAAAGAAGTTGGAACACACCCTTAAGCCTGAAATTTAATGCTTCTGAGCAATGAATGGATAATTTTATTCTGAAATTAAATACAGAATAAAAATAATCACCATTGGCACAAAATACAAAGAAATTGTATAACGCTGAAATGATTGGGTACACCATATTTGCAGACAGTTTTGATGATGGGTTCTTCAGTCACTTTAAGCGACGAATACGCAACAAAAATGGCTATTTTACAGTTTAGGCATATGTCTGAAGTTAGGTCAAGTGTCAATTTGCAAAACCAATAGCAAATACTGCCAATGAAATCAGTGTTAGAGGGCTAGATTAATCCTGCTATGACGTCCGTTTTCATGACATGACTTAAAACGTAGCTAACATTACACATTTGATTCTACAGTTTGCGATATGCTGAATTTAATCATGCCTGTATTTTATGCTGATGGAATCAAATCTAACACAGAAGAAAATTATCCAGATCCAAAACTAATTATATTTACTTATTAATTATGAGCTGCCCATTTTCCTGCACCTGGCTATGCGGGTTCAAAGCTATGCGCAAACAACTCTCCCAACCTGGAACCTCAGTCTTTCTGCAATTCAGTTCAATTCACAATTTAGCAGTATTATCTCTTGAGCAGTAGGTGGGCATCATGACAGTCTGGCCCTGGTTGAATTTTTCTGCTGCTCATCATGGAGCTCTTTCAATATCCAAGAATTCATAACCTGGGACAGGTCCACAGGCAACTTACTTGTTTTGTTTAAAAATATCAAATATGTCCTATTTTGTCCCAACAAAGTAAACGAACAGTTAAACCATGACTATAATCCAGCAGTAATCGAGTATGTGGCTTTCCTTGCCCTCCATGTAATGCTTTTATACATACAAATTAAAATATCTTGCACCATAAATGCAAAACCTTAATAAGACTATGTCTGTGTAAGTGCTTCAAAATTGGATCACACTGAATGTGTGGAATTAAGTACTAAATATGAAGATGATCTATACACTGCACATGTACAAAAAGGGAAGAATTCACTTCAAACAATGCCCAAAACATTAAACTTACCAAGTCATCGGGAGCATCTGCATGAAGACTGTTAACATGAATGTAATCCTTTTGTATGGAGAAGTAGTGCTGAATGTGTTCTGGAATAGCACTTCGGTCAATCTTGTTGGGTAATTGAGTGCCCAGCAGAAAACTATTATTCAAGTCCAGCATCTGAACGTTAAGGTTCACCACCTTTTTACGCTGTAAAGATAAGACACAATATGTGCATAGATACATGTAGAAGGAACAAAAAGTGGAGGAGAGACAGAGTAGTGGAACTTCAAGCCATAGTTTACGTATTATAACTATTTGACAGGTGCACTTTGTGTGAAATCACTGATGCATGGTCCACAATATTTCAGTCATTAAAATGAATGACTACAACTTCACCAGCTTGGAATGATAATTAATATTTGCATCACGTAACTGCCTGGAAATGATCATCTCCAATGATGGCCTCTTGGTATTCTAGGACATTCCTATCACTGAATGCTTCACTTTTAACATCCTGGGTGTTAGCACGGATCAGAAATTGGACAGGACCATCCATACAAATACCATGGCTACAAGACCGTGTCAGAGATTAGCAAGTTTGATGTGAAAGACTCGTGTCTCGACTCTCCAAAGCCGGTCCAAGGCATGAGTCAGGCGTGTGATGAAATACTCTGCACCGACTTGATGAATGTAGTATCAACACAAGCACTCAACACTATCTGCATGTCCCATCTCAGACCTTCAACATTCTCTCCCTTCACCATCAACACAATTACAGCAGTGCATCTCATCTAGAGAGAGTATGCTGCAACAACTCAGCAAGGCCATCAGACATACCTTCCATACCTACAATCTCTAGCATCTAAATGCCAAGGGCAACAGATATGCAAAATCATCATCTGCAAGCTCCACCCTAACTTACAAATACACTGTCATTCTTACAGTGTCACTGGGTCAAAAACTGGAATACCCTCCCCAACTGCTACATGGATGCCCCTTCACAGCAATTCAAAACAACAGTTAATCATCACTTGTTCCAGGATAAGGGGCAGGCAACAAATACTGGCCTAGCCAGTAATGCCCACATCCCACTAATGAATTTGAAAAATCCAATGTATGTTTTGGTATGTACCTCCATGTTTCTAACTTAAGTTTAATCTTTCAGAATTAGCTTGAAATAGTTAGAGGAATATGCGGTTACTGAAAGTTTGTTGTACTGGAAACTGCTTAAAGTTTAATTATTCTGGAAACAAACCTAGTAGAATGACTTCTTTACTGGAACAACTATTCTAAGCTGGTGGCAAGTGCAGCTCACCCAAAAAGGGACCAACATCAGATGCAGCATGTGCAACTGTAGGATAACAACTGGATAAATACTTGAAACAAATAAACTTAAAGAAAACTTAGTATTTTTGGTTAACCGTTTCAATTAAAAATGTTGCTAAATTGTGAAAGTTCATGGGACATGGAAAGAGAACAGAAATTATTCTAATAAATAACTCCATGCCTCAATAGTCCAACAAGGAATTAGAACTTGTTCAACTGGAAAGCCTTTGTGGAACAACTCTGGGAATAAACACCCGACAACAAGAATAATGAAGCGTCTATAACAGGGTTTTGAGGCTAAAGATGGAATATTTCAAGACAGTTATGGAACTAATTGCTGGGAACATAGAATGATAAGGAAAGATGATGTACAAACAATAGCAGGTAATTTTGAAAGCTCCATGATCTCCCAGCAAATGAATACATTTACTCAGTGATTCACAGAAAGAAAACTTCACATTGTAATAGCTACTTCAAATGACAATAAGGCCTATCAAGTTAAACCCTGAGAGAAAGATATAAAAGTACTACAATTGGAAAGACTTCAGTGCAATTCGGCAATGGAGGGGAACTGTTGAAAATGGAACAATGACAACCTTCTTCACTCACACCTGACTAGTTCATGTAGATGCAAAGAGGTGAAGCGCTGTGTCAACAGGAAGAAGGAGAAGAGTTGTTTGGGCCTGCCAGACATTCTACCCAACCTGAAACAGTACTCATGACTTCACACGATCATATATTTTCCCAAAGTCACGACTGGCAACTTATAATCCTTTTCTGTTCTTTTTTCTTCTCTATTGGACAGTCATAACAGGACTGGCAGTGGTCATTTAGTCAATTAAGCATAATATTCATACATTTCCACAAAGGGGAAAAAGAAGACTTCATTAGCTAAAGCTACCTGAAGTGGTTAGTGTGTAGGATAAAGCAGAAAAGAAACAACAGAGGTCAGCTTGATAAGAAGGGAGAAACAGGTTTAACATAAAACTTAGAGGGGAAAAAAAAGGGAAATAAAGGGCAAAGAGACAGCATGAGAATAACTTGGCAGCTAACAATGAAATGTAAGGTTATGCTGTACTTCCATTGGTATTTTATTAGTAAAAGACTATCAGAGAAGAAGTAGAGACAACAGCGTTAATATGAAGATCAATTGATGTAGGCAGAAGGGATGGCTTACCTAGTAAGTGAATAGCTAGAGTCAGCAAGAAGATTATTAGAATACTGGACAAGATAAACTGTATCAAGAATAGATAGCAGAAAGGCTGATGGTATTTGAAATGGCTACATCATTTGGGCCAAATGAGACGTACTTTTGGATTGCTCAGAGAGGTAACCAGCATAAATTAGGAAAGGGCTCGTCACAATTTTCAAAATGTCTTCAAGTTCAGGGATAGTGGTATAGGAATGGGGGTGAATTGTAAATGTTACAACCATGTTCAAAATAGGAGAAAAGAATAAACTTGGCAGTTACACACAAGCCAATTCAATGTCAGCAACAGAAAGGTTTTTTAAGAAACAATAATTACAGAGATGGATATGGACTAATACAATGACAGTCAGCATGGAATTAAGAGCAAATTGTGCTCACCTAACTGGTTCAATCAACAGATCATTACAACAATTGTCACAGCTATGACCTACAACAACATCCCAACTCAGCTGACGAGTTGTTCTCTCAGACTAATTACACCACTGGCAAAGCTGAACCACTAATGCTACAACACTGACATCTACCGACCAAAGATCAAAATTACCCAAGTACGTCCTGTCCACGAAAAAACAGGACAAATCTGATCCAGAAATTAACGGTGCATCAGGTTATTCTTAATCATAAGCGAAGTGATGGAAGTATCACTGAAAATGCTGTCAGCTGGCACTTAGTTATCAACAACCTGCTTCATAACGTGCACTCTGGTTTCCAGATTTCCTGAAGCCTTGGTACAAACAAGGGGAAACAAGGGGAAACAAAAAGACACAGGTGAGGCAAGACAGTGTCTTCCCTTGACATCAAAAGCGGCCCTGTAAAAGTAAAGTCACTGGGAATCAGTGGGGTAGAGGGACCAACTTTCCACCAGCTGAATTCATGACTAGCATAACGGGCAAAGATTTTGGTTGCTGCAAGTGCTTCAAGTTCCTCAGGACAAAGAGTCAGTCCAAGACTCTTTAGCTGTTGTATCAATTACGTGCTTTCTGAAATGAGGTCTTCACTGATAATTGCATATTAATCATCCAGTTCCCTCGTCAACTCCTCAGGTACCAAAATTAATTTGGGGCAGCATGCAGCAAGATCTCAAATAACATGCACCGGCAGCATAGGAACTTAGGAAATAGGCGCAGGAATAGACAGTTAGGTCTCAAGACTACTCTGCATTCAACTAGATCATGGTCGATCCTCTATCTCAACACTATTTTCTGACACTACTTCCATATCCCTTTATGGATTAGACAAAGAGAAATATATTGACCTTCATCTTGAACACACAATGAGTGGGTCTCCACAGTCACCCCAGGCACGGAATTCAAAAATTCACCACCTCTGAGGATTCACCCTCAGAGTAAAAATCATCCGGTCCTTAATGACCTGCCCTTTTTCAGAGATTGTGTCCTCTACTTCTGGATTCCAAGTCAGGGAAAGATCCTTCCTGCATTTGCCCTGTCAAGCCCTATAAGAATTTTGTTCAAACAAAATTAGTGTCTTTCAATATAGTGACTAACACTTCTTTTTGGCATTTAATGGCCTTACCATCACTGAATCATTCAGGATCAATATCCTGAAGGTCAACAATGACCAGAAATGGAACTGGACCAGCCACATAAGAGTCAAATATTTGACAATAAGTGACTCGTTTCTCTCTCTCTAAAGCCTACTGACTATCTGATGGGCACTATACGGGGTGTAATGCAATAATATGCACTTTGCTGGATGAGTGAAGTTTTACTAGTACTCAAAAAGCACGACAACCTACAGGACAAAGCAGCCTATTTGACAGGTATACCTTCCTCCAACATCTTAAACATTCACACGGTCCACTACCAGTGCACCAAGGCTGCAGTGTGCATGACCTACACGGTGCATTCTAACAACTTTCCAAAGCTTTTTTGGCAGCATATCCCAAATTTGCGACCTCTACCAACCAGAAGGTCAGAGGTAAACAGTTACAACCAGCACCTGCTAGTTCGGCTCCAAGTCACACACCATCCTGACTCAGAAATGTATTGTAATTCCTTCATCATCACTCAGAAAAAAATCCTAGAACTCCCTACGCAAGAACCAGATCTTAAAAATATTTTTATTTTTAGAAACTGTTGACTGAAACGAGCAAGAATTGTTCAAAAACCAGTACTTGAAAGGGTGGTTACAGATTTGTAAAGTAAGTAAGCCAACATCCATGACAAGCATCATGTATACAACCGTTATGCCAAGTACTAATTTAAATTTGAGTTGTTTTGGAGCCAAGTGAGTTACTGATGCAGCTTTGTTGGCAAGAAGCTGATTAATCTATTAATTCACGAGCAGTTACTGATTACAGAAACTTTTTTGCCTGCCAACAACTGTGTGATTTGTTCTCAGGTAACTCAGCTGCCTGGAGTTGGGAACAAATTAGAGTGAGAGTGACAGCGTGACAGATTCGGCTTTTCCCCAGCTCACGAGCAGTCTCTCTATTCCCTGCAGTCAAAATTCACTGTAAACCTGGAGGAAACCAGTTTATCTTTACCGCACTAGCCATTCTATGCTGTGATTTTTAACTGGTCAGCTTTAAAGTGAGCTTGGACAAACATGGATTGTTTTGGCTAGACCATCGGAGGCTGAGGGGCGACTTGATAGAAGTATATATAAAATTATGAGAGACATGGATATTTGGATATTCAGAGTCTTGTTCCCCAGGATGGAAATGTCAAATACCAGGGGGCACAGGTTTAAAGGGGAGGGGAGGAAAATTTAAGGGAGATATGCAAGGAAAGCTTTTTTCGGAAAAGAGGGTGTTAACTGCCCGGAACATGCCACCACGGGAGGTGGTAGAAGCAGATACGTTAGCAAAGTTTAACAGAAATTTAGACAGACACACGAACAGGTATGGGATAGAGAGGTATGGGCCATGTGCAGGCAGAAGGGGTTAGCTTAGAATAGTATCATGATTGGCACAGACATGGTGGGCCAAAGGGCCTGTTCCTGTACTGCACTATTCTAGAAGAATCATAAAGATGACCTCAACAACAGGGATCGGTTCTGGGTCTTCTTTGGCTTGTCATTTATATAAATGATTTGGATGAGAATATAGCAGGCATGGTTAGTAAGATTGCCAATGGCTCCAAAATTGGTGGCAAAATAGACAGTGAAAATTTTCTGAGATTACAAAGAGATCTTGATTAAATGTGTCAATGGGCTAAAAATGGCAGGTAGAGTTCAATCAGGATAAATGCAAGGTATTGCATTTTGGTGTAACAAACAAAGGCAGGGCTTATACAATTAATGGTCAGGCCTTGGTAGTGCTGTAGAACAGAGGGATCTAGGGGTGCAGGTACATAAAATTCTTTGCAGATTGCATCCATATAGACAGGGTGGTTAAAAAAAGGTGTTTGGCATGCTTGCCTTCATTGCTTAGTCCTTTGAGTATAGGAGTTGGGAAGTCATGTTGAGGTTGTACAGGACATTGGTGAGGTCTGTTCTGGAATATGGTGTCCAGTTCTGGTCACCCAGTTATAGGAAGGATATTATCGCGCTGGAAAGGCTTCAAAACAGACTTACCAGGATGTTAGATAACAGGGTGTAGAGCTGGATGAACACAGCAGGCCAAGCAGCATCAGAGGAGCAGGAAGGCTGACATTTCGGGCCTGGACCCCTTTTCTCCTCTTGGCATAGAGGAGGAGGAATACCTCTTCCAAGTGTTCAGTGATAATGGATATCCAAAGAACTGGGTCAGGAGATGCCACAGGAACAGCATCAGAAAGATTCTACACGTCCCGACACACTCATCACACTACCCTACATCAGGAACACGTCAGAACTCACCACAAGACTTCTATGACCGCTGGGCATCAGAATGGCACACAAACCCACATCAACCCTACGACAAGCGCTCGCCCGAACTAAAGACCCACTCCCCGCCACGGACAGGACCAATGTCATCTACAAGATCCCCTGCAGAAACTGCGAGAAACACTACATCGGACAAACAGGAAGGAAACTAACAACACGAGTACATGAACACCAACTGGCTACGAAAAGACACGACCAATACTCACTCATCTCAATCCACATGGACAAGGAGAACCACAACTTCGATTGGGACAACACCAAGATCGTGGGACAGGCTAGGCAGAGACAAGCACGAGAATTCCTGGAAGCATGGCACTCCATGAAGCAGGCTATTAATAAACACATTGAACTCGACCCCATATACATACCATTATGAAGGAAACCCGGAAGTGAGGCAATCCATCGCAATGGACCCCAGAGTTTAAAAGCCAGGCGGGAAAACACACTGACGCTTCATCAGAGGCTGCACTGAGGATGTTACCAAGCACGGTAACGAAATGTCTGCGGAACAACAAACCAGCTCGACGAGCCAACCAACCTCAAATGGACTGGTTAGACCGAAGGGTCTGTTTCCATGTTGTATGACTCTATGACAAACCATATTAACCAGGCAGGCACAAAGCAAATGGAATTTAATGAATAAAGGCATACAAAAGACAGAACACTGCAAAACCTACAATCTAACAAAAGCCACAAATCATAAAACACTAGCTTGATTTTAAATGTAACATTGATGTTCAAGTTGGAAACACGGTTTAAGAAGTGTGTAAAAACTTTGGAGTGGGTGCAGGATGGATTGACAAGAAATAGTTTCAGGGTCGAGGGATAACAGTTACACAATAGAGAGTTGCAAGTAGTGGTGTTCTTCTTGGAGTAAATAATGTTCAGAGAAAAAAAACCCAAAGAACTGCAGATGCCGAAAATCTGAAACAAAAACAGAAATTGTTGGAAAAACTCAGGAGGTCTGCCAGCTAGGTTAAGAGAAGATTTGATAGAAGGATTTGAAATCATAAAAAGTTTATATTTAGAACAAAATAAAGAGAAAATTATTCCAACAGATGAAGCGTCAGTAATCAGAAGACAGAGGCTTTGGGTGATTGGCAAAAGAACCAGAAGTTTCTTTTTCTATATGTACGCAAGTGGTTAGGATTTCGAATGCACTGTCTGATGGTGTAGTGGTAACAGATTCAAAAGTAGCTTTCAAGATGAGGTTGGATTAAGACTTGGACAGAAAACAAAATGCATGGTTATAGGGAAAAGCCAGGGAAATGGATTAACTCTGCTCCCTGAAAGAACCAGGGCAGGCAAAATAGCTTTCTGTGGTATAGAACTGTATAATAATTCTCCAAGATCATATGTTTAATAGACTCTCCTTCAGAAACATGAAATAATAAAGAGAATCCCAGGGCTATAATCCCTATTACCTTTATGTGTTATTTTAACAGAATTTAGGATGTAATTAAGATGTTTTATGCCCTTGTTAAACTCTCTTCTATGTGTACAACAGCAAGGTACTTGCTGTGCACTTCTGTAGCAAAAACAAAAATGTGCATTAAGTAAAAGTTTGACATTTTACAACAAGGAAGTTCTCTTAATTTCTCGGCTCTCAACCAACACTATAAAAGGGGCAGATTATCTTGTTAACACAATATGGAGCTGGAGGAACACAGCAGGTCAAACAGCATCAGAGGAGTAGGAAAGTCGACATTTCAGGTCGGGACCCTTCTTCAGCCTCTGACTCCAGCATCTGCAGTTCTTGCTATCTCTCAGATTATTTTGTTGTTATCAGAGTGTTATATGTAGTACATTGCTGTCCTAAAGTCAGTTGCCAGATTTCCCTACATTGACGTGTAGCCACTGTAAAAAGTACTTAAATCAACTAGAAAAGGTTTTCAGCACCTTTCACAAACTCAGGATATCTAATAGTGCAAATTCTCTGCGTTCCTGACTCATATGTTGTTTTGTTTGAACTGTTACCTTTTCCTTATTCAGATGAATTCCGCTGATCTCAAAGTCAAACATAAACAACTCTGCCACTCTCCTGTGGAATGAAAAATCAAATAGTCTTGTTGTAGCTCAATTAAATGACAATTTTTAAAAAGAGCTCAATTTTACAGTGTTATTTTTCAACAGGATAAAATTAAACATGTCAACTTTAGTTCAAAAAATTACTTGCACTAATATATCAGAACTGTCACGACAAAGTACCAGGTTAAAAACATTCCATTGAGTATCTTAATCAAAAGGTCCAGTGTTACAGGTCCGAATGTCCAAATATCATAATTATCAGAAAACTGGGCTTTCCTATAAAGGTCTGTGTATAAACTTAACGGAATATATTTTAAAAACTAACTTAAAATGGACAATTTGGCTAAATTCTGTATTAGTAATGTGGCTCTGGACTAGCAATTCATTTCATGCGATGGAAAAGGGGAAGACAGAGAACGGTAAGGGACTAGGGGAGGTGAAAAAAAGTGGCAGGAATGTGGGGGGGAATGCAGGAGAGAAAAAGAGCAAGCGTGAGAGAGGACAGAGAAAGAGGGGCGAGAGAGAGTACAAGAGGGAAAAGAGATGTATTTGCATCTTTCATTAATTAAGGAATCCAAAGCTGCACACAACATTCAGGGTGTAGTCTCACCAATACCTTGTATGACTGAAGGATAACATCTTTTAATTTTTCTCTCACGATAAAGGATAGTATCTCTCAAGCCTTGCTGATTACATACATTACAGCATACTTCCATTTTGTAATTCATACACCAGGACACCTAAATCCCTCTGCACCTGATAATTCTATAATCATTCTCCATTTTAATGTTACTTTGCTTTTTCATTCTTCCTGTCAAAGTGAACAATTTCACATTTTACCACCTGCCAGATTTTTGCTCACTTACTAAGCCTATCTATACCTGTCTGCAACTTCCCTGCCTTTTTCACATTATACTTTCCTATTTGTCACGTAAAGTATGAATGACTCCGAATGAATGTGTACCTACTAAAATAACCCAATGAGATAGCTAGAGGCTACCACAATCCTTTCCTCATACTTTGAATTTCAGCCCTGTAACTTCATTTAGGTATAACATGTGTGATTTTGTCAGATTGTGGGTAAAAGGGAATGGGAAACAGAACATAAAAATACCTTGTATCTGGATCCAGTGAATCAACGGCTTCTTTATCATTCAATAGGTTTTTCAAACTGTTACAAAGTTCAATATTAGTGTTCAATCTAAGAAGAAGAGAAAAGTAGCACACTGTGAATGTTGTATTATTTAGTGTACTGTATCAAAAATGCAGAGAGAAAAATCACAAAATACATTCAATATTAGCATCAACCAATAGACAAACTTTAAACAGTGCCTACTTTAGTTAGTAGTGACTTGTTACATTTTAGGCCTGTATGCTGCATGAGTTGAACATGTTGTCGATGCAGATATTCATCAGACACTATTTTTTAAATCTGTTTGACTTGATTCTACTCCTGCAGGGTCAGTCCCTATGTTCCCCGTTGAAGGTACCATTGTGCTATGCACGGATAGATTTAGTGTTGGAATCAAAAGTGATACTTTGCACCTTCAGTGAGAAATTGATCATATCGTCAGGACCTGAAGAACTTCCAACCAAAATTTGATAGTCTCATTAGTGGATCAACACTTCTTTCATAAGTAACATATTCTCCATTTCCATTGCTCACAGAATATGAACTCAATTGGTTTGGATACAGTTGCTGCTGCAGCTCAGAAGTTTACAATAACTGTACTCTGTCAACAAATTGCTTCCTTTGCATACCGACCCCTTTCCAGAGGATCATACATAGTGAATTTGAATCTGCCTAATATTTTCCACCCATTGTTGGTGCCGGAATTAGGATTTAAATAATTGCTAAATTTATACTGTAAAATGGCACAAAGAAGATAGTGAACATCAGTGGCATCAACATGTGGAACAATTCAAGAATACAGGGCTGTCAACACTTATAAATAAGGCAAGCATGACATTTTGTCCACTACAAGAGCGTTTGCAGAAAGCAAACAATCATCAAATTGTCCAGCTGAGCAGGCTGGTACAAGATAATCTGTCCCAATAAGTATATGTATCTTACGCCCAAAATCTAAATTAATATTTACTACATTTGTACATTGTATGCATTTTAAAAACATTTCCATTGCAAACGTAACAAAAGGAGACATACAAGTACAGACTATGTCAGTTGGACGTTAAAGGATTCAAATACACACGGAATTATTTAGATTGACTATCACAAATCAATTTGTTATGTAATCCATGCATTTACTTGAAAATGCACAAGGAGCTGAAATATATTGCTACTTAGAGTAACAAATAAGTGTTTCAAATATATTGGTGTCAATTTCCTACTGCAGCCTGTGGCAAACAATGAAGCTATTACATAATCATGAGAATATTTCATGCTATGATTAAATAGCAGAGTTGTTTTGTTCCCCAACAACTCGAAAAACACATGCTGATTTCTTATTGTCCACATGCATCGGTCACACTATTATCATCATCTTCTAATGTCTAAAATAAGCAAGTATGAAAATTTCCACAATACTATAATTAAATTTGTCCATTGGACTGCTCTTGTGCTTTTATACCTTTATTGATGCTTGTACCATTTATATGTGTCAGACTTTCCCAAATCATTTGTACTTGACATTGTTGACCAGTGCCATAACTGAATTGTGTAATTCAATGCAAAAGATGACAGCGATAAACATTCGCTCCTATTACATTGATCACCACATTTAAATAACACAAAAATAATATGAAGTGCAACACACATATGTAACTACTGGAATGAAAACATATTAGCAAAGGAGGGCAAGACTGCAAAGATTTCCCAACTGGGGCATGACAAGGTGTGGGTGGTGGTGGGGAGCAGTGTGAGAACAGACAAGCAAGATCAAGAGCCACAGAAGTACCTTCAGAGTCCAAAGGAAATATGAAGACACGTTTACAAAAACCATTGATAAGGCTATTCCACCAATACTCATATTTCAAATACCCTCCTGCCCCAACCCCAATAACCTCATCAAACCACAGGGGTCCTTTGATTTTCAGCATCTTTATTAATGCTTCATACTTCTGGTAGTTGGAATGGGAGAAACATCTTGCATTTATACAGTGCCAGTTATGTTTTTTTCAAATGTCCCAAAGGACTTCACATCCAAATGAAATGCCCTTGAAATATAACTGCTGATCTTCTACATAAACATGGTAGCTAAACTGCACGTTGCAAGTTTGCACGAACAATTATGATACTGACGCATTTTTGGGTGTTTAAATTTCTATCAGTTTCTGCAGAGGGTATGAGACCAGTTGATCTGCTTGAGCTCTATCTCGTCTATTAATGCAAAAGTTTCTCCTGTGGCAATTGATGTTCATGTGAAAATTGAGAACAGTTAAACAAGTTGCTACTGGAGGCATGCAAATCCTATATCAATGCAGGAAGGTTAAACATTCTGAGCTTATTAATTTTACCTGTTATTTGAAGCCAATAAGATTAAACTCTACCATTGTCTTGGAGCCCAAACATCTCAGAATAAGGTTGTGAAAAGATGTTTACAACCTTATTATTAATCTATAAAGCTCAATGAAAAAAAATTCAGTATATCTCTAATACAATAAACATTAAAATATTAATTGGGCTTTTCCCATTACACAGATCAAAATCAGTTAAAGCCCAGAAGGTACTAATGTCCACAGACAGAAATCACATTGAGTCTACAGGTTTGGACAAAGTTGCATTTATTTCTGAGTGCTCCATAATTGCTGAATAACCCAATACTACCCTCTCATAAGAACTGCTATTTGATTGAAGGGTCAAAATTAGATACAAATCTACACCTCAAGTACATCTCAGTTTTAGTGGCTGTAATTTAGGAAGAGTGGACTAATGGCTTCACTTCTCTTTTGGTTTTCTGCAATTACACGGTTTTAATTTGTGCAAATAGTTTTTGCACTGTAAATTCTGAAAACGTACTTTTCCACCGCTGTGCCAATGGTCATACAAGTGCTCTCCGCTGCTTCTCGAAATGAAGAGTCTGGATGTGCTACCTTAACAAAATCTGCCTAGTATGAAAGATACAGTGATGAGTGTCAAGATCAGGTAACTTTTCTATTAATCATAAACAGTTATTTACCTAGAAATATGTAATCTTTATTTTTATAGTCCAATGTTGAAAAAGGATAACAGACCTAACATTTTGAAGCTTCAATCAATTTGCAAATTTAAATTGCTCATACATACAGATGTTGCAGAAAGAATGATATTACCATATAACAGTATCACAACAAGCTGCTAGTCCGTGAACATCCACAGAAAGCAAGTTTATATAGATCACTGTAAGACAGTCCAATTTCTAAAAATAACAAGCCACAAAGCTGAATGAAATGTCGGTCCTTTCAAAGGTATGCAATCTACCAATATTCTGCACGATGAAATTCTGGTCATAGTTTTGATTTTATGTGGGAATCATATACAAAAGAAAATTAATGTTATCAGAAGAAGTTAGAGCATCTGAAAATACACCAAAGATTTTAACTGGGCAATGAAATTTGTGAAAATACAAAATTCCAAATAGGAAAAGTGAAAGAAGATTAAGCAAAACTTTATTCGCCACTTAGACAGCAACATTCCTGGCAATAGCTCAATTCCAAAGGTTCAAAATTAAGTGCAATACAATTCACAACAGCAGGTAATGTCAAGCTTATTTGATCCGAGTAAGTGGTCACTAATAAAGCATTTAAAGTAGTATTGAATATAAAGAAAAATACACGAAGTAATAGCCATACTGCACAATCCAGGAAATTATCATGATCTACAGGATTCATTTTTCAAGATTCTACAGACTCTGGAACAGATCCTATAGATTGGAGAGTAGCTAACATAACCCCACTATTTAAAAACAGGGAGTTATAGACTGGTTAGCTTGAGATTGGTAATTGAGAAAATGCTAGAATCCATTATAAAAGATTTAATAGCAGCGTACTTGGAAAACACTGACAGGATTGGACAGAATCAGCATAGATTTACAAAAGAAAAGTCATGTTTGGCAAAACTACTGGATTTTTCAAGATTTAACTAGCAGAGGTGAACAGGGGTACCATTGGATGTGATTTACTTGGATATTCAGAAGGTGTTTAACAAGTTTCCACATAAGAGATTAGCATGTAAATTAAAACGCATTGTGGGTAGTGTACTGACGTGGATAGGGAACTGGTTGGCAGACAGGAGACAAACAGTAGGAATAAACTGACCATTTTCTGAATGTCAGCCAGTGACCAGTGGGGTACCACAGGGATCAGTGCTTGGACCTCAGATAACCATAATACAGGTAGTTCTGTTATAACGCGTGTTTCGCTAATGTAAATTGGCTGTAACGGGGTTGATGAATTGTGGATGCTGTTTGGATAACACGAACTTTCTGCTATACAGATAAAGCAATTTTCTATAGCGATTTCCCTGTAACACAACTTTCTATGGTGATTTTCTTTAGTGCAAGGTCATGAAACAATGCAACTATTGCGTTATAGGAGAACTACCTGTATGTATTAAATGATTTAGACGAAGGAACTAAATGCAGTATCTCTAAGTTTGCAGACATGACAAAGCTGTGTAGGAGGGTGAAATATGAAGTGCAAAGATGCTTCAGCGTGACTTGTAAAGTCGACCGAGCGGGAAAATGTATAAGAGATGAAGTATGATGTGGTTAAATGTAAGATTTTCTACTTTCTTAGCAAAAACAGGAAGGTAGATCATTATCTGAATGGCATTACATCGGGAAAGGGGGGGGTGGTGTAATAAGACCCATATGCTTTTGTATACCTGTCAAAAAGGAAAGCAAAACTAATTTAGCTCCACAATTAGTGACTACCAAAGTTGAAAAACGTATATACTTAAATATAGATACGTATCAATAAGGAAACGTTATCACTACTTACCAAATCAGCAATTCTACAAAGACAGTCAGAAAGTCTGTCAAAGATTTGAACAACTTGAGGACCAGGTGGTGTTCTGCATGCTTGTTCCACTAACTGCTCCATTTCATTCAAGGCATTTTCTTGGGCCACCTGAAATCCGACTGGGGAGTTCAGCTCATGTACACCAAAAAGACCCTTAATGATAAAGTAAGAAACTTTAGTTCACAGAAAGTGTTCATACAGTTTTTTTAAAATGACCACAAGACATCAGAAGGTACTTTACAACAGATAAAAGTGGTTTTGAAGTGTTGCCATAGTGGTAGTACAGGAAATGCAGCAGTCAATTTGCTGTTTGTGGAACGTGATGTGTGCAATGTATTAATGATCAGGTAATTTTTTTTATGATGATTAAAAGGTAAATATCGAGCAGGACAATGATCTGTGGTAGCACTGACATTAATGATTTAGTATGCCAAAATCTTCCAATCTTTCACGATTCAGGGGAGATGCCAGAGTATTGTAAAATGGCAAACGTGACACCCTTACTCAAAAATGATGCAACGGTCGTTCCAGAAACTTCAGGTCAAACAGTTTACCATCAATACAATGTAAGGTTTTAGGAACAATAATCAGAGAGAAATTAACAGACACTTGGAGAGATCGATGTTAGAAGAACCAGCATGAATCTCAAAAAAAAACAGATAGTGCTTAACTAATCCTTTGGAAATTCTGAGGAAGTAACAGAAAAGGCCAATGAAGGGAATATAGTAGACGTTGTCTCTGCAAATTTTAAGGAAGGTTTTGGCAAAATACTTTTTAAAAAATTGGTTAACAAAATTGAGATCCATAGAATAGGATGTCTTCAAAGATTAAAAAGATGACTTAAGGACAGAAAACCACAAGTATTGGCAAATGGTCATTTTTCAGACTGCAGAATGGTGGACACTGACAAAAACATCAGTGCTAGAGCCATTGTTTCTTTATAACATTTATAATTGGGAAAATGTTAGTCTAATATAAAGGATGTAATAGCAAGGCATTTAGAAACACAAAATATAATCAAGCAAAGTCAGCATACTGTCATGAATGGAAAATCATACCTGACAAACTTATTACTGTTCTTTAAGGAGCTAACAAGCTGTGTTGATAAAGGGGAACCAGTAGTTTTAATACAGTTAGATTTCCAAAAGGTTTCTAAAAATTTCAATTAGGTACCACACATAAGGCTACATAATAAGAGCCCTAGTTGTTGGGAGTAATATATCAGCATGGAAACAGGACTGGCTAACTAACAGAAGACAAACAGTTGGATAAAGGGGGAATTTTCAGGACGGCAATGCATAACTAGTGGAGTAGCACAAGCATCAGCACTGGGACTACAATTATTTACAATGTGTTATTAATTTGGATGACAGAAGTGAATGTACTATTGCCAATTTTGCAGATGACACAAAAATAGATGAGAAGACAAGTAATAAAGATGGCATAAGGAGTCTACAGAGGAATACAGGCAGGTTAAGTGAGTGGGCAAAAACATGGTAGATAGAATATAATGTGAAGTTATGCATTTTGGCAGGAAGAATAGTCGAGCTGATGGCCTAGTGGTATTCCCACTACATTACGAATCCAGACACCAGGTAATGTCTTAGAGAACTGGCTTCAAATCTCACCATGGCAAATGGTGGAATTTCAATTCAAAAAAAAAATCTGGGATTAAACATCTAATGATGAGCATGAAATCACTGTCAATCATCAGAAAAAATCTTATAGGTACGACAAGTGCATTTGTCCATGACTGCACTGTCCTTATGGAGACAAAGTTCTGTCTTCACAGTGTAATACCTTATACCGTTTTGTTGCCACTGTCACAGTGCTAAATGGGACAGACTTTGGACAGAGCCAGCAACTGAAAACTGGGCATCCATTAGTTACCATGGGCCACCAGAAGCTGAATCACACTCCAATACAAGCTGCAACCTCATGACCGTGAAGTCAGGGAATCAACATTCCTTCCATCACAAAGTCAGAAGTGGGGATGTCTGCCAATGATTACACACAATGTTCAGCACCAATCATGACTGCTCATACATTTATGCAGTCCACGTCCAAATGCAGCAGACAGGGACAATGTCCAGGTTTGGGCTGAAAAGTAGCAAACAATATTCACACTACACAAACTACACAGGCAATGATCATCTCCAACGAGAGCATCTAACCACAGCTCCTTTGCTTTCAGTGGCGTTACCATCACTTAACACTCTGGGTGTTACCATTTTAATCCATCTATTCAGTTTGGTCAATGTGGGAAAGTGTGAGGTTATGCACTTTGGTAGGAAGAAGAGGCAGAGACTATTTTCTACATGAAGAAAGGCTTCAGAAATGTGAAGCACAAAAGGCCTTAGAGTCCTGCTTCAGGATTCTCTTAAGGTTAACATGCAGGTTCAGTTAGCAGTTAGCATGTCAAATGGAATGCTAGCATTTCAAGGGGGCTAGAATACAAGAACAGACATGTGCTGCTGAGGCTGTATAAGGCTCTGGTCAGACCGCATTTAGAATATTAGGAGCAGTATTAGGCCCCATATCTAAGGATGGATGTGCTGGCCTTGAAGGTGGTCCACAGGAGATTTACAAGAATGATCTGGGGATGAAGGTCTTGTTAAATGAGGAGCAGTTGAGGACTCTAAGCCTGTACTCAACGGACTTTAGAAAGATGGGAAGGATCTCATTGAAACTTACAGAATATTGATAAGCCTGAATAGATTGGACATGGATAACACAGTTTGGAGCTGGAGGAACAGCAGGCCAGGCAGCACCAGAGGAGCAGGAGAGTGGACATTTCGGTTCGGGACCCTTCTTCAGAAATGGGGCTCTGAAATTTCTGAAGAAGTGTCCCGACCCAAAAAGTCTGCTTTCCTGCTCCCCTGGTGCTGCTCGGCCTGCCGTGTTCCTCCATCTCCACACTATGTTATTTCAGACTCCAGCATCGGCAGTTCTTACTATCCTAGAGTGGACACGGAGATGTTTTCACTAGGAGAGACTAGGGCCCGAGAAGACAGCCTCAGAGTAAACAGGCGGCACTACAAAATTGAGATGAGGATGAATTTCTTCAGGCAGAGGGTAGTTAATCTGTGGAACTCATTTCCACAAAGGGCTGTGGACGCCAAGTCATTGAGTGTATGTGAGACGGACCTAGATAGGTTGTTTGATTGCTAAGGGGATCAAGGGTTACAGGGAGATGGCAGGAGCACGGGGGTGAGAAATATGTCAGCCATGATCAAATGGCAGAGCTGAACGCCCTAATTCTGCTCCAATAGCTTATGATTTTATATGCAGACAAAATCAGAGATATGTCAAAATAATAGTATCTGAATAGTAGAGTATTTCAACTTCCAGTTTATCAACAGGGATAGATGAAGTATGAAAGGCTTAGAGGGGTCAGGAGAACTTTTTAGAAAGTGTAGAAAGTCTGAGAAGAGAGATAGTGGTATTGAACTTAATTTTAAGGACCAAAACCAGGCAAGTCACGGATGTGGTGGTGGGAGAGCATTTTGTGACAATGATCACAATTCAGAAAGGTTTAAGTTAATTATGGATTAGAAGTTTGAATTGGAGGAAGGATGATTTTAATAAAACAAGACAGGATCAGGCCGAAGTGGACTGGGAGCAGCTACTTGCAGGAAAATCCACATCAGAGCAGTGGGAGTCATTCGAAAGAGTAACAGTGAGAGTGCAGAGCCAACATTGTCCAGTAAAGGCAGAGTACACATGTTCCTGAATGTCAATAGATGTACAAGACTCAATAAGAAAAAAAAAGCTAATGGTAGATACCAAAGACATAAAATGGCACATCTCCTACAGAAATATAGAAAATGCAGGGAGTTGCTTGAAAAATGCATTAGGAGAGCAAAGAATGGGCGTCAAAAAACATTGGTGAGTAATAATAAGAAATTCCAAGGGCATTTTATAAAGTACATTTCAGCAAGAGAATAACCAGAGAAAGAGCAGGGGCCATTAAGGATCAAAGTCATTATGTGCATGTGTTTTTTTTTAATTCGCTCATGGAACATGGGAGTCACTGTATGGCCAGCATTTGTTGCCTGTCCCTAGTTGACCTTGACTGTTGAAGTCCATGTCCAGCAGTTTAAGGAAGCAGCTCACTACGAGCTTCTCAAGGACAACTAGGGTTGGTCGATAAATACTGGCTAGCCAGCAATACCCACATCCCACCACTGAATTTAAAAAATATATAGTTGTGTGAAGCCAAGAAACATAGTTGAGATTCTAAACAAGTGCTTTGTATCTGCATTCACAGTAGAAAAAGACAACTTTTGTCTAGAAATCAGGGAGACTAATTATGATATATTTGCATAAATTAGCACTGAGAGGGAGGAGTTACTTTCAGTTTCAGCAGCCCAAAAATGGATAAACTCCCAGGCCCAGATGAGATGTATCCAAGGCTGCTGTGGGGAACAAGGAAGGAGATTGCAAGGGCTCTATCATTACTTTTCAAATCCTCTCTGGCCACAAGAGGTGCCAGAGGACTGGAACAGAGTGAATGTGCTGCAATTGTTCAAGAAAGATGGAAGGGATACACAGGAAACTACAGTCCAGGGAATCCAACATCTGTGGTAGGGAAACTATTGGAAAAAATTCTGAGGGACAGAATTAATCTCCTTTACAGAGGCAAGGATTAATCAAAGTTAACGTTTCAGGTCCGGTGATCCTTCCTCATAATTGATGGTGGCTGGGAAGACATCGGTTTATATGCAGAAAATAGGGAGGGGGATGGGGTAGGGAGTAAAAGATAGGATACAGCCCGAAGAGAAAGAGCAGTCGGAGAGACAAAGGAATTGATAATGATCCGGCTAGGAGGGTGAATAGTTGTTTATAGGGACTGTTATTGACAAACAATAGGTAGTGTGTAAAGGCAGGCTATGTAATGACAAGGCCTGGAGTGTGGGGTAGGGGGTTAGGACATGGGAGAGTTTAGGCCTGAAAATTATTGAACTTGATGTTGAGTCCAGAGGGCTGCAGTTCCCCAAGTGGAAAAAGAGGTGTTATTCTTCCAGCTTGCATTGAGCTTCGCTGGAACACTACAGCAAGCCAAAACACAAAGATGTTGGCCAGGGGACAGGGTGGTGTGTGAAAGTGGCAGGCAACAGGTAGCTCAGGGTCTATTTTGCGAGCAGAACGTGGATGTTCTGCGAAGTGGTCACCCAGTCTACACTTCATTTCCCCAACGTAGAGGAGACCACATTGTGAGCAGCGAACGCAGTCGACTAGGTTTTGGGAAGTGCAGGTGAAGTGATGCTTCACCTGGAAGGTATGTTGAGGCCCTTAGATAGTGGGGACGGAGGAGGTAAATGGGCAGGTGTTGCACCTTCACCAGTTGCAGGGGAAGGTGCCGTGAGGGTGAATGAAGAGCGGACCAGGGTGTCCCTGAGGGAACTGTCCCTGCAGAAAGCGGACAAGGGAAGGGAGGGGAATGTGTATCTGGTGGTGGCATCTCGCTGGAGTTGACAGAAATGGTGCCTGATGATCTTCTGGATGTGGGTGCTGGTGGGACAGTTGGTAAGGACAAGGGGAACCCTATTGCTGTTGCCGCAGGGAAGAGAAGGGGTGAGGGCAGATGTGGGGGCGATGGCTCGGACCCGGTTGAGGGCCTTGTCGACCATGGTGCTGGAGAATCCTCATTTGAAGAAGAAGGTAGACATGTCAGAGGCTCCCTGGTCGAATTTGGCTTCATCTGAACATATGCGACGGAAACGGAGAAAGTGAGAAAATGGGATGGAGTCTTTACAGGGAGCAGGGCATGAGCACAGGCAGCTGTGGGAGTCAGTGGGTTTATAGTAGATATTATGGCCAGTCTATCCAACTGCTGTTCTCTCTCTTTGGGCTCTATCCTATTGTTTACTCTCTACCCCATCCCCATCCCCATCCCCCTCCCTATTTTCTGCATATCAATCAATGTTTTCCCAGCTACCATCAGTTCTGAGGAAGGGTCACAGACCCGAAACATTAACTCTTCATTTTTTTCTTCACAGATACTGACAGATCTGCTGAGCTTTTCCAGCAACTTCTGTTTTTGCTCCTGATTTACAGCATTTACAAGAACAGTTCTTTCGGACTTTTTTAAGGATTAATCAAAGATAGTCAGCATAGTTTTGTAAAGGGAGATCATGTTGAAGAAACGTCATTGAAATTTTTAAGGTGACTAGATGAGTAAGGAATGGGGGGAGTGCATTTAACATAGTCTATATAGACTGCAGTAACACTTTTGACAAGGTCTCACATGTCAGACTGGTTAAGAAGCTAAAGGCTTATTGGGATCAAAAACATAAAGGCAGATTATCTGAACAGCAATAGTGAGGGGAAAGGGGGAAGTACAACAAGACCTGGGTGCCCTTGCATATAAACCACTGAAAATAAACATGCAGGTGCAGCAAGCACTGAGGAAGGCAAATGGCATGTTGGCCTTCATAGTGAGAGGATAGGAGCAGGGATGTCTAGCTGCAGAGGATCATGGTGAGACCACATCTGTGGTATTGTGTACAGTTTTGGTCTCCTTATCAAAGGAAGACATTCTATCTACGGAGGGAGTGCAATGAAGGTTTACCAGACTGATTCCTGGGATGGCAAGTGTGATGTATGAAGAGAGATGGGTTCAGTTAGGACTATGTTCACTGGAGTTTAGAAGAACAGGTGGGAATCTCTGAAATTTATAAAATTCTAACAGGACAAAGAGTAAATGCAGGCAGGTTGTTCCCAACAATGGCGGCAGCCAGAACTACAGGTCTAACAATATGGGGTAGGCCAATTAGGACTGAGATGGGGAGAAATGTCTTAACCCAGAGAGTGGTGAGCCTGTGGAATTCTCTGCCACAGAAAACAGCTGAGGCCAGAATATTAAGTGTTTCTAACAATTTAGATATAGTTTTTAGGTTTAAAGCAATCAAAGGATATGGAGAGAAAGTGGCAACAGGGTACAGAGTTGGATGATCAGCCATGATCATATTGAACGGTGAAGTAGGTTCAAAGGGCCATATTCCCTGTCACCTATTCCCACATCTACTTTCTGTGTCTATCCAAAGCAGATTGTCAAATTGGATTCAAAATTGGCTTAATAGCAAAACGCTGAGGATGATGGTTGAAGGGTATTCATGTGACTGGAAGCTTTCCAGTGCCGGGTCCTTCACTGTTTGTTGTGTACTTAAGTGACCTAGACGTGAATGTAGGATGCATGATTAGTAAGTTCACAAATGATGCAAGATTTGGGTGTAAATAACGAGGGAAGCCTTAGACTACAGGACAATATAGACCAGCTGATCAAATGTGAACAGAAACGAATAGAATTTAATCCTGAAAAGTAAAGTGATGCATTTTTCATACAATCATAGAATCTCTACAGTGCAGAAACAGGCCAATCGGTCCGTCGAGTCTGTACTGACCATCCTTGAGTGCTGTCAAAACTCTTCGACCTTATTAGAAACGCCTCCATTAAAATTCAATGCACCAGCCAGGCTCAGCTTTAACAGTTTAACGTGTAGCAACCTCGTGCACATTGCATAGGAAGTGTCACTCACCACGTTCTTCCCAAATATATCCACCTTTCTCCTCGGTTGATCGTTGAAGGCCGCTCCCACCGGAGACCATGAAGTGGAGACATTTCTGTAGGTTTTGAAGCGACCAGTTTGAATACATTTAAAAAATGTCAGCAACTGCCGGTTCAACATGTCCAGGAACTCGGGCTCCAACACAGGCCAAGGGCTTCCGTTATCGCAAACCACTGCGCCTGCGCGCCGGAGCTACAGCCTTCTGGGAGTTGGAGTTCTTGGCCATTTCCCCGAAGGAGCATGCGCGGTGTTAAAACGTGTCCCGCCAACCTGGTAACTTCGTGGGAGAAACGGGCACGAGGCTGCGAAGGAGTAGGTCCATTGAAACATTTCCCATCCAGCCATGCTAAGAGTGGTGTAAGGGGAATTTAAGATTTTGGGAAGACGGGAGTGACTGGGAAGCTTTGACATGAGAAGGGGAGAATGGAATGATGTGTACCTGAAAATAAATAGGGTTTAATGAGAGACGTATTATTTAAGGCATCTGGTACATTTGAGTCTTGGAGGTGGCTGCTTTGTGCAATACTTCTGCTTGATTTACAAAAATGGCTGGACGTTATGGTCACTTGTTAATTCAGCATAACATCTTGCTGTCTTGCTAACATCTCTGTCCTAATCTTACTGCAATTTTTCAATGAAGGCATAAAGACGTCGGGTACCTGGGTATGTTGGAGGAACCGCACCTTGTTTTCCACTTAGGCACTCATAGCCTTCAGGGTTCAATAACTTCAGGGCATGAACCCTAACCTCAATTTTGATTACTCCTTCTTGTCAGCACCTTGTTTGCTTTCAGCAGAGCAGACCTATTTTCTGCGTTTAACATCTGCCATTAACAATTACTCATTATTTATATGTCTTCATTATCTATATCACCAGATTGGTGACTGTAGTGGTTCTGTGTCCTACTTTTCAGTCTGAACTGGAAAATTTTGACAACATAACTTCCATTTCCAACCCTCTCAGTTTCACATGGGCCATCTCTGACTCTTCCCTTCCCTTTCTTGACTTCGGTGTTTCTGTCCTACCAGTAGGTTATCAATTAAGACTAATTATTATAATTAACAATTATTATATAATCTACATCATCAGCATATCTATCAATATGCCACAGGCAGAAAGAGAGGGACAGGCTGAAATTTTTAAAAGCTATATTACTTGCTTAAATTCTTGTTTTGAAATCGGTTCTTGTCAAATTTTAAAATAGCCGCTTTGAATACAGATTGAGCAAGTTGACTGCTTCCAGAATTTTCTAGCAAGTATTAAGACAAAAGCAAATTCATCACCTCCTGGAATGTGACATTCTTTATATAGTATGAATATTCCAAACAACCAAGACAGTTATATTAGATATTTTACCATCACCAGTGTGGAACAATAGAATTACACAAAACCTATTATATCATGACTCAATTCAAATTGCTCACAGTTTGTCTACTGCAAAACATCACTGATTTCTGACAAGAGGGCATCAAATGGAGTAATTACTCCAAACATTAAAATTGCTGATAAAAGCCAGTAAGCCCACAGCAGATGCACAAATGGGCCAGTGGCCTCAGCTGTCCATGACAGGCTTTAAGGTGCATCCACACAAACACTGTAGACATCACCATAGTCATTACATAGTCACATCATTGCCAGTGCATGCATAGACTGCCATGCTTTTATTTTAAGTTAACTAGTTAGGCTGAGAATCTGGAAGCACAGGCAAATGCCATTACTGGGAGCAGGAGTGGGGTGGCGAAAGACTTTTATTACAGCTGAAGTTGAGTCCACCAGGAGAAGGAAAGAGGTTTGAACCAGAAACCAACCTCCAGTTTGTCTGGGGGTGACAAACTGTTGATTGAGAGGCTACCGGGGTGTAGGAAAGAAAGAGAGAGGTTGATAGGATATAGGAGATGGTGCTGCAAAGTAGAGAGATCAACTTCAAACAAAAATAAAACGTATTTTGTCATACAGAGTATATTATTTTACATCCTGCAGCTCCATCTTCAGAGAGGCAGATGCTTTCTACCACTTAAGAATAATGTTGGTTTGTTTCTGCCTCTTGCTTAACCTAGATTGGATATTCATAGAATAATCTGCTGACATCAAATCCACTCCATTAACTGAGTGTCTCAATTTAAAGCTTATGTCACATGACTGAAACTGCTGGTCTGTTTGGATCACCTTTAATTATGCAGTTTTGACATTTATTCATCGATCTGTTTCTAACACCAGAAGAGTAAGCACCCCCGCACTTAGTTAAATGCCTACCTGTGCTCTTACTATCTCTTGAAAACGTGATTTTTGGAAGGGTACCTGTGTTTCACTTGAAAAATGAGCCAACTCCCTGCTTACAAATACTATACCTTCCCCCGCCATTTGACTGCATCTGAACATCTGCCACAGGGACTTCTGTGCACAGCCAACTAAAACAACCTCACCTGGAAAAGGGTGGTCTCCAAGTTATTCAGCCCTATACAATGAAGGATATTTCTGTTTGTAATTTTGTCCTGCCATCAAATTCTCAAAATGGTAGTAAATGTTCTTGAGCTTTAATGTGGTGCAATACAGCAGGGTGATAAGAATAATGTCCCAGTGGAGGTTTACTTCAGTCTTCAGTTTAATGCCATGCTGCTTCCAGACACAAGCATGGAGTCAGCCATAGTCAAAAGTTGCTTCATAGATGCTTTCACAGTTATGTTCATCAGTGGTGGTATCCCTAGAAAGCCCATGACCGATATATGAGAATTTTTCAGCAGCCTTGAGATGGTGCCATCAACAATGATGTCTGGTGCTTCTTAACATGCACCTGCTATAGGCTGAAACATAACATTGGTCTTGGAGATGCAGATTTGAAGATTTGGCAACAGTTGAGAAATTGTTCATCATAGTTGTCATCAACCTAAGCAAGTGTTGATCAATAGACATCCTTTGTTTTCCCTTGATGTCTTAAATGCAGATGGCACAGAAGACTGCTGCAAAATAAAGACATTGTCATTGTCACCAGGATTCCAACCATTGACCTGTATGATTTTCTGCTGTGCAGTGAGGAAGTGAAATGCCTGACAATTCTGAAATTGGTTAGTGTTGACAGATGGTTTCTCTTTGTTCACTAGTTAGACCAGTATTTATTGCCCATCCTTAGTTGGTCTTCAGAAGTTAACGGTGAGCTGCCTTCTTAAACCACTGCAGTCCATGTGCTGTAGGTAGACCTATAATGCCATTAGGGAAACAACTCCAGGATTTTCACCAAACCACATGTAAGGGACGGCAATATATTTCCAAGTCTGGTGGGTGAGTGGCTTGGTGGGGACCTAGCAGATTGTGGTATTCCCTGCTGCCCTTGTCCTTCTCAATGGTCATACTTGTCAATTTGGAAGATGCTGTCTGAGGAACTTTGGTGAATTTCTGCAGTGCATCTTGTGTACGGTGCACACTGTTTCTACTGAGCATTGTGGTGAAGGGAGTGGATACTTGTGGATGGTTTGCCAATCAAGTAGGATGCTTTGTTCAGTAATGTGCTGCATCCTGGAGAAGCCTGAAATCCATGTCAAGTTGCATGTTTTCTCTGCTGTCCTCTCGCAAACTCAAGTCCACAGTGACTCTTACCAATTTTTATAGATGCACCAGAGAAAGTATCCTATCCAGATGAATCACAGCTTGGTATGGCAACTACTCTGCCACAAGAAATTACAGAGAGTTGTGAAAACAGCTAGTCCATCACAAAAACCAGCCTTCCATCCACTGATTCTGATAACACTTCCTGCTGCCTCGGGAAAGCAGCCAACATAATCATAGACCCCTCCCACCCCCGTTTATATGCTCTTCCACTTGCTTCCATTGGGCAGAAGATACAAAAATTTGAAAACGAACCAACAGATTTAAGAGATAAAAGGTACTGCAGATGCTGGAGAATCCGAGATAACAAGCATGGGGCTGGATGAACACAGCAGTTTTCCTGCTCCTATGATGCTGCTTGACCTGCTGTGTTCATCCAGCCCCATGCTTGTTATAACAGATTTAAGAACAGCTTCTTGCCGCCTGTTAGACTTATGAAAGGACCTCTCATATATTAGAGTTGATCTTCCTCTGCACCTTCTCTATACCTGTAACATTATATTCTGCAATTTTTCTATTAGCCTTAAGTAAAATATGATTTGCCTGGTTAGCACGCAAAACAGTACTTTTCACTGTATCTCTGTACATGTGACAATAATAAATCAAATCAAATCAAGAGCACATCTGCAGCTATGGACACTTTCACAGCCATTGGTAATGTGATCATTGCTGTGCTCTGAATTTGTAGTAATGGGTCCATTAAGTGGCAGACATCAATGAAGATGTGTGTATTAAGTGTAAACATTTCACATTGTTCAAGAAACTGCTATGTGCAAAAGACTTGAAGTCAGTAAAAACTTTTTCAGGATCTATCAAACCTCTTCTGCAGACTTTTGAACTTCAAACAACTCCAGAAAGCACAAAACAGTTCGAGTATTATATATTCATGTAAGAGTTGATGATTGCTTTAGTCTTTGTAGGAGAGTTCTTCTTCCTACTAAACAGTTGTTCAGTCGTTGTGCAGATAAGAGAGGGGAGTTGAGCTCCAAATTGGTACTGCAGGCATCAAATTGGTGTTGCTCACTAATTGTCAAGATCTGTGGCTCTGTTTACGTGAAATGTTCCACTGTGTCTATACTAATGCACCCACCAATCCAGTATCCACAACCATTCATCCCACAGTGTGCTCATGAATATAGCTATTTTAGAACTCTGGGGATATTCATAGTGCCCAAAATGGGCATTAATGAGTCCACATTTTCACTCAGAAAATTTTTCAATGTGCAATGAACAATGACAAGGTCACTATTTTGTCCGTTATAATTCTCAGGCATTGTCAAAGTCATAGTCCACTAAGACCATGCAGGCTGCAGCTGTGGTGCATTCCAAATTAAGAGCTCACATTCTCAAAGAATTTTCACTAATTAAATTTGAAAGTTGGCTTAAAGAACTCCATTCATCCATTGACAAGACTACTGCTTGAGTCTGTGACCATGCGCACACTAAAAAAGTAACAAATAATTCTGCCAAGACGTATGGAGAAATTAGTAATTTTAAATTTTAACTTTTAAAAAATTATTTTGTTACCAAAGGCAGTATTCAGCATAGAAGAATAATTGTAGCTTACCAGAATTTTCTGAAAAAGATAACTGCCACATAGAAGGTCATTGGATGAAATACATAGAAATAATGTTGCATGTTATTATGTCATTCAGTGCAACTAGTCCTTTGTCATTGTTTCTACTCCATATGAGCAAATAATCTAGTCGTGTTTTCCACATTCCTTCATCCGTCTACCTAAACCAACTGTGAATGTTGACATAGTTTTCGTGTCAAATAGCAACTTTTGTAGCTGTCTGTGTAAAGAAGTTTCTCCAGCCTTCCATTATAAATCACTTTATGAATAAATGTTTTCTCAGAAAAAACACATCTGCAACAGTGGAAAACCCTCTCATCATCCCAAAACAAAATTAGTTTGAGACATCGGTGTCACCTGTCAAAGATCTAATCCCCTGAGGCTGCATCTGTTTGTGACACAAAGAACCACTGGGAATTTACTGCAGCAGGTTTTTTTGGTTTTGTTTTTGTGTTTGCTTTTCTCCTAAGTGAACTTGTAATGGCGTCTCACAAACAGCGATCAGCACAATCTCACTTAAGACTCACGAGAAAGCGCAGAGAGTTTGAAAACAAAAACACAAATAAAATTTGTGGCAACTGCTCATTTATGAATTCTTGAATATTTGTGTACACAATAGTTCCCAAATAAAATTTATTCTAAAGAGCTAAACTAGCAAGATTTATCAACGTAACCTGTTTGAGATTTAGAGAAAATTTAATTGATGATGAGATTTTAATCAAAGCCTAAAATTATTTATTCATGCTGCGAATATTAAGTTATTTAATTGTGTGAGTAATGAATTAAAAATTCAGAACTTTTATTGATTCCGATGAGGAACTAGTTGGGTTTGGCATGAATATATTTCTTCAGTTAAAACATGTAACTTTATTTCTAACAATATTGGCATTCCCATTAAATGGTGGATCTTATTAGAATTAATGTTACTTCAAAATTATTTGCCATTAAAATTCTTCAGAGGTCCAACTAATCTCTTGTCAAAATTCCACTGGGAGATTGGCAGAATTGAAAAATAATCCAGGCCTGGTTTTGACAGGAAGGACCTGGCAACCCCACTCCATGGCAGGCACCCTGAGTTTCCAGCCAGAATAGGCAGTTGGTTCCTGGAGTTATATTTACAATCGCTTTCTGTTCAACTGCATGATTTGTACTTGTTGCATTTACTTGTAGAAGTGGGTTATTGTCTTTTCAGACTCAAAATTAGTTACAGACATTTGAGCTAACTAATCACAGCCTGACCATCGTATTTGTATGTCACTTATACTGAACATGTCTTATCTCACGCAAGGCAAGCATTTGTCATTTCTACCACAGTTCTGAGGAAGCGTCACCGGACCCGAAATGTTACCTCTGTCTTCTCCTTCACAGATGCTGCCAGACCTGCTGAGCTTTTCCAGCTACTTTGTTTTTGTTCCTGATTTACAACACCCGCAGTTCTTTCAGTTTTTATTTGTAATTTCTAAATGTGATCAGTGCATGGCTCAGTTGGCACCACTCTGACATTGAATCATAGGCTGTAAATTGAAGTCCCACTCTGGGACATAAGCATAAAATAGTTAAGGTGAATATAACACCATAAGCTATAGAAGCAGAATTATGCCATTTAGCTCTTTGATTCTGCGCCACCATTTGAACATGACTGATATGTTTCTCGACTCAGTTCTCGTGCCTTCTCCCCATAACCCTTGATCCTCTTAACAATCAAGAACCTGTTTCTGTCTTAAAATGTTCATTAACATAGCTTTGACAGCACTCTGTGGCAATGAGTTCCACAGATTTACAATGCTTTTGGTTGAAGAAATTCCTCCTCATCTCAGTTCTAACAGGTTGACCCTTCACTCTGAGGCTGTGTAGTCGTCTTTACTATTAGTGCAAACATTATTTCCATGTCCACTCTATCCAGCTCTCAATATTCTGCAAGTTTCAATGAAATCTCCCCTCATCATTCTAAACTCCATCAAGACACAGAATCCTGAACTGCTCCTCATACAACAAGCCCTTCATCTCTGGGATCTTTCTTGGAAACCTCCTCTGGACTCCCTCCAAGGCCAGCACATTCTTCCTTAGATATGGAACCCAAAACTGCTCACAACAGAGCCTAAACAGCCTCGGCAGTACATCTCTGCTCATGCATTCTAGTCCTCTTGAAATGAATCCTAACATTGCATATATCAAATCTTATCAACGACTGAGGACAGGATAACCAGCCTATAATTTGCTGTTTTCTTCCTCCCTCCCTTCTTAAACAGGAAGGTTACGTTAGCTATTTTCCAGTCCTCTGAGACCATCCCTGATTCCAGTGATTCCTGAAAGATCACCACCAATGCCTTTACGATCTCCTCAGCTGTCCATTTTAGAACTCTGGGATATAGTCCATTTGGTCCAGATGATTTGTCCACCTTGAAACCTTTCAGTTTCCCAGCACCTCCTCCTTAGTGATGGCATCTACGTTCACCTCTGCCTCCTGAGTCTCTTGAAGTTCTAGTATTCTGTTGGTGTCTTCCACATTGAAAACTGATGTAAAGTACCTGTTCAGTTCCTCTGACATTTTTTTGTTCCCCTTTACTACTTTTCCAGCCTTATTTTATAGTTCATTTACAGCCCTGATGAGATATCCAGAACCTGGGTATCAGGCATACAACACAACCTTAAGAACTCTCTATGACGTGGAGATGCTGGTGTCGGACTGGGGTGGACAAGATCAGAAATCACACGACACCAGATTATAGTCCAACAGGTTTATTTCAAGCCACAAGCTTTCAGAGCATCTCTCCTTCTTCCAGTGTCGGTGAGAAAGGTGGCATCAGAAATAGAATTTATAAGTAAAAGATCAAAGGGTCACAGAACAAATGAGAATGTATTAAACAAACCTAAGATGCTGTTAACTCTTTAATTAGTTAGAAGCTTTTAATTGTTTAATATGTATATGTAAATCCCCAAATTTCTTTCAAGTCACTGCCCTGAGAGAACTAAAGGTATTATCAGTGTAAAGAAGAGGTGACATTTTAGGTCAGACAATGCATGTTAAGTGTGAGGCTTGTTTAGAACCTGTTTACGTTTTGGTTTGGAGTCAGACTGGTTTTAATTCTAAAGAAGGAATTTATATAACGACACATTGACTGATGGTCTATAAATTGTGTGCTTTTTGAACAAAATAGAATGTATCTGCAAATGCAAATTCACCCCATAGATTTATGCGCACGTGTGTGTGTGAGAGAGACAGAGAAAGAGTGTTTTGTGTATGTGTGTGTGTGTGGGAGAGAGAGAGTGTTTTGTGTGTGTATGGGGTGGGGGGATTGTGTGTGTTAGAGAAAGAGAGAAAGAGAGAGCGCCTTCGGGACTCTCCATCCAGGCCACTGAGAACAGTGTTGATTCCCCTGATTGTACTATCCCCAATTACAATTACGTTTTTCTCCTAGCTTTTGAATGATTCCCTGTGCCATGGCGGTATGGTCAGTTTGCTCATCCTCCCGACAACCCACACTGTCATCTACAGGGAGTAAGCTTCTCAAAACTGCTCGACAAACTCAAGGACTGAGGCTCCTTCAGCATTAACTCCTGGGTCCCTCCACCTGCCTCACTTATAGTCACACTTTCCTATCCCCCACCACTGACTGAATTCAAGGCAGTTAATCTAAGAAGTATGACTGCCTCCTGAAACACAGCATCCAGGTAATTTTCCCCCTCCGTGATGTGGTGCAGTGTTTGAAGCTCAGACTTTAGCTCATCATCTCTAAGCCAGAATTCCTCAAGCAACCAAAACTTGCTACAGATGTGGTCACTCTGAACCACAACGGGATCCACCAGCACCCACATCTTGCAGTTAAAACAAATTGCCTGGATCGGCATCTCTAATTACTCAGTTCTTAACTTGATTTTTAAAAATTTTGTACTGGTCATTTAGTTTGCACCCTGCAAATATTTCCCTGGTTTACCTTCAGTCTGAAAGTAACCTGTAATAGATAGTCAACTTAGTTGCTATCATCTTTCAACAAACTTAACAGTTCTCCTGTGATGTCACTCTCGTGCTGGCTGCTGACATTGGGTTTCAATTTATCCTGTTAAAAAAAATTATAAACTATGAGCCAAAACAAAAGCAAGCAAAGTTGGGCGGATAGGCCGTGTTAAATTACACATAGTGTCCAGGGATGCATAGGTTAGGTTTGTTAGCCATGGGAAATGCAGGGTTACAGGGATGGGTCTGGGTGGTGTGCTCTTCAGAGGGCTAGTGTGGACTCATTGGGCCAAGTCGCATGTTTCCACACTGTAGGGATTCTAAAACAGAAACAAAACAAAAAGCACCTCTTCCCCTGTGCACCAAATTCCCACATTGCATCTAAATTCCCCAAACTGTAAGCTCACTGGGGCCATGTTTCATTACGAATGTGATCACTCCTTTCTGTCCATGCAAAGTTTACATTTCAGTGCAGCACTATGCAGTCCTTCCGATGCGACGTTAGATTGAGTTCACCCCTGCTGTTTTAGTTGGCTGTAAAAAAATCTTATTGCAAGATTACGAAGCAAAGAAACTTATACCTATTGATCTTGTCCAATATTTATCCCTCAATCAACATCAGAAATACAAACTACCTGGTCATTAACAAATTGCTCTTTGTGGGAGATTGTGTGTGCTGTGATTCTGCATTAGAACAGTGACTACACTTCAAAAGGTACATCATTGGTTAAAAAGTGCTTTGGGATGTTGGATGGTCATGAAATATGCTATATTAATGCAAACATTTCTTGCTTTCCTTTTTCTAACTTGTCACATGACCTGAAAGATTATTTATGTACTTTAGAGTGAACATACATTAGCATTTAACTTTGTGATTTATTTCCTTATTTGTGCATACCACATAAAAATTGTAAATGTTTGATGCAAACTGAATAGCTATTCATTTATGTAAATTATAATTAGTTTCTTTTTCTATACCTTCCAGCAATATTGATACCATGTTCATCATTTACAATGAGCTATTGAATTAACACGTAGCATTCATATGGCTTGGATAAAAGCTCTCATGTTATGGAATCAGTGAAAGGCTTTTTTTAGACCGTTCAGCAATTGAAATATGAACTGGAGTAGGCTTCGATCTGGCATCACTAATTAAAAGAATATCATGGCTGACATAATTGAGGCCTCAACTTCACTTTCCAGCCTGCCCGTCCCATTCCACCACAAACAACTCCCCTCTCCACCCCAAAAAAAGCCCTCTATTCCTGTGCCAATCAAAACTCTAATTCTTGGACGCATTCAATCACCTGGATCCAAAATGGCTTAGCAGTGGGAGGCAGAGGGTGGTGAAAGAAGGCTGTTTGTGTAACTGGCAGCCAGCGACTAGTGTCCAGTGGAGTAACACATGGATCAGTGCTGGGCCCTTTGTTGTTTGTGACATATATATGGGATATAGATGAGTGTGTGGGAGGAAATGACAAGTAGGTTTGCAGATGACACGAAGTTTGACCAGGTAGCTTTGCCAGTGCAGACTTAATGCGCCAGAAAGCCTCTTCTATACTGTATGATTCTGTGATTCTACCTTGCCTCCATTGCTGTCAGGAGAAGGGGAAAATCTAATGACACACTGAGAGGAGAAATTCCTCCTTAGCTCTGCTTTAGAGGGAGACTCCTTACTTTTGACATATGCACCTAGTTCTAGACTCTTTCACAATGGGAGACATCCTCCCAATATCCAATTTGCAAAGTCTCCTCAGTAGCTCAATTTTCGTAAGGTAACCTTTCGTTCATCCAAACTCCATTGAGTATAGGCCGACGCTGCTCATCATGAGACAATTTCTTTATCTCAGGAATCAACTAAGAAAACCTTCACTAAACTGTTTCCATTGCAATTTTATCCCTCATTAAGCTAGGAAAGCAAAACTGCATACCATAGGCCAGATGTGGTCTCAATACCGTCCTCAGTAGCAGTAGCAACGGTTTTGTTTTCTTTGTTTTCTGTCTTGCTTTTTATCTTTTTCTTTTTTTTTACTTACCTCTTGTTGGAGAGCTTGGTCGCAGTGACAGCATCAGCAGCAGTGAGTGAGCCCAGCGCAGACTTGAGTGGGCCCAGTGGGGACTCATGACGGTGACATCAGAGGCAGGTTTGGGTTCCTGGCAGCTCCTGCATTGTCGAGGCGGTCCTAGCGGAAACTCATGGCTGCTGTGGCAGAGGTCAGTTTGGGCTCCTGCCGGTGTCTGTGTCCAGCACAGATTCATGGAGGTGGTGGCAGAGGTGAGTTTGGGCCCAGTGCAAGCCCCGTCAGCATTGGCAGCAGCTGCATCAGTGGGGTGGGCCCAAAACGGACTCATGGCAGCAGTTGAGTCAGGTTTGGGCCAGTATGGTACCTGACGGCATCAGTGGCATCGGCATTGGCAAGGTTCATTGCAAACGCATAGAGGCAAGGGTGTCGGTGGAGGTGGGATAGCGCCAAAGAGGGATGACTTTCGTTCCAGTGGTGGCAGTGCACCAAAGGAGATTTGTACCTGGCCACTGGCCCATGGCAGAGCACTTAACAAGAAGGACTTGAAAATTGAACACATTTTCATTATTTCCTTCTTTTTTCTGCCTTTATATTCTATGTTTTGGTTTATTTTTCTGTGTTTTAAGTTTGTGCCGGAGAGTGGCGACACTATACACTTTTCACTGCATTTTATAACAAAATACATATGACAATAAATAAATCTACAGTTCTCTACTTTTATACTTCATTCATCATTCAATAATCAACAACATTCTATTTATTTTCCCAATCGCTTGCCATACCTGTGCGCTAGCTTTTTATGAAAGGACACCCACATCCCTCTGTATCATGGATTTCTGCAGTCAGTCCTCATTTAATCAGTATCCTGCTTTTTTAATCTTCCTTCAAAAGTGAACAACCTCAAATAATCAAACAGCTGGCCAACTCACTTATCGTATCTATATGCCTTTGCATTCTCTTTAGGTGGAATTTTCCTCAACTTGGTGTCACATGAGTAATGGCAAGAAAAGTGAGAAAATACAGTGAGAATTAAAAAAATCAGAACCGTGGACATAGGACAAAGATGAATGTTTTGCATGGTCAGTTAAAGAAGTTTCTGTCAAATCATTAAAGCAGCTGCCAAAGATCATAATCTCTGCATTTTTTTGTTGAGCTACATGAGAATTGGCATTGCATAAATCAGATTAGAAAGACAGTTGTGGGAGAAATGGGTTCAAATCTGTGGGGCACTAGCACCAGTACTGGAGAAAGTGGGATTTGTACCCATAGGATGAATTATGCTGGGGATAGTTTTCTTAACAAATGCAAACTAGAGCAGGAATGATAATTTTAGACTAAATAGTAGGACAAAGGAACAAATTTAGGAAGATGCAGTAAATCAAAAGAGTCAAGGACAAAGACAAAGATATTAGTACGGGAAATGATGAACAAATGGTGATAGGAAGGGATAAAGAGTAGAAACCTAAGAGTCAATCAACAGAAAAGGCTAGAATTCACAAAAACAGTAAAAGAATAGGACTAAAGGCTCTGTTTCTGTATGCATAAAATTTAAAACAAAACAAATGAACTAAGAGTGCAACCAGAAATAAATGAGTAAGATCTGGTAGCCATTACAGCAAAGCGTGGCAAAATCACATGACCTGAATCTTAAAGGGTACAATTTAGGAATGACAGTAAACTAGGAGAATTTGAAGAGGTGGCTCTGTAGTTAACGATGATATTTGCACAAGAGGGAAGGATTACCAAAGTTCAGAAAATCAAGATATGGAAACAGTTTGAACAGGAATAAAAAATGCTAAATGTAAGAAGTCACTTCTGGGATTGTATACAAGCCCCCTGACAATAACCACACAGTGGGGCACAAATAAAGAAATTATGAGAGCTTATAAGAAAGGTCGGGAATATTGAACGGGTAGAAGGCAGCCTAGATGAGGAGCTCTAGAATACTTTCAGACTAGGTCCTGAGGAGGCAGTGGTGTAGTGGTAATGCAGTTGGACTAATAATCTAGAAACCCAGGCTATGCTTTGAGGACATAGGTTCAAATCCCACCATGGTAAAATTAGAATTCCATTTTTAAAAAAAGCTGGTTGAATGATAACTGTGCAACCACTGCTGATTATCATTTTTAAAAATCTGATTCTTTAATACACTTTAGGGAAGCAACTCTGCTGCCCTTACCCGGTCTGGTCTACAAAAATCTGGGTAACTTTGAAATGTCCTCTGGGCAATTTGGGATGGACAATAAATGCTGCCCTCGCCAACTGTCTATGTTCCGTGAATGAATTGAAAAAAAAACTGCATTTTGAAGCTGACCAGAGAGGAAGCTACATTCGAGCTAGTATTCTGTAATGAAATAGGATTAATGAATGATCTCCTAATGAAGACACCCTAGGTAGCAACAATCATAGTACAATTAAATTTTATATTGAATTTGATGGAGAAGGGACTGGGTTCTGAGATGAGTTTTCCAGAAGTTTAAATATGGAGAACTGTGATGCCATGAAAGCAGGCCTGGCTGATGTGAATTGGAAAATTAGATCACAGAAATGTAGGGGCAGACTTTTTTAAAATATTAGAATGAGAATATCCTTTATTGTCACTTGTACTACAATATAGAAGGACAGGAGTACAGTGAAAAGTTTTTACAATAGCTGCCTTTTAATGGCGCCATCTTAGGGACAAGTACCTAGGTACAAATCTTACAGAGTAAACAAAAGTGGTCCTACACAAAGAGGATTAAAGGAAAGCATAGCATTAGTTACAGAGGTAGTTACAACAGAGTGAAAAGGTTTTAAATTACAGTCCAATAACAGCAGCTCAGCATGTGGCACCAAGCCCATGTCCAGCAATTCTCCCGCATCGCTCCAGCCTCCAGTCTGTTCTTCACCAGCACTCAGCAGCAACCAGGTAAGTCAACACTGTACCGGAATTCGTAACTTGGCCCCTCCATCACTCCAGGACTCTGCCCCACCATTGCTCTGGGGACACAACTTTTCCAATACTTGGGGGTTTTTGTCCCCTCTGTCGCTCCGGTACACGGCCCCGTCGCTCCAGGGATGCAGCCTCTCCGATGCTCCAGGATACAGCCCTCTGTCACCAGAATACACAGAATAGATGCATTTCAGTAAGTAAAAAACATTCCACAGGATGGACCCACCATCTATGATTAACTAGAAATGTAAAATGTTATAGCAAACATTTGACCAAAAGAAAAAAAACATTTAATTGTGCAAAGGCAGGTCTCAGGTCAGAAGACTAGACAGCATAAGGAAGGAGCAAAAAATTAGACCACATGATAAAGCTATCCAACAATATAAAAATGGAAAGGAAAAGTTTTCATAATTCAAAGAAAACTGTTAACAGCGTAAGCATTGATCCCACTAAAAGTCAGATGGGAGAATTAACAACAGAAAATAAGGAAATAGAAAATTAATTGAACATGTATTTGCATGTCTTCATTGTAGAGGATACAAGTAGCATCGGGGAAGCAAGGATAAATTAGGGAAAGGAAGGGGGTGAGAAACTCAGGATAATTACAATCACCAGAGAAGTGTTACTGAGTAAAATGTTAGATCTCCAGACTAACAATTTCCCAGGTCCTGATGTGCTTCATCTTAAGACCTTAAAAGGTAACATATGACAGATGATGAAGACATCGTTTCCACTTCCCACAGCACCTTTATAAGTTTTACAATTTGTAGCTCACTTATAGCCATCATTTACCTGTTATTATGTCATTGCTGCTATTTCTACATAATTTGAGATACCAATGTTCTTTTTGTGAGAACCAATGGCGTGGTGCAAATTGTCTTTGAACAGCATTGAACCCTAAGCATGTTCATTCTCTTGTGCATTTCAAACGCACAAAGAAATAATTGCAATTTAAATGTGACTGGAGTTTGCAAATGCATCCTTCATGTATTTTCTGCTTCAATGTCCGAGCGTTCAGCAAATTTGGAACCTTCACCATACTCCTACCAAACTGACACCTACTCCACTCACCATGGGTATGTTCCAGTCTTTTACCAGTTGGCTATTTCGCAATTAGAGAACAGGTAGTGATGACAGTGAATGCAGCTCACACTATACACCTTGCTTCACTGTTCCTTAAGCTGTTATGTAGAATGGAGGAGCAGAGCCAGCGATTTTGGAGAAGTGGAGTTTTCATCTCTGATGTGTTGCAGTCTTTGGTGGTAACAGGTTTTGTCCTTCCTTTGGGCTGATTTAGGCAAATTCCTGGTTTTCTCCCAAGAAGATGATGGCTCATTTCCTTGAATCCTCTCTTTCTGTCCCTCTCCCCAGCTAGCCCTGTTGACATACATTATTTTGGGGATTGGCCATCTGTGCTGTGTCAATCACCTGTCTAAATCGTCTTGGCCAGTGAGCACGAACAGCTACTTATGATGCCAGGTTGACCAATGTCTCCTTGCCCACCTTCATTTAGGGTTAGTTTTCATTCCTTTTAAGATCAAAAACTTCTTCTTTTTCAAAACACTGCACTGATAATAGGGTAGTGTGGCACCTGATAAATCTTTGACCTAAGTTATGACCTCGGTGATTCTTATAACCTTTCCTTTGTTTTCATACGCAGGAGACCTGTTTATATTTGCAGAAGGCCACTTACTCAGGCTATGCAGAAAATTCTCAATATAAAACACTGAAAGAATTTCAGTTGTAATGAGGACCCGAATTTCCAACAAACTGAATGTGTGTTTGGAGAGCAAGTGAGCATCTTAAAGTACAACCTGACCAAATGCATGATGCCTTTCCCATCCTTGCAGCAACTGTTCAAGACTAGTTGCCAGTGCACCTTGCACTGAAGGTCTGTACTGTCAAAGCATTCTGCAAGTGGGTCGGCGAGGTGCAATGATGATCTGGCTGGTTGCCAATTTCTGTTGACGAGAGGCTTATGCAGCTGGTGCCCATGGATTATACCCTGAGACGTTGTTGCATGGTGTCCATGGAGGAGGCTTGTCATAGCCAGCAGTGAGCTAAAGTTGCCAGATGCCCGCTCTGACTTCCACCTCAAGAATTCTGTCTGTCTAGTTTGCTCGGGGTGGGTGGTAGGATGCGAAGCTGCATATTAATGAAGAAAAATGTGCAACTGGTAAGGTTTTTAACAGGCAATAATTTGCCTTAATAGGCAACTTGCCACTACCTAGCAAGAATTTTACTCAGCATCCTTGGAGAAGCTGCCTGTCTTTTACTGGGATCTGATTACGGTCTGGAAAATATTTCTTTCTAGCTGGAGCTGCCCCCCTGTTGGTTTTGGTGACCAACTTTCAGGAGCAAAGGTATATAAGAGTGTACACCTCAATCGGGTTGATTTTGGCAAGGTGACAAAAGGTTGGTAGAGAGGAGGACCAGGTAACCAGAGCTTTGGGATATTTTGGACAGCAGAGAAGCAGTATGGATGCTCCCAGAGCCATCAGCAGAAAATGTGCTGGTTCTTTGTCCAGCATGTGAGCAACACCATCCAGGAAGCATAGGTTGATCTCTGTCCTGAGTCCACCTAGATGTGCTGAGGACCAAGGTGACCCTATTTGATCAGAAGTCACTGCAAACAGAATTTCCCACTGGTTCAGAGGTCTTGAAGTATTATTTGGTGTCTCTGCTTCTCTTAGAAATTCCCTCAATGCATTTGACTCTGTTCAGAGGGGTACTAAATAAAAACTGGAAGAACTGCGGATGGTTTAAATCAGGAACAAAAACAGAAGTTGCTGGAAGCTCAGCATGTCTGGCAGCATTTGTGAAGAAAACAGTGAGTTCTGAGGAAGGGTCACCGGACTCAAAACGTTAACTCTGTTTTCTGTCTGGACACATGCATTTTCAATCAAAGGTTTTATGTGTGGGAATCCTTCCATGTATTTTCAGGGATTTGGCGTGAAGAGTGTTGCAAGGTGTTTAGCACTGCTGCCTTACAGAGCCAGGGACCCAGGTTCAATTCCAGCCTTGGGAACTGTCTGTTTGGAGTTTTCACGTTCTCCCCGTGTCTGCGTGGGTTTCCTCCGGGTGCTCCAGTTTCCTCCCACATTCCAAAGATGTGCAGGCCGGATGGATTGACCAAGCTAAGTTGTCCATAGTGTTCAGGGATGTGTAGATCAGGTAGGTTATAGGGGAATGGGTCTGGGTGGGATGTTGTGAGGGTCTGGGTGGACTTGTTGGGCTGAAGGACCTGTTTCCACACTGTAGGCATTCTAAATCTAAAAGGTGCAGTGCTAATAAATCTTGTGTATGTAATTTCACAAGCACCCAGGCTGTTTTTAATCACTTACGGTCTGGATGAATCCACATTCCACATATACACAGAGTGTGATAGATTGTAGTTCCTCATGTTTTTGGCTACCCTTCCATTCCCATGCTCTTGACCTGTCATGGGCATTTGGAGCAGGTGGAGGAAACTCCTTAAGATTTTGTTCCTCGTTGTAGTCAAAGATTTTAATTCATGAATCAAAGTTGAACCCAGCCCATGGGAGTGGTTAATTGTCTTTCTTCCTTTTATCTCTGGTTTTGTGACATGAAGGTCACCACAGGGGTGGCACCATGGTTAGCACGGCTGCCTCACAGCACCAGGGACCCACATTCGATCAATCACTTGGGTAACTGTCTGTGTGGAGTTTGCACATTCTCCCTGTCTGTGTGGGTTTCTGCCAGGTGTTCTGGTTTCCTCCCACAGTATGAAAATGTGTAACTTAAGTGGATTGGCCATGCTAAGTTGTCCAAGTGTCCAGGGATGTGCAGGTTAGATGGATTAGCCATGGGGAATGCAGGTATAGGGTAGGAAGGTGGGTCTGGATGGATGCTCTTGGTGGGTTCATGTGGACTTGATGAGCTGAATGGCCTGCTTCCATACGGTAGTGATTCTATGAATAATTATGAGAACCAAGATCACACATGCTTTGTGAACTCTCTTACAATCTTCACAAATCTGTGCACATGAACCACCAGGACCCTCTGTTCCTGCATATTCTGTAGAACTGTATCATTAACTTTTTATTGCTTCTCTCTATCACTTCTGCCAAAATGCATCACCTCACTCTTCTCTGGACAGACTATCGGCGGATGAATTTTGTCTCATCTGTTCACCTACGTCTTGATGTGGCTGATTTGCATCATCCTCCCTGCTTGCCACAACCACAAATTTGGCGAACTATGGAATTTTATACCGGATTCCAATATACAAGTATGGAAAACTATTTACCACAACTCTTATTTGTCTTGTCCAAATATTTGTCTTCCATTAAATCATATTTTTAAAACAGAAAATGGAGGATATATGTGGAAATTTGAATCATTACAGGCATGAACATATGATTCATCTGCAGAAAGTTTCCATGCAATTAACACTGAGGGCCTCAGTCATGCTGAATTTTCTTCCACTCTTGCTTGGCTTGTCTCCAATTTTCTTACTTTGTCCTCCTGCCCAGTCAAGTATACTTCAGTGTAAAGCTGGATGGATCAATTTGCAGTATTAACTAGTCTGAGCATTAATTTTGTGCCAAAGAAACTCTGCATTCTTTTAAGGGGCTATCACTAGTTATTGTTGTTCAATTAGTTAATTTGTTTTGATTGATCATTCAAGATAGTATACTTTTGGAAACATTCACAGTCTCTCCCTCCCTTGGTAGCTAATCTTTAATGTTAGGAGAGTTTTAAAAGGAAATGCCCTTTTTTACACTAAATGGTTTTCCCTAGTGGAAATATTATCACCATAATTGTGATCCCTAAAGGAAAAAAAGAAATCGTTCAAATAGCATGGTGATATTTCATGACATCAGGATGAGAAATAAATATTAGCCTGGACCACAGGTAAAACACCTCTTCTCTTCTTCAACAGCATTCTTGAAATCTTAAACCTTCATCTGAGGCAGTAAAAACGGACCAAGGTCTCAATTTCCCACCTACAGGTCTGGACGTCTGACAGTGCAGCAATCCATTAATTGTACACTTAAGTGTCAATCTACATCTATCTAATCATTTCACAAGTGCACCATAATTTGCTTTCATTATTTTGCTCAGAAATCTATTCAAAACATTTGCATCTTTTATTCACAAAGGGTGGGGATTCTGGACAGATGGATCCCTTCTCCCCCGACAACCTGTTGGGTTTTGTTGATTTGTACTGATTGGGAATATTTAGCAATAGAACACACTAAGTATGCTAGCATCTATCCACTTCATCCATTGGTATTTCACCACCATGGTGCCTTCTGTGGCACAGTGGTAGTGTCCCTACCCCTCCAAGGCCTAGGTTCAAGACCCACCTGCTCCAGAGGTGTATAATAACATCTCTGAACAGATTGATTAGGAAACTAGGTTCAATGCCATTCACTGGAAAACGTGTGCTTATTTTCCTATCTTATTTGCAGGATCACATTTAATCTAACTCCCTTTTAATCTGCCCAGATAACTGCATTGTCTAAATCACTAACTTTTGAGCTATGGCTGTTGTGTTTTCGTGCTCGGCAATTTCAACAAACTTGACTCCTTTGCACTTAATTTTTGAGTCTACCATTTATTAACGCAGGAAGAGTGGTGATATCGGATCTGGGTTCTGTGGGGCCCAGTCTGTACTCTTGCCCTCTGCAGAACACCATCCATCCCAGTCCCCAAACACAACCCAATCCAACTCCCCCCTCTCCCCTCCCCTTCTAAAGTATATGTCACTTTTGTGCATTCAACCGGTTTCTGATCTATTCCCAGGTGTTTCATGTAGGAGTTTTACTAGGTTGTAAGTACACCTGAGCAGAAATGTTTTTCTCCCTTCTCTAGCCAACCGGAGGATGACGCAGGCACCAAGTAGGAAGGGGGGGGGGGAACAAAACAAATAACTAGACAAAAGAAACTTATTCAAAAACAGCTTCCAGTCTGTCTTTATTATGTAAGTGGAAAGGGAGTACAATTGGATATCTGTTGAGATGCATGCGTTTGAGAGCGAATGGTGAAGTTTGGAGATAACCCCTTGTCGTGCAACACCGGCGAATGCACTGGGGAGCCGCTGTGGTACAAATACAGGGCAGTCCAGCAGGAGCTGACACTGCGCTCACAAGCTCATTCTTAAACTGAACCTGTTGGGGAGCTGTCAGTAATCCGGACGAACATGACGGAAAATATCCCAGTTATCGACTATGTGTTACTCTATGAATGTGAGGACGGATGCAGTGATCCTTATGCTAAACAGAGGAAGGAATTTCTGAGAGCGGTGCAGAACACCGGGCTGCATTTAGAGTTCAATATATCCAGGGACGAGTGGGAGAAAGAAGCGCAGACTGGGCGGAAAATAGCCAGAGACAAGTATCGAATTGTTAAAATCTATGCTCCGTTTGAGCTCTTAAGCCAAACAGCTGAGAGGATGAGATTGAAGATGCCTTTGGCAGGGGTAAAGTTACACTGACTTTTTTTTAATTTCGTGAAATATTTGCTGCAGTAGACAAGAAGTATTCAATGTAAACCTGTCTCCAGATTTAAATTATTTTTAATTGCTAGGACCGTGCTCTGGTTTTTGCAATTCCCGCTCGTTAGAAACGTGCCCTTCTGTGCTCTTGTTGAACAAATATATAAAGCTTGAGGCTGTATCGGAGATAACAGGAACTGCAGATGCTGGAGAATCCGAGGTAACAAGGTGTAGAGCTGGATGCACACCTTGTTATCAAAGCTTGAGGCTGAGCTGCTGCTAAATTGCAAAGCTTTTAATTCAAGTATTCTTCATCATTTGGGGTTTGTTACATATTTCGCCCCGTTTTAACTGAGTTAAAACCAGTCTCGTGGAGATAGTCAAATGTAAATTAGTGACCAATTATATTGCATGGAACAAAAGCTACAATTCAGAATTATTCCGCGGATCAGGCAGCATCTGTGGGGAGAGAAACAAAGTTAACATTTCAAGTCGGCGACCTCTTGACCTTTTTTGATCATTTCTCATCAGTTATGGTTAATCTGAAGCTACAGTCCTGTTTCAGTCTCCAGTACTGCCTGACCCTGTTTTGTAAGAGGTTCTGCTTTTATCATCGATATTGACATGCTGTTTTATTACCTTTCGACACACTAAATAACCCAACTTTTCAGTTGGGAATGTTCCTTCAACGTGGAAGCATCCGATTAGGGAATTGACTGACTGAAATAATTTTGAATGTATACTGAAATGGAATCCCAGTGTTACCGATGTAAATATGACAAAAAGAGAGTTGCGTTGATATAATGTGCTGTGCTTTTAATTAATGCCTCAAAGCCCTTCACAGGCAATTAAGTACTTTTTAAGTGTACTTAAGTTGTAATGTTGAGAATGAAACAACTATTTGTTTACAACAAACTCCCACACAATTGATGATGGGTTGTTGGACTCCATGTCTGCTTTCTTCCCACAAGCCACCAGGCATGTTGAGTTTCTCCAGTAATTTCTGTTTCTGACCTACATATCTGTTTTGTGATTTTTAAAAAGAGAAATATCGCCCAACCCGAGGGAGAATTCTCCCATCTTCAAAATAGTGCTATGAGATCATTGTGCCCACTTAAGCAAATGGTATCTTGTTTTTGGCTGCCATGTCTAAACGAGAGCATTTTTCAATGATGGCACTTTCTCAGAAATGCACAGTTGAGTCAAACTTGATTTTTGCATCAGGGCCCTGATGAAAGGCTTGAAGTTTGGAACTTTAATTTGGAGGAAAGAACCAACTGAGGCCTTGTGCTACAAGTGAAATGAAAATTCTCTTTGATTTACTACTTTTACTGCAAACCTTCTGGTCAAATAGATATTCAACTTATTTATCATGCAAGACACTTTTAGGATGAATTTTGCATCGAGTGGCTCTTCATTGAACTCCTGGATGTGGCAAGGTATGCATCTTATTCTGCAATAGTTAGTGGTGCAAAATAGATGAAGCTACCTGTCTCATCAAAAGAAAATTGGTTTGCTTTAACAACAAAAAGCACTGAGTAAACTGGCACAAGGTACAATTTCTGAAATGTTTCCTGAGAAAATAGACAATTAAGTCTGAGTAAAAATAAACTTTCAAAATTAAAGTGCTCTAATTACTAAATCGCAACACAGCCTGGGAGAGGGATTAACCACTTCAGCATTCTGATCTCTTGTGGCTAGAGGTGTTTCAGTAATCTAGTGACCCTGATCTATAACTTGGCAGCCCACCAACTCTCTTCGGTTGCAGACATGCTTGGATTTAGTTTTTTATAAAAGAAAGGATTATTTGATCAATTGTTTGTGCCAGCCCTAAGTGTGTCATTCAGGAGGCTGTCTAAAGTGCAGGTTTTGCATCTATTGAACCTTCAATCTGCTCGAAGCAATGTCTTGTTTTGAGAAGAGCTGGTTTGGCAGCAGACTATGTATGTTTGATTGCGAACAAAAGAATGTTAAAGTGCTCGGAATTAGCTACATTGCTATGCTTTCTTCCTCTGTAGCTCTGTATTTTCTACTGTTTAGAAGTATCTTTAAAAGTAACAGTATTCTTTGCCTCAACTACTTCCTGTGCCAAACTACTCCCACGCACCCACCCCCCTCCCGCCCCATGTGGGAACCTTGTGAAATCGTTATAAATTCATCACATGAGGATATTCCTGAACACTTTTTTTTTTGTTTGCAAAAATTCTCAATTTCAGTTATGGTCTCCTCACTATGGGAAATATGATGTTAAGCTTAAAAGGGTTCAGAAAAGATTTACAAAGATGTTGCCAGGCTTGGAGTGTTTGAGACTCAGACTATTCAGCCTCTCCCCATAGCTATTTCCTCCCTCCATGTCAGAGGCTGAGGTGTGACCTTTTTTATAGAAGCTAATAAAATCATGAGGGGCATGGATAGGGTGAACAGCCAAGGCCTTTTCCCTAGGGTAGGGGAGGCCAAAACTAGAGGGTATAGGTTTACGGTGAGAGGAGAAAGATTTAAAAGGGACCTGAGGGGCTGTCTCTTTCTTGCAGAGGGTGGTGTGTTCATATGGAATGAGCTGCCAGAGGAAGTGGTGGAGGCAGGTACAATTCAACACTTTAAAAGGCTTTTGGATGGGTATGTGAACAGGAAGGGTTTAGAGAGATATGGGTCAGATGCTGGAAAATGGGACTAGATTAATTTAGTATCTGGTCAGCATGAACAAGTTGGACCGAAGGGTCTGTTTCTGTGCTATACAACTCTTGACTCTAAATAATCCACCCGCATTTTGGTCCAAGTGCAACAAATTTTTTAAACCTTATCTTAGTTTCCTGTTGACTGTTCATGAATTTAGTAATTTTAGACACATTCAGTTTATGAAAAACAATGGGAGTAAACATTTTCTTAAGTTTATTGGGGAAATTGTAGGTGGTGTGCCTGTATATCTGTTGTCTTTTGTCCTTGAAATGGCTTTGGGTTTGGAAGGTGCTGTCTAAGGAGCTTTGAATTTCTGCAGTGCATCTTTTGTAGATGGTATACATGGCTGGTACTGGGTGCCTGTGGTGCAGGGAGTGAATGTGGTGCCTATCAAGTGGACCGCTTTTGTTCTGGGTGGTGTCAAGTTTCTTGTGGTGTTGGAACTGCATCATGCACACATCCAAGCAAGTGGGGAGTACTCGATTGCACTGCTGACTTGTGCCTTGTGGATGGCCAACAGGACTTGGAGAGTCGGAAGGTGAGTTACTTACTGCAGTATTCCTTGCCTAGGACCTGCTTGACGTCTGTTAAGCTGCCCATGGATTTTAACATGGAAGGAAATATGCCTCCTTGGATTCTGTAATGGATAGGTCTGAGTAATTTTCCTCCACATCTCCCAAGACAAGGAATGGCCCCACCTCTCCATTTTCATGCTTGATATGGGCTTGGGGATTGGACTCGCTGTTTTTCTGAATCGTATCTTCTGCATAATGGGTCATACATCTTCTTTAAGACTTTAGCAACAAATTCTGGTCAGAATTATGTGGACTTCTGTGGAAATCAAGAGGAAGTGAACTGCTTGGGAAAGGTCTGTCAGTCTGTCTTGAATTCTTGGTAAAGTAGATTTTTGTGCTACTTTTTTTTTTGTTTCTAAGTGAAACAAAAGTAGTGCAGAATCTACTTCTTTTTAGTGTCTCAAAAGACAATGACCACAGTCTCTTTTGCTCCTCTTTATAAAAACTGCCAAAGGATATACCTCTCAGATTGCCAATCCTGATATAGCTAATGGGTAATTGTTCTGTTTTGTTCCAAGGGTGTCGATGTGAAATTGCCTGGGCGCTTTCAGAGGTTCATGGCTCGTTTTGCAACTGAGGTCGTAGTCAACTTTATCAGTGCACACTATGAACACAACAAAAGGCATCTGTTCCGAGGATTTGAAAATGAGGAAACATTTTTTCGCCCTGCCCTGAGATCTCTAATTGTAAATGCAGAATTCTGTTATGATACATTCTTAATTTTTAGGATTACCTTTCGGAATAGTTATGTTGTCTATTTAATCTTAATCTTCTACCAAATGTATGCTGTATTAATCAAACCACAAATGCAATGAACATCTCTCAAACCAGACAGTCCCCATTAATTGGAGTGATGGATATAACTTCAAATTGGCCAGAGAGGCAATTTGGAGTATCCAAATACTAATACTTGGGTTTGCAGATCTGACTATTCATTCAAAACTGTTAACATTTATATTTGTGTAACAAATTTGTTAGTTGTTTTGAACAAAACAACTATGAATCAAACCATTTTGTTAAACTCATTTGCCACATAAAAATAAGAAAACATTAGTGTCTTGTAGATTTGGTTGGGGGGGGGGGGTGTAACGAAAGCATGGGCTTTCGGTCCTTTTAATAACCCTATGTAGCATACGTTTGGACAGTCTGTCTCTACAGCTCAAAACTACACAGGATTCAGATTGTTCATTCAAATTACAACACGGGCTTTTTAACAAGCTGTGATATGGAGTACAAATGAATTTAAATTTGAAGTGTGAACCTTGGGATGTGGCAAAGAGAGCAGTGGAAACATTTGAGGCACAAGGTGGCAAAGGTGTGAGTGAGCATTCTGTAGTAATGGTACTAAGATTAGGAATAGATTCACTTTATAATGTTGTGGAAATAACAACATTAGTTTTGTGTATACTTTCCACAAGAATTTGTTTGTGCATGTGTATATTGCTGTATTACCACTTAGCTGTAATCCATTGCCATAGATCCCTTACAAGATTGGTGTTAAATGAAACAAATTTTCAGATAGAAAGTAACATAAAGGAGGATGTTCTAAAGTAACTCTTATTCTGTTTTTATTTTTTTGTTTTGAAGGTTCATTACATCCTCACAAACATAGCTATAGACGTTAAGACTGCTGATACAGAAGGTAACTTTTTTAGCTTTGGCAAACGGTTGTTACCTGTGTTCTTTAAATCTTTGTTTAGAACAGAAAGTGTCATAAATATAATTTGAAAAACTTAGCCCCTTGACTTTTGTGCCATAATTATGGTTATAATCTAAACCTTTTAGAGATGGCTAACACTTCATTAAGAATGAGGAAATGTTTGTGAAACTCATGTCAGTGATTGCACATAATCAGCACTCTTGGCTCTGAACTGAAATGGGTTGAATTTCTGTTGCAGCAACAGCTGTGTTTCAGGATTGCTTAGTTCAATGAGTACAACCTGTTCATTATTAATAGCTGCAGGGATGTGCTACATCAGTAGGTCAGTCATGTTTTTGGGCCCTTTTTCCTGATTAGGTGTGTAGGTAGTCTATATGTTGTCATTGTTGAATTATCGGTATAGTTAGCAAAGTTTTATTTAGAAGTGTTTCAGCATAGGAGGTCATCATCAAATTTATGTAATGCTGGCTGTTGATGATTTGTTCTACCTCCCACACCTTTTTCTTGTCCCTGCAATATTTGCTAAATGCCCTTTTAAAGCTACCTTTTTAAAATCAATTTTCTTTGCTTTTTGGGTAGTGAATTCCAAATCCTAATGACTTATCACATGAAGGGTTTTTTCTTCCATCAGTATTGATTATCAATTGCCTTGAATCAGTGACCCTGGTTGCTTATGGGCCAACAGTATTGGAAACATTGTCTTTATTCTGTAGAGACCCTTCATGATTTGGAACATCTATTAAATCTCTTTTCCTTTCTCGAAAGGAAACTGAAAGCAATTCCCATGTTGTTTGCACAATGTTTCATTTGGTGTAGCTATTCCACAGTGCTGTGGGAAGTGGAGTTCTGACTTTCTGATCCAGCAGCAGGTTTTTTTAAATAGTGATTTATGGTTCCAAGTCAGGGTCCTGTTCCTCTGAGGCACTTGCCGGTCAGGTGATTGGGTTCCCAAGCAGTATCCCAGAATGGCTTACTACTTCAGTCTTTATTTATCCATGTGGAGCTCCATTGTTGTATTAGGTGTTTGGTCAACTCTATTTTGATGGACAAAATGGACACCACCCAGAATACTTTTCCATAAGGGATGGAGTCTCCACAATGTGGAAACAGCCTGTTCAGCTCAACGAGCCCACACTGAGCGTCAGAGCATTCAAGCTAGATCCATCTCTCCTCTTCCGCCTCCATCTCTATAGCCCTGCACTTCGTGTGGTTGGTGCACCTAACCTACACATCCCTGAAAACTATGGGTAATTTAACATGGCCAATTGGAAGTAAACCCACATAAATAGTTACCTAAAAGTGGAACTGAACCCATGTCCCTGGTGCTGTGAGGCAGCAGTGTTAACTGCTGAGCTGCAACATCATTCTTTTCTTCCACGTTTTCATTGAGGTATAGGAAAAGTATATTAATTTTGAACCTTCATCCTCTCTGTCCAATTCAAATAAGATTATTGTGGTTACTTGTGATAACAAGGTGTAGAGCTGGATGAACACAAGCCAAGCAGCATCAGAGGAGCGGGAAAGCTGACGTTTCAGGCCTAGACCCTTCTTCAGGAAGGGGGTTCTGAAATAGGGAGAGAAGGGGAGGTGAATAGAAGATGGATGGAGAGGAGACAGACAGGTCAAAGAGGCGGGATTGGAGCCAGTAAATGTGAGTGTAGATGGGGAGTTAGGGAGGACGGACAAGTCAAGGGGATGGGATGAGGCTAGGAGGTGGGGCTTTAGGTGGGAGGAAGGACAAGTTAGGGAGGCGGGGACAAGCTGGGCTGGTTTTGGGATGCTATAGTGGGAGGGGAGATTGTGAAGTCCACATTGATACCATTGGGCTGCAGGGTTCCCAAGCAGAATGAGGTGCTGTTCCTGCAACCTTCGGGTGGCATCGTTGTGGCACCGCTGGAGGCCCAGGATGGATATGTTGTCTGAGGAATGGGAGGGGGGAGTTGAAATGGCTCACGACTGGGAGGTGCAGTTGTTTAGTGCAAACCAAGCGTAGGTGTTCCACAAAGCCATCCCCAAGCCTCTGCTTAGTTTCCCCGATGTAGTGGAGGCCACAGTGGGAACAGCGGATACAGTATACCACATTAGCAGGAGTGCAGGTGAACATCTGTTTGATGTGGAAGATCTTCTTGGGGCCTGGGATGGAGGTGAGGTGGGAGGTGTAGCACTTCCTGCAGTTGCAAGGAAAAGTGCTGGGTGTGGTGGGGCTGGAGGGGAGTGTGGAGCGGACAAGGGAGTCCCGGAGAGAATGGTCCCTCCGGAAAGTAGATAAGGGTGGGGAACGAAAAATGTCTTTGGGGTCGGATTGCAGATGGAGGAAGTGTCGGAGGATGATGCGTTGGATCCGCAGGTTGGTGTGGTACATGAGGACGAGGGGGATTCTGTTTTGGTGGTTATTGCGGGGAGGGGGTGTGAGGGATGAGTTGTGGGAAATGCGGGAGACACTGTCGACCACTGAGTTGGGGGGTGGAATTTGTGGTCCTCAAAATGAGCACATCTGAGATGTTTGGGAGTGGAAAGCCTCATCCTGGGAGCAGGTGTGGCAGAGGCGTTTTTTCTTGTTTTTGCAAGAAGGTGGGTGGGAGGAGGTGTATTCTAGGTAGCTGTGGGAGACGGCAGGCTTGAAATGGATATCCGTTTCCAGGTGGTTGCTGGAGATGGAAACAGAGGTCCAGGAAGGAGAGAGAAGTATCAGAGATGGTTACTTAATCTATTGCATCCTAACCTTTATTTTAGGATTTGCTTTGCATTGCCTCATGAACACACTCGCCTTGGGTAATCGCTTCAACTAATTCCTAAATTCAGTTATTTTTGAACACATCACTTCAATGTATGCATTATTTTAAAGGCAGGCTTAAAAGTTTGGTTTCCCCCCAGGGCCACTTAGCTCCTGTCCTCATTACAGCCGTAGTTCAAACATGGATAAAAGAACTAAATTCCAGAAGTGAGGTGAAAGTGATGTCCAAGGAGCCCTAGCAAAACGGGAATGGATGGGTATCAGGGGACAAACTCTCTGATGGCTAGTCATAACCTGACGACACAGGAAGATGGTTGGGGTTGTTGGAGGTTAATCAGCTCAGCTCCAGGACATCTCTGCAGGAGTTGCTCGGGGTAGCATCCTCAGCTCAACAATCTTCAGCTGCTTCATCAATGACCTTCCCTCCATTATAAAGTCAGAAGTGGGGATGTTCACCGATTGATGGCACAATGTTCAGCACCACTTGCAACTCTTCAGATACTGAAGCAGTCTGTGTCCAAGTGCAACAAGATCTGGACAATATCCAGGCTTGGGCTGACAAGCAGCAAATGACATTCGTGCCACAAATGCTAGGCTATGACCATCACCAATAAGAGACAATCTAACCACCACCCCTTGACATTCAACGGTGTTGCCATCACTGAATTCCCCACAATCAATATCCTGGGGGCTACCAATAGCCAGAAACTCAACTGGACTCTCCACATAAACACAGTGGCTACACAACAGGTCAAATGCTAGGAATACTGTGGAGAGTAACTCACCTCCTCACTCCTCAAAGCCTGTCCACCATCTACAACGCAATTATCAGAAGTGTGATGGCAAAGTCCCCATTTGCCTGGATCAGTGCAGCCCCAACAACACTCAAGAAGCTTGACACCATCCTGGACAAAGCAGCCCACTTGATTGGCACTGCATTCACTCCTCCACCACCAACACTCAGTAGCAGTGGACTATCTACAACAGGCACTGCAGAAATTCACCAAAGCTCCTCAAATCGCACCTTCCAAACCCACAACCACTTCCATCTAGAAGGACAAGAACATTAGACATATAGGAATACCACCTTCAAGTTTCCCTCCAAGACACTCACCATCCTGACTTGGAAATATATTGCCATTCCTTCACTGTCACTGGGTCAAAATCCTGGAATTCCCTCCCCGTTGGCAATGTGAGTCAACCCACAGCAGGTAGACTGCAGCGGTTCAAGAGGGCAGCTTGCTGTCACCTTAAGGGCAACTGGGAATGGGCAAGAAATGCTGGCTGGCCAGCCAGCAACTCCCGCATCTCTCAATGAATGGGGGGGGGGGGGGGGGCCCAAGAAAAGTAGAAGTAGGCCAATCAGCCTATCGAGTCTGTTCTGCCACTCAATAAGGTCATGGCTGAGTCTGTCTCCCCCTTCACTTGCCCTCCCTCCCCCTCATGCTGGACATTGCCATTTAGATCTATTACCAACATCACCATCACCTACTTGCAAATCTTTGATCTATGGCTTATACCTGGTATTTGCTACAGCTTGGCATCTCTCTCAAACTTAACTTTTGCATAAATGTGTTTCAATAAACGTCACCTGGTCCAGGAACTTGCATGGGAAATGTAAATCCTATATTGCAAAGTTGCTGAATTATAAAGCAATGCATTAGCAGATATATTCCAATCCTTTCCACCTGATAGGAAGCCTCTTCTCCTAGGAATGTGTATTGGGCAGTCGACATTCAGATTTTTAAAAATTGTCAACTATGACAATGGTGGCAGCTAATAGGCACATAGAGGAAGGAAGATCTGAAGTGAGGGTCATTTCAACACGAGTAACCAGTGACTCTGCCTCATCTAGAGAATCTTAGATACATTACCAAACTTAGTGGAGAAGGTGCAATGTTGAAAGCAAGAATGTGTAATGTAAATAAACTTGCTGTTGATGAACCATGGATTTTTTTTTAAACTGAAATAGTTTCTCGTCTTGGAGTAACAACACGCAAGGTTAGAGGAAAGATTCCAGCTCTGCCATACTTGGTTATGAAGAAGGCGTTTAAATCTGCTTTTATACTGCATGACTTGAAAACATGCCAATCTGATGTAGATTCTAGCCAATCATCACCTCGAGACAGGGGTGAGTAGAAATCCTGTTCAGTGTGAATACCAGATATTTTAACTTAATAGGTGTTCACATTTCTTAAGTAATACCAGAAGGCTTTGAAAACACTCATCACTAATAAGTGATGAGAGAAGCAGAGTTAATGTTTTGGGTCTGTTGACTTTTTTAAAAATTAAATTAAAGCTGCTGACATACACTGGAGTTCAGATCTGTAGTTGAGTATGTGGCCGGTCACGCCTGCTCCACTAAAGACGATCATGGCTGATATCAGGGCTTCAGCTCAAATTCCTGCTCCTTTTTCATGTCCCCGACAGAGCAAAAATGTGTCCAGCCAAGCCTTAAATGTATTCAGTGGTCCAGCATCCACAACTCTCTGGGGTAGAGAATTCCACAAGTTTGCAACCCTTTTGAGTGAAGTAATTTCTCTGTCCTAAATGACCAACTGTATACCCAGTCAGGCCCCTTGTATGTCTTTGAGACCATTTCCTGTTCTTCAAAGTATCAGAGAATATAGGCCCAATTTACTCAGCCGTTCATTGTGGGACAGCCTCTTCATATAGGGGCCAGTTTTGATGAAGGGTCATTGGACCTGAAATGTTGGCTCTGCTTTCTCTCTATTGATGCTGCCAGATCTGCTGAGTTTCTCCAGCAACTTTTGTTGTAGTTTTGGATTTCAAGCATCCACAGTTCTTGGTTTTATTTTCAAGGTGATGTTGAAATTGTATATGACGTTTTGTAGATCTCAGGAGTATTGTGGCACCTAAACTATACAAATTACAGGAAATACTTGAATGTGTTGGAGAGAGTGAAGTAATTCACAGGATTGGTTCCAGGAATGAGAAACTCCAGTTATGTGGATAGCAACATACATCACCTCACTTCTCTGCAGTGAATCTCGACTGTCATCTATCTACCCACTCCAAGTTGTAAATGTCATACTTCCATGTTTTTATCATATGCCACATAAAACACTAGTTTTGGCGTAAAATTCACAAGAAAGAGAATTAACTTCTGCAAACAAAGCAGTACTGCAGTACAAAATGCATGTCCTTAGAAAATTTGCAGTTAGAGAATCGATTCTAATTTCAAAAGATGAAGATTTTTGTTTCAAGCTACTTTTTTTTGAGGGGAAAAAACACAAAACGAGCAAACTGTTGGGATTCTGGGATTTTGAAGTTTATGGGAAAAATCAGGAAGTCACTAAACAGGGTAGAGAATCTGTACCTTTCCACTTAACTCTAACATCAATATACTGAAGAAATTAATCTGTAGGGAGGACACCAGTTGCACAAGAGATTCTAGATTTGTTTTTAATGGTGTGGGCAACAGGATAGTTATTGGAGTGAACTGTGTAAAATATTGAAAGTGGGGCTGTTCTTCTTGGAACGAAAAGCTGAGAGGAGATTTCAGGTTTTCCAAGTAAAGAGTGGGTTGGATAGAGTAGATAGAAAGAATCTGTTCCTGGCTGTAAAAGGAACAAGATTGAGAAGGCATAAATTTAAATTTGTGCATGTGAAGCAAGGAGTTGAGGGGGAAATGCTTTTTCCCTCACAGCAAGTAGTAAGGGCATGGAATGCACAACGGGAAATGTGGTGGAGGCAGCTTTGATTTCAAGCATTCAAGAGGGCATTAGATTATTTAGAATTAGTTTGCAAGGATATGGTTTGGGGGGGCGGGGAGGGCAGTGCCAGGGGACTAAGATTGGCACAAGGTAATGTTTGTTTGGAGAGTAGGGTCAGGGATGGCAGACAGAATGGTATCCTTCTGCACTGAAGCAATTCTGAGTTGGTTTCCTAGCTGACCATCAAATCTCTGCATTATTAAAGTCCTCCAGCCAGGTCAGCCTTCTCTCCATATCCTTTCATTAGTCATGCAACTCTCAATATGATGTATTGTCTCCCTTCATCCTAGGGAGGTTTTTTCATGGTTTGAATATATTTTCAAAAGGATGTCCAAATTCTAGCACATGACTTCAGGTTAAGTCTTTCAACATTCTGCATTATTACAAGTTCCCTTTAGCTTTCTAGTCTCACTAGTTGTGACAGCCAGAATCTCGTTCATCTAAGATAACAAGGTGTGGGGCTGGATGAACACAGCAGGCCAAGCAGCATCATAGGAGCAGGAAAGCTTGATGTTTCGGGCCTAGACCCTTCATCAGAAAACTTTTATCTCTCTCATCTCGTTCATCTGTCTGTTATGTTACTTCTCATTGTATTCCCTGCTTCGTTAACTGACGGCTTCTCCGTTTTTAGACTGCTTTCCTAGTAACTATTAAAAGTGTGGAAAAAGCTCTATTTTTCACTTCAGAAAATTTGCTACCTCTGCATCTTTAAGCTCACCCAGAAGCCAAGTTACAGAATATCAATTGACATGTTTTGAGAGTGCAGACCACTTTCAAGTTTGTTAACTACTGTCTGCATGACTGAAGCATAGTTGCCTTTTTAAACCCATCCCTTGCAGTCTTGTGTGGACTACAAATTTGATATTGCTCCAGATTGTACTGCAATCAACTCTCTCTCTGCTTACTGAATCCATAACCAAAAAGATCATTTTGTGCCACTGAGCAGTGGTTATCATCCAAAAGTACCGAATGGGAAACTACCAAAAAAAAAATCTGATGTTAGAAACAAACCTGAAACAACTGCATCTTTGGAGAGATGGAATGAAACACTTTACAGTGCTTTTCAGTCACTTGAAAACAGAACACTCATGGAAGGAAGAGGCACTCAGTAAATATTTGGTGTGTGAAGCCTGTTAAGTGATTCCTGTGTGCGCTCTGCAACAATCAGCAATATTAACCTTCAGATGTGTATATAAAAGTCTGCTTGTGGTTCAAATCCGCATCCCCTGCCCTACCCCACACTTATTTGTAACTGTATTTCTCCCCCCCCCCCCCCCAACCTGTTTTATGGTTGTCTTATCTGGTCTCTGATTTTGGAATGGGTGCAGAGGAGGGAATGCACTCCCCTACATCATTTGAGCAGGTTTTTCTTCTCTCTCTCAATAGTAGATAAGAGATCAGGAAATGTTTAGCATTCACACAGCAATTGGAAAAACCATTCTCTCAGCTGCCATTGTTTATCCTGACATTTTTAACTTTGTTACCCCATGTGGAGGTATTCCTTCTGTCAGCTGAGCACTTTAATGAGCCTTGCTGAGATGAGGAGCTCAATATCTGAAGAATCACCTTGAGTACCACTTTCCTTATCAACACCATCCATTATTACAGCATTTGTTATACTGCAAGCCATGTTGTATCCAATGGCTCTTCACAATTGTTATCAACAATTTTTTTTTTTCTTTTACAAAGCTGTATGCATGAGAATATTTAAAGGTAACTGTTTAAAAGAATAGCTCTTTTTAATTTTGGGTGGTGCTGTCCAGACTATCATTTCTTATCCCTAATTGCCCTTCATGGTGGTGAGCTGAAGTAATGGTGTGCGGTTTGGAGAGGAATGGGCATGTGGTTGTATTCCCATGAAATTTTCTTTGTCCTTTTGAGAGGGATGAGGTTGTGGGTTTGGGAAGTTGTCAGTGGAGCCTTGGTGAGTTGTTGCAGTGGCACACTACTGCCACGGTGTTGATGGTGAAGGAGGTGAATGTTGAAAGTGACTGGAATGGCGATCCAGTGGATGTCCAGTTCCTTGTGTTGGAACTGCACCTATCCAAGCAAAGGGAGAATATTCCATCGCACCCTGATTTTATCTTTTTATGCCCTGCTGACAGGCTTTTGGAGTGACAGAAGGTGAGTGGCTCACCATGGAATTGCAAGCTTTCTACCTGCAGTTTTGGCCACAGTATGCATAGCTGGTCCGGTTGAGCCTCTGGTCAGTGGTAACTCCCAGAACTTTGAGTATGATAATGCCATTGAATGTTAAGGGGTAACGATTAGATTCTCTCAACAGCAGTTCATTATTGCTCCAACAATGATCGTGTTTGTCTGCATCTGAAGTTCTAATGTACCTGACTTTCTACAGGTGGCACCAAATCAACCACTCCTACGAATGAATGGACAATGCTTAATGACTTGTGGGCAAACACCTATCTGAAATTCCAGCCCCTTTGGAAAATACGAAATTACTTTGGTGAAAAAATTGCACTTTATTTTGCTGTGATGGAAACACTTCTAATTAGTCTCATTATCCCTGTGTTCCTTGGCTTGGGTGTTTTCGTTTATGGTCTTTATTGCAGGTATATATTTTTTTTCTCAATTACTTTTCAGCAGAATGTGATTTATGTTTTGGTGAACTTTATATGCTTGAATGGTATAATATGGTGGTACAATTTGTAGTTTCCAGATCACCACTCCCCAAACATCACAGCTCAGAATAAATAGCAGTGTTTGCTGGATGACAACTTTGAGGTGTTTTGACATCCTACTGGAATATTCCACAAGGTGGAATGACAGACTTGTAACAGTCAATTATCCTAATAGTGAGAGCTTAATTTATCACCTTAGGGGAGAGGTGGTGAGCTCAGGCTAGTTGCTTATTTATTGGATACACCTGATATGTTCAGAATTATCATATTGCTTAATTTACAACTACAGCAAAATTCTGCCTAAAGAACAGAGTTTTCCTCCATAACACAGACCCAGCTGTGTGAATGAACATAGCTGCAGGAAAGTCCATTCTCCTTCTGCAGTATTGTACAGCCTTCCCCCTTAATATTGTGCATGAGGTGAAATGACAATGGGATAGTTGTCACTTAGGGTATGTGATGCTTGTGAATCAATATGGACCCTCTTCGTGGAAGGTATAGTAAATGCTCATTCCACCCCGTAAGACCTAAATTTGCTTATAGGAAAGGATATTAGCCAGTACAAAGAAAGCTCAAGAGTCTTGTGGCTGATGTATTCTTAAAGGACTGTGCCAGATTATTTTAGAATTGCTCCTACAGTTCATTCTCCCACCTAAGCCTCAGCAACTATTTACGTGCACAGTCTTAAAATTATGAATCACACCCTCAAAATAAGTGACTGACCATTTAGGGCTGAGATAACAATACACTACTGAAGGTACTTGTTCTCTTGGAATTCTTTACCTGTAGCACTATGTAAATGGTCAGCTGTTGGTTTATACTACAACCGGTTGATTTTTAAGATTTTGGGATATGAGGGAAATTGAGAGATGTGTGGACAGTCACGGGTAGGAATGTGTTTTCTGAGGCATAAGTTGAGTCATGCCCTTACAAATTGTGCAGAGACAAAGTGGTTAACTTCTGCTGCTCGTTCTTGTCACTGAGTAGCCATACCTTTTCAAGCGTCACTAGTATAAAACCTATGCACATTATTTTGTACGGATCAATTTTGAAGTTTGGGTGCACATTGTAAACAATTGTTGGCAATAAAGAAAGCTTTCTTTCCATTACCTCAAATGTGGGGTGAAACCTTCAGAAACCTTTTTTAACTATAATGAAGATGTTTAAATAGTCTCTTCATAATTAACCTCACCCCCGCCACCAATAGTTCACAGTTGCAATGCATCTTAAGTTGGTTTGTAAGTCTCAATTTTTGAGTTTGAGCTTTACATTCCTAAAGTCCAGATCCTGATCATGCATTTTGCTTTAAAATATATTTGCAGATTATCTCCTTTTCAAAATCTTCTAGTCCAATCATTAAACATTGCCCTATTGGAAATGCTTTCAGGTGAGGCATTAAACAAAAGTCCCATTCGCTGTCTTGAGCGGGTTCAAAAGACAGCATTGGCACCATCTCAAGGAGTTCTCCCTGATGTTCTGGCCAATACTTTATCCTTGAATGAGATAGCAAGGTGTAGAGCTGGATGAACACAGCAGGCCAGGCAGCATCCGAGGAGCAGGAAAGCTGCCGTGTTGGGTCTGGACCCTTCTTTTATCCTTGAATGAGCCTTATTGAAACCAGTGTTGCTTAAACCAATTATAAGCAAAAATAAAAACTGCTGGAGAAGCTTTGCAGCTCTGGCAGAAGTTCTGAAGAAGGGCCCCTGGACCTGAAATTTTAACTCTGCTTTCTCTCTCTTCACAGATGATGCTACACCTGCTGAGTTTATCCAGCAGTTTCTGTTTCTGTTTCAGATTTTCAGTATCCAGTTCTTTGGTTTATTTTGATGCTTTAAACCAGTTATTTGGCTATTATTGCATTGTTGTTTTGAGAGCCTAGCCGTGTGGAAATTGGTTGCGTGTTTCAGGTATAACAGTGACCATATTTCAAGCCCATCGCTTGAGATTTAGGTAACGTAGGTCCTCACTTTAAAGTTGTGGTTGCTTTCCTGAAAATCGTGACTTTAAGTAAAAATTGGTTCCCATAGAACAAAATTGTTAAACCTGTAGTTAGATTCTGTGTAGGATCTTGTTTCTGAAGGAAAAGAACATATAAAACATTTTGCCCTATAAGTTGTAAATATTTCAAAATCCTTATTGGTAATAAATCTTTAAATTTGAAGATACAATCAAAAACTAACTTGCTGCATACAGTGCAAATATGCATTTCTTGCTGGTAATCCTGCTTATCAAAGCACCTGCCCCCTAACACTTCTAGTTGTTACTGAGTTGTGGGCTGTACACCATACCCCTCTCCCTGACCCATTCTCTTGACACTTGCTTATTTGGACTTGCACTCCTATTTAAGATTCAGCTCCAAAAAAGCTGCAGCTTTTGAATTAGAAGTGGTCAGACTCTTTGTGATGTGTTTTTTTTTTAAAAGAAGTGCTGTCTCCTTTCCTGAATCCGTATGGCAAGTGAGGACTTTAGAGAAGAGCAGTATTGAAAGCTAATTTTACAACAAAACTTGGATTATAGAATCCTCAGCAGTCCTAGCATATTGGCACACTCCCACAACACCAGAGCTCCAGCTTCACATTAAATCTGGGTCTTTATTGGGAACACCAGTCAAAGAGAAGGAAGTAGCATGTTGGGGAGGGGGTGGAATGCTGCAACATGGCAGTCCAGGATTAGAGGTGGTGCCAATCAGATCTCAGGAAATTTTGTTATGAGAAATCTCTTATGCTTAACAAGATTACAGCCTTTGTTAATTTACCAACCTCAAACTGAAACAATGTTATATGGGGCAGCTTTAAATGAGGACTTAGGATTCCTTTTTCTGTCTTAATATAATTCTTCTTATCCTTTTCAGTATATCTTGTTACAATGCCAGCAATGACCTTGATGAGATTTTGCGTGGACATAATTTCAACAATATCTGTTTGTCTTCAAACTTGATCGCCGAAGTGGTAGACACAGCTGTGGATAGAATTCGGTAACTATTCACCATGACTTTTTGAGATACGTTTATGTTTAAATACTGCAAGTGTTTCTGATCCACTTAACTTGAATAAATATTGGTATATTATTGTTTACTTATACACCTGAGTCTTTACACAAGTTTGCTGCAAATTTTAAGGTATCGCACTCTTACAGGTGATACTTCTTATTTTATTTGTTTGTTATGTGCTGTGGAAAATTTTGCAATGCTAATGAATAATTGTTGAGTAAATGGTATTGTCACTTTAGATTATGTCATGTGTTCAAAAGTAGGTGTTTGATGGAAGATTTTTGGTTAATTTCAGCTCCTCTGTCTGCATAAACTTCTTATCCTGTCACCACCATATTCAAGTGCCTTTTGAGTGAAGAGTCTTTCTTCCCTTAGAAAATCATTTGAGATATTATCACTTGGTGTTTTTTGACATAATCCTAATTGCTACGTTTTTGCTATTTCACTTGATGTACGAATTGGCCCCTCTGCTAGTCAAACTAGTTGATTGCAAACCTGTGATCTAACTCTCTATAACCCGTTATCCTTTACACTTTAGCCAGAATGAACAAACTAAATGTTAATGAACTGTGTATAACAGAACACCCTTGAAATGCAAATTCTATCCTTTCAAATCAGTAATTTCTTTCTGCCGTAATTCTTTTTAATCCATTTGATCACCACTCTTGAACGAGCCTGTATTCTGTTTAACTGTCAGGATCCTTTCTAGTCCTGTTTGGTTTGATAAATTGGGTTCTGAGCCTGAGTCCAAACCAGCAAAATATTAAATGTCAACAAAATGCTGACCATGAGGGTGTCATGAAAGTGGAATTAAAATTATTCCTGGTTTAACAAATTTATTTAGTGACAAGATTTCATTTTTGTTAAAAATGAGTCCCCTGGATAGTTGTTTTGAATTATTTTTTTTTTTTTTATTGGGATTAGTCAGTGACACCCTCATCCCGTGAATGAATAAAGGCTTCCACCTGAAATGATACTGTAGCTTTGGTCTGGTTGCCTTTCATGAAGAAAGGCTGAGACAGAGGAGGAGAGTGGCCTGCCCAAAGCCGATAAAGTAAACAGCTTGTGAGGTCTTGGGGTTCTTTGGTAAAGTTGGAACAATAGAAGCAGCCTGAATGGGTGGGGCCAAGCTTCCACAGAACCAGGAGTTTTAGTTTTGGCTATCAGCAGTTGCTGGGGTCTCGAAGCTGGGTGTGGAAGCTGTTATTCCTCTCTACAGCCATAAGTTGTATGTGTTACGATCTATTTTACTGAATTTTCTTTTGCTAAGGGTGTGTTTGTAGGATGTTACTATATTTGAACAGTTAATTAGTGAATATTTTAAGTATTTCAATAGAGTAACAGTTAAGCCAATTATTTTATTTCTTATTATAACTGTAGTGTAAAAATAAAGTGTGGTGTGTTTAGAGTAGAGTAGTTTGACCAATCAAAATACATCTAGAGCGCAACACCTTGCACTTACCTCTAAAACAAAATAAGAAAAGTTTAGGATCTACACTATCTACTGGAACCCTGCGTAAATGTCATCAACTTGACACACTTTAGAATAAGCAGTCTAATCAAAGATTCACCGAAGAAGAAATACTCCTCTACCAACTGGTGTTACTATGAAGCTTCCTTCTTCTCAACCTCTCACCTTGCCCAGGGCATGGTGACCTGCAGTTTAAACAGCCACTAGTTCTTTCTCTGAGACAGCTGCACTGTGGCCCTCTGGGATGGGGTGAGAAGCCATTTCCCATGATGGCTTTACAGAAGACTTTTATGCCCGTAATTGTCGACTTGCATTAAGGTTACCAAAGCTCTTCAAATCTCCACTTGTAGGTCTGAAACTTGCAGTATCTATGTTCTCTGGAACCCAGTTGTCGAACTTACTAATTTTCTTAATGAGAATAGTACATAGAAACAAAGGATACATACCAGTCCATTTAGTTGTCCTCAACTGGAATTTCATTTCATCATGTGACCTTGCATCCTTCAGTTATTTTACCAAAAGTTTCTTGCGACCTCCTTGCTGACAGTTTCTGCAAGGTCTTGCCTTTATTTGCAAAAATGTGGAATAAGGTTGCCATAGCCTGACAAAATAAAGGCTGCAGCCTCATTTAGAGAAACTGGTGCTGGTTTAACTTGAGGGTCACCACGCCTCGTGTGAAGTGAGAGGTTGAGAAGGAGAATCCTTAATGATGACCTCAGCAGGAATTGAACCGTCACTGTTGATGTTACTCTGTGTAGCAATGCCAACTGAGCAAACTGCCTTCCCTCAGCATGAAGCGTTTAATTAACTGAATTAATCACTTTCTCTTTTTCTGAGCTGGGTGGAGTTTATAGTAATGTCAAACAATTAGTTCAAATTTAACTTTTTAGTGTGTTACTAAAATAAACATTTCAGTAAAACATTTTTGGCTTTTTAGATTTTTCTCCTTGTATAACTTTTTTAGTTGCTGTTATCTTCTGGAATAAAGATCACCCTACAGTAGTTTTCAAAAGTAGAAAAACGCTGGACATAATTGTGGTTCACTTGAGTCATATTGAGTTTGAAAACCAGGTCCTTTTTTTGAGTAAAATGAGGTCCTGTGTATTGGTGAGGCATCAGGATGGATACTCGGAGGCAAATTTTCAGGAACAGTTGAAGAACAAAAGATTTTGTTTTGATCTGACTTAGCAGAGCGAAACAGCCTTTAATGCAGTAGTGTGTTCCCGTTATGAGGTGGATAGTGCTGTTGCTGGTGACTTTATAGTACTCCCCAAGAGCCACACAATTTTTTTGTTTTTGTAATAAATTTAATCAAGTGATGTGTTGTTATTACAGGAATGTATGCAATAATATTGCTGGAAGGAAAATTATAATTGAAAAAGCACTTAATACAACATGTACTAATAAGATCTGGAGAGATGGAAATTTTCAGTAAGTATTTGATTCCTAATCAGAATTCTGAATCTGTATGTACATACATATTTTTATTTTGATATCATTTTTAAAAAAAATTAATTGGAGACCAAATAGTGTGGGTGTGTGTGATATGTTTGTCATTTCTTTTTTAAGAACTTCCTATGGTCCATGTTTGCAATCCCATTCACCTATGACAGCTTTTAATGTAGATGTTGAAATTGAGAAACTGCGAGGAGTTTGAACATTCTGCTCCTTAATGCAATATTCATAGTATGGTGTAGAATTGAAATGTCACTCATACCTGTGCTATTACTGTTTAGTCCCATTTACTTTATAAAAGCTTTCATTGAATCCCTTTTTATTTAACTTTATTTTTCTAATAAACTTGTTCAGAGATATTATTACTTCTGGAGCAGGTGGGACTTGAACCTCGATCTCCTATAAGAGAATGACCAGAGAAAGGGTAGGGAGATGAAGGATTGTAAAGGGAATTTGTGCACGGAGCCTAAAGAGATAGGAGAGGTCCTTAATGAATACTTTTCTTTGGTATTCACAACTGAGAGGGACCTAGTTGCAGAGGAGGACAGTGTGGAACAGGCTGGTAGGCTAGAGGAGGTCCATGTTAGTAAGGAGGATGTGCTGGGAATCTTGAGGTTTTAAAAATAGCTAAGTCCCCTGGGCCTGATGGGATTTATCCAAGGATTCTGTGGGAAGCAAGGGAAGAGATTGCAGGGCCTTTGGCGATGATCTTTTCGTACACGCTGTCCACAGGCAAAGTGCCGGAAGATTGGAGAAAGGCAAATGTCACTTGTGTGTTCAGAAAAGGAGTAGGGATAACCCTGGAAATTACAGGCCAATTATTGGAAAGGGCTCAGAGAGCATTTATGATCACTTGGAAAGGCACAGTTTGATTCGTGATAGCATGGATTTGAGGGGTAGATCATGCCTCGCAAACCTTAGTGAATTCTTTGAAGAGGTGACCAAACATGTGGATGTAGTATACTTGGATTTAAGGAAGGCATTTGATAAGGTTCCCCATGGTAGGCTCATGCAGAAGATAAGGATGCCTGGCATGGGATGGGGGAAATGTGGCAGATTGGATTCAGAATTGGCTGACCCTTAGACACAGGGTCGTAGTGGATGGAAAATATTCAACATGGTGCTCAGTTACGAGTGGTGTACCACAAGGATCTGCTCGGTGTCCTCTTCTATTTGTGATTTTTGTAAACTATTTGGATGAAGAAGTGGAAGGGTGAATGAGCAAGTCTGCAGATGATAAAGGTGGGTTGTGTTGTGGACAGTGCGGAGGGCTGTTCTAGGTTACAAAGGGACATTGATAGAATGCAGAGCTGGGCTGAGAAGTGGCAGGTGGAGTTTAACCCTGAAAAGTGAGAGGTGGTTCACTTTGGAAAGACAAATTTGAAAGCAGAATACAGGGTTAACGGAAAGATTCTTGGCAGTGTGGAGGAGCAGAGGGATCTTGGGGTTCACGTTCACAGTTCCCTGAAAGCTGTCACCCAGGTGGATAGAGTTGTTAAGGCGGCGTATGGTGTGTTAGCTTTCATTAATAGAGGGATTGAGTTCAAGAGCTGTGAAGTTATGCTCCAGCTATACAAAAGCCTGGTTCGGCCACACCTGGAGTAGTGTGTCCAGTTCTGGTCACCTCATTACAGGAAAGATGTGGAAGCGTTAGAAAAGGTGCAGAGGAGATTTACCAGGATGTTGCCTGGAACGAAGAGAAGGCCTTGCGAGGAAAGGTTGAGACAGCTCGGGCTTTTCTCTTTAGAACGACAAAGGATGAGAGGTGACTTGATAGAGGTGTACAAAATGATCAGAGGTATAGATAGACACACTTTTTTGTAGGGTGGAGGTAGCTATTACGAGGGGGTGCAGTTTTAAAGTGAATGGAGGTAGATACAGGGGAGATGTCAGAGGTAGGTTCTTTACTCAGTGGTCGAGGCATGGAATGCATTGCTGGAGAGGATAATGGAGTCGGCCTCATTAGGGGCATTTAAGTGGCTATTAGACAGGCATATGGATGATAGTATGAGGTAGGAGTGGTGGTTAGATAGACCTTAGGATTAGGGTAAGAGTTCGGCACAACACTGTGGGCCGAAGGGCCTGTGCTGTACTGTTCATGTTCTATGTTCCTATCCAGAGGTAGGGACACTACCACTTCACTGCAAGAGGGCCCCTAAATGGTTTTCATTTTATTCATGGGCTGTAAGTAGTGTTGTATGATTGACTTGACTTCTGCATATATTACTATTTAATTAATGTATGTTTGGTAACCAGTTGAGAGGTGGTGGTGATACAGTGGTAATGTCAGAGGACTTTAATCCAGAGGCCCAGGCTAATATTCTGGGATCATGGTTCCATATCCAGTCACAGCAACTGGAATTTACATGCAATAAATTAAACCTGCAATACACATTAATTGTCATTATAAATTCATCTGGTTCACTAACGGCCGTTCTTAAAAGTCATTGTGTTTTCCTCTTGATAATAGACATTATATCAAATTTTGTTCCTCTTTGTAGTCTTCCTCTTTCGATACTTTGTTTTTGAGCCCTGCTGTTTCTACTTTGTTCCTAACTTTTGAGCATTGCTGTTAATGTTTCTGTTTTAAATTAATTTTGCTATTTCATTTTTCACCTTTCAATGTCTTTCTTTCCAAACTACAACTCTTGTGCATTTAATAACCATTCTTTTGTTATAAAAACAGCCATTCCCAGTGTTTCTTTTTAATGTAGCTCTTTTCTGTTTCAATCCCACTCTTGCAAGCTTTGTACTCGTACAGCTGGTATTTCTGTTTTCCAGTCCTCATTGGTTCATAATCCTACTCCATTCTTTGAGAGGAACAAAACCATTTCTACAACAGATTTAAAAAGTGTGTAGACCGTAAGTCGAAATTGAATTACATTTGTGTGCCCTGCCCTCTTATTTCAAAGCACAGGGTAGGCTGATTTGTTGTCCTGTGTCAGTCATGCACTACATTTAACTAATACAACACACATGCTTCAGCTGTGCTAGAACAATGAAGAATGTAAAATCTTAGTTATTTTCAAGCATCTTTTAATTGTGTTCATAATTAAACATTTCATGAACTGAGCCTTTCTTCACTGCTGCATCTAAAAAGTAAGCTATTTTAAATGAGAATTAATGTCCTCTTCATGGTTTAGCCAGTGATCCAGCAGGGGGGAAATTCAATGTGATCAAACTTATTATTCAAGATACAAATACAAGGTGCTGCATAATGTTGTTGGATCTTCCACTTTGAGGCCTGAAATGCTGTAAAATATCATTTTTGTCTAGCATGAACGTTACAGCCTGTGGTCATACAATTCTGAAATATTGAATGATTCCTCATTTAAATTGATTACGGCAATAGTGTATTACTGTGCTGCTTATGCTAGTAGGATGGGTTTTGTGAAATATGAATAATCATTGATACTTTTTTCCTCTAATAGGAACAGCCTCTGCATCAACTAAATGTTGTTTTAATATGTCACATTTAATCCCGGGATGGGCTGCTACTAACCTATCCAGACCATTACTAAAACTGCCAATTTTCTCCTTCCGTAACACCTGTGATTCTTTTTCTTAAGCTAAACCCTAACTGAAATCCTCACCCAAGCCTTTGTTACAGCCAGACTTGACTATCCAACACACCTGAGGCTCTCCAGATGAGGAAGGGTCACCAGACCCGAAACGTTAACTCTGTCTTCTCCTCCACAGATGCTGCCAGACCTGCTGAGTTTTTCCAGCAACTACTTCTTTTTTCTCCAGAATACTGCTGTCCATATTTTAATTTTACAAAAAAAAATTGTGCCCATCTCTGTGCTCATTGCTTAATTGGAAGCTCATGTAGGTCAATCTAATTGCATCCAGCCTCAAAACCTGAAAAGATCTGCCTCTTTTGCAGCCTAACTCTTGAGCATCCCCAATTTTATTTATTATCACTCCAGTCGTGGCTCTGGCATTCTTTCTATGTCCCTCCTCACTTTTCCTTTAATTTGCTTCTCTTATACTGACCTTTTTTTGGCTACAGAAGAAAATATAGGCAGATGACCAAACTTTGTGTCAATCTTAAAATTTAAGACTCCTTTAAGCGCATGCCTAGGAATGCTTTACCAGTTTAAAGGTACTGCATTAATGAATCTTTCGGTAAGCTTAAAACACTACTTTTTAATGTAGTGTTTTTTTTTTTTAAGAAAGTATGACTTCAAATAGAATCTGTACCTTTTGTACACCTCTATCTGTGACATCCTTTTTTAAATTCAGTTTAAGAGCAATCAGTTTGTTTAGACTAGTTACTTTGACATTGAATTTCAAAAGCAGTATTATTAATTGACTGTATTAAGAATACAGTCGTAACTATAGTAATTTGGTTTTTTTTGCCACTGGACTAGTGAATTCTATGCAGTACTTCATCAGGAAGGTAGGATAAACCATCATTGATAGTTTCCATATCTTGTATCCTGTGTTGCAATCTATTGATTTTTCTCCAGGCCTCTTGCAGCTACCTCCAGTCAACTCTTCACGCACCATCTCTTCCAACCATCTTATTTTCCTTTTTTTTCCAATTTTGTGCCATACCAATAAGGGTAGCATTTGTTGCCCTTGGGTGGTGAACTGCCAGCTTGAACCACTGCTGTCAGCCTAGTGCATATACTCAACATGTCTATTTGGAAGACAGATTCTGGCTTTTTGACTACCAGCAGTAAAGGAATGGCAATAATAGCTCTGAACCAGGATGTTGTGAAGTTTGGAGGGAACTTGCATGTAGTGGTGTTCTCGTGCATCTGGCGCCCTTATCCGTCCATGTTCTATAGGTCATGGGTTTGGTAAATACACTCAAAGGAGCCTCGGTAAGTTGCTGCTGTAGGTGGCACATTCTGTTGCCACTATGTCCCAGTCGTAAAAAGAATGAATATTTATGATGTCGAAGGGGCTGCTGATCAAAGGATTGTCTTGTCATAAATGATATGACTTCTTTGGGACTATCTATCCAAAGAAAATGGTCTCATTAAATAATTCTCCTTCCAGCTTATTTTTAACCAGTATCGTTGCAAGTAAGTGCCAATTAAAGTAATCTATTATAACTTTATTGTCACAGGATTTCTTCTGATGATTTCTTTACTGTCATCCAATCGTCTTTTGATAATGAAGCAACACCCTGGTTTGGTCTTGTCGTTTGCCTGTGGGGTAAGGAATTACTATTTTGAAATATCTGTATACTGTGTAGGTGACGTTCATAACTAAAACTGACTTGATGCTCATAAAATGGTGAACAATTGTAGCCTGGCGTGAATTCAAATTTCATGGATTTCAATCATAGCATTATTGACTCTCTTTTAAACATGCATCTCCATCCAGATTTTTGCTGATCAAAGTTTGAAAATTTTGAGAATTGGCATCCTTGACTGTTATGGCTCACTGGGGTAGATAGAAATTGAGCCCTGCTCTTCCCAAAATGGGCACAAAGTTAAAGATGTTTTATAAGGTTATAAAATTTACAGAATTTTCTTCTAAAATGCAAAATTTTTGTGTTTTAGACCCAAGGTGACAAACACGCGACCAGCTTTCTATACTTAACAAGTATAGAATGTATTTATAAATCAGATTTTTAGCTACAGATAAATGATCAGACTTCAAGTTGTAATTCCATTAGTTAAAATTTCCACCCAATGTAACACCTGCATGCGCGTGTACAAACAAACCCAGACAGATCCCAATAAAAAAGGTGTAATGAGTGGCAGGAAATATTGGAAGGCCATTCAATTATCCCCACGGTTCACTGGGACGATCCCTTAGTTTGTCAGGACCTGCTCCTCCAATCTTTTTTCTACAGGTCTTCTCAACAGCTTGCAGGAGGCATAAGAGTGGTTCAAACTTGGTCTGTATTAGATAAATGTCTCAGCCTATGGCTTTATTCAGACTTTTTTCTTTTACTGAAGAGAAAAGGACAGCACTTTTTTCCCCTTTCTGGAGGTCCAGCGTCTTCTGCAAACATTCACAGACACTCAAAAGCTGCTCAGCTACCTGGGAGTCAATCTCAGCTGTTGACTGACAAAGGCTTTCTGTCTGTCATCAACAACTAGTCACCAGCCCCTACAATTTCCCTTTTATGTGCTGTCTCTCTCATGTGTGCTCACCCCATCCCCACTGCATGAATAAACATCAGTGTAAATAGAAAATGAAGAAGAACTGTGGATGCTGGAAATCTGAAACAGAAATTGCTGGTGAACTTCAAGTTAGTCAATATTTGTGGAGTGAAAACAGAATTAACGTTTTGGGTCCAGTGGCACTTCAGAACTGAGCTCTTTTATGACAGGTAATGTCCCTAACTCTCAGCAAGGAGACCTGGATTCAAGTCCCACTTTTATTCTAGAAGTTTATTGTACTGTCTCTGAACAGATTGATTAGGAAATATCTACAGATATGTATAAGTCTCCCTTTTTTTTTAAACTGATAATTATGAGCACCACACAGCATGGAAAGACTGGAGTAGGAACTGTAGAGCGATGGTAATAGAACTGGGCACCATGAAACAATCCAGGTTTAATATTCTGTGTTAATTATAATTTCAACAAAACACCGTACAATCATCAAAACAAAAGTACTGGTAGTTTCTAAAATGAATCTAGCAGCATTTTCTTCTCCTACCGATCAATATATTATCAAGTTATTCCTTCTTTTAATTTTATTTAAAACTTAACTTAAATGCTGTGGTAACATCTGTTTTCTGCCAAGGCTCCCATTGATCTGTCAAACCTGAGGATTTAAAACCTAACGTTCACCCATTCTGCTTTATTTTTGCAAACATAAATCGAATCAGAATGACCTGTGGCATTAGTAGGTTCGTGCAAAGGATGTCAATAGAAGGGAGAAGATGAGTAGAAAATATGTAATGAAGACACAAGATGCTGAGAATTCAGAACATGTTTATCAGCATCTGAGAAATGTAATTATGAGGTGCTGCCTCAGCAGAGGAAAGAGGTTTGAAGAGTATGTCTGAGTGCGAACTGAATTGCATTCAGCTGTGATGTCCTGTTTTGTTTGTTTCCATGGTGTTCTAGCAGTCAGCTGTTTAGCTCCAGCATACCTGCTTATACATGTGTACATGCGGAATGATGCCCAGCACGAATCTCTTTCTCTGAAAATGAGGCAAATACAGAAATCTGCACGGGAATGGATAGGGTTGAGAATGCAAACTCCATGTGACTGTAAGCTTGAGGAAACAAAAACTGAAGTTGCGCTTCCCAGTAATTTTAAAGCCTAGCCATTGACCAATAAATTAAGTGAATTAATGTTTGTTGCCTTCAGGAACCGTTTTTCTGGAAATGTGGAAAAGGATTAATGCAAAACTGGTTTATGAATGGGATGTTGAAGACTTTGAAAATGATGAGCCAGCCAGACCGGAGTTTTATGGAACAAATGTTAAAAAGGTACTTTTTTTTAATTACTTTTAATTTCTTATACTGTCTAGTCATACATGGTGTTGTTTACTAGATGTTAACAAATTCTGTGACTGTCTTTCAAAAAATGTAGAAAAGCACAATTTTTTTGGGGGGCAAAGATTTGAATTTGATTTATCAATTAATATGAAGCGCCTACTTGTTTGGATGTTAGTACCCGGTCCATTTTAGTTAGAAGATGGATCCTGTGTATTTATAGGTTGAGGGATTTCTCTGTCACTCCAAGTTAAATACCTGTAAATTCTTTCAGAATATTATTTTTATCACTTACAGTAATGAGAAGTGTTAATTTAAGCTTGCATGGTACATACTTGTGCTCTTTTAGTCTCCAAATAACAAACTTTCTTTATTCATTTAAACAAAACTGCTTAATCTGAGCTCTGGTTCCATGTGTGTAATTCCCTACGTGAGCGCAAAATTGGTACACTTAGCCTTCTATGCAAAATTGTCCGTAAGTGGACACAGTCCTAGGTGTACATCCTAGGTAAAAACTGAGGACCTCCTCTCTTTTTGGTCTGTTTTGGAGGAATTCCACTATTTACAACATGTGGGAAAACTGTAATTGGAATACATTTGTTAACAGGCTAAACTTCGGCAAGAATGTGCCTTGGTTGACCAAGGATAAGACTGGAATATGTGATCAATTCATCTATTATAAGTCTGGAAAAATTGAACCTCGTGTTTTAATTGGGCATTTAAGTTTAGCTGAACATAAATTTAATATACTGAAGTAAAAGATGGGAATTTTGCAATTGGCTTTGGTAGTATCTTAATTGTTTGATCCAACAAAAGTGAACAAAGGAAGGATGAGGTAATGGTTTCACATTAAAGCTGAGTGCAGAAGTGTGCACTTATCTCCCAAAGCACTGCAGTGGAGACAGTGATCAACATGGTCCTGTTATGTAGGTCTGAAGAGAATCATGTGCCCGATTTTATATAACTTCAAAATCTTTTGTACTCGGTTGCAGTCTGGACATTACACTAGAGGTGGGCAGATGGAACCTTGTGAAAAGGCATTGAAGGCCACTTTGAACTCTTGTAATGTTGGCTCCTGGTGCTTCAGGGAAGCACACCCATGACAGCATGCCTGCTAAATCAGTTTAAATAAATTTGAGATACCAAGACCTAATGCGTGATTAAGATCGTAATAGTTTTTGTCCTAATCTATCTGCTTCAGAGATGCTATTACACACCACTGAAGCAGGTGGGACTTGAACCTGGGCCTCCAGGCTCAGAAGAAGGGACATTACACTGCACTATAGGGACCTTCAATTATGGTAACTTGTATATTAGCCACACTTGGCTTAAAATGGTAAGAGTATAAATCAATATGTGGGATAGGCACTTTCTGCCGTTTGCTGAGATTTTCTAAAATGGATGATTCCATCAGACCAGGAAGGCTCCATGCCTGCCTCTTTGACTGGTCTGTCTCCTCTCCTCTTCTATCCACCTCCCCCTCTCTCCCTATTTATTTCAGAACCCCCTTCCCCCTCCCCCTTCTGAAGAAGGGTCAAGCTTTCCTGCTCCTATGATGCTGCTTGGCCTGCTGTGTTTATCCAGCTGTGCATCTTCTTACCTCAGAAGAAACCTGGTCATCCTATTAGGTCTAGTTAACATGTGTAACTTCTCCCTTGAGTGTCTGACTCTCTCCAAATTGTATTGATCAGAAAACTGGAACGTGTTACCATAAACATCTCTTGCATGAGGAATTGCTGTCAATTTATTTAGATGTTTGATCTAGACATGACTTTTCAAAAAAGAAAACTGAACAATGTTTTATTTCAGCTTTACGTTTTGCTACTAAAGATGTTAAATATATTTGAACGTTCAAAAGTGAGTACAAAACCATTTTAGCTGTAGACAACAGGATAGATTTTTGTAAGCAATTCTTCTGATTCTTTAACTTGAAGATCCTTTTCTGAATAGCACAAATTTTAATCCTAAAGTCACAATTATCTGGCCAATCTTCTTCTTCCTGCTATAGACTGAAAGTAACATTAACATGGCTGATGCATGAAATCTGCAACTCATTCTGAAAATGTAACCAGTTCCTTGGTGGAAGCATTTAAGAATTTTGGGGGATCTTTTACTTAAAGAATTCAGGCAAAAAAAACTCTGCTTTTTGCTTGCTTTTCATGAAATCTTCTTCAAAACCAAAATGATATACCAAGAGGCACAGTATAGTGCAAATTGTCAGGATGTAATCATAAGAGTTATCAAAACTTTACATCAGATTTTAACCTGACCCTTTTTAGGATCATCCAAGCAACAATAATTTTGTTTTTTTTAAATGTCTGGAGAGGCTGCATTCTCCAATAAATGTTTGCCTCCATGGGCAGTAGAAACTGGCTTAATTTCTTTTTTTTGATAAGACTTAAATCATTCTCCTTTAATCATGTTTGTAAGGAACAGTCTAATGTACCTGGAAACTTCTGAAGAATTGTTTCCTTTGGAACAAGGAGCATGTTGGCCTATTAACCTGGGAATTTATTCCACTTTCGGTATTGAGCTTGTCAGTGAGAAATGATGTTTGTTATTGCCTAAGTGCAGCATTGTGGGGGTTTTTGGTACAGCTTGAGCTGATGTCTGAAGTCACAAGGTGGTAACAATTGGAACAGATTGCAACTCAAAATTATCCCTCTGGTTTGGTTGCGTTAATGCCAACTTTACACTTTCAAGGAGGAATGAAGGCCACTTTTAGTCCATGTTCAGCAAGCACTCTGTCACTAAACACAGCCACCTGAGTGAAATGAGAGGGTATCTTGACTCAATGAAAAATAAAGTATCAAATTGTGACAGATTTTTTGGGGAAGAAAGCAAAAATAATTGCAGAGTGGAACTGTTCTAGTATAAATGGACTTATTAACTTCACTTTTTGAAGTCGGTCAATACCTGTATTTTTGTGAGAACCTGGATTAAAGAATGATGAGCCTGGTGCACGCTATTGTACTCCACTACATAGACACGTTAGAAAATATCTAGAAGATAAATGTTCATGAAGAATGTAGCTAAGACTATATGATTTTCAAAATATGATGCCAACCTGAATTTTCTGCCCACCAGGCAGGTCCAATCAACAGTGTTGCACTGTCTACCTCCAGTTTAGAGGGTTGGGTTCTGAATCCATCCAAGCTGGAACATGGATTGAAACCCATGCTGTTGCCATTAATCTGATCCATGCTAGGCATTGTCAATTCATCCTCGAAGGAATTGGACTTGCAGAAGCCTGCCATCAACGTACATTTAAAGCATTACAAGTTGCCAGTCTGTTTGGCCATATCACAGACATACCTATCCTTGGCCATCAGGTGATGCAATGGGATTTTAACCCAGAAGTTCTGGTTACCCATTATGTAACAAACCTCATTGTAATACCCTAACTATCAAAAATCGAGGCTAGACCAATTTTAGTATCTATAATTGTTCAAATATCTGACCTTCCAGCATCTGAGTAGTGACTTGCATGCTTTCCCAAAAGTGGGATTTGTTAATAGCACACTTTTGCCAGGTTAAAAGCTGTTGTGCTGAAATACAATATCAAAGATGAATGACAACTGCCTTATTTAATGTAACAGTTTTATTACTATCCAGAGAAACATTTCTGGACTCGGGATTAAGACATTCTATACAACGTGACTAAAGTGGAGTAACGTCATTACACGGACGCTCCAATCTGAGGAGCCTGAGAGGTTTTATCTGTTACTGAGTAAACTGATGAACATCTTGATCTAAAAATAGAATGATGCAGATACTGGAAATCTGAAATAAATACAGGAAATGTTGGAGATCCTGACACAGTAGGAAACACCTGGTGAGAAATTCATCCTATATTTCATCAGAGCTTTCTTCAGAACTAGGAGGTTTTTTATCTTTGGGCATTGTAGCTCCTACGACTTGCCTGGAGACCAGATGACAGTATTTCCTTGTATATTTGGCTTCAGTTTGTATTGCTCACTAGGTGTAAGGGAAATCTTTGGTGTGGACAAGCAGGAGGCTGGAAGAACACAATAGGCCAGGCAGCGTCTGGAGGAAAGGAGCAGTCAACGTTTTGGGTAATACCCATCAGGACTGTATCTTTGGTGTATGCTGCCTATCTCTTGAACTTATTCACATTTCTCAGTGTAATAACCAAAATTCACATCAATATACCGTAGCATTATTTGTGCCTTCAGAACATCGTTAATCTTCTGGCCAAAATTTCAACATGTAACTTAAGTGTGTGATGGGCAGCTTTCACATAGGCAGTCTGTAGTTGATCTGAATTGGTATTGGTTGAGGGGCAAATGTTGGTTAGAGGGATATATTTTGCTTTGGCCGTCAGGAACTTCTTTCTATTCTTCCCAAAAGGGTCCCATGAAATCTGCAACCAATTTTAACAGGTGGATCACACTTCAGCACCACTTCCAGCAGATGAACTTTGAGATGGTACAATGTGCTGAAGTGACTGCCCTTACCAGCTGATCAACCAGTTATGAGTAATATGTATACATTTTTATTTACTTTTTTGTAGTTAAATATAGCATCATTCGAGCTATTCTGGATGATCAGTTTGATCTAAGTTTTTTTTTTTTTAACAGTCCAGTTGTGGTGATATGGCAGACTAAATGAGGCTGGGTTATCCAGAGAACTGTTGGTGGTGCAGCCTGCTTATTGAGACTTGAAAGTAAGACTAGTCACTGACAGCAAGATTTTTTTTAAGCGTGGCTTTAGGCAATGCTGATCTTTTTTACAAAGGAAATACCAAGCCAGAATTAATGGACTATATATTATTTCAAATGTTAAATGTAGGGCCAGAGATTTTAGTGCAACATCTTGAGGAAATATCATTAACATTACTAAAAGGAAACCATTTGCCCCTTTTTACACTGGCCCCAGATATTGGTTATGAACCTTGAAGGACAGCTCCAGACTGGCTGCCTCTTTGGATATGGGCTATTTAGACATTAGCTAGGAATGCCAGTATGTCCCAGCAATGGCAACTACTTCTGCCAATGGCAAGTGGGAGAATCTGGCTTGTGTCAGACAAGTGGGGTGCCATAGGGGTGTTATTAGTGAGGCAAGTTTGGGATGACTGCCTGAGGAAATTCTCCCTAGGCTTCAAATCCTTTATGAAATTCAAAAGTGACAGTTTGTTTTGGTTTCTGGTTGAATTTTAATCGGCTATGTCTTAGTTTTTTTTTAGCATTTAAATCAGACGTTAAAACACCATTGGCTCGCCTGTGCCCAAGATTTTAAAGTGACCATCCACTTAGCTAACTCCCATTTAGGTGCTGTTGTTTATCATTTTTCAAAAGTTGTCATTATCCTGGAGTACAGTTCCTATTTTAAAGCTGCTATTGCAAGGACAACATATAAAACAATTGCAACTTGCATTTGCTGTAGGAACAAGTTGTTCGTTTGTAATATTGATATGTTACGAGAATTTAATTGCTTCAGATGCTAGAACGCCTCACTGCCTGATAATTATCCTGGTGTGATGAAATTGATTTGGAAACAAAAAGTCTTCAAGATAAAGTAAGATTTAATAAACCAGCAAAGCTTTTGCTCAGTGTTCCTTTCTTACCTGGTGGTACCAATTTCTTTCTGCTGCTGTGCAGAAAGTGTGTTGAAGGTGAAATTCTAACTGTTGGTCTGGGGGGGGAAAAAGCAGATTTTATTGCTGAAGGTGATGTCCACTTTCTGTTGCTATCTGAAGGAAACCTAAACACCATGAGGAAATATTTATTTCTGGGTGTTTTATACAGTTTGCTTTGTGCTTTTGGCTTGGTTTTTTTTTTTGGTTTTGGCTTACTCCTGGTTCTACTACCAATGAATTGGCTATTAACTGTATATTGTTTAAGAATCCCTCCATTTTCTTATTACAATTCATTGTCAATCTTGCATTACTGGCTATCACCACCTCCCACAAACAACACCAAATTATCATCTCTGGACCTTGTTTATAAAATGAGATGTGCACGTTGCTGGCTGAATCAGCATTTGAAGGTAGTAATGAGCTATGTTCTTAGACTGCTGCAGACCTTATGGTCTGGGATACCCTCTGCTGTGAGTTAGGAAGTGCTTGGCACTTTGACTTGGTGGCTGTGAAGGAATAGTTTTTTGTTCCAAGTAGAGTGTGTGACTTGAAGGGAGACTTGAAGATAACCTTACCATGCATCTCCTTGTTCTCTTCTGCCTGATAGAGATTTATAGGCTTCAAAGGTGCTACTATCAATGTCTCTAGAGTAACTTGGAGTTTTTTACGAAATTTGCTGGCCTAAACTGTTGACCAAGAGGAGTCTCATTTTTGGGCTGATACAATGAATACTTGGACTGCTGTAGTCTTTTTGAATTCCCCCAGTAATAAATGCATCATATTGTGGAATGGATTTATTTTGTTCTTTATTGTTCCTGATCTAGAGTGTGATCCCATCCCATCACATACCTTTTTGTGCATTAGATGCACATAGGAAGAAAAGGTCTATTCTTCAGCACATCAGAGGAAAATCTGTATAATTGTCCTATTTACTTAATTGCTTGAGGGAAATCATTGCAGACTTTTTCTCCCTTTCCTCTTCTCCCCACCCCAAATTGCTTGTAATACAAAGCATTGTCTATCTCCCTGTACTAGTTCACTCTGACTTTACAATTGACTACTTTTTCCCTGGATACTGCAGTATACAAACCATCATTTGCACTTGATACAACATTTTCACCTATAAACTTTTTAACTGCTTAAAAAAAATTCAGTCCTGCCCACTGAATTTGCTAGAGTCTGTAATTGTTATAGTTGCTTGAGTCTTGTAGCACTAACAAAACTAACATGTGTAGTCCATGTATGTAGTAATAATTATTGCTGATAAGTGTGCTATCTTGCTGTTTGTCTGCTATCCAGCTAGTAAATTTTGGAGGTAACCTTTTTTTTTTGGGACATGTCACATTTGAATGACATCTAATACCATTGTAACAAATAGGGAGCAGTGAAGAAAGTTGTTAGTTGGCTTGCTGAGCTGGTTCGTTGTTCTGCAGATGTTTCATTACCCTGATGGGTAACATCAATGCAGCCTCCGATGAAGTGCTGTTGTGTTTTTCCACCCGTTATTTAAACTCTGGTGTCCACTGAGCTGGATTACCTCACTTTGGTTTTCCTATGTAGTAGAGTGTATATATAGGGTCTAGCTTTGTTTGTTTATGGCTGCCTTAGTGGAGAACCAGGCTTCTAGGAATTCCCATGCTTGTCTCTGTTTGGCCTGTGCCGAGATCCTGGTGTTGTCCCAATCGAAGTGGTTTTTCCTTATCCATGTGGATAGAGATGAGTATGTTTTGGTCGTGTCCTTTTACTTGTTGATGTTCAAGTACTGTTGTGGCTAAATTATTCTTCCTGTCTGTCGCAGTCTTTGCAAGATCCTGTATATGACGTTGGTTGGTTCTGTCCATAGTGGGTAACGGGTCTTTGGTTCGGGTGAGCAGTTGGCATAGGGTTGATGTGTGTTTGTGTGCTACTCTGATGTTCAGATGTGTTATTGATTTATATGGTGGCATGATGAGTGTATTGGGGCATGTAGTATCTGCCTGTTTATGAAATAGGCATCATCTGACCCAATTGTTCAGGTAACTATTGTCTTTGAATACTTGGATGAGGTACTTGGTGTAGTTCTGGGTTGCTGCAGTGTGTTATCCATTTAGAGTTTTCACACTGTGTGGGGGATGCTGTTGAACTTCAGTACTTGGTCAGTTTGTGTGGCTTTCCTGTGTACTTTGCCAAGAATTCCTCATTTTGGTCCTGCATTCTACCATGATCCCTAGGAATGGGAGCTGTTCATTCTTTTCTTTTCCTCCTTTTTTCCCTGGTGAATTTGATCCCGGTGAGTATGTTGCTTATTAGTTGATGTGTTTCTTCTAGCTTGGTCCATTTTAAACAGGCAACAACACACTACAGCAACCCAGAACTACGTCAAAAAGGAGAGGAGTACCTCCTTCCAAGTAGTCAAAGACAGTGGATACCTGAACAACTGGGTCAGATGATGCCTATTACCCTAACAGGAAGGTACTGCATGCCCCGACACACTCCTCTCACTACCATACGTCAAGAACAGCATCTGAACTAATGACCACATTCCTTTGACCATCAGAGTAGCACATCAACCCTACGCCAACTGCTAACCTGAACCAAAGACCCATTACTCACTATGGACAGGACCAGTGTAATATAGAAGATTCCTTGAAAAGACTGTCGGATATTACATTGGACAGACAGGAAGAAATTTAGCCACAAGAGTACACTAACATTAATTAGCAGCAAAAAGACACAACCAGCATTTGCTGATCTCCATCCACCCAGATAAGGAAAATTGTCAGGTCGATTGGGACAGGCCAAGCATGCGAATTCCTAGAAGCCTGGTTCTCAGCTAAGAAGGTCATCATCAAACAGACGGAGCTAGACCCTATATATACACCACAGTGAAGGAAAACCAGAAGTGAGGTAATCCAGCTCAACAGACGCCACAGTTTAAATGACAGGTGGGAAAACACAATAGTGCTTCATTGGAGGCTGCACTGATGTTACCAAGCATGGAAATGAAACATCTGTGGAACAATGAACCAGTTCAGTGAGCCAACTAACCACAATGTCCACAACCCAAGCTACAAATCTAATCAAACCTTAGAGCAGTGAAAAAAAATTTGCAAACTACATTTGTTTGAATGTTTTTAAACATTGTATAAATGCTTTTTAATAATGTGTAACATTGAAAATGGGTCCTGTTGAACTTTCCTAGTATAAATGTGCAGGACATAAGGGCATTTCACTGCATCCCAATTGTTACTGTGTAGAGAATGAAAGTGAAGAATTGATATGTTTTCAAAACTCTCCTTTTAATCAGTACCCTAGGTCCAACCAGGAAGGAAATATTGCTGGGTTTGTGTGCTAGAGAATGTGTGGGCAAAGTACCTGTAGGGGAATATTTGGTTATTAGTGGTTAGGTTTAATGAGCAATCTAAAGTAAAACTTCTAAATTGGAAGATGGATACATTGGAAAGGACAAGAGGGCATTTACCCAAGGTAACGTTGAACCAAAGATTGTTCCATTGCAGGTTTTCTAGTCAATGGTGATCTTGAGATATTTTTTAATCCACTTTCAGATGTATTCCAACTTGGGCGAAGACTTTGGTTCCCCGAACCCATGATGAAACCAGAAAAATGGCATATCTTGTATTTAAAATTTTCTAACTTTTGTGTGTCTGGCCAATTAAGATGAAGTGAAGAAATGGCAGTTTAGCGGAATGGTAGTTAATGTAAAAAGGGTCTAGAAGCTTCTACCAGCATGTCAGTAGTAAGCAGATGGTTTATAAAGTGGATGAAGTTTTGAGTCAGTGATGCACTTGAAGAAAAGGTGAGAATATACTTAATTGATGCCTTAGTGTTACTGAGCAAGTGGATGCTGACAAAATCTTGGTGGAAGCAGAAATGGTAGAGATGAGGAGAATTGATCAGACAGGATGCACTGAAAAGCTGATTATGCTTTGATTGGATTAGTCACCCTAGTCCAGTTGTCATGCACTCAGGTTGCTAATGTTAATGAGCTAGAGATTAAGGAAGTATTTACCATAATTTTCCCCAGGTATGGGGAGGTTCTTGTGGATTGGCGCAATCTAGAGGTTTGCAGTAACTCAAAGTTGAAGGGAATGTGATGGATGTTGTCTCTAATGGCTTTTAGAAAAACATTTGGCAAAGTATCCTGTAAAAGACTGGTTTTAAAACCAAATAGTGGCACACTGAATAGCTTGGAGTTTGAAAATGCAAATGCAAATAAGAGTTGTGGTAGTTGGTTTTTGATGCTTGTGTATCGGAATGCCGTGTAATATCTCCATAGTCTGATAAAATTGTGGTTGTGGCAAGCAGGGAGGATGATACAAATCAGCCACATCAGGACAGTGGGTGAACAGATGAGACAAAATCAATCTGGCAGCAGTCTGTCCAGAGAACGGTAAGATGGTGCATTTTGGTGGAAGTGATCGAGACAAGCAATAAAGAGGTTAATGATGTAGTTCTAGCAGAATGGAGGGTCCTGGTGGTTCACGTGCACAGATTCTTGGAAGATTGCAAGGGTTATTGAAAGTCGTTTGCAAAGCATGTGCAATCTTGTTTCATAAGTATTCATAGAATCCTTAGCATGGAAGCAGGCCATTCAGCCCATTGGGTCCACAAAGACCCTCAGTATCTTGCCCAGACCCATCCCTGTAACCCTGTATTTCTCATGGTTAATCCATCTAGTCTGTACATCTTTGGATTGTGGGTGGAAATCTGAGCACCTGGGGGAAACCTATGCAGGCACAGGGAGAATGTACCAACTCAACACAGACAGTTACTCCAAGGATAGAATTGAACATGAGCCCCTGGTGCTGTGAGGCAACCATACTAACCGCTGAGCCACTGTGCATCCTATTGCATGTAAGTATTTGAATACAAAAGCAGGGAAGTTTTTTTGTTTTGTTTTGAACTTTTTTAATGTAAAGTTCTAATTTAGCCCATAGCTGCAATATTGCATTCTGCTGCAATCACACTTTAGAAAGGATGTGTGGGTTCTTCAGATGGTGTGCAGGAGATTTACCACCCTATTGTTGTAGGGAGCAGGAGTTCTAGCTACACGTTTAGGTGGGAAATTTTGTGTTCTCACTGGAGCTGAGGCAATAGAGGAAAGATTTTTGAAGTTGTGCAAGATTAGAAGCTTTTTAGGTAAAGTAAACAGGAAAAACATAACTGGTAAGGAGACCAGGGCTTTGGGGAAGAGATGGAAATGGTGGGGGCGCAATAAAGACTATTTTTGCACTGGTTGGCCATGATCTGGTATTGGCTGAGATTTTTTGGCAGTAAAATGATCAGATACTTGAGGGACATTAACTGTACAGTTAATGGGATATATCAGACAAATGGGACTGTAGGAAAATCCTAAACAAAACAGCTGGCATGGACTTGATGGGCTGAATGCCCACTTTTTGTTGCTTTGAATAGATGTTATTGGTTTCCCTGACCAAATGAAATTTTAAGATTCTGTGTATTGGTAAATTTATCTTGGGTGTTTTCATTTTTTTTCTCTTGAATAATTATTTTGGCAAACTGTTTTTAAATATATTTAAGGTTGGACAATTCTGTGAAAGATAATTTAGACATTCATTGCAATTCTAGGTTGTCGTCTGTCTTTTTTTTATTTAAAAGACAGAGTTGGTCTCCGACCTGAATTTGCATGTGAAATGAGGGTAGATGTTGAATCCATGTTTTTCTGGTTGTGCAAAACTACAAAATAACCGGGTGGTTAAATTATGCAAATAAAATATTAAGACCATAGAAAGATAAAGCAGTTAAATGAACATTGTCTGAGTCTTTTAAGTTTAAATGTTCATTCGTTTCGTAGGATCCAGTAACAAGTGAATTTGAGCCTTACTACCCAGGCACTCTGCGACGCACAAAAATGCTATTTTCATTTTTAGTGGGAATTCTCATGGTAAGTACAGTGCTTGTTTGCTACCCTCGCTTTCATCTCTTCCCTGTGAAATGAATTTTGGTCTCTACACTCTGCCACTTCTTTGAAAAGAGATCTGTTAAAACCACAATGGGAATGTGTCCAGCATTTTCGTTATACTGGTTTGCAGTAGTGTGGAATCTGGTGTGTGCAAACACGTGGTTTTTTTTTTTTTGCGTGCACGCGTTGTAGAACACATCGCCAGCAATGTTTGCCGGCTATGAGCATTTGATATTCTTGGAGCAGCAAGGATGTACTCCTCTCAGTCACTTGCCCCACTCACGACACAGGCATACACGCATACCACCTACACCCCTACTTAGCCACACACGTTTCAAACCTGTAGGTTATTTCCTAGCTTCTATAAATCCCCGTAAACTAATAACTCCTCAAAAAAAGCCTACAGTGCCCATGTTAAATAATCCATGTTAAAAGCTGCATGCATCTGTAAAATTGTTTTATTTTTCTCCTCGGTGGATTCATGTGGTGGGAGGCAGCTCATGAATGTTCGTGATCAACGATCTTTAGGAACTTTGGGCCTGAGACCATGTTGGCTCTGTGCTTACTGGTCTAGTATGGCCCAACTATATTTTTTGGAAATGACAGCAGATGTTGGTTGAGGAAATCAAAATGTTGCAGGTGCACATTAATCCTGAGATGGAGGTTTTATATTGCCAGACTATCCCTGCCTTAGTTTTTTGTTTAAATACTTGATCTGCAGAAGAGTATATTTTAGCCACATGTTTTCTGATTGAAACTGTTAACTATTTGGCCTCCTAGTCTGTGCAAGGTACACAATGTGATTGGGTTTGAACCTGCCAGTACACTTCAATTTTTCCTAAAGGTGTGCATTTCGAAGGGCCATGTCGCAGTTTGGTAAACTTGTTTCGTGACTTATTCTGCAGCGTATCATTACAAACGAGTAAGATCACTGACCAGTTTTATTCTACACTTCTAATCACTGCTTTGTATTGATGCAGGTTTGCTGGGTATTTGCCAGTCTTATTGCAGTGGTTATATACAAAACATGGGCAAGGCTTAGAATAACAACTTCCAGCTCTTTGGAGAGTTTTCTATTGACTACAGTTGGTGCCTCACTCCTCAACGTAGTGTCTATTATAATCATGGGGAAGGTAAGTGCTTATGGTTGTGGTGATCCCTGGTTTCAGTCCACATTTTTTTGACTAACTAAGTCATGAGGTAACACAATCTTTGTGGCATATTGTAACCTCTGACTGTTATCCCTATCATTAGGGCTCCTAACTCCCAAAGCTCAATTTATGGTAAATATTTAGCTCCATACTTGTAGTTCAAGCTTTTGTTACAATGCATGGATACATAAATATGTTTGTCACTTAATATGCTCTAAGACCAAATTCTCTTGGGTTTTTAATTCCCTCTGGTGCCAGAAATGATTAGTATTGCTACAGATGACGGGTGTTGGATAAAGTCTGCTTACCTGAGCAGAGAAATTTCAATTGAATGTAACTAGAATTTACATAACATTTGGTCCGTTATAACAAAGTTATTATGTAACACAACCTATAAATTATGCTTTGTGGCTAATAGGCACATTGATATCAGACTGTAGTTTGAATGGCATTGTTCAGGACCGTATATAAATGAGGGGGCCCAGGATAGATCCTTGGAGATTCCAAAGATTAAGGCACAACGGTGAGAGGGAAAACCATTGTAAGTGATCACCTGACTACAATTGGATAGAGAATTGGAACCAGGCAAATAGAGATGCAATGGAGAAAGGTGGTGTGACCATCTATAACAAAAATACTACAGATGAATTGAAGAAGAATAGATTACTACCACTGTGAACTGCACTTTGGGATCAGAAACAGAAAATTTTCTGTTGAAGGGTCTAGGCCCGAAACGTCAAGTTTTCCTGCTCCTATGATGCTGCTTGACCTGCTGTGTTCATCCAGCCCCATGCTTGTTATCACAAATGTGGTTGGGCTCACCCTTTGAGAAAGGGCAGCATGGATATGTAAGATAACTGTGATTTCTAGGACTCCTGAAGAGAAGAGGTTTACAGATTGGTTTGCAAGGACAGGTTTTTAAGGAGGGTGTTGATAAAAAGAGCTCTGGAGCTGGTTAGTAGGTGAGGAAGAGGGTATGTGCTTACGATATTGGCTGATGTAGTGACCCAGGAACAGAAGTTGACTGGTTTGCACTTTCATGGAAATAGGATCAAGGGAACTGGAGGTGAGATTTGTGGGTAAAGTGAAACAACATCGGATAACAGGGGCAAAAAAACACGAGTTGGATGTGTACTCGTGACTCTGTTATGGCAGCGGTGGGGTTTGGAGAAACGTTAGAAATTCTGGATTGGTTGATGGAACCAGGGTAAACTGCAGAGTCTCATTTGTAATTTTTGTGGACAATAGTTTAAGGAGAAGCTCTAATGAAGTGAAGTTGGAGCCTATCCTTGTGGTTAAGTGTTGACAAAGCATATCTTTATGCACCAAGTAGTGTTAGTTTTACAGTGTATACTATCAGCAACAAGCTTTTCCTTTAGTCCATCTACTATACTTAATGGATTTGGTCTTAAATGCATGAGACAGCATTTATTCATATTTAGTCACTTTCTGCCATTATATGGGCCTAGTTGTGCAACTTGTTTAAATTGCCCTGCAATCTGTTATTGCATTTGGGAATAAATGTACACATTTTGGTTATTTTCTGCAAATAAAAAATGGTCCTTTTTTCCTTAGAAAGAACCTTTACCATTTTGATGGACAGCAATGTTAACTGGTCTTGTGAAACTTCACTTGGCTCCAGTCAGACTGACATCCACTCCTCCCTAATGCCCAAGGGGAATTGTATTGTCTCGCTTCATTGGACAACCTCGAGCACCTTTTTCCTCTCTCGCAAGTCAGTCATTTACTTCCTGAAAGAACTGCAGTAGGATCTGCCTTTTCAAAAGGCCTGCTGGTGATTCCTAATCCCTGAAACTTTACAAATGACTACAACTCCCATAATGTACTACTCCTTGAACTGTTTCCTACAATCTGTTGCGCGTCTCCATTATGATTGATTACCTTGCATTTTTTTCCTAAATTGGACCCCATCACCCTGCCTCCAGTCATGGGACCTCGTGTAGACATCAGTGAGCTGTTGAATATACTCAATGTATTTTTTAAGTTTCATGTATCAAAATGAAATTAATTTGTGGCATTCATTATTTAACAATAGGTACTTCTATTTTAGGTGTATCAGATAATTGCGGTTAAAATGACTGATTGGGGTAAGTATCTAAGTATTCTTACATGTTACTGATACTGTAATTCTGAAATAAGTAATTCTGAAAAAGGATGCTACCGCTCCAAATAGTTTGTTTTTTTTGCTTTGTACACTGGCATATCAAGCTAGATGATGTTGCAGGGAGGGGCTGGGGGAGAGGGTGGAAAGATAATGCTGGAAACAGCATCAGTTAAGTTTTTTTTTTTTTTTTTTTTTTTTGGGGGGGCCTTTTTTTTTCGGAGTCAAGATTTTTCATTTTGGTGTTTTCTTAAGATGGAGCTATTATCTTTGTTGCCAGCAAACAAATGTACCAGGAATCAATGTTGTTCATTGTATCTGTGACCCAGAATTGAGACACCCACCACAATGACACTTGTGTCTCACTTCGCTGCCTAGTTCCATCCGCATAACATCGCTTTGGCCATGCTTGATCTTATCAGTCACTGAAATCCTCACCCATTTCTATTTCTTCTCTCTCTAGACTTGACTATTTCATTGTTCACTTTTCCAGGCTTCATTTGGAGACAGTAGGTCAGTCATTGCCTGGCACTGTGTGGTGTGATGTAATTACCACTTGTGCTTTGCATTCCAAACCTGGATATTGTACAAGTCTTGCTTATTTGGTCAGACTATTTCAGTGTCTGAGGAGTCATGAACAGTGAATGAGCATTGTGATCATCAGTGAATATTCCCACTTCTGACCATTATCAGAGTAGCTGAAGATGTTTGGGGCTTGGACACTACTTTTAAGGAACTCCTGCAGAAGTGTCTTAGAGCTGAGGTGATTGCCCTCCAATAAGCACAACTATTTTTCTCTTTCTGCCAGGTATTGCTCCAAGCAACAGTGTTTGCATTGACTCTAATTTCGCTAGGGTTCCTTGATGCCACACTCCAGTGCGGCCTCTATGTCAAGAGTAGTCACTCTCACCTCCTGGAGTTTAGTTCTTTTGGCCAGGAACCAAGTGGTCCTGGCGGAACCCAAACTGGGTATCAGGTTATTGTTGTGCAGGAGCTGTTTGGTAGCACTGCTGATGACACCTTCCATCATTGAGGATTGAGTAGCCTGATGGGACAGCAGTATGCCAGGGTGGATTTGTATGCAAAAAGCAGGACAAGACCTGGCTTGGCAATTTTCCACATGGTCGGGTAAATGTCAATGCTGTAGCTGTACTGAAATAGCTTGGCCAGGGGAGTGCTGGGCTCTGGAGCACGCTTCTTCAGTACTGTAGCCAGAATGTTGTCAGGGCACCATTAATCATTGTAGTACTCTGTTCCTCTAGCCATTGTTGACTATCAGGTGGTGTGAAACATTGTTTTAGCTGAAACATTGTATGATTTCAAAAAGGCATTGGATATACCATCTGGGGCTAAAGGGACCAAAGGATATGGAGTGAAAAGCAGGAACAAGCTATCGAGTTGGATGATCGTAGCCATGATCAAAGGGCTGAATGGTCTGCTCCTCCTTTTCTGTTTCTGTGAATCGAATTGGCTGAAAGTGGCAACTGTGATGTTGAGGACTTCTCGGCCTCCTTTTTTTTAGATGAACCAGCCACTCGGCATTTCTGGTTGAAGGTTGTTGCAGATACTTTAGTCTTTATCTTTCTCCCCTAATGTGCTGGGCTGCCCAGTGATTTGGTGTTTTTTGTGGAGCTTCATTCTCCAATGAGTTGTTTAATTGTCCGTCTCCACTTTTATAGCTGAGGCTGGACTACAGAACTTAGATATGATCTGTTGGTTGTGGAAGTATTATAGTCAATTCTTTGCTAGTTGCTTTACACTGTTTCACACACAAGTAGTTCTGTTTATAGCTTCACAAGGTCAACATCTCCTTTTTAGGAATGCCTGCTGCTGCTCCTGGCTTGCCCTCCTGCACACTCTGAGCCAGAGTTGATCCCCCAGGCTTGATGGTAATGGTAGAGTGGGGGATCTGCTGCGCCATGTGGCTGTTCAGATTTAAATTGCTGGATCTGTTTGAAGTCTATCTCTTTATAGCATGCTGATTGTGCTACACCACACAAAAGGGTATCCTCAAGGACTGCAATGTTTATACCTAATGATATGATCATGCCCAGGATGAAATGCAATATGGTCTCTCTGTCTCTCTGTCTCTCTGTCTCTCTGTCTCTCTGTCTCTC
>JAHRHZ010000264.1:28386765-28434406 GCA_024137785.1 Ginglymostoma cirratum
GTCTCTCTGTCTCTCTGTCTCTCTGTCTCTCTGTCTCTCTGTCTCTCACATGTCCTTTTTTAGGACTTTGCTAGCTTGGTCTGTGGTGCTGTTGCTGAGCCACACTTGGTAGTGAGCATTGAAGTCACCAACTCAAAACATTCTGTGCCCGTTCTGCTTCCCCAAATGATGTTCAAAATAAAGTACTGATTCAGCAGCCGTGGCGGGGAATGATTTGTGGTAATCAGCAGGAGGCTTCCTTGCCTATTTTTGACCTGACGGCATGAGATTTAATAGGTTCTTGTCAATGTTGTGGAATTCTGTACACCACTGTGCCACAGGACATGCCCAGGGATGGTTATGGTGGTATCTGGGATATCATCATACTCAAAGGGTGTTGCTTGATTATTCTGAGACCGCTTTACAGGATGGCTTTTTGACTTTTGCCTCATAAGATTTGGGAAGTGGATGCGGACCATATGCAATTAATGGCCAGAATAATGAGGATTAGAGCTTTTCCTTTTTTTAAGCAGTAAAGGTATGATTGAGAAGACCGGTAACTGCAAAAATGTTGTGTTGAATGGACTGTCAGAGATAGCACAGGTGGGATTTAGTGGAACCACATAGGAATTGGGGAAAATGTTTTATTTGCGAGAATAAGTCCATATTAACCAGGTTTGGGAGGGAAAGTGTGTAGAGAGCAACACTGTAAGGTACTGATGCAATAGATTTTGCAAAAACATGTAAAATGGCATGATCAAGGAGCCATAGATAATGGTTTGAGTTCCTATGAAGTCTCATAAGAGAGCAGTGAACCCAGTAGTGTGTATGATAAATTCATGTGGAAATTTAAAAAAAAAAAAATCTGGGGATGAGAAATGTGTGAAAGCTGAGGCAAGAAAACCATGATCGTTTTCTCACCAAGCCACCATCGAACAGACCACAATGTGTTTCTAGAAACATCTATATAATATCCCTTCATGAAGCGCGAATCTTGCATGCCTTTTTTAGCAGACTTCTCACTTTATCGTGACTTCAAAAGTCAGCAGCTGAGGAAAGTAATTAAAAATAGTATGAAAATGTTTTTGCTTCAGCAAACTAGATCTGAAAATACAGTAGCTTCTGTATTTGTCTCATTTTTCACTTTCACGCTGCATGTTTGTGCTTTGGGTTGTTTGCTATTTAGTTTTGTTAGGTTGAGCCAAGTGTGCTATCACTATAAAAGTGCAAAGTTAAGGGTCTGTTGGTCTATCAGATGAAGTGTTAAACCAAGACTCAATCTGCCCTCTTGGGTGAATGTAAAAGATTCCATGGTGCTGTTTCCAGAAAGGCAGTGGCATTCTCTCCAGTGTCCTGGTTGATATTTATCCGTCCTGCATTAATGAAAGATAATCTGATCGTTATTGCATCGCTGTTTTTGGGAACTTGTGTTCAATCTAATTGTCACATTTCTTGTGCATAACATGTAGTCACAGTGAAGTGTTTTATTGCATGTGATGCAATTGAGGATATCTTGAGGTTGTGAAAGGCAGAATATAAATACACACTTTTAGTACATATGCTGTTTAGCAATTTGGGCTTTCTAGTTCTCATTGCAAAGGAAAAATGCTAACTGGATAGTATTTTAATTTGTCATTGTTGCTCACAGCAATAGTCATGAATGTGTTGCAACAAGTAAATTTTGAGGAGAATTGAAATGCATTGAGAACACTTTAAATTTAAATCTGACCTGCCTCATTGATTTAATTATAAAACAAGTTTCTAAATCATAGCTGAGAAAATACATGTTAGTTGAACTTTAAAAAAGCATGTTAGAAATGTACAAACAAAGAAATCTGGCTTCCAAAATTGGCTCAGTGGTAGGAGGCAGAGGATGAAGGTGGAAAGCTTTGTGTTGGTAAATGCTGGTGTCCAATAACAAACTACAGGCATAAGTGCTGGGTCCCTTTTTATTTATTGTTTTGGTTTTTTAATATGCACCATGTGCTTGCATACATTATATATTTTGTGTGCATGCTGTGCTTATATGCAACAGCTATATGTGTAAGTGTGTATACATTATCTATATATTACACCCTACATATGAGAATGGGGGGAATGATAAGTTAGTTTGAAGATGACATGAGTGTCTCACTGTTTGACAGTGAGAAAAAAGATTTTTGGGTTACAGAAGATGTGGACAGGTTGGTCGGATGGACAGATCGGTGGCAGATATAACTTACTTCTTCCAAAGTGCATAACTTTGGATGTGCATACTTTTCAGGATTAACAAGATTGGGGAGTACTCAGTGAATGGCAGGACGCTAGGAATTTCTGGGATCTTGGTGCTCGTTCATAATCCCTGAAGGCAACAGGACAGGTTAATAGGGTGGTTAAAAATAACAGTATACTTGCCTTAATCAGTCATGGCATAAATTTTATAAGAGCAGAGCAGAACTTGTTTTATTGGGTTGTGGCGGAGCAGCATGCCTTTCTGGTCTCTGCACTGTAAGAAAGAGGTGATTGTACTGAAGGGAATGTGGAGTTAATTCATCCATATGTGTGGGGTGCAGCATTTTAGCTATGATGAGAGGCTGAATAAGCTTAGGTCCTTTTCTTTAGAGCAGAGAAGGCCATTAAAGTCCATGGACCAGGATCTGGAAAGTGAGAAGTGTAGATTTCATGTCATCTTGTGCACCATATGACTGTAAGATTCTATGACTTTCTGTATCTTTTAAACAGATAGACAAAGTATTACAGCACTTGTCCTTTTTACTGAGCCTATTGTTTATTAGGAATATAAATTCTATTGACTGAGAGCCTTAGACTAGAGCTGTTAGTTCATGAAAAAGAGCTATTAAGCATTTACACTCTGTTCCTAATAGTGTTGTTGATACCAGACAGTACCAATTCTAACAGAACTGCTTTTCCCTGTAGAAAACCACAGGACTCAGACCAATTACAATAATGCCTTGATATTAAAGCTGTTTGCCTTCCACTTTGCCAATAGTTACGCTTCGCTGTTTTACATTGCATTTCTGAGAAAGGTAGGTAATGCAAGGTAGAACATTTGTTTTCAAAGTATTTGCGCTGTTTGTTTTTTGACAAAACTATTAATCTTAATATTTAAATTTATTTCTAGAGCAATCAGAAATTTTTTCAGTTACTTGGACTGACTGATTTTGAAGATAATTGTGGGGTGCTGAACAATTGTATGTCAGAGCTTGGTGTTCAAGTTGTTATACTCATGATCTTCAAACTATTTCCAAAAGTTGTGACGGATATTTTCATACCGTGAGTCTTTGCAATGTTGAACACTTGCTATGTTATTTAAGTGGAAATTATAAGAGTTCTATTTATGACGTTGCATATACTACACATGGGCATGTGCTACTTTCAGTAAGTCCCAGACAACATTTAAGGCTTGGGCTTGAGTGATGTGTGTCGTTCATGTTAGACAATGACCATCTCCAACCAGAGAAACTAACCATTCTGTTTGACACTGAGGAGGCACTACCATTGCTGAATCAACCCACTGAAGGTCACCATTGAAGTGGACCAGCCATATAAATACTGTGGCTGCAAGGATAAGTCAGGCTAGAAACTCTACAGCAAGTAACTCTCCACATGTTTCTGCCATCTACACCACCAGTCTAGTGAACTCTTTCTTCTCTCCCACTGCCCCAAAACCAAGTTAGCACCTTTCAAACCATTGATTTCTACTATCAAAGGAGCCATGATGAGTTGTTGCAATGTGTCATGTAGATGGTAAACACAGCTACTGCTGTGTATTAGTGTTTTTAATGGAATGAATGTTTAGGGTGGTGAGTGGGGCTCCAATCAGGCAGGGTTCTTTATTCTCACTATTATTGAGCGATGTTGGCACTGCACTCCCAGGCATGTGGAAAATATTCCATCTCCGTTCTGGCTTCTGCCTTGCAGATGGTGGTAGACAAGCTGTGGGAAGTCAAGAGATTCTGGCTGTTCCAGCTCAGTTTCTGGTCATTTGTTATAGTTGATAATGGGGAATTCAAAATGATAATGCCACTGAATGTTAAGAACAGATGGTATGGCTTATCCTTGTAAGAGATGGTCATTATTTTGGTATTTGTGTGGTGCACATGTTTCTTGCCGTTCCATGACCCAGGTCCAGAAGTTTGGGTCTTACTGCACATGTTATAGAGGTCTACAGCATGGAAACAGGCCCTTCAGCCCAACTTGCCCATGCTGCCTAGTTTTATTAATTAAACTAAACTAGTCCCATTAGCCTGCATTTGCTCAACATCCCTCCATACCTATCATCCATGTACCTGTCTAAATGTTTGTTTCTTAAATGACAAAATTGTACCTGCTTCCACCATTGTCTGGCAGCCTGTTCCAGACACTCACCACTGTTTGTGGGTGGGGTTGGGTGGGGGAAATTGTTGGTCTGCATCTTTTTGTATCTCTCCTCTCCCTCACTTTAAACCTAATGCCCTCGAGTTTTAGACTCCCTCCCTTCTTTCTCACTATCTACCTTACTTATACACCTCCATAATTTTAATAGACCTCTAAGGTCACCCCTCAGTCTCCTCCACTCTGTATGGAATTGGACTGCTCCAGTTCTTGAGGAATTTTGAGGTATCCACTAGATACTTTCTCTTTTTTTAAAATGTTGGAGGGAAGGTCCATTGAAGTTGAAAATGGTTGAGCCTACGCCACAACCCTAACAGATGTTCAGGGTAATTTATGGTGCAGTGGTAGTGCCACTACCTCTGAACCAAAAAGCTGGGTTCAAGTCCTCCCTGCTTGAGAGGTGTGTCATGACATCCTGAACAGGTATATTTAAAGAATATCTGTCTACCATGAGGAACTCCCTGCAGAGATGTCCTGGAGGTGAGTTGACTGACCTCCAATAACTGCAACCATTGTCTCATGTGTGTGTGTGCGTGGTTCCCCTCCCCCACATTGCTGGTGTCTGCAGGTTTACCCAAGCCACTGGATGCGACACAAAATCAAATGCTGCCATGGTATCAAAGATGGTCACATTCCTTTTGCCTCTGCATCTCCTTACCCAACAGCATGGTGTGCCTAAATGCATGGAATGCAGTGATTGAGGCCCAGCAATACCTTATCAAATTTGACTGCAAGAAGCACAGGCTGATGGGTATTTTTGTGACTGGAGAACTATATTTGTTTTCTCTAATGCAGATCCGCGATATTAAATTTTTGTGCTTCTGATCAATGATTCAGACTTGACCATGCCCCCACGCTTAGAACTCAACAGATAATACAAAAAATGATCAGTGTGATAGGCGAGAAAGAAAACATCTTGTCATAGAGCTGTACAGCATGGAAACAGACCTTTCGGTCCAACTCATCCATGCCAATCAAATATTCTAAAATAATCTAGTGGCCCACATCCCTGTAAATCCATCCAGATACCCTTTTAAATGTTATTGTACTAACCTCCACCACTTCCTCTGGCAGTTCATTCCATACATGTGCCACCCTCTGCGTGAAATAATTGCCCCTTCAGTCTTTTTTTTAATCTTTCTCCTCTCTCCTTTAAACCTATACCCCCAGCCTGGAGAAAAGTTCTTGGCTATTCACCCTACCCATGCTCCTCATGATTTTATAAACCTCAAGTTCACTCCTCTTCCTCTGGCACTATAGAGAAAATAGCCCTAGCCTATTCAGCCTCTCCCTCCAACCCTGTAACGTCCTTAAATCTTTTCCAAATCCTTTCAAGTTTCACATCCTTCCTATAGCAAGGAGACCAGAATTGCGCACAGTATTCCAAAAGTGGCCAAACCAATGTTCTGTACAGCCGCAACATGACCTCCCAACTCCTATACTCGTACACTGAGCAGTAAAGGCAGGCACACCAAACACTGCCTTCACTACCCTATCTACCTGGGACTTTACTTTCAAGGAATTACGAACCTGCGCTCCAAGGTTGGTTGTTTCGTTTCTTTTTTATTTTTGCAACACTTCCTAGGACCGTACCATTTTAAGTGTATAAGTCCAGTCCTGATTTGTCTTTCCAAAATGCACTACCTCCCACTTATCTAAGTTAAACTCCATCTGTCACTTGTCAGTCCATCGGCAACAAAGACTCAACCCTCAGAAAAATAACGTTTCCTCCTCTGTTTTCAAAGCGAGTGCGCATACTGATTTTTTAAACTCTGATCCCCACTATCAACCGAGGAAAATGTCAATGAACTATACTGGTGATTAGGAAATGGGCAAATGGAATTCAATGGAGAGAAGTGAACTGCTGCATGTGGGGAGGAAGAGTAAGGCAGGGAAATACATAATGACCCAGACTGCACAGGGGAGGAGTTGATAGCAAACTGATGCAAGATGAGTATTTGCTGAGTATGTCCACCATTTTCTGCTTTTATTTCAGATTTCCTGAACCTGAAGTATTTTTGCTTTTGAAGGCTGAAAGCTATTTATAACTTATTTCCTGTGCGCTATTTCATATCAGTGAGCAATCTATTCACTCCAATCCAGAAAAGCAGCAAACCATGTAGTCAACATGCCCAACAACAACATTTCACATGTATCTTTTTGAATATTATATAAATCAGTTGATGGTTTGAGGAAAACTGATCAATACAAAATTTTTAATTGCATTGCATTGCATTACCCTCCATCCCAACACTTTATATTTTTAAAAAGTACTCTGCTTTTCTGGATGATTAAGATTTTAAAAAATTTGCATAAGTCTGAGATTGTAGACATGCTCACTGAGCTGGTGGGTTTGGTTGCAAACATTTTGTCACCCTGCTAGGTGACATCGTCAGTGCACCTCCAGTGAAGTGCTGGTGTTCTGTCCCACTTGTTATTTATATCCCTCGGTTTGCAGGGGCGGCTGGAATTACTTGCGGTTAGAATAACAGGCCTCTGGGAATTTCCTGGCAAATCTGTTTTGGCTCGTGGAATTAGGGATGTGTTGTCCCAGTCGGATTTGTGTCCCTCTTTTTGTCCATGTGTAGTGAGACAAATGAAAATTGGACAACAAGGGACACTAATTTAACTGGGACAATACATGCATAATTGCACAAGCCAAAACAGAGACACATAAAGGAATTCCTGGTCTGATATTCCAACCGGAACTCCATCAACAAATGCATTGAATTAAACCCTGTGTACAAACCACCTGAGAAACAAAATTGGAAATAACACCAAACACCCCAGCAAACAGGCATACTAATAAGTGGGACAGAACACCGACACCTCACCTGGACGCTCACTGACTGTTACCTAGCAGGGTGATGAAACGTTTGCAACCAAACCCACTGGTTTGGTGAGCATGTCTACAACTTCATCCACGATCCGAGCTATGAATCCTCTCAAACTTCAAATAAGTCTTTTGTAGTTTGCTGTGGAAAGGGCTGAGCACCTGAATGAATACTAATTGCTTTCACAGTTTGTGACCCAATTAGATCAAGATCAGAAATTACACATACACAACTATAGCTGTAAAGTATGAATATTGTATTTGCACCTTTTTTCATTCTTGATGTCTTGCAGATGGTTGCAGAAATCTAAAAACAGAATCTACGGCAAGTTAAAAGTGACGTTATCTGCACACGATACTTCACAATTAACAGTGGATGATTGTATTCTAAAAGAATCCATGAAACCAGACCTTGGAGATTTCACATTGGAGGAATACACAGAGAAAATCATACAGTATGGTTACCAAATGGTACAGTTGAATATTTTAATATGGAGACTAGGAAAAAATAGCTTTTTGAAATCTGAAGTTTAGATAATTGCATACTAACAGATTTTTGGATTATGGATTAGGAAACCCATGTATCTGTTCTCCACCCTATCTATTCTTTTTACCACCTCCTGATCTTTTCCAAATAATTTTAGAAAATCAATTGAATTTAAATTCTTGGCTATATTATTTGGAATATCTTTTCCAGTTTCTAATTGAGTGGCATTGACTCGTCCCAAGAAAATTCTAATATTGTACATATTCACAATTTTCAACTAAATTGTAGCTCCAAGCAACAAAATATCAATTCTAAAAGTCCTATTCCTGGCTGGTACAAGGTTTAAAAGATACTGATGACTAATTTGGTAAATCATCATCGCCTTGTGGGAAAATAAATTTTTTCACTCTAGTATTTCAAATACAGACGGTTAAAATATCAGATGAAGAAGCATGTTAAATGATTTGTGGGTTGCACTATGTCGGAGTACATTTCTATGAAGCTCAGTTTGCAGAGGGCATCTATCATTTCAATTTTTTTTTTTAAAAATGCACTTAGTTTGACCCAGCAGCAATGAAGGAATGGAAATATATTTGAGTCCAGATGTTGTGTAGCTTGGTAGGGCAAGGGATCTTGATTTGATGCTGTGCCTTTGCATCTGCTGCCCTCTCCTATTTAGGTAGAAGTTGCAGGAAAGTGCTGTGCTGTTGCCTTGATAAGTTGCTGAGTAAATCTTTGTAGATGGTATACACTGTATGTTGCTAGAATGATGGAATGAATCTTTTGTGGTGAATGGCATGTGGTTAAGCAGGTAGCTATCAAATGGTATTGAGCTTCGAGTGCTATGTGAGCTGCGCTCCTCCAGTAATGTGTATCATTCTCTCATACTCCTAAATTGTACCTCTTGTAAATGCTGGAAGACATTGGAGTGTCAAGCAATTCTTGGATTAAGAGTGTAATGATAACCATAGGAGCATGTTGGTTTTTCCCATAAAATCAATCTCATTCAGTTTCCTTCCCTGAAGGGCATTAGTCATCGTTATCTGATCTGGCCTACCTGTGACTTCAGACTTTCAGTTGACACTTAAATGCCCTCTGGGTAATTAGGGATAGGCAATAAATATTGGCCTAGCCAGTGATGCCTGCATCCCATGAATAAATATTTTTTTTAAGAAAAAACTCCTACAGAATTCCCAGCCTCTTATCTGCTCTTGTAGTCAGAGTATTTATATGGTTGATTCTGTGATTCATTTGAAACCTAATCGTTGGTGATCCCCAAAACTTTGACTGTGGAGAATTGGATGATGGTGAAACCCTTGAATGTCAAGGGAGTGCTTAAAAATTGTCTTGGAGATGGTCATTGCTTGAAATGTATGATGCAGATATTTCTGCAGATATTTTATTTGGACATATTTACTACTTTTCAGTTCTGAACACTTAAGCATGAAAAGACACACTTTTTACAACTTAATGAATTATGTGTACTAACATGGATATTCAATGAAAGTATTAATGATTTTGACCAGTTCCAAATTTTGTTTCCAGCTTTTTTCAATCTCCTTTCCTCTGGCACCACTTCTTTTCTTCATAGCCATTCTGTGTGATATACGTGTTGATGCCAAGCGACTGTTATGGATGTATAAACGCCCCATCGCTTTCATGGCTCAAAACATCGGTAAGATATTGTATGAATGACTTGTATCAGGATTTGTTTAACTGAAAATGTTACACTGACTCAACCCAAATGCACGTGAAGTAATTAAACATTGTTTCCTAATTCTCATTCTGTGACCATGGAGAAAAGAAAATGATGGTATGATACCAATCCACTCTTCTAATCTTGAGATAATCTTGATTTATCAAACTAAAAGATCTTAATCTCAATCTCATTTTGCATGGAACTGTGACACTGTTTCATTCAAAAAAACATCTTGGGTGAGGTAAGAGCTCTTGGATAATGCAGTGATGAGTCAAGCTTTCTAAATTTGAAGATTGACTTTGTGTTGCATTGCTTCCTGGATTCTTGATTTTGTAAAGGGGTTCAATTTGTGAAAATAGTCATTAATTGATCACTTTGATTCAGTTGCATATTCACTTCAGTCAGATTGTGTTCCCAATCCCACTTCAGAAGCCAGACTGAGACTGTTTAGTATAGCATTCCTTCCATAGTGTACTCTTGGATGTTTTTGCTTTTCTAATAGACTTCAAACCTGTCTGCCACTTTTTAAAGGAATATATAGGATAGTACTGTTCTCAATCAACAATGAAAAAGGCTAAAAATGAAGAACTGAAGATGTTGGCGATCTGAACTTTAAAACAAAATAGTGCTGGAGAAACTCGGCAAGTCTGATGACACTATCTGTGAGAAACAAAAGATATGGCCCTTTTATTGGACTTTATTTTTCACTCCACAGATGCTGCCACTCCTGAGTTGCTCCACTTTGTGATTCGGTAATAAAACCACTTAACTGCATATTAATTTGTTTGCTGCATACAGGTCCTTGTTACTGAATTGATGGAGGTAACTTGTGATATTCTGAAGATGTGAAGTCATTGACCAGTTTGGTCAAAACAAAATTTCCTGTCTAACAATGGCTGCCGTTTAAAATCTGTCAAATTGTGAGCTGTTACTAGTCCCTTTTAAACTGGGCCATTAACAAGGAAGTCAAAAAATTAAATTATTCTTGATATCAGGTGATATTGAGATCATGACATTCTGCATGCAGCTTTGCTTGAATATATGAACACAGGACCAAATGACATTTCTCCAGCAAATCTTTACACTTTTTTTTTTTCTCTCTGAAATAATTCTTAACGAGATTTGAAGAAATCTCCGACCTCATTCCAAGACCAGCGGGTTTCGACACGCTTCCTTGACCTGTCCGTCTTTTCTCCCATCTATCCGCTCCCCCCTCATCACTGACCAACTCCCACCCTCACTTCCTATCTACTAGCCTCATCCACCCCCCCCCCCACCCTCCTTGACCTGTCCATCTTCCCTCCTACCTACCTGCCCCTCCCTCCTCACTGGCCACCCCCCATCCCAACTCCCTACTTACACTCACCTTTTACTGGCTTCATCCCTGCTTCCTTGACCTGTCCGTCTTCTCTCCACCTATCTGCTCCTCTATCTGCCTTCTATCTTTGCCTCTCCCCTCTCTCTCTATTTATTGCAGAGCCCGCTACCCCTCCCCCATTTCTGAAGAAGGGTCCAGACCCGAAATGTCAGCTTTCTTGCTCCTCTGCTGCCTGGCCTGCTGTGTTGATCCAGCTCCATACCTCGTTATCTCAGACTCCAGAATAGGAAGTTCCTACTATCTCTCTTGAATAAATCTAGTTGTGCCTCCAATTGTAAATTGAGATGGAAGGCAAGAATTTTAGATGATCTGGTAGTATTGAAGCTTTGTTAAAAATCATCTGTCTAGAGGTACATAAATGGCATCTTGCAATACTTTAAAAATGTTTTAATAGCTCATTTTGGACTAACTTTTCAGAAGATAAATTGCCAATCTAGTATGACTCTCTAGCACACATTTGTTGTAGATTCTCACTGTTGGCTGTTTACTTGTTTATAAATTGCATGTATTGGAGGTAATGGAAAATGTCTATCCCATTTTTTTTCAGGTCAATGGTTGACAATATTAGATCTGATCAATGGAGTAGCAGTGGTGACCAATGCCTGCATCATTGCTTTTAACACAGATTTTGGGAGGGAGAGGCCCTTTCATGAACAATTGATCATCTTCATTGTAATTGAGGTACAACTTTTATGATCAAATCTCACTTAGAAAGATTTGAATTTTTCAACAATATTCAATTCTATTTTGCTGGATTTGTGTAACTTTACATTTCTTGATATTGCTACTTAATGCAAGAGGAAAAGATGAGTTTGAGAGTTTTGATCTTTGTTATTCTCAGTGCAAAGCTTTGGGAAATCTACAAAGTCAAGAATGGACCTTTCTCTCAGTCACTGTACTTTTTAATGTGACTTTGTGTCATGTGAGCTGGGTTGAAGAAAAGGTCTAGTTCACAAACAATACATTTGCTATATAATCTTGCTTCATGTTTGGGGGTTTTTCATGAGCCATCCAAGAGTGAGGATCTGCTTCCTACTTCTGTATTTTTTTTTTTAGTCCTTCTAGAGCACACCATTGTAGTTTTTAAATTCCTGCCCAATTTAGACCAGAGTGAAGTGGGATCTCTGTAGGCAGCAGGGTCCGACCACAAAACCATAATACATCAGTGCAGAAATAGGCCATTCAGCTCATCAACTGTTTGCCATTCAGTGAGATTATGGTTGATCTAATAATCCTCAACTTCGCACTGCTGTCTTTGTCCCATAACCCTTGATTCCCTTACTGATTAAAAATCTGTCTCCGCCTTGAATATGCATAATGACCCAGTCTCGACAGCCCTCCTGTGGCACAGAATTCCATAGATTTGCTATCCTCCTGAGTAGAAATTCTTCTCATCTTAAATTGTGATCTCTTATTCTGATATTTCCTCTGGTCTTATACTCTTCAACAAAAGGAAATAACCCCTCCATCTGTCTTGTCAAGTCCCCTAAGAATCCTGTTCCTTTCAATAAGGTTGCCTTTCATTGTTCTAAACTGCTACAAGTACTGGTCCAACCTACTCAACATCTCCGCCATAAGGCAGTCCCTTTGTACCTGGTTTCAGTCTGGTGAACCTGTTCTGAACTGCCTCCAATGCCAGTATTGCCTTCTTCACTAGGGGCCCAAAACTGTTCACAGTATCATGGTCTGGATAGTGTCTTTTTGTGTAGGTTTAGCATAACATCCCTAATTTACTCTATTCCCTTCTGAAATAAAGGTCAACATTCCATCTGTCTTCTCCTATTACCCACTAAATTTGGATGCTAGATTTTTGTGATTCATAGATGAGGACTCCCAAATCCTTCTATTCTGTAGCTTTCGGCAGTCTTCCTCTATTTTAAATAATATCCACTCCTCCTCTCCTTCCTGCCAAAATTAATAACCTCACTTCCCCATATTGATCTACTAAGTTTTTGCCCACTAGATTAACCTGTCTATATTCCTCTGCAGACTGTCCTCCTTACTTGCCTTCCTGCCTATTTGTCATCTACAAATTTTGGCTACAATGCATTCACTTCCTCCATTCAAGTCATTTTATAATGTAAATAACTGGTCCCAGTACTGATACGTATGGCACACCTCCAATTACAGGTATGCAAGGTTGACAATGCACCAAGCATGAACCCTTTTTTGTTAAACCTGGTTTTAAAGCTCCAGAATCAAAAGGAAAGTGTGCAACAAGCACAGAATTGTCCAGGGAGCAAATTGCAGAAGCTGAAATCTAGTGAAAACAAAAAATGCTGGAAATCAGTGGGTGAGACGGCAAGCTAATGTTTCGAGTCTAAAATGACTTCTTCTAATATTCCTTTTCAATATTTGGAGAAAGTGGGTACTTCTGTCCCTAATTTCAAGACATTTTAATGGTTGGGACTAGAGTTCTCAGAATACGTGCGTGTGTGCACATACACCAGTGTCCTGGCTAAAGGTGTTCAGTTGGGAGCCAGCCAGTGTGAAGTATTATATTGCTTAGCTTTAAAATGATTTTTATAGCTATAGGAAAGAGGCCATTTCCAGCTTTTTTGTAATAAGGAATACATTCAGTGGTATCAGGAGGGATGGTGATGCATACGTTGAAACCTTGCAGCACTCGATTAGAGCATTCATGTACTTTTTTTCCTAAGAAACCACTTCAAGTTTACTTGAACTTTATAACAAAGGATGTATGTGACGTTAAACCTATAACTGAAATGAGCTACACAACATTTTAATGCTGGTTGCTTGTTGCACTGGAAACAAAAATGTTTTGTCTCTCTGATTTGGATCAAGTTCTGGAATTCTGTTGTTCCTCCAAGAATATCCTTAAGCTTGGTGCTCTCTGACAGTGCTTTGCAATCTTGTTTTTCATTCTCTCTCAACAATTTCTGCAATAAAGGTGCCACATAAACATGTACAATGTAACCAGGAGGAAAATATTTCTTTTAGCATATAGTGTTTGTGGTGAAGTTTCTGCTGTCGACTATCATACCAGATGTTCCTCAACATATACTCCTGGCAATGAGGAGGGTAAGTCTCTTTAATATACTACACCATATTGTGTCATTGTCCTAACAAGGAACTGATTTTTCTTTTAGAATATGATGTTTAGTTGTCTACCATTTTTGGAGCTACAAACATATATGTACATGGTAGTATTGATCGGTTTTTTTTTGTACATTTTATCACAAATGAAAACTGACACTTCTCTGCTTTCCATTGACCATGGTACTTCCAATTAAACATAGAAATGATAATGGTCTGGATCTTCTGGTCTCTAGATTGTTGGTCAGAAATCAGATGAAAGATGCATCAGGACCTCCCAGGAGTACATAGGAAGTTCAAACTTGCAATAAGCAAAACCCCTGTTGGCTTTAGCCCTCTGACAGTCTCCACCTGTGAATCAGAGACTTTGGTGGGTTTTCACTGCCTTAGTTAGCTGAGGAAAGGTTAGAAGGATTAAAATCTACTCTAACTCCTGGCTAACTACAAAATTGAATACCAGACCTTCTACTCCTAAGAAAAAACTCCCATTTCTCCTGCCTACCTCACCCACCCTACCTCTTACTAAAAGCAAAATACTGAAGATGCTGGATAAACTCCAGATTTCTAGCAGCAACTGTGGAGAGATAAAGTTGACCTTCTGATATGATTCTTCTGAATTCTGAGGAAGAGTCCATATCCAACTCAAAACATTTACACTGCTTATCTCTCTACAGATGCTGCCAGACCTTCTGAATTTCTCCAGGATCTTCTATGTTTGTATCAACTTACCTCCTCACCTGTTCCAGTCACTCCCCGACCAATCACCTACACTCTCTCTTAGCCAATTATCTTACATACTTACCTTCTCCCAATACCTGTCAAAAGAGGCTTTGAGATGTTTTAAATGGCTTATACATATTGGACCATGATACCTATTACCATAAAGGGCTTGTAAGTTCTACAAAGGTTCACTCTTGATGCCTCTTGGTTGGGTTGTTGCACTGCAACTGTTGAGATTAATCTGGAGTTGGAAGTCCTACAGACAGTCTGTCTGTGTGTCTGTCTCTGTCTGAACTGCATTCTGTTACTTTTATTATTTTAGGAGAAATATCAAGTTGCAACAAAAATGAGAGGTTATCCAAGCAGCCTTCACCAGTTCTAATGATTCTAGACAGTCACAACATGGCTGTAAGTTGTTTGTTCATGACACTTTTTTTTTGGTTTTTTTTCTATAGTTATGGGCCATCTTTGTGCAAATATTTAATTTGGGTAGACTTCCTACTATGAGCCATTTTTAGAGAATTTAGTTGCATTAAAGACAGATATATAAACGTAAGATTTTTCTGTGGCTTAGCAACTGTTTTCTGATTTCCATGAATCACTACTTTAAAAAAAATATAAAATTTGCTTGTAGGTCCTGCTGAAATGATTGGACCTAAACTGCACTTTATTCCTGTAATTCCTAATGAATCACATCGTGGATGCGTCATTCAAGATCAACAAATTCCTTTAAGTTGAATAATTTGGCACGCTGATTATTTTATTACATTGTACTTAATGAGTTTTCTCTTTTTGATACTAAAGTAGATTAAGGTTATTTCACTCATGGCTTTATTTTTAATAAAATGACAATTAAACTAAAATGTTAATTTCTAGCTCATCAGTGGGCCAAAACTTGCTACTTTTGAAGATATTATGAACTAACTAGAACATTTGTACACCCAAGGGCAAAAGTGACATATTAAAATGAACCTAGCTGTGGTACTGTTGTGTGTTTAGTACTGAGATGAATGTTATTCTTTTTAGTAGGTAAATATGCAACTGTTAAATATAATCGCTCAAAGGTTGAACATTTACTGTGCTTTGAATGGAAAAATGAATTGTGAAGAATAAATTGTTGACAATCTATTTGCTGTAGTCCTTTAAAATGGCAATAGTTTTTGGTAAGATGTAATCCTGCCTCTTATCATTACAGTAAGGGCAAAATAAATGCATTCATCTATTCCAATTCACTAAAGCTAAAATGAATTCCTTGCCCTGCTGTGGTTTTTTAAAAGAAGTACTTTTAAACCAAAGTAACACTAGTGAAAATAGAATAATGCTGCATTATTCTAAGGTCAGCTTTTGCACAACGTCACTTGTAAATGTTGATATTTTTAAGACCATTTAAAGTTCGCGCTGAAATACTTCCACAAATCAGTGTGCATCTTATCCTGGTTGACTCCCAGTTGTAAGGAGTCAGTATAAGCAAATAAATTCAAATACGTACTGTAACTTTTTTGTCTTTAAAGTCCTTAAATGTCACGAAGTACAATGTAAAACAATTGAATGTAGGCCTCTGTTTATTGATGCTCACCAAACGTGAGTTGAATTGGTGCCTTCAATGTACTTATTGACAACCTGTGATAATTCCTTTTTTTTTTCCAACTATATATGGTACAATGCAATAGTCATGGAATGTGAGCAGTTCAAAGTGAACTGTTTGTTGACTGTGTTCTATACAACATGCAATGTCTGGAAGATGTTTTCAAGCAAGTAGAGAGACCTCCGTACAACCAGATCATCTTCACAGCAGATCAGAAGGGGTGTGTGTGCGTGCGTGCATGCGTTCCAATTTATTTGTAAAGTGATAACCAAAGGGGTGCATGTCAGTTGTGTTTTTTTAAATTTTAATTTCATTGCACTTGAGCACAAAGCAACATTCATCCATGTACCTTTTTTTTGTTTTAATTATGAACTCATTTCAAATGTTAGTAGCTGTGAATTTGTCACTAACGCTTGCCGAATCACTGTAGAAAATCATCTTCAGTGAGCAACAAGAGGATGCTATGAAAGAAAAGACTGCTGTTAGTCCTCTGTGCCACACGGAATTGTCGCGTAATTCCTTTCACATAACAGTGCCACTCTATATTATGTGAACAACATTCCAATAATGTATAATGCAATTGTAATTTTAATGACCTCTTCAGAATATTTTCACTGCAAATTTGCTACCACCTCTTTTCATTCTATGGTATCATTACAGCAAGTGACTTTTTTTAACCCCCCAGGTGTTTAGTTTGTACTAACTCTTGGTGTCACCATGTGCCCTTATTACAAAATAAATTATGCAACTATGGTACACATTTCAATAATTGCTAACATAGTGTATGACCAGTTATCCTGCTCTCTAACATCACTTAATTATTTTTGATACACTTCAACTCTCTGGGTATTTTGTGGCACATAGTTTGATGTCACAGAATAAAGAGGATGTACTTATCAACCCCACACTTCGGTGGGAAACAAACTCCTTTTGTTTGCTGTGTCACTATTGCTTGTAAATTGAATCCCTGTTTCTTCAAGTGATCTACTTGTTCAGATTATGTTTTCTCTTAGCATTTTCCAGATGTTGAAACTGATTATTACACCCCTCCTCTTCTGCTGCATGTGCCCCCCCCCCCCCTCTCAATAATTGAAGTGATCGCCTGAAATTTTGACATTACTGGGCAGTCAGCAAGAAATAGTAACTTCCATGTATTCTAATTGTGTTTTAGTTCCAATTTATATTGGATGTTTTAAAACAAAAGTCTAAGAATGTAAAGGAATTATTTCTGTAATATTTAATGAATTGATAATGTTTGTACAAAGCTTTGAAAATGTGTAGCTGGAAGCTTATTTTATGCAAGAGTATTAAGGGATGTCTTTCCATTTCATGTTTTAACCTTGTTTCATTTTGAAAACTCATCAAAACTGTAAATGACTTCCCAGAATTTGCTGTTATTGCTTTTCAAGTTTCTCACTGTCGATAGTCTATTCTAATAAAAGTATATATTTTGTATGAATTTTAAATCACAGCTTAGCTATGTGATGAAATGAGGTACTGAGTTTTCAGTATTCTTGACTCTCACTTTTCTGTTTTTTCTGATGTTACTCGGAGTGGTTGAAACTTAAATTGTAACATGCTGCAGTCACATCTCCTCTTAAATGGAATTATTCATTTTTAATGACCACCTAATCAAGCATGGTAACGGTGGAGAGGTGCCTTTCTGTCCTACCCTGGCCTCTCTCCCCTCTTTCCATGCTACAGGGAATCCTGGAAGACGAGCAGAGGGAAAAATAATTTGACAAATGACCAATAGTCCATTGCTATAACAAACAAGTCTTGGATCCTGAGACTGCATTAACTAAGAAGGAATGTCTTGCTATATTTTAGCTTTATAATCAACCTGTTTTTTTTTTTTTCATTATGACACATTTCTGGAGCAAGTGGCTTTTAAACCAGGCCTCCTTCCTGAAAGAGACAGACACTACCCCACTGCCATAAGTCATTTCTGCTCTGTTTTAAACCCTCTTGTGCCCTTCTGCTGCTTGTGACTCTGAATTTCATTCTGTAAAATTCCCCTGAAACTCCAAGTAGTCTTACTAAATTTAAAGCCCTATATAAACTAATTTTTTTTGCTGCTCAAATGGCTCATTGGTTTGGATCAGCTAGTGTTGTTTTTTATTATTTAAATTACTTCCATCAAACTTTCATAAATCAGGAAATCTGTCCCTAATTCTAGGGGTATATCCCCATACTCAATTCCCTGGAATCACAAATGACCCAGATTCTTGATTACTTTATCAGGAGCCTAATGCTTGTTTATGACTCAGTTTCTGCCAAACATAGGAAGAGAGTTGAGTAAACACTGCACGTGCTCTTTTCAGTGTTTCTGGATTTAGCAGTCCTTGTGTCAATCAAAATCAAAATCAAATTTAGTCCATGGGTCTAGAGTGTCTAAGTGCAAATGAAGTAGATATTAGGGTCCAAAATTTAACTTTTATGGAGTCTCAGCCAGTACCCTTGCCCAAAAGGTATAAAATTCTTGCTGCTGGTGTTGGTAAGCAAATTGACCGCAGGGAGGATGGTTCACAGTACTACTTCTGCCGCTGGGGGGGGGGGGGGGAAGAAATATTAGGCTGTAGTAATAGGGGAAACATAGTTAGGTTTGCTGCAGAGAACAGAGTCCTGAAGGCTGTTGTGGCTGTGCTGCCAATGTACAAGCCATCTCTTCTATTCTCAAACCAATGTCCTCCATCTTTATAAAAGAGCACTTACTGATGTACAAATGAAGTGTTTTCCAAAATGGGTTTGAGGGGAAACAATCTGAAGGGGAATGTCAGTAGGATAGCAGTGACAGATTCAAACTGACATTTTATAATGCTCAAAAAATTTATTGTGGTCAAAAAAAAGCTGAGAAGAATGAGCTACCTATGGATACTCTCTGACTGCCTTTTGTACACTTTTTAAGTTTTTGGTTTTTTGTTTGGTTAACAAAGCACCAAAAACTAGTGGCAACTAAGAAGACTGGAAATGTTTTAGGAACCAATAGTGGATGACTTTAGTTTCAATTTTCTCCAATGTAATTAACTTAACTTAATTGTCATGAAATACAAAAACAGCTGCAGCTATAGATATACAAAAACAGATTAGCTAAAGTGAGTATGTGACCATGGGAGGATGCAATGGAGGAATTGCTAATGGGGAGTAGTGAAATAGCAGATGATTTAGCAAGTATTTGGCATTGACCATCAGCGTGGAGGGCATTGGTAATGTCCAAAAGATAGCAGATGAGTAAGATACTAATAAGGAAAGGTCTCTAGCGTGCGGGACAATATACCTGACAAATTAATGGCACTAAAGGTAGACAGATCAAAATATTCCAGATCTTGCTGGATTCCAGGAGTGTTCCAGCAGTTGCCCAAGGTAATGTGGAGGGGGAGGGTAACAGAAAGCCAGAACTTAGTCTGGTGAACCAAACACCTGTTGATTTGGGGAAAAATACTAGAGCCCAACAAGGAAGAAATAGTGGGACATTTCAAAAAAAAATTTAATGCAATTAAACAGAGTCAACATGGTTTGTGAAAGAGAAATCATCTTTAACAACATTGTTAAGAGGAGCATATAACAAGCAGTTTTAATAAAGGGAGAATTTTAATAAAGGGATTATTGGGAATATCCTTCCTGCATTTGTTGTCTAGTCCTGTTAGGCTTCTATATGCTTCTATGAGATTACCCCTTCATTTTTCTAAACGCCAGTGAATTTAGTCCTAACTGATCCACTCTCTCAATATCAATTCTGCTGCCCCAGGAGTTGGTCTGGTAAATCTTTGTTGCACTTCCTCCATAGCCAGAATATCATCCCTCACATAAGGAGGCCAAAACTGCCCACAGTACTCCAGGTGTGACCTCATCAAGGCCATGTACAACAGCAGCAAGACATCCCTGTTCCTGTACTCAAATTCTCCCACCATGAAGGCCAACATACCATTTGCTGCCTTCACCACCTGCATGTTTACTTACAGCAACTGATGTACAAGGACACTCAGATCTTATTGCACCTTCCCATTTTCCCAATCTATCACTACTCAAATAAACATCTTCCTTCCTGTTTTTGCTACCAAAGTTTAAAGTATTATATTTTATCTTCCATGTACATGCCCCTTTATTCAACTTGTTCAAATCACATTGAAGCATTTCCACTTCCTCTGCACAGCTCACCACCCCGCCCCACCCCAGCTTTGTGTCACCTATGAACTTGGTGATTTTACATTTAGTTCCCCTCATTGAAATCATTTGTATAGACTGTGAATAGTTAGGGTCCCTGCAGTATCCCACAATGCTTGCCACTCAAAACAATGACCTGTTTATCCCTACACTTTGCTTCCTGTCTGCCAATCAGTTCCTATCCATATCCGTACAGTACCCCGTTTATCCCATGCACTTTTCCTAAAATATGCTGGACAGCAATATCTGATTCCTTTCTCCCAGTGGGTAGTTGAGAGAAGTAGTTATGGGATGAAACATGTATCAAAATAAACTTTAATTATGTTTTACCAACTACAATATTTGAAACCTAGTTCATCTGCAGCACACCCAACAGTTTTACTCATAATCTGGTAACAAATGCAATTTTCTTTTATGAAGCTGACCTATTTCAGCGTGAGTTATCCCAAAAGGTTAAAATAATAAAACTTGGAACTGATGCATACTGGTCTGACTTGTATGCCTCAAAATGAAGACCTAGAATGACCAATATGTTCATTTCCAATTAGAGAAGCATTTTGTTTTTCTGTTTATTGCCTTCGGAATTTTATAACATAACAATGAAAGTGCTTTCCCCATTCTGAGACTAACTAGTTTTTGCTGAGTTAATTTTAAAATCCAAAAAGTTAGTTTTTGTTTTGCATAATTCATTGGATGTCAGGATTGCTAATTGTTTTGGGAGTCCTTACATTGACCCCAGACTTCATTTTGTTTTATGATATCAGGTCAAACATTGAGCAAGGAAGTCTCCTGCTGAACACCATCTACATCTCTCATAGTTCTGTATCAGTATGCCTCCACATTGAATACCATTTGGGGAAAAAGTAGCAAGGGCACAGAATGTTCTCTGGGTGGGAAATTTCAAAGCCCTTCAAAAAGGGACATAATATTTTAGACTTCTTATGACCATAAAACATAAGTGGAAGTAGGCCATTCAGCCCATTGAGTCTGCTCTGTCACTGAATGGGATCATGGCTAATCTGATAATTCTCAACTTTTTTTTGCCTGTAATTCTTGATTCGTTGACTGATTAAAAATCTACCTTCTTCAGCTTAGAGTATATTTTAATGACAGTGTCAACAGCCTTCTGCAGTAAATAATTCTACTCTGAAAAGAAATTTCTCCTCATCTGTCTTAAATGGGTGCTACCTTACTCTGAGTTAATGCTCTCTGGTGTATCAGTTTCGCAGGGAAATAGCCACAGGGAACTCCTGCCTAGTCGTCTTATCTACCTATTCCTTTTATTTCAGTCCTCAACGATGATGAGGATTGTATATAGACCTGGTGGTCATTTATTCTCTCCCTGCCTGTGGAGTTTTACCTGCAGTGTGGTCTCCTCACATTAGGTGCTATCCATGATATTCTCAGCCTCGGGGATGCTCCACAGTGTCCCCATCAATTGCTACAGCTCTGAAATTTGAGCTTCTAGGAGCTGCAGCTGGAGACACCCCTTGCACATGCTCTGTTCCCAGGCAATGGAACTGAACCCAACTTCTCACAGAGAGCAGGAGGAGCACACCACGGCCTTGAACTCTCCCTCCATGCCTTAGAATGCCCTTAAAATTAGATCATATTAATTTCTTTAGGGGCCTTCTTCTCCAGATCTCAGCATTATTGCCCTTACTAGCTAAAAACCCAAATAAGGACCTCACAAACTATAAACAATTTAAAAAAAACTCACCTAATCAGCTGTTTCCTCTTGCCCACATCACTTTTTGAATCATAGAATCCCTAAACTGCAGAAACAGGTCATTCATACCATCAAGTCTGTCCCGACCCTTCGAACAGCATCTCAGCCAGACCCAGCACCTCCTACCCTATTCTCCATAACCCTGCATTTACCATGACTAATTCACCTAACCTACACAACTCAGGACACCACGGGGTAATTCAGCATGGCCAATCCACCTAGCCTGCACATACTTGGACTCTGGGAGGAAACCCAAGCAGATATTGGGAGAATGGGCAAACTTCACACAGACAGTCACCCAAGGCTGGAATCAAATCCAAGTCCTAAATTTGTGAGGCAGTAGTGCTAACTACTGTGCCACCATGACATCCCTTAGAAAACAAGTCTGGACTCAGGAACGTTCTCACTGCTGCTCCAATTTGGACTTTGCCCCTTAGGCTTTCATCAGGAAACTTTGCAGCCAGCGCTCACCTCCAGGCTTGCCCTGCTCGGTTCCACCCTGATGCAATGCTAACTGCAGGACACTCGACTCCCTCGGAAGATCTGAAATTTGTCATGATTTGAAAGCAGAGCTCTGATCCAGACTTTCTCCTCTCCCACTGATCAGATCCAGAGTTTAACTGTTTATACCAGGTTGATCTCAGTGCTGTCTGGTCATAACTACAAAGCAATGACCTCTAATGGAAAATGAGTGGTCAGTGATCAAATTGATACTTTATGTTGGGAGTCAAGCATGAAGAATGACAACTGTTTATGTCTATGGACCATTGACCCAGTGCTGGGAAAATGAAAGCGGGAAAAACATGAAGTGACAAGATTCTTAGTATGATCAGGTGGGAAATTTTTGCAGAAAGATTCTCCCAGGCTAGAATCCCTCATTTTCAGCCTAAGTATAAAGAAATTGCAATATCAAAATTCAGTGCTGCTCGGCATAGGAATAACTATGCAATAGGAAAGTTCAGCCACAGAACTCTTCCCTTGATCACGAATAGTGAATCTGCTCTACTCACAAAAGCCCAAGTTCAAATGTACTTTACAAAAGACTACATGACGTCTGACTATCTGAGCCTAGAACAAGAGTAAGCAGAACAGTGAAGAATTCTAATCCTGCAGCTGAATGCTCATGTACAGAACACCATTCTGTCAAGGATCATACATACATATGTTAAACAGAAACCAGAGTGTTTTTACTTTCAGAATGATGATGTACTCAAGCTGATTCATTCACAAGATGTGGGCATTCCTGATAAGGCCAGCATTTATTGCTCAGCTCTAGGTGCCCTTGGGAAAGTGGCAATAAGCTGCTGCAGCCCAACCTGGTAAGCTGTGTGAAATCAAATGTTACAGTGTATGTTGTGAAATGCTAACCGTCCTAACAAATAAATCCTAAACATCAGGACTTCCAACTAAAGCCACACAGGAAAAGCCATTGTAAAAGCCTGTTCAATGATATTGGCTGTGTGAACATAAATATTCTAACATACCTTGCTGGACTAGGCTACCACCCTCTGCAGCCAATTCACCAGAAGATGATTTACACAAAGTAGGCATTAAATGATTTGTTTGCAGAGATACTTTTCAAATTGCATTGAACTCATAATTGTTATCAATAATTGCTAGGTACCAAAAGCAACAACGTTTAGTATTGATCATTCTTTCAGTGCTGTTTTGTCAATGTAAAATGGGCTCAACTTCCTGCTCTAGCCTTACGAAACTAGATTCTTACAAGTGTGATATACAATACATCATTTACTTGCTTCCACTTTCTATATAGCTATATCAATATTTTGTCTCTGCTGCGGCTATTTGTGGCTGCATTGTTGCATTTGTACTAGTAGCAGCCATGTCATTTCCAGTGAATATGGGGTAGTTTATAAATACTGCTCAAACAAGCACGAAGTCAGAGGAACAGCTTTTCCTCCCACTGGCACCAAGCCCAAATCTTAATAATACTAATTAACCTTCATGCAAACCAGTAGTGCCTTCAACCTATGATTTTACAAGGCTGCACAAAGCCCTCCACAACTTGGCACCACCTGGACCCACCCTGACTTTCCCTAACTGGGATATTACTCAGTGGTGCTTCAATGTGATGTTTCGTGGACGATATCCCATACCACCCACACACCAATATGAGAGATTGTTGGTTTCCTTTTGCCAATGATTTTTCAACCTCTCTACTTTACATCAGCACTCCACACGCCCAACACCAGTGACAGACTATTCCACATAGCTGTTTCTACTGAGAGACGTCTCCATAAGTCTCTGTAATATTTAACTACAGAGAGGCCGGCAAATCTCATTCAAATACAAATCCCAATTGGAAAATTAAACAAGGTTTAAAATGGACAGAAATATGACATTTTTCTGTTCAGTTACACTCTCTTTATACTCACTTGTGTAAAGATCAGTGAACTAACCCTAATATTTAATTTCTTCTAAACAATTTATTAAGCACAGCAAATAAATGCTGATATTGTTTATTTTGTTCTGAATGTCAATCAAATGCTGATAAAGATGTTATACTTCCATCCTATCCCTAAAGTACATGCGCCATTCAGCCAAGATCCATTAATAATCCACCATGTTTTATAAACAAAAAGAACGACAAATCAGGATTTTCATCCTGTTAAGCAGGCCTGCTGAATATTAATACATGCATGTGTGTGTACACAGTACAGAAACACATAACCGTACACGAGAAAGGATCTTGGTAGAGTTAGCATCTGCCCCGAGTCACAAATTTCAGGAGAAGAATAAAAATGAAAGATAATTAATGAAGCATAAAAATGTTTAATGTCTATTAACTTTGCTCTTTTTATTGCATTTTTTAAATAACCCTTTATTGATCTCTGGAGTTTCCTAATTTTCCAGACTGCCACTAGTGTTTGCAATATAAAATGCTTTAGTTTTTGCCTTTATGTTAACTTTAACTTCCTTGCTTAGACAAGCCTCCGATTCTCCAGGGAAAATAGTCTCAGCCTTCCCATCCTCTCCCCTTAGCTCAAACCATCCAATCCTGCAACAACCTTGTAAATCTTTTCTGTACCCTTTCAAGTTTAAAAACATGCTTCCCATAGCAGGGAGACTGGAATTGAGTGCAGTATTGTAGAAGTGGCCTCACCAATATCCTGTACAGCCACACATGACATCCCAACTCCTTTACTCAATACACTGACCAATGAAGGCAAGCGTGCTAAATGCTTTCTTTACCACCCTGTCTACCTGCAACTCCACTTTCACAGAACTGCACCTGCACCCCTAGGTCTCTTTGTTCATAATTCTCCCCAGGGTCCCACCATTAACTGTATAAGTCCTGCCCTGATTTGCCTCACTAAAATGTAACATCTTACACTTATCTAAATTAAACTCCATTGCTGCTCCTCGGCCCATTGGCCCATGTGATCAAAGTCCCGTTGTACTCTGAGGTAACCTTCTTCACTGTCCAAAACACCAGCAATTCTGGTGTCATCAGCAAACTTACTAAACATATCTCCTACAATCATGTCAAAATCATTTATATAAATGACAAAAAGCAGTGAACCCAGCATACCACTGGTCACAGGCCTCCAGTCTTAAAAGAACACTCCATCACCACTCTCCGTCTCCTACCTTTAAGCCAATTTTGTATCCAACTGGCTAGCTAACCTGGATTCCGTGTGATCTAACCTTGCTAACCAGTCTATCATGAGGAACCTTATCTGCTTGCTGAAGTCCATATAGACAATGTCTACCCCTCTGCCTTCCCCAGCTTTTCCTTACCGCCTTTCTTAAATAATGGCACGTTAGTCAACCTTCAGTATTCTAGCATCCCACTCGTGGCAATTGATGATACAACTATCTCAGCAAGGGCCCAGCAATCACTTCCCTAGCTTCTCACAAAGTTCTGGGAAATACCTGATCAGGTTCCAGGGATTTATCCACCGTCATGCATTTTAAGACATTCAGCACCTCCCCTTCTGTAATATGGACACTTTTCAAGATATCACTATTTTATTTAGCCAAGTTCTGTAGCTTTCATGTCCTTCTCCTCAGTAAATACTTGTTTAGTATCTCACTCATTTCTTGTGGTTCCACACATAGACGGCCTTGTTGATCTTTAAGGGGCCCTATTCTCTCCCTAGTTACTCTTTTGCCTTTAATGTATTTGTAGAATCTCTTTGGATTCTCCTTAACCCTATTTGCCAAAGTGAACTCATGTGCCCTTTTTGACCTCCTGATTTCCCTCTTAAGTATACTTCTACTGCCCTGATACCTCTCTAGGGGTTTACACGATCCCAGCTGTCTATACCTGACATATGCCTGCTTTTTCTTGACCAGAACATCAATTTCTCTAGTCATCCTACATTCGCTACACCTACCAGCTCTGCCCCTTGCACCAACACAAACATACTATCTCTGAATTCTCATTATCTCATTTTGAAGGCTTCTGAGTTTCGAATCATGTCTTAACCTGCGATTAGCCTCTCTAAATTAACTTTTGAAAGTTCCTGCCTTATACTGTCAAAATTCCCCTTACTCCAATTTAGAACTTTAACTTTTAGATTAGGCCTATCCTTTTCCATAACTATCCTAAAACGAATAGAATTATGCTCACTGTACCCAAAGTGCTCTCCCACTGACACCTCAGTCATTTGCCCTGCCTTATTTCCTAAGAGTAGGTCAAGTTTTTCTCCTTCTCTGGTAGATATATCCACATATTGAATAAGAAAATTTTCTTCCACACACTTAACAAATTCCTTTCCATTCAGGCCCTTAACACTATGGCAGTCCCAGTTTATGTTTGGAAAGTTAAAAATCCCCTACCATTACAACTCTGTTATTCTTACAGATATCTGAGATCTCCTTATATATTTGCTTCTGAATTTCCCAATGACTATTCGGGGGGCTTAAGTACAATCCCAATAAGGTGATTACCCCTTTCTTATTTCTCAGTTCCACCTATATAATTTCACTGGACACACTCCCTGCAATATCTTCCCTGTATAACGTTATCCTTAACCAAAACTGCCACTCCCCCTCCTCTCTTGCCCCCTTTTCTGTCCTCCCTATAGCGTCTATACCCTGATACATTAAATTGCCAGTCCTGCCCCTCCCTTTGCCACATCTCTGTAATTGTTATAATATCCCAGTCTCACGTTCACAACCATGCCCAGAGTTCATCTGCCTTACCTGTCAGGCCTCTAGCATTGAAATGAATGCAGTTTACTTTGTCAGTCTTACCTTGTTCACTGCCTTGTTCTTGCCTGCCTTGACGATTTAACTCCCACCTCTTCCCCACCATACCAGCCTCAGATTTATTTCTTTTCTCACTATGTCTTTGGGTCCCATCCCTGCACCCACTCCCTGCTCCTGCTGCTGCAACCAATCCATGCGATCCGATAGGATTCGCATCCAAACACACTTCCTGCAAACATAATCTCCAGGAACACTGAAATTCTCCCTGATGTCCCAGATATGACAGGAAGAGCTCATCACTTTACTAAAAGCCATCTCTGCTCCTTAAATAATCTACAGACCCAGAATATACCAAAAATGACAAACATAACACATTTTTTTCAAAATCCCAGAGTTGGCGCTGTTTAACTGGTAAAAAACACTGCTCTAGGTTAACTTAATACATAAATTTTATATTAAAAATTTAATCATGAAACAGATCTCAATAAAATATTTAAAAATTACTGTCACCCTACTCATTAAATATAGACTTACAAAAAAAATAAGATTTATAAGTTTTATAAGTCTTAAAATCAAACACTTAGCTGACCAATCTCTGAAATAGACACTGATGACTCCCAGTTGCAGTGTGCAATTCCGATAAACAGGCCTTCCAAGACAGGCTATGAAACTGCATGGTTTTGTTTTTCTTTGACCATGTCCTGACATGTTTGTAATTTCACAGTCAGTCAACCGTGAAAGTGCACTGCTTATTCCTCCATGTGGTTGTTCTCCTGAAACTTTATCTCCTGCTCACTCTCTCTTTCCTCCTGTTTAAAGTATAGTTGTTTTTGATCTTTTTATTTAAAGTTACAAAAACAAGTCAAAACTTGCAGAAACAGTAATAAAGTGATGAAATCAGCTCTAGCACCGATAAAACCTCAAAAAAGGAGTTACTGCCTCAATCATACCTTTTTTTACAAGCCCCCAGTATTTCCTCACTTATGCTGTGCCCTACTGTGGAACTACTATCATTAACTTGATTGAGTTTTTGAAGAAGTGACGAAGAGGATTGATGAAGTTAGAGCGGTGGACTTTGGCTGTATGGGCTTCAGTAAGGCATTTGACAAGGTTCTGCATGATAGACTGGTTAACAAGGTTAGATCACATGGAATACAGGGTGAACTAGCCATTTGTATACAAAATTGCTTCGAAGATAGGAGACAGAGGGCAGTGGCGAGGGTTCTTTATCGGGCCGGAGGCCTGTGACCAGCGGTGTGCCACAAGGATCAGTGCTGGGTCTACTGCTTTTTGTCATTTATATAAATGATTTAGATGTGAACGTAGGAGGAATGTTTAGCACCTTTGCAGATGATACCAAAATTGTTGGTGTAGTGGACAGCGAAGAAGGTTACCTCAGAGTATATTGGGGCCTAGTTCAGAAAGGCCAATGGACTGAGGAGTGGCAGATAGAGTTTAATTTAGATAAATGTGAAATGCTGCATTTTGGAAAGGCAAATCAGGGCAGGATGTATACACTTAATGGTAAGGTCCTGTGGTGTGTTTCCAAACAAAGCAGGGTAGATTGATCTTAGTAGGATAATAGGTTGGCACAACATCATGGGTCGAAGGGTCTGTACTGTACTGTGCTGTACTGTTCTATGTTCTGTGTTCTATGTAAAGAGACTTGGAGTGCAGGTTCATAGTTCCTTGAAAGTTGAGTCGTAGGTAGACAGGATAGTGAAGAAGGCCTTTGGTACGCTTGCCTTTATTTGTCAGTGCATTGAGTATATGAGTTGGGAGGTCATGTCGCAACTGTCCAGGACATTAGTTAGGCCACTTTTAGAATACTGCATTCAGTTCTGGTCTCCATCCTATAGGAAAGATGTTGTGAAACTTGAAAGGGATCAGAAAAGATTTACAAGGATGTTGCCAGGGTTGGAGGGTTTGATCTATAGGGAGAGGCTGGGGTTATTTACCCTGGGGCATCAGAAGTTGAGAGGTGACCTTATAGAAGTTTATAAAATCACGAAGGGCATGGATAGAGTGAATAGTCGAGGTCTTTTCTCCAGAGTAGGAGAGTCCAAAACGAGACAGCATAAATTTAAGGTGAGAGGGGAAAAATTTAAAAGGGACCTAAAGGGCAACATTTTCACATAGAGGGTGATGTGTGTGTGGAATGAACTGCCAGAGGAAATGGTGGAGGCTGGTGCAACTACAACATTTAAAAGACATCTGGATGGGTATATGAATAGGAAGAGTTTGGAGGGATATGGGCCAAATAAAAGCAAATGGGACTGGATTAATTTAGCATATCTGGTCGACAAGTTGGACCGAAGGGTCTGTTTCCGTGGTGTACATCTCTGTGACAACACTGGTTGTAAAGCAGAGTCATTAATCTTTCTTTACCAAAATATTTTTGCACATGGAGGACATTATCAGACCCATTGGTAAGTAGGCATTTTTGACAGTTTTGAGATGGAACTTTGAAACTGTGATTTGTTTGTGAAAACAGTAAATTGTTGACTGTTCTTATTGTGGTTAGCTGTCCACTTCAATGTGTAAGACCATAAGACATAGAAACAGAAGTTGGCCTCTTGCTGATTTTAGGGCATTCTTGATCACAGTTACATCATGTAGGCAGTCAATCATTTATCGCAATTTTCTAATATTTGTTACGAAACAGCAGTTTAGATATGGTACAGTTGTTGATTAGGCAAAGAAAAGAAATATATGACTCATGACAGATAAGAACACTTCATCTAATCTGCAGCTGTTCTGTACAATAGAGGAGTTGAAGTAGTGCAATTTCATATCCCAGTTGGTCTGTTGTCTTTTGAGGTAGTTTCTGTTAGTCTTTGGTGGTCTTGGTACCAGCAGTCTCTGTACTTCCCACATACTGGTGTGGAGGGTACTCCTGGTTTTCACCCAGGGAGATGGTATGGCTCATCTCCCTGGATCTTGTTGCCCTTCCTTCCCACGCCCCCACCACTCCCCCTCCCCCCCCATCCCTGTTGATATACAGCAAACCTTGGTTTAGCCAGCACTCTCGATAAACTGGCAAACATTATATACCTCAAATATGGCAAAGTTTACTGTACCATTCTCTTCGGTTATTATAGTTTGTAAATTTATTAACGTCAGTATAGATATACTTGTTTTTCAATGGAATGGCCATATGAAATATCAACAGTTCATTCAATTTCTTTTTGAATACCACAAACTACCACGATATCTGAGTAGTCAGTTGAGAGTGTAAATGAGAAGGTTCTCTGCCATTAAGTTTTATTTAAGGCAAAGTTGCATCATTACTTGAGTGATTTATGCTGTAAATAAAGTTGAACAGTGAGGTGAATATCCCTTGCATTACATTTCTATTGCTTGGTGTGTGCTTTTACATTGATTATGTGGACCTTTTGATTATCTGGAGTATTTGATCAAGTGGCCCAGTCCTAGTCCCATAGGTGCCAGTTAATGAAAAATTTGCTGTACCTTTTTTGGGGATTGGCCATCAATGCTGTGTCAATCTCCTGTTTAACTCCTCTTAGCCAATGGCTGTGAGACACTTTCTCATGAGTCGGATGACTGTTGTCCCCTTGCCCATCTCCATTTGTAGGTTAGTTTTCATCACTTCTAAGACCAAACCTTCTTATTTTCAATACACTACATTTATAATGGAGTAGGGTGACACATGAGTCAACACCTTGATGATTCTTTTCATTATTATGACATCTCCTCTGTTTTCATCTAGAGATTTGCTTATTTTTGCAGAAGGCAAATTACGAATGTGACACAGTTAAATGATGTCTAAGGCCATATAGGAAATACCAAGTATAGAATGCAGACCTAACAAAGGTTTAAAGGGGCCCCATTTCTCAACAGACTTGATCCATGAGGATACTAGCCATTTTGAGAAATATCTTAATTTAGATTTAGGGGAGGTAACTCCTGAGGTTTGTGGCTTGACAGATAATGGCTGATCTGATCATCTTTAACTCCACTTTCCTGACTTCCCTGAAGCCACGCATACCCTGGCCAGGCCCTTAAGAATCTTAATAAAAACCGAAAGAACTGTGGATACTGTGAATCAGGAACAAAAACTAAGTTGCTGGAAAACCTCAGCAGATCTGACAGCATCTGTGAAGAAAAAGAAACTCAGTTTTGAGGAAGGGTCACCGGACCGGAAACGTTAACTCTGTTTTTTCCTTCACAGATGCTGCCAGACCTGCTGAGATTTTCCAGCAAATTTGTTTTTGTTCCTTAATAATCTTATATGTTTCCATAAGGTCTCCTGTCATTCTTCTAAATTCTAATGTATACAAGCCCAACCTATTGAACCTCTCCTCATAAGAAAATCTCAACCTACTTAGAGTAGCTTAGTTAACCTTCTCTGGACTGTCTCCAGTACCAGTACTTGGACAGGGGACCAGAACTGTTCACAGATTGCAAATGTAGACTGACTGGTGCCCTTAAGCCTATTATGCACAGCAAAGCAATGCATATCATCTATCAGGGTAGGGGTTGATAGCTGAGCGAACAGAATTGGAAAAAATGTGGTAGACAGAAGAGCCTGAAGGTTGTTCAGCAGAAGAGCAATAAGTCCTGGGACTGCCTGATATTTAGGAGCCCTGGGGTTTGATGACCTGGGGTAGGGGCAATAGACGTTTGTAGCACAGCGCTGAATAATAGTTATTATCGGAAACACCTTTGCACATGTAGGTTTCAACATCCCCTGACCTCTTGGTCCTCATCCACACAATGGTTCACATTTGGGAAGGTAGGAATGCTGCGCATGTGCGGAGGAATGGGCGTGCTCTGCTCGGCTTCTTGTTGACGGTTATGCACAGTTAAGCTTTGTATCCGGAAGATCACACGCGATATAGTTGCGGAGAATGGAAAGGGCAGAGGAGAAGCCTGACTATGTGCTAGTGTACGAGACGGAGGAGGATGGGAATGGCCAGCTTCACACGGAGCAGAGATTGGACTTCCTGAGGGAGGTGAAAAAGACTGGACTCCTCCTGGATCCTGATGTGACTGACACAGCAGGGACTGAGGGACGAGAAAGCGCAGAGATGGGAGAGCAACAGAAGAGGCAGGAAGTCGAAACTCAGATCATTAAAATCTATGCACCGTTTGAGATCCTTAGCCATGCAGCGGAGAAAATGAGATTGAAGATGCCGTTGGCGGTAAGAAAATCAAACGCTTTTTTCAAAGATTCAGCTTCTGGGTGATTCAGTCCCAAACAGATCCTGTTGCATCCACACACAAACCAGCACAGGTGTTCTCAGAAGGACATGCACCATTTGATTAGAATTTATAATTCATTTACTGTTTGTTTAAACAAAAAGGTGTGTTGTTTACACGGACTGCGACCTTTATAGCGCATCATTGGACTTTAAACTCTTGCCACAACGAACATTATTTCTTGCAATGAAGTGTATATGTAAAGCACGATTTTAATTTTAGCAATATTCAGTCGCTGTGAAAGATCTTTCCCAGAAATATTGTGAGAAAGACATTTTCTAGGCATGTCATAAGGTTCATGCTATAAACTCATTTCATTCCGGATAAAACACTAACAAAGCATGAACTCAGTTCTAGGGATAATCAGTACTGCAGATGCTGGAGAATCCGAGATAACAAGGTGTGGGGCTGGATGAACACAGCAGGTCAAGCAGCAGCATAGGAACAGGAAAGCTTGACGTTTCGGGCCGAGACCCTTCATCAGAAATGGGGGAGGGGAAGAGGGTTCTGAAATAAATAGGGAGAGAGGGGGAGGCGGATAGAGGATGGATAGAGGAGAGGATAGGTGGAGAGGAGGCAGACAAGTCGAAGAGGCGGGGATGGAGCCAGTAAAGGTGAGCGTAGGTAGGGGGGTGAGGGAGGAGATAGGTCAGTCCAGGGAGGACGGACAGGTCAAGGGGGCAGGATGATGTTAGTAGATAGGAGATGGGGGTGTGGCTTGAGGTGGGAGGAGGGGATAGGTGAGAGGAAGAACAGGTTAGGGAGGCGGGGACAAGCTGGGCTGGTTTTGGGATGCGGTTGGGTGAGAGGAGATTTTGAAGCTTGTGAAATCTACATTGATGCCATTGGGCTGCAGGGTTCCCAGGCTGAATATGATTTGCTGTTCCTGCAGCCTTCGGGTGGCATCACTGTGGCATTGCAGGAGGCCCAGGATGGACATGTCATCTGAGGAATGGGAGGGGGAGTTGAAATGGTTCGCGACTGGGAGGTGCAGTTGTTTGTTGCGAACTGAGCGAAGGTGTTCTGCAAAGCGGTCCCCAAGCCTCCGCTTGGTTTCCCCGATGTAGAGGAAGCCACAACGGGTACGCTCCACACTCCCCTCCAGCCCCATCACACCCGGCACTTTTCCCTGCAACCGCAGGAAGTGCTACACCTGCCCCCACACCTCCTCCCTCACCCCAATCCCAGGGCCCAAGAAGACTTTCCACATCAGGCAGATGTTCACCTGCACATCTGCCTATGTGGTATACTGCATCCGCTGTACCCGTTGTGCCCTCCCCCTCCTATTCTTCATAATATCTTGCTAAACCCGATTTATTCATCAGAGATTGCTTAGGAATTACCTACTCCACCTGACAGATGATAAACACTACAAACCACAAGCACTGGGGCGGGAAAAAGTGTCTTAAAGGACAAAAAAAAGAGAAATTAAGTAAAAATGTAAAAAGTAAATCTAAAGTTCACGATTTTGCTGTTAATTGAATTTAATAACTGAGTTAATTAGTGAAGAGTAATTATGAAGCTAATTTCTTTGAATGTGATGAAGTTTCACAAATAAGTATGTGTCATAGTCTCCACCCGACAATCACTTTCACCGAGGCTAACTGGATACTTCCAAACAGCGGCTGTTTCCTCTTCCTGACTCAGAGATTGGTAAACAAGTATTGCCCTGGGCAATGCTCTTGGCTCTATCCCTGCCTCCATTCCCCATCCACTGGTCCCAGGTGTGATGACAGAGGGCATTTTTCATTCTTTTCTGAAGGAGCAAACAAAAGGGGAAAAAGTGTCCTCTAACGCAGTTATGAGGCGCTACGATTGTCGTCCAGGTGTGTTGCGCTGTTCCAAAATAATTCTGAAAACTTATGAAATAAAAAATGCTTAGAGCGTAGTTAAGATATTAACTGTTTGCACGTATATATGTGCTACTCAGAAGCTAAGAAGAGACAATGGGGAACATTTGGACCGTGGATTATTTCGGAGGATCAAAGTCTTGAGAACGGTAGGTGGCTTTCATGACCAGGATTCTGAGGGAGAGAAAAAAAATGTTTCAACCATGCCTTAGGCGTCATTAGTGTGGAGCTGTTACAGAGCATAGCTTCGCCAGGTAGGATTTTATATTTCTTGCTTTTCCGATGACATTTTTAAATTGCCTTTTGTAAGCTCCAGCTTTGTGAATATGTCCTGATTTTGCTCACAAGTGAAATTTTAATGTATTAGTATATGTTGGTATAAGTATCTCATATAAATTCAGCTCTGCACATACCAATGTAATCAAACGGAGATAAAATACCGGGGATGCTGGAAATCTGAGACGAACGCAAAATGCTGGAGGCGCTCAGCAGGTCTAGCAGCATCAGTGGAGAAAGAGAGACGGAGTTAACGTTTTGACTTCTTCAGAACCGGACACAAAACGTTAACTCCGTCTCTCTTTCTCCACAGATGCTGCCAGACCTGCTGAGTTTCTCCATTAACTTTTCCGATCTTTCCGGTAATCTTCATCATACTATGTTGCCCGCACTAACGATTCATTCAACACACCGTCATTCGTCATAAGTAATTGCAGTGTCTATCATGCCAGCTATAAAAGCAAGGAACGGTCTCCAACTCGAAGCAACTTTTCGAGCCACTTTTCGTAGCATTATCCCGGTAATTGATATGCAGTCGTGGCTTTCTCACTCATAACTAAATCATTATCTCATTTCTTTTGTTTTGTTTTACAAATGAGATTAAAATTTTTATTCTCAGCAAAACCAATGCAATTTTTACTGTTCTTAAACATTTCTGTTAATGATTAATACAGTACTAAAATGCATGTACACTTAAAAATACTCTCCATGGAAAGTGTCAAGTTTTCTTTCTATCATCGTGGGACCAGGGGTTTCTGGCAAAATGGCTGGTAGCACGTTAGAGGCAAAAGGTTGAGCCTTTTTGCTCTGACGTGCCTCCTACATATCTCACAATGTCATAGGATCATACAGCACAAACAAGGCCCTTCCACCCATCCAGATTGGGCCATCCAGACTGAGTTGCTAAATCTCACTTTCCAGCACTTGGAACATAGCCTTGAAAGTTATGATAGTTCAAGTGCTCATCCATGTACCTCTTTAAAGGTTGTGAGATGTCCCTGCTCAACTACCCTCCCATGCAGTGTATTCCAGATTCCCATCACTCTCTGAGTTGAAAACAAATTTTCTTCACTAAATCTCCTGCCTTTCACCTTTAAAATAGTGGCCCTTTGTTATTGACCCTTCAACTAAGGGGAACAACTGCTTCTTACACATCTAATCCATGCTCCTTATAATCTCAAACACCTCAGTCAGGTCCCCCCTCAGCCTTCTCTACTATAAAAAAAGAACTTGCAAATCTGGTCTCTCTTTTTAACGAACATGTTGCAACCCAGCCAACAGCCCAGTAGTACTCCTTTGCACTCTTTCCAGTATCAGTTACAATTTGTAAATAATAGCTACCTGTTATTTAAAAGCCAGTGTTTAAAGTTTCAACAATGTTGAGTCTAAGAGTTGGTTAAGGATAAGGTAACCAGGCAACACTGGAACTCAAAAGCTTGTGGTAATGTAAATCATTGACTCTCTACTTGCTCTGCCCTCACCAACCCCATATCTGAGATTTTGCCAGACTCCTAGTAGCAGCTAGACATGTAACCATTACAAAACGAACTATTTTCAGGCAAGTCCGAGATATTCGAAATGCAAATTCACTATTGTAATTTGAAAGGTTGCTTTATGTTTGCCTTTTCAGATCGGTGACTTTCGAAGAAAATGTGTGTCAAATGTGCAAAATTATTTTGAGACAGACAACGAAGAAGACTATTACAGTGCACCTTATAGACATGACAAACAAGATCTGTTCAAAGGAATTGACCAAAAGGCCACATTTTTTCGTCCCGGAGTGAGATCTCTAATTGTAAATTGCATTCTTTGGTGTGATAAACATTGTTCTAATTTGAACTCATATGTTTATATAACAATAAGTTGTTTTCTGCCTCACTTGTTCCAAAAACATTCAGGAGTAAATTACTTATGTGGTTATAATATAACTCATTGAAAAATGCAGCTTCCAAACCATGCAACAAATGTATGAAATTTGATATTTTTAAACTTTGGGAATGAGTCTCAGATCTGGAATTTCCTGGTTTTATGAGATGGGGTTGCAGGTGAGGGTGCTACAAGAGGTTCTGGGAAAAACATGTTGGGGGAAATATGCTGGCATAATTCCCTGTGCAATCCTGCCTTCAGTCTGCTTGCCCATGAATGGTCTAGGACTCCATAGAATTCTGTCAATTAGTCCAGTTAAGGCTCCACTTGTGGCCCAGTTTGCACTGGTTCTGATAGTGTGCTGATGTCACAACAGCTCCCTGGCACGTGCAGAGGCTAACAACTTAATTAAGGAGACTTCCTGGTGGCTAACCCGGGGCTAACAATGCTGAAGGCTCTACATTCAGCAATGGAACTGAAAAGATGAAAGACTGCTTCTCCTTCCATGAATGGATTACAGGGGGGTTTCCCTTCCAACCCAGTAATGGGCCCTTTCTAACTTATAATTCATTGCAGATGAGAATGCTATTTTGTTGAGATACTGTCTGCCTGCCTTCGCAGTAGCCATCTCTTCCAATGGGGCTGTCAGCCTGAGGTCACTGCAGGATCTCTGAGTGGACCTGCAGCACAGGACCCTGCCCATCACCCTCAATAGAACATATAGCATGAAAATGGCCAATTAGGAAGCTACCTTCAGGCAGTTTGTGCCAAAGCGCTTGTGGATGACATTGGCGAGTTCAGGAATGTGATCTGAGTCTGACAGCAGTGCCTTGGTGTATGTTGGATTCCTACTAGTTAATTGCAACAAGATAGGGATAGGTGCAAAATGAATAATTTCATTCAGAATACAGACACTAAAAACAAATTTTTTTAAAGATCAGTTGAAATGCTGTTTGGTGGACAACTATGAACAGAAGCTGTTGTGCAAAGCCAGTTTTATACCCAGCCATAATATTCAGAATCTATTGACCATGTGTGTGGCACTGATTCCTAAAGTTCTTCAGTCTGCAGTAGAAACCTTACCTTGTAATCTTACTTCATTGTTATTTACACCATTTTTATTCATTAAAACCATTGCATAAGTGGAAATTATCATGAGTATATCCACTCTTCCTTTCACTCAGAATGAGCCCATCAATGTGAAGTGGAAACAAATAATAGATATGGATTTATATATCTGGTAGACTTACAGAGGAGTCTGGATCATTTGTTTTGATTGTTTTGCCGTTTGACCTGCTGATGTTCAGTAATCTAGAGCAGTGGCAGCCTTGAGCTGAGATGTGTGATCACAGAGTGTCCCAAGGCCCAGTGTTTCTCCTTCCAGGAATGGAAAGAAAAATACAGCTTTGAACAAGTTTATCCCTTACACTTCATCTGTAGTAACTTCAGTACTTTATCTAGCTCATCCACTCAATGTTAATCTTTATTGTCTGTCACCTATCTTCTTTTTACTCACTAGTAAATCTGATTATTTACTTTCCTTCAATTCAGTGATTGTTAGCTGCAATTGAATTTGCAGAATTGTTATTTCTGTTCATTGAGGTATTACTCGCGCACATTTCTTAGCACTTATCTGTTGTAAACCAATGAAGCCCGATGTGATACTGAGCACACAGATCAAATATGGGATATTGTTGATCAAAGTGAGTTTATAACACACACAGGATTGTGCATTTGCCTATTTAGGCAAACAGGAAGTGAGCCATTGCAAGTTCAGACCTACGTGCTCCTTAACAATTACAATCATGTGACTGAAATGTATTGTTATGGTGTGGTTGGCAGGATACACCATTTTTTTGTCTTTCTAGCTATGTGTTCATATCCCATCACTACTAATACCGAAAGAAATTTGGTAGTACAGACCTTGGGTATCGCCGATAAAAGCCACACTTGTCAAAGATTTTCATCTTGCACTCACCAGGACATTTTGCAATATAAACTCCAGAGAAAAGAGAGGATAGTGCTGATTCATTGGCAAGTGAATTCAGATTGGTAAAGGCCTAGCTATTAAGACTATATTAATGCTGATCAACATTTATTAGTCAGGCTGTTTAAAATTTTAATCTATGCAGGTTGACTCTGATTGGTCAGCGCATTGCCATTTACTGGTTCATTTTTCAGGCAGTCATTAATTTGTTGAGTTTAAACAGGCACATTAGTTTTGAAAGAACAGGGGCCTGTACATTAATACATGTAGTTTTGAATACATACAAGTGTACCACACTGTAAGCCTGACTCTAGATGCTAAATTGGTTGTCAGCATAATTCCATGCACATTCAGAATTATCCAGCAAATGTTGTCCAACTGCAGAATCGCATCTAACATTAAACATTGTGCAGCAAGGATTGATTGGATACAATCAGCACCTTGTTTGTTGTAAACTAACATGGGGATATCCTGTTCAGTACAATGTGCCTGTCTGTGGGTTTTATGGTCTACACACTTGGCATCACACCAGTATAGACCACATTACTCATTTGTCTTAATGGCAGAGTATATTTTTAGATTGACGGCAGCTTCCTGATAGTGACAAGTACCACTTGTGTTGCTATGGAATATTTGCAGCATGGAACAGCTAGCTTCATTTGTTACTTACATTTTTGAGATACCTTACACTTCCAGAGTAATAAGAGGTGGACTGGACACTTTTCAAGACCAAGAGTGGCTGCCTTCCCTGAGTTTGCATGATATAGAGTGAGAAATGATCTGATTAGGGTAGCCATTACTATGCAGGATGGCTTTGATGTGCCCTATTTTAGCATTAAGTTTGCACATTAAGCAAACGGCTCAGACCCAGTTTACAAGACTTCTGATAAAGGTCAATCTTGTAGCACATAGAACTATAGGAATCCCCACATACAATCTGATCAGTGAAGGTTTGTTTGCGGTAGACTGTTGAGAGAACCCCCCCATCCCCCACCCCTTCGATTTCTCAATTGGAACATCAGGAGAGAGAGCTCATTGACTGTTCCACTTAAAACACGAATTTGAGCACAGGATGCAGCCAGTGAGACACATGAGGAATTTTTACATGCAGCCAGGAACTCTAATATAGTAAATGTATGCAATGTATTCAAATATCGCAAAATATTGGAAAACAAGTACAAAATGTAGAAGATTAGATGTAATCCCGTTAAAGACATATTTCTAATGGAGCCCAACAAAGATATTTTTGAATACTGGACCTAGTGGGGATCCCATTGCAATATCATCTATTCGGGCAGAAAAGACATTACCTTGGAAGGTTAGGGCAAGTCAAAAGTTTAAGCAACAGATGAAGTACCTTTTTCACATGGTTACTATGCAATAGTAACATGAGTGGTGTTCACCACCAACAGGATGCTGCTGTCAACCAATCAGCATCCTCACATTCATTTTTCTCCTGCATGGACCTCTGAAGTTGGGATATGGCGGTGACATTTGGAACCAAAAGTCAATGCTGCAATTTGTGTCGACGTGTCAATCGTCATGCGCAGGATGTCAGACCTTAGAGGGTACTTTCATCAGTACTCTCCTCTCACAGCTTATAAATGTTGCTTTGCCCTTGAATTTGTATTCTTGCAAAATGTCCTAGTGAATCAAAACAAAAAGCTTCAACAAAATGTGTTTTTTATATCTGCAATACGATTAATAATATTATTTTCTAGATTGTCAATTCATCTGTAGCTTGGTACGGTCATTGGTTAATCAAGAAATTTTTGACTGGCTTAACTAATTAACAAGATCCAGATCAGCCATGACCAAATCAAATGGCAGAACAAGTGTGAGAGATTGAACAGTCAACTCCTCTTTCTATATTCCTATGATAACATTGGCCTATATTTGTATAGCACTTTATAGTGACAAAGGTAGAGTTAGAAATAGATTTATGAGAATGATAGCAGGAATGAGGGATTTTAGATGGATGAAAAGGTTAGAGAAATTGGGCTCATTCTCCTTGGAGCAGAGAAGATTATGAGGTGACCTTAATGAGGTGTTCAAAATTATGAACAATTCCAACAAGGTAAAGAAGAATATTCTGTTTCCACTAGTTGGTATGCCAGTAACTAGGGCTCACAATTTCAAGATTGTCAGCAAGAGAGCTAGGAGTGAGATGAGGAGAAACTTATTTACTCAGAGAGTGTTAGGATTTGGAATGGACAGCCTGGGAGAGTGGTGGAGACGGATTCCATTGGAGATTTCAAAAGGGAGCTGTATATATATTTGAAAGTGATGAATTTAGAGTGCTACGGAAATAGGGCTGGAGAATGGGATGAGCTGGGTAGCTCATCAAGAGCCGGTACAGATACAATGGATCAAATGGTCTCCTGTACTGTAAAATTCTATGATTCTAAAACACCCTGAGCTACCTCATAGAAGAATTAACAAAACTGACCCACCTAAAGAGTTATTAGAAAGATGACCAAATGCTTGGTTGCAAAAATAGGCTTTATGAAGTATCTTTTTTGAGGAAAAAAGGGGAAGGTAGCAGAGACCTAGGGTGAGGACTCCGTACCTTGGGCTTTAGGTAGTCTAATATTTGACCAGCAGTGGTAGGTGGGTTGAAGGACTGCTAGAAGTTACATAGATCAAGAGGGGTGAGACCATGGAAGAATTTGAAAAGAAGGATGAGAATTTTAAAATCGAAGTGTTGCTTTATCCAGAGCCACTGTGGGTCAGCTGATGAGTGAACAGGGCATTGTGCAATTTAGGACAGGAGCAGCAGCATTTTAGATTACTTCAAATCTACAGAGAGCAGACTGTAGGAGGCCAGTTTGCAAAGTAATTGAAATAATCAAGTCTAACAGAAGTAATAAAAGCATGAATAAGGATTTCAGCTGCAGATAATCTGAGGCAGGGACAAAGTTTGGAATTATTACAGTCTTAGTGTGATTGTGTAGGTTGGTGATCAAAAGTTCATCTCAGAGGCAGATAGGACACCAAGGTTCTGCTTCAGACATTTGTCAAAAAAGGGGTGGTGTGAGTAATTAAGGAACACAGTTTTCCAATGTATAACTAAGCTGCATGGATGCAAGGCCATGCATTGCCCTAAAAAATTATTGGGCAAGCTTTGGTCTCAGAGAAATAATGCCCATGCTTTGTTATGCAAATACACTTAACAGAACTCCACACAGAAAAATTAGACTATGCGCAACGACTAAATTTTAAAGAAAACAGTGGTGTGGTATGAAGACCATGGCTTAAGTCTTCTCAATAATTACTGGGAGGAAATTCTTGCTGGCTCTGTGAATCAGAAATAGTGAGTGAATTAAGAGGTGGTAGTGAGGTAAAACTGGATGTTGTCAATATGAATATGGAAATGCAGTGTTTTGAATCGTGTTGCCAAGGGACAGCATTCAGTTCGGAAATATAAGAGGACCAAGGAAAGCTTCTTGGTGGCATCAGATATAATGGTGCAAGAGCGAGAAGAGAAATATTTGCAGCTAGTCCTCAGGCCATGACTGGATAGTTAAAATGGATAATGGTAGACAGGTGTTGGAAGAGGCTGGTGTGGAGAACCAGGTCAAAGGTAGCAGAGAGGATAAGAAGGGATAGTTGCCCCTTGTCGCAGTCACACAGCATATTATTTGTGACTTTCATTAGAGCTGCTTTGGTTCAGTAGCCAAGATAAAAACCTAATGGGAGTGATCCAAACATGGACTTCTGAGAAATGTGGGCAAAGATTTTGGAGGCAACAGCAATTTCAAGGATTTTGGACAGGAAAGGAGGTTTGGGGATGGATGATATTTGCAAAGATTTTAGGGTAACTGGCTGTTTTCCTTTGAGGAGTGAGGATGATAATGATGGCAGATTTGAAGGAGAATCAGTCACTGCCTGAAAAGAGAAAATAACTGACGATATCATCTAGCATGGAAACCAAGAAGGGAACTCAGGTACTAGTAGTTTAGTTGGAATAAGATCAATGCAGCAGGATGTGTGTCTCACAGACAACCTGAATTTGTAAAGCACGTTTTCTATTTCTGGGAAATAGAAAATAAAGAAAAATGTGAGTGTAACCCATGATGGTGGAGAACTTTAGAAGAAGTTTCTACCTCTGCTTCTGCTCTGATTATATCAACATCACAGATTAATAGCTATATGCCTCTGATACTTTATAAAGGAATGCTTCATAAACCAGGCATTCCTGATAAAATGGTAGTCCTGGAAATGGAAATAATCTAAAGATGAATCTGGAAAATTTCAAACGATGTGACTAGGACTGTTCCCATCAAACCTCATTCCCTCATGGCATTGTCCTTGGGGGGGAAAAAGATTGTTGATACACTGTCTTAGAAACAAATAAATGCCTACATTGTGTTTTGTCATTGGCAGTGGGCACCAGCCATGGTAAAATTCATTCAGAGATAGTAAGAACTGCAGATGCTGGAGTCAGAGTCAACACAGTGTGGAGCTGGAGGAACACAGCAGGCCGGGCAGCATCAGAGGAGCAGGAATGTCTATATTTTGGGTCAGGACCCTTCTTCAGAACTGGGGAGGGGGAAGGAAAATAGAAAATAGATAGAGGGAGGAGGAGTGGGGCTGGGGGAAGGTAGGTGGGATGGTGATAGGTGGATGCAGGTAGGGGGTAGTGGGGATTGGTTGATGGAAAGTGGGGGCAGATAGGATGGGGGAGAAGATGGACAGGTTGTGTTAGTTGTGTTAGGTCAAGGACGTGAGAGGGAAGAGGGGTGGGGCTGGGGGAGGGGAGCTGGGATGGTGATATTTGCCATGAACCAGGAATGGGTGGCGATGCGAAATCAAAAATACTGGTTTGTAAACGGCAAACTAGTTAATGCTGTACTTTACGAGGCAGAGCAGAGAGAGTTTTATCGCATCTTGAGGGAGTTAACGTATTATAACACAGCTACAGTTACATTGCAAAACCGCAAATATATACGATTGTGCTCTTAGGAAACCACTAATTGTTTGTTTTAGCTAATCAAGCTAACAGAGCCAACATGATTCATTGTCGTAAATTCTGTTACTTGCCTGTTAGCATATAGCTCTTAGGAATCTAAAAATGCGATTATAAAAGGTTGACATGTATGTGCATGTTAACAAACCTCATAGTAGTCAGTTGAAGCTTGTCACATAGGGGTATTGAACACTTCTGTTGGTGAGGCACTGGATAATGTGAATTTCACCATAATTTTTTGTCAATTCCCACCAGTTCACTTCTTTTTTCTAACAGAGCACAAACCTTCATTTTTCTTCCTGGAGGACTAGGGGAATGAGGAATGGCAGGGGGAGGGAGGTGAAATGCAGCAGAGACAACTGACTAGACATTCTCACACATTGACAATGAAGTCAATGAAGTCAATGAAATCATCTCACTTGTACTTGGAGACTAGAGGAGATGAGTAAGAAGCTGGGATTATCTTCACATTCTAGGATGATCGTGGAATAGTGATTAATTTTGGTTAGACAGGAGGACCTGCTGCTGGTGTTTATAATCCAAACAGATCAGGCATTGACTGTTGCCTGTCACTTTTGGTCAAATCTGCATCCCTTGGACTCAAGGAGGATGGGGGTTGTACTGGCAAAACAGGGTACTAGAGATGAATGTTTTTAATGGGGACTAGGATATCAACAGTGGATGTGAGGGTGTGGTTGAGGTGATTGGGAACTGATAATGCTTTTGTTGTGAACAAAGTGCCACAAGCTACAAAATTGGAATTTTGTAAGTGCAACTATATCTGGAGAGTGATATTTTCAGGGACAGATGTCAAACAAAAGAATTCAGTATAGGAGGGGAGTGTGGATGGAGAGTCATATAGGAGAGTGATCAGAAATAGCCTTACTTGATTGGCATGATGGCAGAAGCAAGGCTGATGAGATAGCACGGTCAAGAAGGGGCATGAAAATGGATTCAGGAGCTTGGAGGAAAGATAGGTAAAGGTGGTAAGGGAGTACAGCGGGAAGAAAATCTGGACTTGAAATGAAATTTTTAGTGTACAGTACAGTTGTTGCCACCATGTTGCTGCATTTCAGTTAGATGTGGACTGTGTCTCAATGATACGTAGAACACTAGACAAACTCGATCCGCAGTGCTTTTGTCATATCTTTCAAGTTCAATGGGAAGATCAACAAACAAAGGTTAGTGTCCTCCTTGAATCCAGCTCCATAAGCATTCAGGCAAAACTTCTTTAAAATCAACTATGATGGCTGGATACTATCAGGGTGGTTGATAATTGCCTCTCCAACCAGGCCCTTTTTCTTCTCAACTCTCAAGTAGCTAATGTTACAGAGTAGGGAAAAGAAATACATCTAGGATATTCTAAAGCTCTCCTTGCAGCACGAAGCATGAAAACTACATTCTGGTAGGAGCTTGGTATCAGTCACTCAGTATGACAATAACTTGATCCATTAAGTTGTATAATGAGATAACAAGGTGTAGAGCTGGATGAACACAGCAGGCCAAGCAGCATCAGAGGAGCAGGAAGGCTGACGTTTCGGACCTGGACCCTTCTTCAGAAATGTATAATGCCTTAGGTTCCATTATCATCATGATGAGACAGAGTGGCAGTAGGGAAGGTATGTAAGGGAAGCAAATTCTGCAATCTGGGTGGCGCTAGCTTTGAGGACATCCTGTCCCATGCACCCAAAGGTAGGCTGGTCATGATTCAGCCTGTTCAGTTGCATGAAGACCGACTCGACTTTTGAAGAGTATGAGGTGGTTTGATTGAAACGTGTAAAATCTTGAGACATCTTGGCAGGGTGGAATGTAGAAAGAATGTTTCCTCTTGTGGGAGAATCTGGAATTGGGGGCATTGACTAAATGTTACTTAATACATAATTGATGTTCTGAGCAGTGGAAAATATAAGCGTTAGTAATGTCTTAATGCAACGTACAAATATGTTGCAACATGCTTTGCCCAGGATTATGGTCCTTACAGGAAATATTGCATAGTCATCCCAGCTCCTAGTGTATTTACTTCTCCACATTTCACTCAGTCTTAATGTCCTATGATCATCAAAGATCCTTTCTCTCAACCTTCTGAGAATTCCTTCTAGTTGTAAAGACGACTACGATGATTACTTCTCCTGGCCATGGAGGAGTTAATCTTCCACTGTTCTTGAATTGCTGTGGGAGAAATATGGGGATGGAATCGGATTATTTAAGGGGCATAGGGATATTGTCACTGGACTAGTAATCCAGCAACACCGGGACATGGTTTCAAATCCCACCATAGCAGATAATGAAATTTGAATTCTGTTAATAAATTTGGATTAGAAGAAATAGTTTAATGGTAGCCATAAAATTATTGCTGATTGTTGTAGAAATCTACCTGGTTCACTAATATCCTTTAGGAAGGGAAAGTTTGCCATTATCACCTAATTTGGCCTACATGGCCCCAGCTCCACAGCAATGCGGTTGACTCTTAAATCCCTCTGAACTGGTCTCGCAAGCCACTCAGAATTATTTAACAAGAGCAAAAGTCTGATAAAAGGTACAAAACCAGACAGATCACATGGCATTGACCAAGACACTGAAAAGATAACTATTGTAAGCAATTCTGAGGGACAGAATTACTTTGCATTTGGAGAGATAGGGATTAATCAAGAACAGTCAGTGTGGTTTTGTTAAGGGGGAGTCAGGTCTGACCAACTTGACTGAATTTTTCAAAGATGTGACTGGGTGAGGGCAATGCTTTTGATGTAGTCTCCTTGGACGTCAGCAAGGCTTTTGATAGGGGCTCACATGGCAGACTCATAGCAAAGGTAAGAGCCAATGGAATTCATGGAAGTTTGGCAAATCGGATCAACAATTGGCTGAGTGACAGGAAGCAAAGAGTGATGGTTGAAGGGTATTTTTCCAAGTGGAAGTCTGTGACTAATGAGGGCCCACAGGGGTCAGTGTTGGGGCCTTTGCTGTTAGTGGTTTATGTAAATAATTTACAGTTGAATGTAGGAGGGTGATCAATAAGTTCACAGACAATACAAAAATTGACGGGGTGGCAAATAGTGAGGAGGATAGCTTTAGACTACAAGAGGATATAGATGGGATGCTCAAGTGGGCTGATCAGTGGCAAATAGAATTCAATCTGGATAAATGAATATGGGTAGGACGAAACAAGGGAAGGGAATACATAGTAAGTGGTAAGACTCTGGGAAGCCGCGAGAATCAGAGGGACTTTGGTGTGCATATCCACCAGTCCCATTATGTTTCAGGGAAGGTGGATAATGTGGCTAAGAAGACTGTGGCATTCTGACCTTTATAAGTCAGGGCATATAGTTTAAGAACAGGGAGTTTATGCTAGAACTGTGTAAGACGTTAGTTAGGCCACAACTAGAGAATTGTGCAGTGTGGAATCCACATTATAGGAGGGCTGTAATAGTCCCTGGAGAGAGTGCAAGGAGATTTACCAGGATGCTGCCTGGGCTGGAGAGTTTCAATTATGAAGAGAGATTAGACAGACTGGGGCTATTTTCCTCAGAGCAGAGGAGGTTGAGAGGGGACATGATTGAGTTGTATAAAATTGATGGAGCATGGATAGGGTAGACAAGAAGAAGCTTTTCCCCTTGATCAATGACCAAGAGGCACAGATTTAATGTAAGGGGCAGAATGTTTAGAGGAGACCTGAGGAAAAACAGTGTTGGGAATCTGGAATTGGAAAATGTGATTAGAATAGTCAGGCACTTGCTTTTGACTGGTGGTGTCACAACCATCTGAAGGGCCTCTTTCTGTGCTTAGATCTGTTTGACTTTAGCACAGTACTCTGTTGATGATGCAGAATTCTCCTCATTAACATTTGGGAGCTCGTACCACAATTGAGGGAGCTCTCCCACAGACCAGTCAAGCAATAACCTGACATAGTCATCCTAAAATGGAATCATATCTTACAGACTTTGTCTCAGGTACCATCATCATCATCCTTGGGTATGTCATAAAGTTGTACTGGCTGAAATAAATAAAATTAGACAAAACATTTTCTGGATATGTTCACATACTATGAAATCAGATTTAGTTTCTTTTCACCAAGTACTTATGTATTCTATCTTTGGAGGCATTGTGTGAATTAATCTCCTTAGATAAGGGAATACTACAACATAGAACTTCAGTCATAGATTTAACTTGAATCTCTTACTCATTACTACACTTTAATTGAAGCATGAAGGAAGATGTATAGTAGTATTGTCGACATTATGAGTTCTGCAATCTAATAGTTCCATATCTCCATAAAAGACAGGTATAACAAAA
>JAHRHZ010000264.1:28434806-28483348 GCA_024137785.1 Ginglymostoma cirratum
GAGGAGCAGGAAAGCTGACGTTTCGGGTCGAGACCCTTCTTCTGAAGGGTCCAGGCCTGAAACGTCAGCTTTCCTGCTCCTCTGATGCTGCTTGGCCTGCTGTGTTCATCCAGCTCTACACCTTGGTGTCTCAGATTCTCCAGCATCGGCAGTTCCTACTAGCTCTAAATCGCATTCTGTTTGTTTTAGGTTCATCACATCCTGAATCATATCCAAACAACCACTGACAAACAAAACGAGGAAGGTAACTTTAGAGAATCATCAATTTGCAGCTTCAGTATTTCTGTTCTGGAAGTATTTTTTTGCCTTATATGTGTATTATTACAATTTGTGCTCCAGAGGTTATCATTGTGTTGATGCTTTGCAATACTTGAATGATGTTTTAAAATTTTATGTTTAATAAGCTTTTCCTATCCAATTTGCTGCACCTGTAATCATATCCTTATAATTGTTGTTAATAATTTCAGGAGAACCTGATCAAGGAATAGAAATGGATTTACTTTTGCAAAGTTCTAAAGAGAAAGGTATGTCATTCTGACAAGTTAGAAATGTACTGTCCCAACTCGTTAAACTAACTTTCTTTGTTTTGTTTGAAGGACGCAGTCCTCTGCTGGAGCCTCTGGCAGGTGGTGAGAGCACCATTACAAGGGAAAAACCCTTCATCATCATCGATTTGTCTGCTTCAGATACATCTGTCCATGAGAGTATTTATAATAGCGACCATTGCACAGTCCTCATGGAGACAAAATCGTAATTTCATACTGAGGACACCTTGTATTGAGTTGGATGACATTACTACCGTGCTAAATGATTAGGTTCAGACTGATTTGGCAACTCAAAACTGGACATTCATGAGTTGCAGCGAGTCAGCAGCTACAGTAGTGGTGATACCACCACAATCTGTACCTCATGGCTCGCACGTCCCTCTCAACCAAGCTGGGTAGCAACTCTGGCTCAATGAAGGGTATAGGAGAAGGGTGGTGCTAACCTTGTGAAGCTAAAATACAGGATTACATCTGTGTAAGCAGCAGAGACAATGATACAGTTTGAGCTAATGGATCCAATGCAGTGGATCAGATCTAAGCTCTGCAGTCCTGCTGCATCCAGTTTGAATGGTGGTGAAAAAGTAAGCAACCAACAGGAGAAGGGGCTCAGTAGACATTCCCATTCTCAAAGAATGGGGGTAGTCATTACATCAGTGCAAAAGACAACGATGAAGCATTTGCATCCATCTTCAGCCATGTGATTGATCCCATCTCAGTCTGTTCCTGTGATTTGATTTATTGTCACGTGTGCAGTGAGAAACTTTGCTTGCAAGCAGTACAGGCAGATCATAGTAAGCAAGGACATACAGATCATAGGGTGAAAAGAACTTGGACAGGGTGAGGCATGCAGGTTACGCTGCACAGGACGTGTGCAAAGCAAGATCAACATTATTAGAAGTTAGAGAGTCCATTCATCAGTCTAATAACAGCAGGGAAGAAACTGTTCTTGAGCCTGTTGGTGCGTGTGTTCAAGCTTCTGTATCTTCTGCCTGACTGAAGAGGTTGTAGGAGAGCATTACTGGGGTGGGAGGGGCCTTTGATGGTGTTGGCAGCCTTTCTGTGGCAATGAGAGGTGTAAATGGAGTCTATGGATAGAGGATTCTCTGATGGTCTGGGCTGTGGACACCACCTTCTCTAGTTACTTACAGTCCTGGGCAGAGCAGTTGCTGTATCAGGCCATTTTGCACCTAGATAGTATGCTTTCTGTGGTGCATCTGTAAAAGGTGTGGTGAGAGTCTTTATGGACATGACAGATTTCCTAAGCCACCTGAGGAAGAAGAGGCATTGTTGTGCCTTCTTGACCATCGCATCTATGTGGGAATTCCAGGACAGGTTGTCGATTATCCTCACTCCTAGGAACTTGATGCTGTCAGCTCTCTCAACCTCTGCTCCGTTGATGTAGATGAGGGCATGGTGGGCACCGTTCCAAAATCCAGTTATCAGCCAGTTCATTTCACTCGTTATGGTATCTAGAAATGGCTGAGCACACCAGATGCACTGGCCCAGACAAACTCCCAGCTGTAATACTGAAAATTTGTGACCTAGAACTAGCTGTACTTCTAGTCAACCTATTCCAGTAGAGGTACAACATTGGCATCTACCCCAAAAAAGTACAAGTTACCCAGGCATGTTCCGTCTACAAAATGCAGAAAGCTTAATCTGACCAATTACCACTCCATCAGTCTACTGTCAACTGTCAGCAAAGTAATGGATGATATTACATACAGTGGTATCAACCCTGGCATCAAACCTCCCCCGCACCCCCCAACTCCATAATGCTGAAGTCATTTGGGATTAGGGGAGACATCTTCACATGCCAAAGTCACATCGAGCATGAGAAGATAGATGTGAATTGTTGGAAGCCATTCATCTCACCCTGAGGTCATCTCTTCAGAATTTCCTCAGGGGACTCCCAGCCATCTTCATAGATGATCTTCCTTCATCATAAGGTCAGATGTAAAGACGTTCATGGATGATTGCACAATATTCAGCACAATTCATGACTTCTCCAATACTAACTGTGTCCATATGTAGCAAGACCTGGACAACATCTAGGCTTGGGCTGGTACACAATAATAATATTCACACTATGTAGGTGCCAGACAATGACCATCTCCAACTAGAGAGAATCTAACCATTGCCCTTTGACATTTAATGGCACAACCATCGCTCAATCATCATGATTAACATTGTGGGGTTTACCATTGAGGAAAAATTATCTAATCCAGCCATATTAATACTGTGGCTACAAAAACAAGTCAGTCTGATAACAGCCACTGGATTCAAAACGTTACCTCTGCTTCCTTCCCACAAATGCTGCCAGACCTGTTGAGTTTCTCTATCAATTTGTATTTTTGTTAATTGAAGCCTGTATTGTTCTATTTAAAAGGGGATTTACACTGAATTTCGTACTAAATCAATGATTAAGTTAGTAAGTGATTAAGCTTGTCAATAATAACAATAATAGAGACAGAGAAATGGAAACAACATTTTGTCAACTCTGTCAGTGTTTCAATGACTTGCAGTGGAGTAGTGCTTGTTGAGGACAGCCCTACGAGGTGTCTCAGATGTATTTACATACAGTATCCAAGGATTTAGAATATAGTTGATTGCCTGGTGCTTATAAAGAGAGATTGAAATTTTGTACTGTGTACCACAAAAAGTCTTTCCTAAAGAAATATGTGTGATAATGTCATCTGCATAACTCTCTTCTTTATTTGGAGAAGAAAGCATTTTTTAATTGTCATTCACTGAATTTAGTTTATACATGGCTTAAAGAGTTGTGTGGCTGTCAGAGGTTTCAATTCATGGGCATCTGGCACCATTAGAAGAGAAAGAGGGAGTTGTTCATTTAGAATAGGCTCCACTTAAACAGGGCTGGCACCAGTGTGCTAATGAATTTAATACCTTGAGTGATAGATGGAGCTTTAAAATAATAAATAAAACGGTTCACATAAGAATAAATTTATAAATCTGAAAAGAGAAGTCAAGGTAGAGCAGTGATTTGAATAAAATCAAACAAATTATGACTTGAATGGACAGGAAGTTTAGCAAAAGTAATTTACCAATAGCATCAAAGGGTATATGTATGGTGCCGCCTCGTGCTCCCATGAGGAGCTCGAACAGTTCATCCACTTCACTAACACCTTCCACCCCAACCTTAAGTTCACCTGACCATCTCTGATACCTCTCTCTCCTTCCTGGACCCCTCTGTCTCCATCTCTGGCATCCACCTGGAAACCGATATCCATTTCGAGCCTACCGACGCCCAAGCTACCTAGAATACACCTCCTCTCATCCACCTTCCTGCAAAAAGCCCATCCCATATTCCCAATTCCTTCGCCTCCACCACATCTCCTCCCAAGATGAGGCATTCCACTCCTGGACATCTCAGATGTCCTCGTTTTTCAAGGACCACAACTTTCCCTCCACAGTGGTCGAAAACGCCCTTGACCGTGTCTCTCGCATTTCCCGCAACTCATCCCACACACCCCCTCCCCACAATAACAACCAAAACAGAATCCCCCTCACCCTCACGTACCACCCCACCAACCTCCGAATCCAACGCATCATCCTCCGACACTCCCACCATCTGCAAGCTGACACCACCACCAAAGTCATTTTTTCCTCCCCACCCTTATCTGCTTTCCGGAGGGACCACTCTCTCCGTGACTCCCTTGTCCGCTCCACAGTCCCCTCCAGCCCCACCACACCCGGCACTTTTCCCTGCAACCGCAGGAAGTGCTACACCTGCCCCTACACCTCCCCCCTCACCCCCATCCCAGGCCTTAAGAAAACCTTCCACATCAAACAGATATTCACCTGCACATCTGCTAATGTGGTAAACTGCATCCGCTGTTTCCGTTGTGGCCTCATCTACGTTGGAGAAACCAAGCGGAGGCTTGGGGACCACTTTGCAGAACACCTAAGCTCGGTTCGCAACAAACAACTGCACCTCCCAGTCGCGAACCATTTTCAACTCCCCCTGCCACTCCTTGGACGACATGTCCATCCTGGGCCTCCTGCATTGCCACAATGATGCCACCCGAAAGCTTCAGGAACAGCTTCTCATATTTCGTTTGGGAACCCGGCAGCCCAAGGGTATCAATGTGGATTTCACAAGCTTCAAAATCTCTCCTCCCCCGACCGCATCCCAAAACCAGCCCAGCTCGTCCCCGCCTCCCTAACCATTCCTCCCACCTCAAGCCCCACACCCATCTCCTACCCACTAACCTCATCCCGCCTCCTTGACGTGTCCGTCCTCCCTGGACCGACCTATCCCCTCCCTAACTCCCCACCTACATTCACCTTTACTGGCTCCAACCCTGCCTCTTTGACCTGTGTGTCTCCTCTCCACCTATCTTCTTCTTTATCCATCTTCTATCCGCCTACCCCTTTCCCCCTATTTATTTCAGAAACCCCTTCCCCTCCCCCATTTCTGAAGAAGGGTCTAGGCCCGAAACGTCAGCCTTCCTGCTCCTCTGATGCTGCTTGGCCTGCTGTGTTTATCCAGCTCTACACCTTGTTATCTCAGATCGAGATTGATGTGTTTGACCTTGTAGCTATAAATGACATGTAGGTGTAAAGTGTCAAAAGTTGTAAACTAAATATTCCACAGTATAGCTTATAGAAGAGTTAGTCATTGAAAAGGAAGTGGTATGGCCCTGATAATAAATGACAAGGTGAAGGCAATAGTGAGAAATTACCTTAATACAGAAAGTCAGGATGTTGAATGAGTATGGGTGGTACGAAGAAATAACGATGGTCAAGAAATGTAAAAACAGATTTAAAGGACATTCAAAGGTACATAAAAAAGGCAGACATTGGTAAAATAAAAACAAAACAGAAATTGCTGGGGTAGATCAGCAAGTCTGACATCAACTTAGTTGATGTTTAAAGTCCTGTGACTCTTCTTTTGAGACGGAAACATTAACTCTATTTCTCTCTCCACAGATGTTGCCATGTCTGCTGAGTTTCTCTAGTAATTTCTGTTTCTTATTTCAGATTTCTACCATCCACAATATTTTGTTTTTATTAGCGATTAGTAATAAGGGATCCGTTGGTGACGGGAAGGGGAAAATTTTAAATGGGAAATAACAATGGCAAAGGAGTTAATTAATCATTTTCTGTCTGACTTCACAGTAGAAGATGCAAGAACATGCCAGAAATTATGGGGTCCCTAAGTCTCATAAAAGGGAGGAATTTAAAGTAATTAATAATATTAATAGTCATTTGGTACTATCGAACTTGAATATTGCTGAAAGAAAGATACATTACGTTGAAGCTTTTTGCCTTGCACTTGTCAGGACTTGAAAGTAAATTCCTGTAATTTTTTTAATTTCTGCCATACGTTCGCTCACTGTGGCTGATTAATTTCCCCTTTTAGCTGACTGTGGTCCTTCTCCTGTGCTTCTCTAGTTTCCGAGCAGACTTCCCCATTCTGCAGTTCAATGTCTAGATGTGCCTCCAAATCCATTACTCGCCAACCCATACTGCTCATGACCTTCACTTTGGGCTTTTTCCCACCCTCTGGGTTGTCTTGAGCTTTGCCATCACTAATATGCACTGCTTCCCTCTAGGTCAGAGGGTTTCATCTCACTGTTGCCACCATGTAATAGTGTGAAATCTACACTGTTGTGAAATGAACAGGGGAGTTTTTGAACAAAATTGGATACAGAAGATAGTTAGAGAGAACATTTTATCTGCAGCCCTACAGATCCAAACCGTACTTCCATGTGTTCTGGCGTCATTTTGAAATAGTTTCTTTCACACCTGCTCAGTAGCTATACTTAAGTCGAGATAATGTTCTCTTTCCTCATGATCATCAGCATTCTCCTATATGCTGGATCTTTGAAGTCCTCAACTGAGTCTTCTGCAGAAGAACTGGTCTTTGATATCATTCTCCAGTAATATGACCCCAGAATTGCCCTTTGTCCTCCATCTTACTGATGTCCAATCATGTCCTGGTACAGATAGAATGCACGTGCAAACGCCAATTCTATGTCATTATCTAATGAGCGCACAATGTCAGTGTTGGAGCTTGTGGCTGTGAGTGTCAGAGCAAGTGACAATGCTTCATCAGCAATGATATGGTTTCCTTGCCCTCCTTCTTGGTATCGCTGTTGCTGGCAAACTGACAGTTCTTGGATGGCTGAAAGCAGAAATTCAGAAGGGAAAGCCGGGATCAGAGAAAGAGCAGGTTTGGACAGGGTCACACCATAAGCAGCTTGTACATCCAATATTGTAGAAAGAGGATAAGGTAGTAATTAAGAGGGAGTCTAAGACAGAAACATACTGTTATCTGGGATGACCAAAAATCCTTCCCACTTTTACCACCTGCCAGTGGTGTACATTGGAAGAATTTGCAGTTGATACTCAGCCTGTGCGACACATTATGTGTGAACCTGTCTTCCACAGCCACCAAAGTCCTAGAATGGGGCTTAAACCCAGAGCTTCTGGCTCAGAGGCAGACTAGCCACCCACTGTGCCTCATATCTCTTATAATTTTTGAATAATATTGAACATAGTATTCATTATTTAGAGATTTACATTTGACAATGTTTCTCATTTACATTTTATTATTATTAAAGCACATTGTTATTTTCTGACAAACAGATTATGAGAAAGAAGGTGGAGAGAAAGAAGATGGAGCAAAAGAAAGTGTTCCCACTTTACCATACTTGTTAATGAAGAAAGTATTTACATCAGCCTTCACACTGCATGAAGGGCCCAAAACCATATGTGAAGACAAAACACTGAGAAATTGTGGTAAGTAGAGTAAGCCTAATGACCAATGTGACTAACCACAGGTAAATATTGGCGAGATTAGATATGAGATCAGATATTCAAGTAAATAGTAGATGCAAGATTCTGGTTTATGCCTTATCTACTATTTTTTCTTCCCTATCTCTCTCTTGTTTTTTAAGACACTCCTTAAAATCGACTTCTTTGATTACCAATTTGGTCAGCTGTCTGGAAATCTGCTTATTTGGCTTAGTGGCAAATTTTACTCATTAACACTTCTGTGAATCACTTTAGTTGGGTGGTCTATTTTGTTAAAGGTACTATATAAATACAAGTTATCAGTTAATAATAGGTGCAAGACTCCATATCGGCAACTTTAATCTTTGTTAACCATTACAAAATTCTGAACAAGGATCACTAGATTCAGAACGTTAACTCTGTTTATGTCTCTACAGATACTGCCTGACCAGCTGAGTTTCTCCAGCACTCTTGTTTTTGTTACAAGATTCAGTATCTGGCTTAGCTCATATTTTGCACATCAGTCACGGTAAACACATAAGTGATGCACGTCTACAGATCTTCACATGGATTTTTTTTGGATGTCATGAGTTTGAATCTGTCTTCAGTTCAAATACAAGAAACTTGTTTTAAGTTTAAGATGCCTCCAATTTGCTGGAATATGCTAATCTGTCTATTTCAAATGTTCTCACTGGTTACTAAATGTGATGCGACCACAGAACCACATTCTATCCTCTGTCTGAAAAAGTAGACATCAGTTTTTGCCTTGTTCTGTAACACTGACCCCCGTGGGGTCGTTTCAAATCCCAAATATGTTGGTTTATATTAGTTGGGAGGTGAAAAACATTTAAGGTCTGAAGTAGAACTCCAACTCACCTCTAACACATCGAGTTCCAGTTTGAGTGGACATGGGATGAGGAGCAAGAGGCCCACCAATATTCAGGATTGGGTCAATTGTTGAAACCTTTTAAGGAGGTTGTATGCCTTCATTTTAACTGTGGTTTAGATTTTGTTCACTGTGGATGGCCAGTGTTCCCTAGCCTCAGAAAACGCAGCAAGCCAAAGGATGCAAAAAGGACTCGATCATTAATATTAATGCATTTAGTCATTCAGTACTGCAAAACTTGAGTATTGCTAAAAGAAAAGTTACATTGTGTTGAAGCTGAGTTGAAACCAACTGTGAGACTGCTTGCAAAATTCTAAACAACAATATCCAATGTTAGATGAGATACAATGATTTTGTTACATTTACTAAATAATTGTGAGTATACTAGGAATTATGTAGACAACTGGATTACAATTGTCAGTCTGGCTCATAATATGGCACATTTACATGTGCTGGAAGCTACGTCCATTAAAACACAGATCCCTCTTCTTTGCAAACAAAAGAAAAATTACGCATGCTGCACTTGTTGCAACTCAATAAAATAGGCATTCCTTCTCTGGTTCATTCCTCAGGGCTGTGCCTTGACCAATCAGAATCAACTTACTTGGTTTAAATTTAAACAAAGCTTGGCAGTTAAATGTCAATCATCATTTAACTGATACATGCTGCATGGCCTTTACAAATCAGAACCCACTTGCCAACAATTAGCACTGCCTCCTCATACATTATAAAGACCTTGTTCATCTTTGTATTCTTCTTAATTTTTCTGATGAATACAGTATGGAAAGTTCCCACAAAAATTGTATCTTTCTTGCACAGTATGTTCATTTATAGCACTACTTGAGTCAGCTGAAGCAGGGCTGTTTTATCTTCACCAAGCAAGCTTTACCTGTGAAGTGCCTGCAATCTGTCTGCTTACCCCAGTGCTGTCTTTAATACTATGTCCATCCTGCAATCTTTCCCACAAACCATGAGTTTTATCCCCTGCCCACTAATTTACTCTCCAGTAATCTGTCACTTCTGCTGTTTTCTTGCTTTGACCGTATAGCCCCGTAAACATCAAGGCCTTACTTTCATCTCCTACCTCTTCAGAGTTATTCTGAGAAACCTTGTGATTGCAATCCCATAACTCATGTTAGAAGAGAACATATTGGAAATCTTGTGATGATACAGCCAGGACAGCTCTGACACTCTCTATATTTGAATAATAAATTAGATGGCATAGTGCCTATTGTGGAACGAAACCCCAGGAATCAACATGCTCATCTAGAACCAAATCTAGAAACAAAACTAATGGTAGGGCGTAACTTCAAGTAGAAATGCCTATTGTTATCATACATAATTATATCTTTCCTCCTTAACAGAAGTCTTTCCGCAATCTGTACTCATGGGCTCATTTAATTGGCAGTAAAGGAATCAAAATGGTTTTTGTTTCACAGCTTGTAATACTTGATTTACATTTACATTGCAAATATGTATTAAATGTAACAAGTCTTGTTAACTTTCTGCAGATCTTCATAACAGTTGGAATGATCTTCTTAATCTATGGGCTAGAACCTACAGATTGCAGCCATTGTGGAAGATTAGAAACTACTTTGGAGAAAAAATTGCATTTTATTTTGCTGTGATGGAACATCTTTTACTACAGTTAATTATACCTGCGTCCATTGGTTTGGCTGTTTTCATGTTTGGCCTTTATCACAGGTAATGCAATTCACTTGTTCACTTTCTAACAGCAATTTGTGATAATGGTCAAAAACAACTAATCGATAGCAGTGGGACAGTGTTTTGTGTCCTATTTGGGGAAAATGGTTGACACGTCAGATGGTGTGAGGAGGGAGGATGTTTGATTTTAGCTGCAGTGGTGGGGTTTGGAGTGCCTTGGAGTCCTGGGGGAAGTGCAGTGGACGGGGGTGGGGAGTTAGGATGGCAAGAAGGTATAGGGTCCAGTCTTGGGGGGAAAGGAGGGTGTCAGGCTAGGATCTGTGTTTGTATGTATGGGGTTTGGGAGAGGTATGGTTCAGGGTGTGTGTGGTAAGTTGAGTAATTCCTCAGGAATTAGACTGGATTTTTAATTGTCTCACTTTTCCTGAGTAACTATTTACTTAAGTGTAGCAGAACCTTCTGAATTCTTCAACTTAAATGGATACTTTTGGAGGGTTCCAAAAATAGAGGATATGCATATTGGAATCTTCAGTTTCCCAGACAATGCCTTGAAGTGTGCTATGTCGAGGGTTTTGCAGTGTCCCCGTGTAGAAACAGTTTTCTCACTATCAAAATGTCTCGGTAATAACAAGCAAATAACACAAATGTTACAGGCTTGCTGAACAGCACTAGTAGAGCCATACAGTCTGTTCTCCATTCTGTGAAGTAATTGAATTTCTAGGTTTATTACAGTTAATTAACTACATTACTTCTATAGCTGTAACAGTGAGCAAAACATGCTCAGGTAAATATGATTACTATGTCATCACTTAAAACACAATGCTCAGTGTGAATGAATATTTCGCCAATGTTCACATGCTACTTATTTCTCTTTCCAGTGCATTATGTTACAATGCCCACAAAAACATGAACTCATTCTTATTTGGATATAATTGTAGCATCATCTGTTCAACTCCAAATATAGCCTCAGAAGTGGCAGATAAGGCATTGGATCCAATCAGGTAAATGCTTATTCAAGAATATATTCCAGATTATTTTTACACCCTACTATACAATATTGTTTTAACATATAGTGTGAAAATATTTCTAATGAAATCTCATAAATCAAGATCATGCTTAGAGCTTAGTAACGTTCCAAAACAGGCTCAGCATAGGCTTGCATTATGTCAAACAGTATCAGAAGAGGACTTGTGGTCAACACTTCCAGGAGGAATTTGGAGGCTGTCTCCAACAAAAAATGTGAGTTACATTGCAAGTCATAATGTAAAAGAATGAATATAAATAAAACCACTGTCTTGAAAAATGGAGAAATCTTTGTTTTTGAAATAATTTCAGAGCCCAATAGGAATGAAACAACAATATGCCCCAGTTTGGATTTTTAAGTGCTTCTCTTTAGAAACAAAATAGAGAATAACTTCGTTTGTATTTTTTCAATCTCAAACTGTTAATTTTGTGATGAATTGCAAACATATTTATTGTGGACTATGTCCATAATATACCATTCTTTTCTAATCTCATTTCACTTAAGACCTCAAAAGCAGAGAAATAGACATTGACTTACATTTAGTTGGAAACAACTAGACTTCATAATTGAAACAACACATTCTTAACATTAACGTTTGAATCTCAAGCATTCATTTTTACGTTTAGAGAAATTAAATCGGTAGAATTGATTGCATAAGACACGTATTTACTTCCTGTTCTATGTTTTACAATGATGTAGACTTCTGAAAGTGTTTTTTCCCCCAAAAGTGTGTGCATAAGAAATAGGGAAGTGGGTTTGAATACAATTAGTGTGTTGGAATATTTATAATAAACATTTGCTCAGATGTTAGTTCATCTCCACTATTTTGTGAAAGTGAATGTTGGGTGTTTGCATTTTAAATCATTGTTTTAGTTGTACGATAAAGCTACCTTTGCATTTCTGTGACGTCTGAATATCAAATCAAATGCTAGTTTATATTGATTTCATGAAGTTTATATCATTCAAATATGTGAGGTCTGATTACATGCACTGTTATTTTGAATAGGTTTTGAGAAAAGGTGGTACTTGATCAAATTTTGAATACATTTCAGGAACATGTTGAATATTCTGACCATTATATTATAAGCCAGAATATTTTAGAGTCTGAAGGGATAGGATAGAAGATGGGAGAAAGAGGTGATGGTACTGAAAAGTTCGGCAGGAAAGTGGAGAGAGGCAGCGTGCCCTTTGCCTTCCAATGCCATGGCATTTTGCTAGTGGCAGGTAAGCTGGTGGATGGCCCTCATGCCCAGAAGCCTGACTTATGTGGCCAATTAGGGGCTGCTTCCTGCCAATGCTAGGCTTTTACCAGCAGCAGGTATGATCCTCTTTATCTGTTTGGAGCCTGCCAATTGAACCATAGTGGCGTCCCTGTGGGGTTAGTGTACTCTGATCAAACGAGCTTTGGTCCATCAAGGAACCCCATCCCACAGAGAAGTAGTGACCATACAGCAATGCCCATCACTTTTTGTCAGAGTTTTACCTGGCTCTGATGACCCTGACTCCATTCACCTATGTTTGAAAGTGTGTCTGTGTCATCTGCCTGTGTGTTAGTGAAAGTTTACCTTGATCCCTGAGAGTAAACGTTGAAATAACAGGAGAAAAATTTACAGTGATATTGCAACCATCTGTTTTTTGTGTTATAAAATTTTGTTCTTTTACTTGGGAATCTTACATATTAGACATTTAATTTGTCAGAGTCCCTTTATTTTAACTGTCCATTGAAATGAAAATAAAATCAGTATTCACTTGTTTGGAGCAAAATTTAACGAAGTTACTTATGCCTCAACCACTTCATGTGGTTAATCTAAGATTGTCTTACTCTTAATTAGGTTTTAATTGCAAACCTGAAGTACTGTCTACATTCAAACTGAAATGGCGTTCTGGAATTGGCTTTTATCAATCAAATTTTTCTCCCCACCTTTCCTGAAGGCACCTGGTTTAAAATGTCCCAGTAACATGTCCAAGTGGCTACTCAAAGCTGAGCCTAAACGATGAATGCCATTCAGCTATTTGACTGTGCTTACAATTATAAGTGCCATGTGCTATTCTATGAAGCACTTTATCCTTTACAACAGGGTCATTGCCTATTGTGCTTAGAATGACTTTTTCTCTGATACAGAAGCTGTAAAATGTATTACATATGAACATACTTCTAATATATGTCACAAGTAGCACGTTCCCCTTAAGTAAAAATCTTAACTGTTTTCATCCTCAGAGTTATTTTTGACGTCCTCTTCTCCCTTCTTTATTTGCTCAACCTGATCCAAAATTACAAAAGCACTAAGCTCTTTTAAATAAAAGAAGCAGAAATGAAATTCTACAGATATTTCTCCTGGAGTGTCGCAGGCTTATAGAGGTTTATAAAATCATGAGGGACACGGATAGGATGAATTGCCAAAGTCTTTTCCCCAGGGTAGGGGAGTCCAAAACTAGAGGGTACAGGTTTAAGGTGAGAGGAGAAAGATTTAAAAGGGACCTGGGGGCACCTTCTTGAACCAGAGGGTGGTGCAGTTATGGAATGAGCTGCCAGAGGGAGTGGTGGAGGCTGGTACAATAACAACATTTAAAGGGCATCTGGATGGGTACACGAATAGGAAAAGTGTAGAGGATATGGGCCAAATGCTGGCAAATGGGACTAAGGTATTTAGGATATCTGGTTGGCATGGATGAGTTGGACCAAAGGGTCTGTTTCCGTGCTGTACAATTGTATGACTCTATAAGAGTTAGAAATTGCTATCATTTGGAATAATTTAGGTTTTCATTCATTAGAGTCATCCACTTGCAATTCTAACTTTTGAGCTCTATTACATTGTATTTTTCTTTTGAGATAGTTCAAATGTCTCTTAAAATAAAATTCACAGATGTGAAATGCAAAGGCCAGCTTTGACCCAGGAAATGTGTTCCTTCAGGTGCTGAGCATAAGCAAGGTGACAGAAACAGCTGGAGGTTTAATGTGATCAGTGGAGGTGATCCAAAACTTCCTCCACTTGGTTGGCACATGTCTTGTGATAGTCAATCAAATGAGAGGGAACAGACACTGAGGGTTTTACTATCTCATGTTCCTGTTAGCTTGCCAGTCACATATCCATTGTCAATATGCTGAGGATTGCTATTGTCAAGAAACTGAACTGGACCAATTGTGTTAATGTGGCCACAAAAGCAGATCAGACGGTAGAATCCTGCAGTGAGTAACTCACTTCCTGCCCCCCCAAACCTGTCCAATATTTGCAAGATACTAGCCAAGAGTTTGGTATAAGAGTATCACTTGCCTGGATGAATGCAACTGCAGTAACTCTTGTGGCATCATCCAGGACAAAGCTTCCGCCTTCATTAGAACTACATCCGCAAACATTCACTCCACCTAAAACACGTGTAGCAGCAGTTTGCATCATCTACAAGATGTACTGCAGAGGTTCGGTAAAGTCCCTTAGACATTACCTTCCAAACCTGTTACCCCTTTAATCTAGAAGAACAAGGCCAGCAGAATTGTGGAAACACCATCCACCTGCAAGTTTCTGTCCAAGCCACTCACCATTCTTAGGAAAATGTGTCACCATTCCTTTAGTGTCATTGTGTCAAAATCCTGGAACTCCCTCCGTAACAGCATTGTGGGTATAAGTACACCACATGGCCTGCAGCAGATTTAGAAAATATGTGTAATAAATGCTAGCCTTTCTAGCAAAGCCCACATGCCCTGACTGAATAATAAAAAGATCAGATGGGGTAAAACTATAATCCTAATGTGAGTTCCTTTTCTCCTCAACAAAGTTGTTGAAGCAGAGATAGGTTGGGGCCCTTCTGCTGTTTATTTACGAGAGGCCAGTTGGCTGCACTCCATGAAGAAGGATCACTGGACTCAAAATGTTAACCTTGCTTCCTCTCTACAGATGCTGCCAGACCCACTGAGTCTCATCAGGAATTTCTGTGTTTGTTCCAGATCTTCAACATCCAAAGTTCTTTGATTTATTATAGTATTAATGTTGTCTTCCCTTTACTTTGATAATTCCTCTGAATTGTCCTGATGAGTGTCAGGTGAATAGTTTTGACAAAATGTGTCATGCTTTTAGCAACACTCAAGCATTCACATTATCATATCCACTGTATACAGTAGAGAAAAAAGCCTTCTGTCATAGTTCTTTATTTCAGGGGTATCTGTGACAATGTTGCTCAAAGAAGAAGGAATATTGAACACGTTCTGAATAAGACTTGTACCACTGAAGCCCGCGATGATTGCATTTTTCGGTAAGTGTGGAATTCCTGACAGATCAGTTCCATAAAAAGCATTCCATGGGTCATAATTTTAATGCTGTCAACATTAGTTTTACCAATTTTTCTCAATCATCTAAAAAGGGCATTGATTTAACTGCACTAATGTCTTCTGCATTATGATCATACCTGCACCAACTGAGGTCACCATGAAAGTCCCACCTTCTCAACCTCACCCCTTGCTGCAGGTGGTGTAACTGTCAGGCTCAACTCACTACCAGCCGTCTCTCTCTCTATCTCTCTCTCTCTCTCTCTCTCTCTCTGTCTGTCTCATGAGAGAGCAGCCTTCTGGTCCTCTGTAACTATAGGGATTTTACCTTTACGCTTTTAATAATGCAGCCTTCATGCAATTACCCTCTATCATAATTGGCCTGGGACACATTAAGTGTATGAAAAAGGCAAGAAGGACCAATGCATTGTATTTTCTAACTCATTTTCACATGGTACAGCTGATTCATATAATTAAACTCATCACCCTGTACCATTCTCAATCCAGAGCCAGGTAGTCTCATTGGCCAGACAGATAGCATAGGAGATGTTTGAAAGGTTCTTATGAAATTTTAAAAGAATTGGGATGTACACAGGACAGAAAGAAACTGTAAAAGGCAAATGAAAGTATAATTCATCACATTTTAACACAATATACTTCAAATTTCTGTCTTCAACATAACCCCAATCTTTTATAATTCACCATTCAATCTGCTTGTCCAGCAATTCACCTTTTTTTTCTACAAAAGTCATTTTCATTATCATTGTCACAGCATAAACAACAACATTAGCTTTGAAAATTGGATGAATTACACTTTCATTTGCTGTTTACAGTTTGCTTTTGTGTAATTCACATGTCCAAGATTATTAAATTTCTGAAAGGTTTTCATAAACACCCTGCTGTTTTCGAGGCAAAAAAAAAATGAAAAGGGCACTTGAAATTCCCCTCTAAAACCAGTAGGCTATGAAACAATTGACAGGAACATATATTGCTGTCCTTGTTCAGCAGTATACAGCAGTTGTCCATATTAAGTGAGCATCTTGTAGTTACAGACCTGTTATGCACTTCAAGAATAGTTGGTTAGGCTTCAAAAGAACTCAAAAAACTGAAGAGCATCCCTAGTGAACCTGCCACTCAGTTCTGCTGAATTGCCATCATTTGAATATTAGAGCAGAACCCTGAATCTGATGTTAGGACCCCATTACCCATGTTTAGGCACCAGGCGTCCTGTCAGAGATGCCTGAATACCAAGGATAATTTGTGACAGGCATTCTTCAGCCACCATTCAAGTATACCTAATATTGATAGCTCCAGTCAATTGGTCATACTTAAATAAGGCCCAGATTTAAAGTACACTCCAGTGACTTTCTACTTATATCAGGCAGGTGTTAAAGATTACATCGGAAATTCCTCAAGACGCCAACTGGATTTGCTTAACCTCAGAATTGTTCCACCACTGCAAATAAAATAAATAACCTTTTTTATTCACTGCTGCAGGAACCTGAGGTCAATAGTGAAACAAGTAAGATGTACAGTTTATCTCGAATCAGGGATAAGCGGGACTGTGGAGTAATCGGATAAGCCATGATTTTATTGAATTGTGGAACAGGCTGGAGGGGCAGAATAGCTTACCACTAAACTTAATTTGCATGGCATGTTGTTTTAATGTGCCAAATATTTTTGTTACAAGTTCTATAGTTTCTCACTTTTTCTGTTTTCTTCTCAGGGTCCCTTCAGATGATACTGTTGAAGTACTCAAGTCCTCCTTTGACAATGCTGCTACACCAATATTTGGGCTTATTATCTGCGTTTGGGGTAAAGATCTTTTTAAAATTACAATAAAGTATAGTTGTGGGGAGAAAATATCCAGACCATACGTCATACCTGCAGGAAGATAAAAATATTTGAAGTATTCTTTGTGCAATGCAGAAATTCCATCTGTAGGGAACAGTAAACTCCACTGAAACACACATTGTTCTTAACTTGATGAACTACACATAAGCACACAAAATAGGAGCAGAAATAGATCATTTGACTGCTTGAGCCTGATCCATCATTCAATAAGGCCATGGCTGATCTGTTTGTGTTTCAAATTCCACATTCCTACCTATCTCTGATGACTCTTGATTCCCTTACCCATTAAGGATCTATCCATCTCTGTCTTAAATATATTCAATGGCAGAGAGTTCAAAATAACACCACACTGAGAGAAAATTTTCCCTCATTAGTGCCCTGAAAGGGCAATACCTAATGTCAAAACAGTGTACCCTAACTCTGGATTGACCCACAAGAGGAACTTTCCTTTCCACATTTATCTTGACTAGACCATTCAGAATCTTATACACATCAGTCAAATCACCCCTCATGCTTCTGAACTGCAATGAAAAGAAGCCCAGCCTGTCTAGCCTCTCCCCATAAGACAATCCATTCATTCTGGCTATCGATCTAGTAAAGTTCCACTGAATGTCATCCTATGCATTTGCATCCTGTTTTAACTAAGGAAACAAAAAACTCTGCACAGTGGTTGACATGTGGTCTCGCCAATGCCCTATATTACCAAAGCATATCATCCTTACTTTTATGTTCAATTCGCCCTGTCATATAAGATAGAATTCAATTAGCTTACGTACTAGATTACATACTATAGACATTCTGTGCTATTCTTTATAGATATTTTCTGATCAACCTGTTAAAAGATATTATCACACAACTCTGGAGCAGGTGAAATTGAAACCAGGCCCCCTGGCCTAGAGGTAGGTATGCTACCACTGCACAACAAGAACTCTTGGATGTTCCATTATATTCTGACCAATTATCTGACCTGCCACTTGTCTTTGTAGTTAAGTTTTTTTCTTTCAGTTTAATGTTTTCCCTAACTTCTCTAGTTAACCATATGCCGGTGGGTCCTCCCTTTAGAATCTTTGTTTATAACAGGAATATACTCATGCTGAATTCTGTCTGTCACTGTGCCCCTGTTGATCTATTATACTTCATCTATCTCAGACCTCCTGGCCACATAATTGCGTATATTTAGGTTTAAAGTACTGGTCTTAGATCATTCCTTTCCCTTTCAAACTGAATGTAAAGTTCAATTGTGTTGTGCTACCTAGGGATATCCCTGAGATCGCTAATGAATCCTGTCACATCACAATACAAAGTCTAATATAACCTGTGTCTGGTCAGTTCCAGAATGTGCTGTTCTGAGAAACTATCTGGAAAGCACTTTATGAGCTCCTCATCCAGACTACTACTGCCAATCTGTTTTTTTCCAATTTGTGTCTAGATTAAAGTTGCCAACGATCATTGCCATCCCTTCATTACAAAGGCCAAATAATTCATCCCGCATGCTTTGTTCCAGATTACGGTCACTGTTAAAGGGACTGTAGATCTCTCCAACTAATGACTTCTTCTCCTTACTATTCTTCACCTCCACCCAAGTCAACTCTATATCCTAATCTCCTGAACCTAGGTCATCCCTGAATATACGCAAATGCCATCCTTAATATTAACAATGATCTTCCTCCACTTTACATAATTTCTTACTTTTCTTGAGCCTGCTCCTGTCACTGCTTTCAAGGGCACACTCTCTCCTGTTCATCTAGGTGATGCTGATTGCTTGTCTTGGGGTCCTTCTCTTGCCTGCTCCTGCAGATGATACTGACTGCCTGTCCCCTGCTGCGGACTGAGCACCCTTGCCTTCCTCAGCATTATTGACAGTGGGGTTGGTCCCCCACCCCACCTCCTGAATAGTGTGCTTTCAGACATACAAGTAAGTATCCAGTACAGTTCATTGGAGTGGAGATTATGTAGGCTCCTCACTGCATCTTCTTATTCATTTCAAAGCTTTGTAAATTGTACATTGCCAGGCAATTACTTCAGGCTAACACTGAAAGACAATTTCATTTAGAAGCACTAGAAGACAATTTTACTGAAACAGACATTCTGAATAAGTACTAATAGTTTGCTTACAGGTTACTGAAAAATTGCTCCGAAATAATATCGGGTCCAAACCTTCTGTAACTCATTTCAGAATCCTTGAAGTGTGGCTCTAATGAAACATTACCTGTTCAGTGAGCTCAATCAGTTTCTCTTTACTGTTTCATGTGAACTCATCAGTATACAGAAGAGAACAAAACTTCCTAGAAACCCCAAACTCCTTGTGTAGTTTTCTGTGATTCTAAAGGTAGATTTTCACTATAAAAAGAAAGAAATAGGTTCTCAGCATTGACAGGTGAGATTTAAACTTGTCGGGTGAATTTGAAACAACTGTTATTTTTTAAATGTATGCCCAAAAACTAATACTCCAATCACCTGAGATATCTCCCTCAGATATCTATCTGTACTGTCTTTATTATTCCCTCCGTATCCGCTAGGCCATTGTTAGTTCACTTAATCCTAACCGTAAGTTATCACCTTCTGATAAATTGGTTAAAACAAAGGCATCTGTGTACTTTAATGCTTCGATATCTTCTGGGAATTGTGACAATCTCAAAAATATTACTAATACTTAAATTTAGGAATTTTGTGTAATTGAGTAATAAATCCTCTGAACTTCTCTCTTTCTGAGGAATCCACGCCCTTCAATCTCTGCTCATGTCTTAGCTTCCTTTGAACAAAGCAAAATTTTCTGCAATATATCAAATTTCAAGATCTCTGTGGTAAAGTTAAGAGCGAACAACATGAACATAGTGGCTGGAAGTTCTCCCCCTGACCCCCACCAAACCCAGGAGCAGGCTGAGAGGGGAATAAATGTATAATTGGGTGATGTAGCAGGATGGTACTGTGCACATCGACAACCCAACTCAGCTGCCAAATGGTCTCAGTATCTAATTAATATCCTCTTTTGGTCCCCTGTGTTTGCCCATGCATTTGACAAAGTTGCCAGGTAAAGCCAAATTGCCTGACTCTGAGCTTTTGGAATGGGGAGTTGGGTGTACCTCCTGCTCAGCGATCAGCACCCCGGTTCCCTCCACCACTACTGGCTCCCCACCGGTGGACTCCACAGGCCTCCTCACTGGGATATGCCTAACCTTTATATACAGCCACCAGTGATGATCTTTGTGGTTGATTGGCTACAGTACCAGCAGTGGCCACCATCTGACTGGCTAACAGCACTGAGAATTTGGCCATTCTTCCAGATTAAGGCTGAAGCCATGACTGAGCCACTTGTAATGGCAGGTCCAGACTTTCCATCCTTACAGAGGCAGGCTCACCCAGATTTTCACCACTGCCTCCACAGAAACAATTTGTTACTTCCAGCAAGGACTGTTAGTTTCAGTGAACTTCCATCAATAAATTCAAAGTTTACTCTGCTTTGATTTGAAGCCTATTTCCAAATCCCTGGTAATTTCTCGAATGACGGCTGAAAATGCAAAGCTCTACATTTAATCATGCAATTTAATGGAACAGAAAATGGCCCCCCAGGGGCACAATTTGGCTGTGTTTCCAGGATGCTGTTGTGTAATCCGTAACAAGCAAACAGGAAACTTGGTCCCAAGCATCTCTCAATACCATGCATGAAGTGTGCATACTAGATTATACATGAGAGCGTTACAATTTGGTTATTGTCATATTTTTGCCTATTATCTAATCTTGGCTTTTCACTGATAGCCAGATAGAGTTTAGCAAAATAAAGTGGAAAATGATAGACTTGAACACCTGTGTTTTACTGTTTAACAAACTGAATCCTGTACTAGGCAAAATTCTGTGGATGCTGGAAATCTGTTAGTAATACAGAGAATGTTGGAGTAACTCAACAGGCCTGGCAGCATCTGTGGAGAGAGAAACAGAATTAACATTTCAAGTCCAGTGTGACGCTTTTCATACCCGACACAAAATATATTAACTCTTTTTCTCTCTCCACAGATGTTGCCAGACCTGCTAAATTTCTCCAGCACCTTCTGTGTTTGTGCTAGTAGCCTGTACTAAGTACATCACAACACTGTTGTTTTAAAAATTCTAAGCTGGATGAGTAATGTCATGGTTTCATTTCCAGGTACGATATTTTTGGAAAGGTGGAAAAAGAAGAATGCAGAACTAATATACGAGTGGGATGTTGAAAATTATGAAAATGATGAACTGGTCAGGCCTCAATTTTATAGAACAGAACCAGTACGTCTTTTCGTGTGTCTACATAGGTATTGGGAGCATATCTTCAGCTGTTTTGAGGCAGTTTTATACAGTGGTTCAGAAAAAGGTCAGGACTCATTTGGTTATAACCACTGTTCTCCTTCATTTTCATTCTGGCTGCGTGGGTCTCCGTGGTCTGTGTGCAGCAGCAATGTCCACAACTAGAAGTCAGTGCTGCAATCAGTGTGCTGATGCTGAACATTATGTGTGGAACTTTGGAGTGCTTGCACCATAATGTAAATGGGATTTCACACTTTTAAGGGATGGATCCTTACCTACTTCCTCATAAGGCTCAGATATGAGGTCAAAGCCAAGGACGGAAACTCTTACATAGGAAGGAGGCAGCCAGGATCACGATAAGGACAATTTAAAAGGAAGTGTTTTTTAAGTGGATTGATGATACCATGACTGGGAAAACCCATACTTCCCCACCACATATGTGGTGGTAAGCCATTGGTGTGCCCGGCAATCTGCAACTTGCTGCTCAAGATGCACCTATAGCAATTGACTGACAATTGACCCCATGGGTATTATTTGGCCTTCCACCAACCCCACATACGTTAACAAAGTCTCTAGAGGCCTTCATGCAGAATATATTCTGAATAATGGTTATGTCCTTTCAATTTTATCAGCGAAATTATTTTAGATGCTTAATACATTGACTCAAAGGCTGCATGAGGAATGACTTACTGCAAGCCAGAGAGTGAAATAATCAGCTGCACCAAGATGATAAAACTATTGGTGATGTGGAGAGGCCAAATGCATAACCAATGATTATGAATGTGGACCAAACAAAGGCATGTGGGACATCAGGTACTATTGACTAAAAATTAGTCACAAGCCACAGAGAATGAGGGAATTTAAATAAAAATTTAAACTGTGGATTGCACAGAACTAAGTGCTTGATTCATATTTAATTGTTTTCAATGGAATACAATCAGATAGATTCTATAAAGAACTGGATTATTAGTCAGAGGCTGAAGACTAAAATCAACTCAGATAAATATCTGACACCAGAGTCATGTTTAAACTACAAGTGAATTGGAGAATTAGACATACAAGAAAATTACATCAGATATACAAAAAAATTCAAAATAAAATGAGAAAAATGATCAACTTTTATGAGTACCATTAAAAACAAACACAAGAAATGTTGAATGCAATCAATAGGTTAGGCAACATCTAGAGGAGTTGATATTTAGTGTGACAATTTGCCAAAATTATCTCTGTTCTCTCTACTTACGTCTCCCAAACTCCTGTTTTTTTAATTTCTTTTTATAATGTAATAGCAAGTGCCAATTGTTGTTATGTGTCTCTTATCAACTCTGCAATAATGACTGCCTTTGAGTGAAAGAAAAGATGCTAAACTGTTATTGAATAATGTAAGCATTGTTTATGATTTAAATACTATTCGTCAATATTGTAGGATAGAATTGAAGCCTTTTGCCCAGGATACAGACGACAACTGAAATTTGCACTTTCACTTTCAGTTGGGATTGTAATGGTAAGCAATTTATATGAAAGAGAATATCTAGTTTTTTTTTTGTCCTTCACTTCTCTTTTTAATTCTTTGCTGAACATGGATTTTGCTATCAAGGCCGGCATTTATTGCACATCCCTAATATCCATTGAGAAGATGTTGGTGAGTGGCCATCTTGAACCACTGCAGTCCTTAAGGCATAGGGACACCCACAATGTTGTTAGGGAGCGTCAGGTTTTTGACCCAGGACAGCGGAAGAACAGTGACGTAAGTTCAAGTTGAGATGTTATGTGTTGGGAGGGAAACATGGAGGTGATGGGATTCCCATATACCTTTCCTTGTCCTTTTAGATGATAGAGGCTGCAGGCTGGATACTTGTTGAAGAAGCCTTAATAAGTTGCTGCACTGCATCTGGTAGATGGTACACGATGTTGGCAATTGTGCAGGTGATGGAGATAGTGAATGCTTGAGGTAGTGAATTGGGTATAGTTAAGTGGGTTCCTTTGGTCTGAATGGTGTCAAAATTCTTGAGTGTTGTTGGAGCTGCAATTGTCCAGACAAATGGATAATATTCTATCACACTCCTGACTTGTGGCTTGTAGATGATGGACAGCCTGAGGAGGTAAGGTGTTTGCCATAGAATTTCCAGTCCAACCTTTTATTGTGTCTACAGTGACTAGTCAAGTTAAGTTCTGGTAGATGGTGATACCCTCCAGGATGCAGAAGCAGGATTTAGAAGTGGTAATGCATTGCATGTCAAAGGGTATGTCATTAGATTATTTATAAATATGTGATGATGGTCCTGGGTTTTTTTTTTGTCGAGAAGCTGTAAAGACAGAGGCTGTGAACTGTCTGCTGTTGATAGATGAAGGAAACAACATATAAGGCCTTTCGGTTTTTTCCAAAAGTTGGAACAATGGGAGCAGCCTGAATGGGTGTGGCCAGCTCTCATAGACCAGGCTTTCTAGATTTTTTTAAGCTTTAACAGTCAGAAGCTGTTTGGGATCCCTGAAGAGTTGGAAGTTTCAGTGAATGATATTCCTAGCTGCTACTTTCTCTGAAATCTCTCTTGATGTTGTTTCCTCCTGGACTGGAGAACTGCATGTAAGAATCTGTGTCTGAATTCGCCTTTTTGCCAAGGGGTGTGTTTATGGGATGTTACTATATTGGAAAAGTTAATTAGTAATAGGTACTGTATCTAATATTCAGTTAAGTTTTCCAATAGTTAAGTTATTATAAATTCCTATAGCATTTAAATAAATTGTTTTGCTTAATGTTGAGTAGTTTGCTCAGTCACATCACATCTGGAACATGCACTTCACATGTACCTTTAAAATCAGAAAAAGTTACAGTCTGGGCTACTCTCTTAACACATTTTGAGGAGATCTGGTCTGGTCCATAACAAATAAGTTTTGTTATTGGCTGACATTTGTATGGTGTGAATGTTACTTGCTTTTTTTAGAATTCATTCTTAGAATGTAAGCTATATTTTATCATAAAAAGGTACATTTCTCCGTCTGTTTACGTTGCTGTAGTTAGTAATATTGAGGTACTTCTACATGATCAAAGACACCATTTTTATGGTGATACATTACACCAAGTTCTTGTCTGTGTCTTTCAGTATTTGAGAAATTCAATATGATCTTCAAATGTGCTTTCAGATTTGGTGACTGAGAAATAATGGTATGCCATCTGGCCATGCAGGCACAGCACCCATTTTTAAAGCAATAAATGGCACCTCAAGGCTATTTTGTCTGGCAGACAGGAAGGGCATTTTACTCTGGAAATATGCCACCGTCATGTTGGGGTAGGCAAAAAGGAACTGTTCAGAACCTCAGCTGACATATGATGGAGCCCCTGTGTGTATTCAGATGTTTGAAACCCTTTAGTAATATCAGGTTGTCATAATGCTATCTATATTCTTCCACAGAGCATACAAAATGTCACTGGAGATTAACAGGAACAGTTGGATTCCAGTAGAAAATATTAGTTATTTTCCTTCTCACCCTGTTAACATTAGCATTTGTTAACATCATTTGATTGTTAGTGCATACTGTCCCAGTCCGGCTTTGTTAGATTTCTTTATATTTAAACATATTGTGCCTCTGTGTATCTGGGCGAAACACTCTTGAACAAAACTGTTAAGAATATATGTGTTAATCGTACCAAGTAGAAAATCTAATTTTCCTTTCTACATTACGTACAGGTGGGCTGTGTATTCATCAGTGTCTTGGCAGTGGTAATCTATAAAACCTGGGTTAGATTTCGAGTGATGACATCTAACTCGCTTGAAAATCTCTTCTTAACTACTGTTATTAGCTCATTATTCAATGCACTATCCATTTTAGCTCTGGGAAAGGTAAGTTCATTTGGTTATGTTTGATAACATAAGAACATAAGAACATAAGAACTAGGAGCAAGAGTAGGCCATCTGGCCCCTCGAGCCTGCCCCGCCATTTAATAAGATCATGGCTGATCTTTTTGAGACTCAGCTCCACTTACCCGCCCGCATACCATAACCTTTAATTCCTGTACTGTTCAAAAATTTATCTGGCCTTGCCTTAAGAACATTCAGTGAGGTAGTTTCAACTGCTTCACTGGGCAGGGAATTCCACAGACTCACAACCCTTTGGGTGAAGAAGTTCTTCCTGACCTCAGTCCTACATCTGCTTCCCCTTATTTTGAGGTGATGCCCTCTAGTCCTAGTTTCACCTGCTAGCGGAAACAACCCCCCTGACTCCACCTTATCTATTCCCTTCATAATCTTATATGTTTCTATAAGATCTCCCCTCATTCTTCTGAATTCCAATGAGTATAATCCCAGTCTACTCAGTCTCTCCTCATAATCCAACCCTCTCAACTCTGGAATCAACCGAGTGAATCTCCTCTGCACCCCCTCCAATGCTAGTATATCTCTTCTCAAATAAGGAGACCAAACCTGCACACAGTACTCCAGGTGTGGCCTCCCCAGGACCCTATACAGCTGCAGCATAGCCTCCCTGTTTTTAAACTCCATCCGTCTAGCTATGGCAGACAAAGTTCCATTTGCCTTTTTAATTACCTGCAGCACCTGCAATCCTACTTTTAGCAATTCATGCACAAGGACACCCAAGTCCCTCTGCACAGCAGCGTGCTGCAATTTTTTACCATTTAAAACATAGTCCATTTTCCTGTTATTCCTACCAAAATGGATGACCTCACACTTATCAACATTGTACTCCATCTGCCAGACCTTTGCCCACTCACTTAGACTATCTCTATCCCCCTGCAGACTTTCAGTGTCTTCAGCACACTTTGCTCTACCACTCACCTTAGTGTCATCTGCAAATCTTGACACACCACACTTAGTCCCCAACTCCAAATCATCTATGTAAATTGTAAACAATTGCGGTTCCAACACTGGTCCCTGAGGCACACCACTAGCCACTGACCACCAACAGAAGAACACCCATTTACCCCTACTCTTTGCTTTCTACTGGTCAATGAATCCTCTATCCATGCCAATACATTACCTGTAATACCGTGCAACTTTATCTTACGTAGCAGCCTTTGGTGTGACACCTTGTCAAATGCCTTCTGGAAATCCAGATACACCACATCTACAGGTTACCCTTTGTCCACCATGCAAGTAATGTCCTCAAAGAATTCCACCAAATCAGTTAAACATGACCTACCCTTCATGAACCCATGCTGGGTGTTCCCCATGGGACAATTTATATCCAGATGTCTTGCTATTTCTTCCTTAATGATAGATTCAAGCATTTTCCCCACTACTGAAGTTAAGCGAACTGGCCTATAGTTACCTGCTTTTTGTCTACTTCCTTTTTAAAACTGTGGCGTCACATTGGCTGTTTTCCAATCTGCAGGAACCACCCCAGAGTCCAGTGAATTTTGGTAAATAATTACTAGTGCATTTGCTATTTCTCGCATCACCTCTTTTAGTACCCTGGGAAGCATTTCATCAGGGCCAAGAGACTTGCTTACCTTTAGCCCAATTAGCTTGCCCAGCACTGCCTCTTCAGTGATAATGATAGTTTTTAGGTCCTCACCTGCTATAACCTTCATGCCATTAGTTTTCGGCATGTTATTTGTGTCTTCCACTGTGAAGACCGACACAAAATAACTGTTTGATGTCTCGGCTATTTCCTCATTCCCAGTTATTAAATTGGCCTTATCATCCTCTAAAGGACCAACATTTACCTTCGCCACTCTTTTACAATTTACATATTTATAGAAACTTTTGCTGCCTTTTTTTTATATTCTGAGCTAGTTTTCTCTTGTAATCTATCTTACTTTTCTTCATAACTTTTTTTGTGGCTTTCTGTTGGCCTTTAAAGATTTCCCAGTCTACTAGTTTCCCACTACTCTTTGCTTTCTTGTATGTGTTTTTTTTTCAATCGGATACTTTCCTTTATCTCCTTAGACATCCATGGCTGGCTCTCTCTTTTCCTACAGTTCTTCCTTATCACTGGAATATACTCCTGCTGAGCACTGTGAAAAATCGATTTGAAAGTCCTCCACTGTTCCTCAATTGACCCACCATGAAGCTTTTGCTCCCACTCTACCTTAGCTAACTCCTTCCTCATTCCTTCATAGTCTCCTTTTTTTAAGCACAGGACATAGGTACTGGATTTAACCTTCTCATGCTCCATCTGTATTTTAAATTCGACCATACTGTGATCGCTCCTTCAGAGAGGATCCCTGACTGTGAGATCATTCATTATTCCTGTCACATTATACAGGACTAGATCTAGGATAGCCTGCTCCCTCGTAGGTTCCATTACATATTGTTCAAGGCAATTATTGCAGATGCATTCTATGAACCCCTCCTCAAGGCTGCCATGACCGACCTGAGAATGATCTCAACAGATGTAACCTATTACTGATAATTAAGAGCATAGCGTGTAATAGCAAAACTAAGCATGGTATGAAAACACAAAGATCTGTAACTGTGACAAATTACAGACGTCTCTGTGCTGTCAGCTTCAAACCAGAATGGCTTCCAAACTTGTGGTTTGAAGAATATACCATTGAGTCGTAGAATGATTGCTGCACAAAAGGAGTTCATGTGTATCGATGGCTGTACCCTATAACGTAGCAATCCCCACGCCCTGCCCTTTTACTATAAATTTGTAATTTTTTTTTGGATAACAATCCAAATCCCTTTTGATAGCCATGAATGAATTTACCTGCATCATTGTTTCCGGCAGTGCACTCCTGATTCTAAACATTCACTGCATAAAGATACTTATCCTTGTACCTCTGTTCGTTCTTTTGCCAATCATTTAAAGTCAGTGTCCTCTAATTTTCAATTCTTCCACCAATGGGAACAATTTCCCTCTATTTGCCCCAAAATCCACCTCAATTCAAGTCTCAAAAGTGTCTAAATTGTTACTTGTGATATCTTGAGGCTTTCAGAATGCTATCTGTGTCCTTTGAGGAATGAATTATAAAGACAAACTGCAGTTTATTAAAACAGTTGCCAGAATATCTTTCTTCTACTGCAAACAATAGTCCTAGGAAGCACTGATAGTCAGAGAAAGCAAGATACCTTATTGTGTTCAAAATCATAGTGAAAGTATCAGCAGGCTGAGCAGCCTATCAGATTAAATTATTCTTATAGACAGTAAAGCAGAAGGACAAAACTGAGATTATAATTCATTTTTTATAAGTTTACAGAAAGCCAAATAAAAATTGGAACATATACATAGTATTAGATGAAATATCACAAACAAATCTTTCAAAGAAACTATTTTAACATCATCCTTTTTTATGCTATTCTGCCAGAAAGCCTCTCTACCCCTGTAAAATAAGGCTTTCCACATGGAGAGGTTGCTCAGCAACAGTTGATGCATGGTCCTCATTAAAATACATTTAGTTACACCTCTTTCAATAAGGATTCAGTCATTTTTACAATGACAACATTGAATAAAAAAGTTGATATTCACACTGAGCTACAAATTCTATTCTGATTGCAAGTACAAAGAACATAACACCTTCTACGACCATAAAAATATGCAAATTAGGAGTGGGGGTAGGCCAGAAAATCCTCAAGCCTGCTTCACTATTCACTCAGATTGTACCTGATTTAATTACTGCACAATCCCACCTATCCATGACAACATTTTACCCACTTGCTCATCGAGAATCTATCTACCCACTGCTTTAAAGACTCTGCTTCACCACTAGTGTAATGGAATCCAAATCATAACATCTGATTCCTCTGATGGAAGGACAGTAAACATAGGACACAGATTTAAAATAATTGGCAAATGATTCAGATATGACATGAATTAAAAGAATGTTCAGCAACTTGTTATGATTTGGGTTCCATGACACAGTGGTGTTCAATCAGGGAACAGTGAGACTTCTTAAAATCATAGAATCCCTACAGTGTGGAAGCAGGCCATTTGGCCCACCAGGTCCAAACCAACCCTGCGAAGGGCATCCCACCCAGAACCACCCTCTGCCCTCTCCCTGTAACCCTGCATTTCCCATGGTTAATCCACCTAACCTGCACATCTTCGGACCGTGGAAGGAAACTGGGGCACTCAGAGAAAACCCATGCACACATGGGGAGAACGTGCAAGCTCCACGCAGAGTCACCCAAGGCTGGAATCAAACTCCGATCTCTGGTGCTGTGAGGCAGCAGTGCTAGTCGATGAGCCGCCGTGCCGCCCCTTAATTTGACTAATTGGATAGTATCTTTTAAAGAGCCAGCACATCCACTAACGGCCAAATGGCCTCCTCTGTGCTGTATCATGCTAAAGTTCCAGTTAAGCAGTAATCATCTGGAAAAGCCACACAGAGTGGATAAAATATTTGGAAAGCAAAGCTCCACAACCAATTTGGTATATTTGTCCTTATTTTTGGTTCATAAAAGTCAGCATGAGTTTAAAAGGATGCCAGCAGGATGGTTTGCATTTCTAGTGATTATTTACAGAAATCATATGACCTCTGCCTGACTTATAACCACTGAATCTTGAGAATAACAAGGTACATTTAGGCACTAAATACGGGTAACATAAGGCAAATCTAAATTTCTTATAAGGAAATGTACGAGTAACTATTCAAATATGATGAAGTCATTTTAGTTCATTTTAAAGCATGTATTTATTTGGAAATATTTCTGTTAAATAAAATACGTCTTTACCTAATTCTGTTGGATTATAGATGTATTATGTATACAGAGTGTGATAACTTGTGAATCTCACTATCCCAAAATTTCCCATATGGAATTTGAAAGGTCCCACTCTCGAAGGAAGTTGTCCAGCTCTGTTTTAAAGGATTGGAGACAATCTATAATTATTGCACATTTAATAACCTATTTCAGATGATGATAACTCTAGGAATTAATTTCCTTAACCTGCTTTGATATTTTAATTGTAAAAAAGCTCAAATTTAGCTTTGTATGTCATGAAACACTGTATTCTGGTATGGAAAATATATTACATAAGTTGATTGTTATTTTAATTTTAGGGGTATCAGAAACTTGCAGTTATAATGACTAACTGGGGTAAGCAGTTATGCTTTAATATATTTATGTATTTCAAAGCTGGTCTATTACCAATGGCATGTGATGTTATCCACAAATTTAACCAATATTGTTCCAGACAGCCTATAGCGTGTGATTTCTGAATATTGTATATTTGGGCAGCCGAATGGAGCAAGCCCAAATCCAGAAGACAGTGGAAAGTTTATTGGACAGTGTAAAAGAAACATCCCTATGAGGGAAAACTAGCAAAGCCTCTATTATATCAGCTGAAAACGGAGTTGAAAAATATTCAGAAGACTTTGGTTGTGTAACATTATTGTAACATCTGTGTACCTGTATGCTGGTACTCGTAATGTGATCTCAGTCTATACAGTAAGCCTTCACGTTATAGTCATGTTCCTGAGAATCGCAACGTTAAGTGAAATAACTCTAAACAAACAGATTTTGTCACTAAAACCAATGTACAAGGTGAAGTTACGTTCTGTAGGACAGTTCTTATTAGACAAGAAAATTAAAACATTATACCCTGTAAAGTTAAATATTTTGCATTGCTAAATTCCCATATTGGTAAATTAATTTTTTTTCTAAAAATGTGTTTAAAAATATAAAAGAAAAGAAATATTATAACTTTCTAATTAACTATTACCCACTACCAAATGCACCTTTTTGCTGCCAACACTCCAACTTGTGATATCTGAGTCACCCTCTCACTGAAAATTGCGTTCCCCGACTCTCCCACTCGCCATTTCCCTCGCTTAAACCCGCAATCCATTCAACATCTAAATCCGGTTCAAAACCAGTGCTGCAAGGTCATGAGAGTACAAGCCTGGATTTTGCAAAAGTGCTGAGCCAGGACTATTACAGTCCATTTTGTTTGAATGCTCCTGCTTGCTGCTCCGCTCTCCTGAACACTCACTCTGACTAGGGGCCCTGTAGATAAATGGCAAGTGGCAGAAGGAGCAGTTTTGACTTTTATCTTCAAATCAAGTCACTTAAGGAATTCTAGATTCAAAATCCAATTTAATTTCAAACCTAAGACTCGGGGTCCAATTAAATATGAGACACTCCGGGTTTAAGAGTCTTTGGACAAGGTTCACCAATTTGTTAAGTTATCAAAACAAGTAAAGCAGAAATGGCAGGTAAGCAGACGATGGACTCCCAAGACTCCTGAATGGGATAGCAATCCTAAGTTAGCTAGGATGCTGTCTCTGCTTCTTTCTGCACACCCAACTGTTGAAAAGAATAGATATTCACTAACAACTTATTAACCCTTTCCAAACAACAACCCTTCGCATAATCAGAGATACCTTATTGATCTAGGCACGTTATGATCAGATTTTTCATTGACTAGGCACTGCACATTCAGTGCCTGAACAATTCATAGTTTGTCTTGGATTGTTTATGTAGTTTATCCCCAATTTCTCATTTGTTTCTTTAATTTTGATCTACTGTCATCATTTCTCATTATTGATTAATTAGTCTATTAAAATTCACAAGTGGCATTGTCCCAGGTCACTATATCTATACTTGTCATTTCATTGAGTTAAACCTTACCACTGAGGAAACAAAACATTTTACAGTAACCTTCTTTGTCCATTTGTTTACGATGGGGGTTGTATGCTGCTATGACATTGCGATTGACACTCACTCTTACCTCAGATTTCCCTTAAACCTATATAACACAATACAAAGGATCACAAAATAGTGATAAAATATGAAAATTTTACTTTAATAAATTTTTAAAGTAAACAATACTTTAGTTAAAGATATAGGTGCAAAAGGCACGATTGAGAAACAATTTCAAATATTTGGTCACTACAATCTTATAAAATTCTATATGATTATAAGTCATAAACATAAACACACATTGTTACAAATTTAACTCATACAAAGAGTATATTTAATTAAATATAATTACTTCTCTTCTTAGCTACTATATGTTAAAACAAAGATAAAGTTGAATGTGGCTGCTATATTTTCTTATCTCCTCCTTTCCTGCAGTATGGGAAGGCAATGGCCTGGTGGTGTTATTGCTAGACTATTAATCTCGAGATCCAGGTAATGTTTTGGGACCCGAATTCAAATCATGCCATGCTAGACGATAGAATTTGAATTCAATTTAAAAAAATCTGGAATTCAGAGACTAATGACGACCGTGAAACTATTGCTGAATGTCAGAAAAACATCCATCTGGTTCGCTAATGTCCTTTAGGGAATGAAACTGTCATCCTTACCTGGCCTGGCCTATATGTGACTCTGGACTTAGCAATACAATTGAATCTTAACTATCCTCTGGGCAATTAGACATAGGCAATAAATGCTGACCTAGCCAGTGAAACCCACTTCCTGTGACTGAATTTAAAAAAGGAAATCTCTTCTAGCCTTTTTTCATTGATAACACCAGTTATTTCAGATAAGGATTGCATGAGTCAAGAGAATGTAAGCCCCTTCAATCTTGAATGTTAAAAATTTTAGTACTGTAGCTCTGTGAAATCTGATGGTGTATTTCTTTGTCAAATGTCACTCGGCAGAGTAACATGATGTGAAAGTAATAATGTCAGTATCAGTTACAGTTAGGCAGAATTGCATAATATTAGATTAATTTTTTTTTCTTTATTCATTCACAGGATGAGGGTGTCACTGGTCAGGCAGCATTTATTGCCCAGAGAGCATTTAAGAGTCAACCACATTGCTGTGGGTCTGGAGTCACATGTAGGCCAGACCAGGTAAGGATGGTAGTTTCCTTCCCTCAAGGACATTAGTGAACCAGATGGATTTTTCCCAACAATCAACAATGGTCATCATTAGACTCTTAATTCCAGATATTTTATCAAATTCAACCATCTGCCAAGGCAGGATTTGAACCTAGGTCACCAGAACATTATCTGGGTCTCTGCATGGGCAGTTCAGTGATAAGACCACTAGGCCATCATCTCCCCTCTGTGTGACTACAAGTAAACTGATTATGAAACAACTTGGTAGCATACTTTGTCTTAAAATCAAAAGGAGGATGATGGTTTGCATAGGACTAGCAAGTTTTGAGATGTGGCCCAAGAGATAATTAGCTTGGACAGTATTCAAACACTAGGGATGAGAGTTCAGTTAGGAGCATTGGAAGTATACACAACAGACAATGTTATAGAATAAAGGTATGCCCATTCCTGGTTTCACAAGCTATTGTATGCATTTTTTTAAAAAAAATGGATTGTAACAATGCCAGCTTGGCACTTCTGCATCATTAGGACCCACACTTTCAGAACCCCAGCATTCCAGCTTCAGATCAAATCTGGATTTAAACCTTGGACATGAATGCAGGTTCAGAAGAGTGGTGGGCAGAAAAGGGTGGTTCTGCAGAAGGCTGATTGATGGGGAGGCAATGGCCTAATGGTATTATCACTGGATTGTTAACCCAGAGATCCAGATAATGTTCTGGGGACCAGGATTTGAATCCTGCCACGGCAGATGGTGGAATTTGAATTCAATAAATATCTGGAATTGAGAGTCTAATGATGACCATGAATCTATTGTCGATTGTCGTGAAAAGCCCATCTGGTTCACTAATGTCCTTTAGGGGAGGAAACTGCCGTCCTTACCTGGTCTTGCCTACATGTGACTCCAGACCCACAGCAATGTGGTTGATTCTTAATTAGGGGTGGGCAATAAATGCTGCCTAGCCAGCGATGCCCTCATCCTGTAAATGAATAAAGAAAAGAAAGAAAAAAAAAGCAACGATTTGTAAGAGGTTGAGTTGGGGAGCACAAGAGGTGATAGATGATTGGCAGAAAGAGAGTGAGTCGGGGAGCAGGTGAGGGCACAAGTCAGAGGCTACATTAAGGAGATAAAGAGTAAAAATAGCACCAACTGGGTTATGTACCAAACCTCAGATAGGAGGAGAACAACTTTGAAATGAACCTCCTGGCCTACGAACACAAGAATTTAAAAACAGGAGCAGCCCTTCGAACCTGCTCCTTGATCCATTTGAGATCGTAACCAATCTTATACGCCAACACTATTTTCCCGCACAAGCATCATATCCTTTTGTTTTTCCATTATGCGGAAATCTATACATCTTAATCTTGAATATACTCAATGACTGAGCCTCCACAGTCCTCTGGGAGGGGGAATTCCAGACCCCTCAGTCAGGAAGAACATCCTTTCAGCATCTACCATGTCAATCCCTATAAGAAATTTGTGTGGTTTGAATGAGATTACCATTCATTCTTTTAAGTTCTAGAGACTAAAGGCCCAGTCTATTTGATCTTTCCTCATAGGACAATCCTTGTATCCCAGGAGTTAGTTAAGTGTAAACAACAAATGCTGGAGATGACAGTGGGTCAGACAGCATCAATGGAGAGAGGGTGAACTAATGTTTCAAGTGTAGATAACTCTTCATCAGATCTGATTCAAAAGTTTAGTGTGGCTTCATCACACCCTTTCTGTGTCAGGAGACCAGACTATTCAATTTCTTATTAAGGAGACCAAAGTTGTGCATGATATTCCAGGTCTAGTCTCACTGAGTTTCTATACAGTAACAGACAGACTGGATTACTTCTTTACTTTAAAAGTACTTGTACTAAAGGTCAACATAATATTTACCTTCTTAATTGCTTACTGTACCTGCACATTAACTTTCAGTGACTCCTGAACAAGGACACTGGAGTCCCTTTGAAGTTCAACATCACCCAGCACACTATTTAAGAAGTATTCTGTATTCCTGTTTCTCCTGCCCAAGTTGGTAGCCTCACTTTTCTCCACATTGTACTCCACCTGCCACACCTTTGCCAAGTCACTTAGCCACTCCAAATCCCCTCGAAGCATTTTTGAATTCTCCCAACTCCCACTCACATCTAATTTAGTGTCACCTGCAAACTTCAAAATATTACATTTATTCCGACCATTATTTTCTAAGTATCCTATTAGCAAATCCCTTACAGTAGATTGTATCATTTTCCCTATGACCAATATTAGATTAACAGGTCTGTAGATCCTCATTTTCCCTCTCCCTCTTAAACTGTGGAATTACATTTGCAAACTCCCTTACTGCAGCGACCATTCCAGAGTCTATAGAATTTAGAAAGAGGTCCAGTAGTGTATCTATTAACTCTACAGGTACCTCTTTCAACACTTGGGTGAACGAGAAAACAGACCCATTAATTAAACAATGCCAAAGTGAATCAATGTTCAACGTGGCAATATTAAGCAGAGACGGAATATATATCACTAATATCATCTTTTACCAGAAAATGATATTAGTGTGTGGAAAAAGGAAAGAATTTTCATTAATGAATCAGGTTAACACTCATCCTGAGGATGTTCTAAAACAAATGTATCATCATTGTTGCTGATTTCATTCTTTTTTCCCTCTGTAGAAAACCACAGAACTCAGACTGAATACAATGACGCTCTGATTATCAAGTTATTTGCCTTTGAGTTTGCCAACAATTATTCACCTCTCTTTTATATTGCATTTCTCAGAACGGTGAGTAATGCATGCAACAGTTTATGAAAAAGTGACTGGTTGCTTTACATGCTCTTAATTCAAACATGCTCTTAATTTTTCTGATGATTTTAGAACAATGAACAATTTTTCACATTAATTGGTTTGCCTGGCTTGGAGGATAATTGTGGAGAACTGAACAATTGCATGACAGAACTTTGTTTTCAAGTTCTGATGCTGATGATCACCCACCCACTTCCAAAGTTTCTGAAAGATGTTATTGTACCGTAAGTCTGTCTTTACATTATTAAATATTTGTTTTAAAGTTTTAAATCACTTGCAGTGTGGGAGTTGTTGGAAATGTAATTTTTTAGTTAGTTTGCTTACCAGTGATGACGTAGTGAGGTTTAGAATTGTGCAGGGAAATGTCAGAAGTCCATTCAGCTGATCAGAATTCACAATTGCAACTGAATTGAAGCAATTCATTTTGGCTTCCGTGTTTTGTAGCAATGAGCATGATGAACACTCAGATGATATGATCTTAGCTGTGTTCAAAGGGACATTGTTGCAAATGCAAGTTGGAGGTGTTTGTAATGGAGGCTGGCTTTTGAGCAAGAGCAGCATTCAGATTTAGTCAAAACTGCTGGGATTATTGCTGGGGCAGTCAGGAGCAGGAAGGATACACTTGGCCCAGCAGTGAAAGAATGAGGTCAGCATCTTTCACTTGGAAATTATGTTTGAAGCAAACTGATGAGGTGTCTACCAGCGACATAGTGTTCAGTACTTGAAAGTAATGCAAGAAGTGGTTGAATAATTTAACCAGGTCAGGAGTAGTGAAACAATGCATCCTGTGCTTTCAGACCCTGCTTCCCCCCTTCTCCCTGTCTTGCCAAATGTTCTCCATTATACCACCCCTCACAGTGATTCAGCTTTCAGCAGCCACTATGCACTTCATCACCTTCACATTTAACCATCCAGCATTGCCACTCCCATCTCAAATCTTGCACAATGTGATGCATCTGTCTCGCTGTGTTGGGCACATTAAATGCAAAACTAAGTGAAATTCAATTAATAGGAGTCCCTTGTCATCTTCTAAGGACAGTAATGGTAGCAATGTTTACCCACAGCTGGCAAGAATTAAAATCAGTGATTAGCTTGTTTGCTAACACCCAAATAAACCTGAAAGTGGACCAATTAGAGTGAGATTGCAGTTGTGATGGCAAATTCAGATATTCTAATTAGTCATTCATCAGAAAATCAGCTTTGGGTGTTAAAATTTCCCTAAATGTTCAGGCAACATGGAAAGAACAAAGTAGAAAGAACATTGTGCAAGGCTTTGTGTTGTGTCCTTTTATAAACTAAATGATTGAATTTAAATAAAGTATTAGGAGGAAAGGGCATATCTTAAAATGCCTCTTCTTTCACTTTCCATTGCTGAAGCAAAGATTGTTCTCTATTTTTGTCACACTTGCAACATTTGTTTAAAAAATTCGCCCATGAAAGAACAATAAAATTTTTCATTGCTACATGTTGTACACAGTTTTAGGGTAGAAATTATAAAGATAATATCAACTTTCATACAAACTACACAGCTTCTGCTCTGGATGACCTTGAACCGCAAAGGAAACAAGAATGTATTTTCAGGGTGATGCCAGGGTTGCTTTACAGGCATAGTACAGGCAAAGGACTCATTGCAATTATAAATATCAAAATGACCATAGTTGCATTAATATTTGCGAGGGGGCACATATTTTCAATTGAATACAATGCATTTGAAAAGATATATTCAGTAGTCCCACTTTCTAAGCAAGGAATTACGCTTCATGGCAGCAATGACTTGAAAATTGGCACTAAATTTTGCAGCCATAGACTATCCCTTTGAATATGGCTTCCTACTGGATCATGGCATCAGCGACTACTCTACAATATTATATTTTTGGTCAACTATTGTAATTTGAATTATTTTGTACTGAGTACATGAAGTAGCTGGGATACATATTTACTCAATTGCGATGCAAGTGACTCATACTTTCATGTATTCATTCTATATATAAATATTTATTCAATTCCAACATATTATTATATATATAGAGTACTTATTTACAAATATTTATGATGGTCTCAACTCTTTTTACTTCTCTACTGTAATGGGTGAGAAAATAATACTTTCTTATTCACCAAATTTAGATATCTTTAGTTGTAGACTATGTTCCACTATTTCACTGATATTGTATGTGAATATAGGACAACATGACAACTTGGCTCCAGCAGTATACAAACATACCTACAAGCAGCAGGAACAGGACATTTGTCCCCTTAAGCCTACTCTGTCATATAATAAGACCAGTTGCTTTGATTGCACCCTCAAATCCATCTACCCTTGATAACTCTTCACCACTTTGCTTAACAAGAATCTATCCACCTCTGCTTTAAAAATATTTGAAGACTCTGCATCAACCAACTTTTCAGGAAGAGAGTCCTAAAGACTCACAACCCTCAGAGAGAAATAAATTCCCCTCATCTCTACTGCAAATGGGTGTCCCCTTATTTTTAAACCGTTATCTTGATTCTTCTATAAGAGGCAACATTCACTCCACATCCACTTTATGATATCTTGGATGTTTCGTTCACGTTGACTCTTACTGTTCAAAACTTGAACAGATACAAGGCCTGCTTGATCAAGCTTTCCTCATTAGACAAACCCACTCATTCTGTAAATTCTTCCAATGCATTCATCCACATTGTTAAATAATATGTATCCTTTGCATGCACAAATACAGTGCTTTTTTTGGTCCTGTTAACTCTTATTCCTCCAAAATAATCAGAGATAAAAACTTGGAATGAGCAATAGATCACTATCACTATCAATCATGTCAAAACTGCAAGGAACAGGGTTCTACCTGACATCTGCTTTTAATACCAGTGAATATTGAATGGTTAAACTTGGTTGTGCAGAAAGTAGGGATAATGAGTAGGTACGCACATTGGCAGCAAGTAACTAAGTGGTATCCCATAAGGATCTGTGTCCTCGATTGTTCACATTATATATTTATGGCTTGGATAATGGCATATAAAATCTTGCATCCAGATTTGCTGATGACCCAAAGTTATGCAGCACTGTAGACAGTTGTAGGTGATAGCATAAAATTGCAAAAAGATATGACAGATTAGGTGAATGGGCAAAACTGTGACAAATAGATTTCAGTGTAAGCAAGTGTGAGGTTATCCATTTTGAACTGAAAAAGGATAGATGTTTTCTAAATGGTATGAAATTAAATACAGTGGATGTCCAAAGAGACTAAGATGCACAGATCTTTCAAATGCCACCAACAGGTGCAGAAAATAATCAAGAAAGCTAATGGAATGCTGGCCTTTTTATCCAGACAAATGGAGTATAAAGAAATTATGCTGCAGGTATATGAATATCTGTTTGGAGTACTTTGAACAAATCTGTGCTCTATATCTTTGGAAGGATATATTGGCCTTGGAAGGACTACAAAGTAGATTTACAGGAATGATACTTCAGCTTCAGGGGCCAAGTTCTCCGGAGAGATTGTACAAATTAGGTCTGTTTTCTCGAGAATTTAAAAAGTTAACGGATGATCTGATCAAAATCTTCAGAATATTAACAGGAGAAGACAGACCAGATAAATATAAACTAATTTCCCTGATTGGAGATTCTAGAACTAGGGGTCATAGTCTAAAAATTAGGGCCAGACCATTCAAGAAGCATTTCTATACATGGAGGGTGGTAGAGGTTTTGATCTTTCTTCCACAAATGGCGATGGATGCTGGATCAGTTGTTAATTTTAAAATGGGATGAGCAATTTTTTGTTAAACAAAGTTATTAAGGGATATGGGCCCAAGGCAGATCTCGAGTTAGACTGTAGATCAGCTTGATCTCCTTGAATAGCGGAACAGGCTTGAGGGGCTGAAAGGCCTACACCTGCTGCAACGTTCCTTGTTAATGATACAAGAGGAAAGTATTTCTAATATGCGGAATGTAGGGCTACAAAAATGTTTGTGGATTATTAATTTACAAATGTTTAATAAATAGCATCCATTTTTTCTGCCTGCTACATTAGTGGAAGAGAGGGTTTGTCTGCCTGTTTAAATTAAATGCATTAATAGCTCAGTTAAATTAGTAGATAGGGAACTTGAATACAGTTGGTTTAAGAATTTATATGATAATACCTCATTGTTCATATTATATAAAGAAAATGATTTGTCATCCATTCTTAACTAGCAACAGTTGTGATGGACAACATTGTGGGCCAATATTTTATAATTTACTGTAATTGTTTTGCACGTTGTTATTTAGGTGGGGAAATCATCTGCGAAGCAGATTCTGTGGTAATGCAAACAAAGAATCCTATCCAAAAGAATACAGTACAGTGGATGACTGTGTTCTCAGGGACTATAACAAACCTGACCTTGGAGACTTCACACTGGAGGAGTACACTGAAAAAGTCATACAATATGGTCTCCAGATGGTAAGACTGAACATTTCTAACTGTTACCAGGAATTCTCACAGTTCCCAGGAAGAAATAACTATCATTAAAGTTGCAGCTTAGATAGTTACAGACTGGTAGACAATTGACTTCTAAACTGTGGGGTTACTCAAACCCCATGTTATACACTGACTGAAGTGTGAAACTGATGCAGTAAGAATTTCAGAATCTAACCAGTGTGGTTCACTTACTTACTTCACCTTTCCATACTGATAGCATGTGCACAAGCGCAAAGAATAAAGAATTTGTATTTGTAAAGCACCCTTCATATTCTTAAGGTGTCTCAATTTGTTTTGCAACAAGTGAATTATTATGAAATGGAACCACAATTTTTTTGAAGGGATATGCACAAATTAACTAATAGATTAATCAGACAGTATAGTCAGAATACGATATTGGAATCGTTAGGTCACACAAGCCTGGTGTAGAGTCAATGATTAGGTTCCTGCCTGTTTCAAATGGGAATTCCAGAAGGCAACTGTAATAACCCGACCCTAAATCCGATCCCTGGAAAATCAGACTGTTTTAAAAGTTATCGTTAATTGAGGAGAGGAGAAGATGCTGATCTTTTTTAATCACAAATCACACATTAACGAGACCAAAGTTGGGTCCTCCATTATTTGCCCTATCATGGATTTCTGTCAACATTTGAGAGCCATTAACTTTATGGTATGGCAACAGTATATATTTTCAGCTTTTTACGTGGAAGCGGAGTATAAGATACATCCCTGAGAAATATTTCTGCTCTTCATTGCAAACACCTAAAGTTTAGAACCAGATGCATTCAGAAAAGCTAATAGCTATTCAGAGAACCTGTAGCTGCTAGTCAGGGTCAGTATAGGTAATTTTGACTATGTATTAAAAGAACAATTTAAAACTGTTCCATTAGTGATGTTGTGATATACCCATGTACTTTATATCTTCCTGAATGAAACAGACAGAAACATTGTCCCTAAATACATGATCAAATTTGATCTATTTACAGATATTTTAAACTATTACTGCTCAGTAATTTAGGAAGTAGGGTAACTTCAGTTTGATAAATAAAACATGTATATAATGTTGTAATTAAAATGTTCAAATTTTCTTGCTACAGGCCACATGCATGATTTAAATTGAATGCGATTATTTTAATTCTTTACTGTTTGGTTTACAGCTTTTTGCTGTCTCATTCCCACTGGGACCATTTATTTTCTTCTTAACCATACTTTTTGATATACGCTTGGATGCTAAACGACTGTTATTAATGTACAAACGTCCCATCGCTCACATGGCTCAAGATATTGGTAAGGAATTGATTCTAACTCACTGTTAGATAAACCTTCAGCTTCCGTCCATGCCTCCCTTGGCATATTTCAACAGGGTTGAGGTTCTTGCCACCATTATAAACAGTAGCCCCAATTGTCCCGTCTCACTCACTCATCAACTTTCCTTGCTTAGTGAGCCTTTTAAGGGCTAATCTTGCTGCCTAACTCATCCGACTCCCAGCAAACCATGTGAATGCTGCCACTAGATCAGCTCTCATAGTCCGTCTCCATAGCTTTCTCCTGAGCTTCCATTCACTTGTGCCGTCCATGAACTAATTATGGATGACTGTGTTGATGTCATGACGTTAATGGAAACTTGGCTGAGGGGTAATGACACCTTCCCCCTTGACGGTGCAACATCATCTGCTACTTGTTTCATCAAGAATGTTGTGGTGACGGTATCTCACCTTTTTCCAAATGTCTCATTTCCCTTTCAACATTCTTTCCTGCCCTCCTAAGCAGTTTAAAGTGTTTTCCACCGAAGGTGATTTATTACTTTCCTCCTTCAACCTCGGCACTGAGTGACTCATCATCCTTGATGAATTCGACCTTTATCTCAATATTCTCTTGCCCTTGAAATCACTGCCCCATAATCTTCCCTGGCATCTCTATCTCTCCAGGTAAATTCCCAACTCACTGTCAACCCCCTTGAACTTATCACCTCACATGGCCTTACTAATCCGATTACATCAATTAGCTGAGGCCATTACTGATTATTTCTGTGTAAAACTCATCATTCACATTCTCCTATCATGTTCCCACCTGTCTGAATCCTTCTGAATTCACCTCTAGAGAAACCAAGCCCGCACTTCACTTACCATTACATTTTTGAAGTCGCAACCAGCCCTTCATATCAGTTAATAATGGCAATTCCTCAGATTGGTCATTGTTTGCAAAATCTTCGGTACAAATTCAAATAGAATCTATTCCAGTTGACAACGCAGAGTTAATTTGTCATTCCCCTTTATCTACCCAATTAGTCACTTCTTTGTAACTTTATTTATCTATGTTTACCTTCAGTGGCCACACTTTCTCTGGTGGCCCACAGCTCAGGTAAATGTCAGTTTTGGATTTCTGTCCAGCTCATACTGAAACATTGATGTTGACTCATAAGCTGTTCTAATTTATACAAGTCTATATTCCCAGGCTGCTCATTCTCCTCCAGGCCAGAATGTTTGAAGTATTATACTAATACTTGCACATCTCTTTGTTACATTATTTTTTCCCAATGATAAGATCACTAAAACCCCTTTCTTTGCCTTAACAAACACTTTCTGTTTTTAGTTTTTAGCTTTCGTTAGCTATAATGGATGGATATTGATTAACCTGATCTTAAATCAATTTTCGATTTTAAGCTCAATTCTGTGTGGTTAATTTATTTATGGCTCAATGGGAAAGTATATCCCCATGAAATGCCGGTGCATTTTTCCTCTGGTTTGTGATATGGGGCATGACGAATGTGAATTGTATGTTGGCAGGTCACTGGTTTACAATATTGGATCTAATAAATAATGTAGCTGTGGTGACCAATGGCTGCATCATTGCATTCACTTCAGAATACGGGAGGGAGAAGCCCTTGCATGAAAAACTCATCATTCTGATTGTGTTTGAGGTATGGCAATCATTTAATAGATGCTAAATTAAATAATCTGCTGGAGAAAAGTCTGCTACAATATTCTTGGGAAAAGAAAAATGAGCAAGCTTTTACTGGTGCTGTGATTTGAAAGGTATAGAATCAACATACCTGATTGATCTCCTTAAGGTTCTGTGTTAGAGGGAATGAGGTTTATGCCCTTTTGATTGTTTTGGCTTTTTTAAAAATTAATAATGGCAACAACAAATCAAATAGTGGCACAAGGAACCAGAAAGTGCACTGAGGTGCAATGTTGGCCTTTCACTCTTAAACTTGAACTCCACTTTTAAGTTGGAAGTTTCCTTCTGTTGCCAATTTGATTTGCATGTATTTTATTGGTCTGTAGGACATGAGTATTGCTGACAAGACCAGCATTTGTTGCTGATCCCTAATTGCCCTTTAGAAGAAGACTGCTTCTTGAACATCTGTAGTCCTTGCGATCTAGCTATGCCACACAGTTCAACTCAGATAGGAGTTCCAGGAGTTTGGCCAAATGGTAGTAAATGAACAATGATATTGTACGAATCAGGATTGAGTGTGCCTTGGAGGGGACCTTTCAGGTAATGTTCCCATGCCACTAGCTGGCAGAGATCATGGACTTAGAAAGTTATTATCAAAAGAAGTTTAGTGAGTTGCTGCAATTCATCTCAAGTCTGCACGAGCTGCTGCCATTGTGCATTGAGTGTGAATGGAGTGATAGATGAGGTGCCAATGAAGTAGGCTGCTTGCTGAGCTACCTGACTGTTGCTAGAGCTGCACTCATCTAGACAAGTGGACAATATTCCATCACAATCCTGACTTGTGCCCTGTGATTGGTGGAAAGATTTTGGGAAGCCAGCAGATGAGTAACTCTCTGCAGAATGTCCAGCCTCAGGCCTGCACCTGCAGCTACAGTATTTATGTGGCTGGTTCAGTTTCTGTTCAGTGGTAACCCCCAGGATCTTGATATCGGAGGATTCAGTGGTGTTAATGGCACTGAACATCAAGGGACAACATTTAGATTCGTTCTTCCTGGTGATATTCATTGCCTGACACTTGTGTGGTACAAAAGTTGCCAGCTACTCATCAGTCAAAGCAGGAATGTTGTTCAGATTTTGCTAGATGTGGGTGTGGCTGCTGAGCAGTGAACACCATCTGCCGGCAGTTCAGCCGAGCAGCTATGTCCTTCCAGCCTTGAACAGCTTGGTCAGCAGTGGCGCTGTTGCCATACTTCAATAATAGATATTGAACTCCCCCACCTAGTGTACATTCTGTGCACTTCAACGCTTCCTTCAAGTCGTGTTCAACGTGGAGGAGTACTGATTCATCTGTTGAGTTTAATGGTAATTTTTAAAAATAATTATTCATGGGATATGGGTCTCACTGGCTGGCCCATTCCTAGTTCCCTTGATAAGGTGACTGTCAGCTGCCCTCTTGAACCACTGCAGTCTATTTGGTGTAAGTAGTCCCAGAATGCCATTAAGGAGGGAGTTCTCATATTTTAACCTAATGACACTGAAGGAACAGTGCTATCAGCAGGAGATTTCTTGCTGACATCTGAGCCTTATTGGGATTGTGAAGTCTCCCAAGGGACTTTCCATCCTGACTATATAGTGCTGTGTTACCCCTTGTGGTCATTTGTCCTGCTGGTGGGACAGGAGATACCAGTGAATGCTAACGGAGGACTGTAGGACATTGGAAAAAAAATTCCTCTGCATGTCTATTTTAAATGACTGCGTGCCACCTCATTCTGTACCTATGGCCCCTCGTCTGAGATTCCCCCAATAGTGGAAACATCTTTTTACCATCTCCCTTGTCAAGCCACTCAGAATTTTGAATGTTTCAATAAGATATTTCCCCATTCTTCTAAATTCTAATGAATAAAGGCCTAACCTGTTTACATTTTCTTGATAAGTCAACTCATACATCCCAGGGATCAGGCTGGTTTGTCTTTTTTTGTCTGTAATGTCAGGATATCCTTTTTAAATATGGGAACCAAAACTGTATTTGGTACTCCACGTTTGGCCTCACCAGTACCCTCTGCAGTTGTAACAAGATTTCCCTGTTTTTAAATCCAAACCCATTGCAATAAAGGCCGAAATTTAATTCGCCTTCTGAATTACTTGCTGCACTGCCATGCTAACATTTTGTATTTCATGCCGCATGCTTTTGGATTCTTTCTCCATTTAATTAGTAGTCTGACTTTTGATTCTTCCTACCAAAGTGTATGATCTCATTCTTCCTACACTAAACTCTTTCTGCCAAGTTTCTGCCTTCTGTCTCAATCTACCTGTATTATCTTGCAGATTCCTTATGTCCTCATGACAACATGCTGTCCCATTTATTTTTGTATTTTCAGAAAATTTAGATACATTTTACTCTGCCTACCTACACTCTAAGTCATTGATATAGATAATAAATAAAGGCCCTAGGACTTATCATTGTGGCAGTCCAGTAGCCTTGTCTTTCCGACCTGAAAAAGATCCATTAATTCTGAATCCAGCTTCTGTGTGATAACTAATTCCCCATGCTAATACATAACCCATAACGCCATGAGCTCTTATCTTATGCAATAATCTTTGATTCAGCTCCTCATTGAATGCCTTCTGGAAGTCCAAACACAGTACATATATCCATTCCCCATTATCAACCCTGCTTGTAATATCCTCTACAAAATCCAGCAAATTTGTCGGCCATGATTTCCCTTTCACAAAGCTATTTTGACACTGATTGCATTAAGCTTTTCTAAATGTCCTGTTGGTTCTTTCTTAAAACTAGACTCTATTGTTTTCTCATTGACAGATGTTGGACTAATTGACCTGTAGTTCCCTGTTTTCAATCTCCCTCCCGTCCTTGAACAGGGACAGCACATTAGTAGTTTTCCGATCAACTGGAACTCTCCCAGAATCCAGTGAATTTTTGAATACTTTGACTATCCACTATCTCTGCAGCCACTTCCTTTAAAGTCTTGGATGCAGGCCATAAGATCATGGAAATCTTTCTGCCTTCAGTCCCATTAGTTTGTCAAATACGTCGACCCTCGTGTTAGAGACTGTTTCAAGACCTTTCCTCCCATTAGCAAATTGACTGCCTGTTATGTTTGAATTGTTTATAATGTCCTCCACCATAAAGATCAGTGCAAAGTACTGGCTCAAATCATTTGTTGTTTCCTTGTTCCATTATCAATTTCCCCATTGCATCCTTCAAGGATCCCACACTCATTGTCACTGTTTTTAGTATCAGTCTATGGAAGCCCCTCCTAGGCTCTTCCCAGGCCTCCTGTCCCAACTCCCAATCCGGCCGAACTCCCAAACTGGTCTATCTACCCAGCCAGGCTGAAAATCTAAAGTGCAGGTAGTTTTCCTTAAAGATTAGCTTCATGGAGCTAGGATTTTTCCTGACCATGTGCCCCAAACCAGGGATGAAAATCATGGCTTAGTTTTTTTATTGGAGACTTATTAATAAATTGATTTTAAATTTCATCAGCTGTTGTCAAATGATCTGCTGTAACATCCTACGATTTAAACTGGGTTTATATGCACTTGGTTCCATCCTGCTGTAAGTTTGATCTTAAACATGTCACATTTTAAATTTAAATTCTATTTGTATTGGTATAATAATAGCAATACTCTTTGGTGATCTATATATTTTAATGGACATATGTTTTGACTGATGTAATAAATACAACCTACTGTAGTACTGTACCCTGTTCAAAAAATGTTGTGCGGTCTAGTAAGTAAGAGAATATATTTTGTTTCTTTCAGCATTTCGTGTTTGTAACGAAATTTCTGCTGTCAACTTTGATGCCAGATGTTCCTCAGCACATACGCCTGGCCATAAAGGAGGTAATTCTTTAATGGCAAAACAGCATTCTAAAATCTTTTGAGTTAGAAGTCAAAACTGTCATATGTCTTACAATATTGATTTTGTATGGTTAACTATAGGAAATGTTGCGCATTTGTGTACTTAACATGCTAAAAGAACATGCATACTGAGGCAACACATCAGAAAAACTCTAAATCTCTGAATCCCATATGGTCACTGTGCTTGTTGTAAAATATAAAACTATGGAATTATAAAATTGTGGTTACGGCACTTAAGGAATCCATTCAGCCCATCTTGTCTCTGCCAGAGCATATTACCTAATACCATTCCTGTGCTGTTCTGTAACCCTGCAAATGTTTCTTCTTCCAGCAATGATAATGTGCTCCTTTCAAAAATACTATCTGCCTCCACCACAGCCTTGAGCAATGCGTTCCAAATGCTAACTACTTGTGTGTTAAAAAAATTCTGCATGTCGCTATTGCTTCTTTTGCTAATTACCTTAAATCTGTATCTTCTAGTTCTCAATCCTTTCTGTCACTCAAATGATTTTGTATCCATGTTGCCTCTATTTCTTTTATCGCCTAGTGTCTAACTTTGCTCACAAGTCTGTTGTGTGGCACTTTACCAATGCCTTTTTGTAATACATGGTACATGGTAATAATACTGCATCAAACCCTTAACCACCTTCCCTTGAACCTCATCAAAAAATGAAACAAGTTAGTAAAACATAATTTTCCCTTAACAAATCCATTCCAGCTTTTCCTAATTAACCCACATTTGGGTAAGAGACTGTTAATTCCGTCTCATATTATAATTATTAAAAGCTACCTTGCACTGAGGTTAAACTGACTGGTCTGTAATTGTTGGACTCATCCTTGCACCCTTTCTTGAACGAAGGAATATCATTTATAATTATCCTTTTCCCTGGCACCTCCCCTGCATCATATGAGAATTAGAATGTAGCCAGTGGCTACACAATTCTTCCTTCCTTCCTTCCTTCTCTCTGTATCCTTGGATGTATCTCATCTAGACCTCTCAACCTATCAACTTGAATTAAAGCCAGCCCATCTAATACACTGTGAGCCGAAGGGCCCGTTCCTGTGCTGTACTGTTCTATGTTCTAATACCTTCCCTTTAATTCTTTTCTAACCCAACAAGGGTCTGAACTATTCCATTTTTTTTTTGCTACATCCTTTTCCATTATGATTTGGGCAGCATCTTCTTGGTAAAGATGGATGTAATCATTTAGTATCTCAGCAACACCTTTGGCCTCATGTGTAAATTTCCTTTTAGGCCTCTGATTGACCCTAGTCCTCCTGTTAGTACTTATGGATACTTATAGAAGATATTATGTTATATATTTAATGTCACTTGCCAGTGTCTAGCCATGCACAATCTTTGCTTCTCTTAGAGATAGTAAGAACTGCAGATGCTGGAGAATCTGAGATAGCAAGGTGTAGAGCTGGATGGACACAGCAGGCCAAGCAGCATCAGAAGAGCAGGAAGGCTGACATTTCGGGCCTAGACCCTTCCCGAAACGTCAGCCTTCCTGCTCCTCTGATGCTGCTTGGCCTGCTGTGTTCATCCAGCTCTCCACCTTGGTAT
>JAHRHZ010000264.1:28483748-28526208 GCA_024137785.1 Ginglymostoma cirratum
CAGCAGGCCAAGCAGCATCAGAGGAGCAGGAAGGCTGACGTTTCGGGAAGGGTCTAGGCCCGAAATGTCAGCCTTCCTGCTCTTCTGATGCTGCTTGGCCTGCTGTGTCCATCCAGCTCTACACCTTGCTATCTCATTGCTTCTCTTATTTGTTTTATAAATTCCTGTCTGAAATTTTCAATATCAAGCCTGATTCTCAATTGTATTATTCACCCAACAGCTGCTTTTTTGTGTCTGCTTCATCTTAACTTTCTATTTCCTTCTTTATTCAAGGCATTCTGGATTTGTTACCACGATCTTTGACCCTGAACAAATGTATCTCGACTATGTCTGAATTATCCTTTCTTTAATAGCAGTCTATTGTTCAGTACACTTTTGCCTGCTAAACTATGATTCCAAAAGCAGAAGTTGCTCGCAAAACTCAGCAGGTCTGGCAGCATCTGTGAAGAGAAATCAAAGTTAGCATTTCAGGTTCGGTGACCCCTGGTTGGAACAGTTCCTCAGTTCTTTTGGTTTTTAACCTTTGATTCCACTTTATCTGGGACAGATCTATTCTCACCTCATTGAATTTTCCCAAGTAATTATTTTTATCCTGCATTGTGCCTTGGCTCCCATCTTTGTTGATACCAGATCCCTCCACCGGGCAGTCAGTGGGAAAGCCCCCTCTCCCCTGAGATCCTGAAAGTGACCCGAACAGGTTTTACATTTTGGGTTTCTCATACAGAGCATTGCCAGCCTGTTGCTGAGTTCATACAAACACTAGCGGGATGAAGCCCTTGGTAGCTGGGCAGGTAGGCCTGTGAGCATCAGGGCAAAGACAGGAAGGTGGCAGAGTCTTCAGCCACTCCCTCCCACCCAATTAAAAAATCCCTTGCCACGCACTTTGGGGAAGGCATTAAATTCTGCCTAATGGAACTGAGCTGCCTTGCCATTCTGTATTTATGACTTAATAAACTTACTGCTTAAATAAATAAACGAATCAGCTACTCACTGGTGAGCTGCTTCTTCTGTGTGTTAATGAGATTATCTGAATATATTTGCTTAATATTATTTAAAGCCCTGAGTGTATAACATGTAGCGGATTATTTCAGATTTGATTTAAAGGTCACCAGTATACTCATTCCAACATGCTTTCTGTTTCTCCACACTATTTCTCTTGTGTTGCCCTTCCCATATCACATAATGATTTCTCCTGTAAATTGTTAGCCAAATCAGAGCCACTTTCAAGGAAATTCCAAAATTAACATGATTGTTGTTTCCAAAGTAATTTTGTTAGCATTTCAGTTTCTATTGTACATTTCTGACTAGGCACAGATGAACAGTGATACATAACAGAATTGCATTGTTTTGTTCCACTAGGAAAAATACATAGCTCAAAAAGAAATGGAAAATGATGAAAAGACAAGATAATATGTAAGTTGCTGAAATATTTACTTGGTATTTGTAATACTAGAGTTTGAGTTTACTGATCACTCCACAACTTAATGTTTAATATAATCTTATGGGCCTTTCTGTACCTTGGAAAGCATGGAGACCTCAGCAATTGTAGGAGCAGAATACATAGTTATCAATGAACGCTATCATATCCATTGTTCAATTGTGGTAGAGATTTTCAATTTCAAACTTTGATGGAACCAGTTCCATCAACATTTAAATCCATAAATAATAGTACCTAATGATCACAATTACCATTTATTGTATAAAATGCAAATAAATACTAAAAATTGACCTGAAGTATCAGTTGTCATTCCATAGTACCCTTACCAGAAGTAAGTGGATTGAAAATTCATGCCAGATTCATGGAGTGGAAATGTATTAGTCCCTGGCGGCAACCTGCTCTGGACATGTCCACATTTTTATTGGGGGCTGGGTGCTTCTGGATTGCTAGCTCTTTTCAAGATCAGTCAATGGGTTTGAGAGCACAGCTTCCCTCTCCCCACCTGCCCTTCAATGAGCCCTCCCATCCGCCTCATTCCCCTGCCGTAGTCCCATTGTGACCCCTTCCCCTGCACTTATATGCATCCTGGCTTGGGCACTTTGACTCTGAGTACTTATAGTCCCAGTGGTGGCCATCACTGTCAGTCGGCGCTGTTGTTGCACTAATGGAAATTCCATCTCAGAGTGCTACTGGCAAATCTGATTGGCTGGCAGCTCTGTGAGATGGGATTTCCAGTGGATTGAAGGGCCAGAAGTCGTGCCTCCAGCCAATTATGCTTCCAGGAAAAGTAGGTGGCTGTGGGACAGCCCTGATCGGTATGTGCGCCTTCCCTGCCAACTACCCCAGAAGCAGAATGGGAAATCCTGTAATTTAAGCTACTGATGCATTTAATTCACTGAAGAGCAATAAGTACATTGTGAGGGTTATCGTCTTTCACTTGACATACAAAACCAAGATCCTGTCTGTTTTAACAAGTAGATAAAAGGTGCCACAGAACTATTGCAAAAGTACGAATGTTCTGCTGGCCTCATTAGCTCCCTCAACTGCATCATTTAGCTCATTGCTGTGTGTGGGATCTTACAATCAGAAATTGTCATTTTTTCTAATTTACAACAGTTACTGTGCTTCTATGCTATTACATTAACTTTGAAGCTCTGAGAATTTATCAATAATTACTTTACAGTTAGAATTTCTCTTATCCAGAAAAAATAGAAACTGGACTTTTGACCAGTGCGTCAAATAATCTGAATATCAGTGTATCTGTTTTGTTTTGTTTTGTTTGTCAACAAGAACATACTTGTATTTTTGAATTTTTTTAACATCAGGAATTTCTTATTGGACAAAATTTCATGACAACAGTGGGACAATTATTAGAAAATATGAGCCAACAAACATTTTTTATATTACAGTTAGGATACATTAGCAATATTTGTGTGTTCTGCAAAATTCTTGCGGTGATTTTGAGCGGCAGACAGAAGTTCTGAAGTGGTGCCAAAACTAGGGAACTGTTTCTGTTCGCAGGCCTTTCATGACACTGTCATAATGATCCCATTTGAACTTTTAAAAGGACACCAGAAGGGAATATGTTAAAATGAGAGAAGTGTAAGTCATTCCACTGAAAGTGATGGGCAACAGAAAAACATGAATAAGAAAATCAACGCAGAAAATTCTAGTGCCACATTAACAACAATTTTAATACTTAGGTGTGTTACGAAAAGCGACCCAGGAATTGACAAATAGATTTTCAGCTGATGCCAGAGAAAGAGTTATAATGGTGATTTGGAAGGTAGAGAACAGATCTCTAAATTGCAGCTTGGATGTAAAGCTTCCTTTTCTAATTAAAATTAAAGATATATGAATTTACATTATTGCATACAATCAGCACTAACAATACTTACATAATGCTTCTAATTGTGCATCTAATGCCAGTTAACAATCATTTGGATTACTGCATTGCTTAAAGAGGAAGTACATTATGGTTGGATTGGGTGCTGAATGTAATTCAACAATGATTCAGGCCTGATACTAGCACCAAATGGCAGAGTCGGGGCTATACTGAGTCCCATGCTATACTGGAGATCCTGATCAAGAAGATGCAGAGGAGGAGAGATTGCTATGCAGAGAACCAGGGAACCCTTCAGGCAAATTCCTGGAAGGTGATAGGACCAGTTAGCGGTGATGATTGATGCCAGGTGTCAATTCCAGACCTGGATATAGTGCCACAAAGAGCTCAGTAACGTTGTCAGTGTGTTTTCAAATGCCATACTGCACCAACTGAACCATTATCCTCAGCCACTGCACTATGCACAACCATACTCCTAACACTCAGCTGCCAACAACCTCTGTCAGTTAGGACTCATACCCAACATTAATAATCTTCACTTCACTCTTAAATATTTAGCAGTGCCTCAAGCCTCACAGACATATTGGCTAAGTTAACTACATTAAATTCACTGGCATACTTCCCTCTCTCAGAGCGCAACTTGGCATGGGTGCTATTGCATGTTGGAGCACAGTTTAGGGTGCAGTTGTTTGCAGTTCACCTAGGTAGGAAAAGAAATTAAACAGTTGATTCTCATTGCTGAATAATTTCATTGGGCAATGAGTACACAAGTCTAAAACATATTAATCAAAGTGAAATAAGTGCACAGCGGCTGGCATCCTGCCACCAAGTCTCCCTTTTTTTTACACAAATGCAGTATGTGGACTTTGACCAGCTAGCGCAGTGCCAGTACCCGGAGTGAGGAGACTTTCTGAGGCTCCTGTTTATAGCTGTCAGCCAGGACTCCCAGATTGGATCAAATTAACAGCCCGAATCAGGGATCTCACACTCAATGATGTCCGCCTGGCCAACTTCATTCCAGTCACTTCATTCCTCCCCCACAAAGTTCAGGGATATCGACTTGTTCATTTTCTTGTAGCTACTCCTGGGACATTTTCACCCCAGGACTGGTTTCTCTGCCTCTGACATGGGCACAGGCAGTGCGTACCATACCATAGCCTGTCTCTTGTGCCTGGAGCATTTCAGGAGAGTGTCCTTGTCTTCTTCAGATGTTAATGGCATTAAGGCTGCACCCATTTATGACTCGGAGGTTTCAGACACTAGGGGCAGGGAGAACCCATGGTTTCTGATAGGCCTTTTGGCTGTTCTGAGGGGCTGGGTGTGTTTTGCTCCTGCTCCGTTTGTGAGATGGCAGCTTTCATGTGATCCGCATGTTTGCCCAGGAAAAAATAATGCATTCTTTCCACCTAGTGGGACCGGTTTTCAACAGCAGGATCAAACAAGCTTCCAGAACAAAGGGATGATGCCAGAAATACTCACTCCAACTCAAAGACGACTGTTGCAAGTTACTATTCTTGAGGACCATACTGTTTTGTCTTGTTGCTACTGAACTAACTGCACAGAGGCCAGTGTCCCATCACCCACGAGCACAGTACATGGACTCTGAACAACTGGCTTAGTGCCAGACCCTGGAGTGAGGAGACTCTGAGACTCTTGCTTATATCTGTCAGCCAGGGCTCCCTGATTGGCCCAGGTTAACAACCCCCAATCAAGGATCTCACTCAACAAGACCCACCTGGCCAACCTTGTTCCAATCACGAGACAAATGAACTGTTTACAAAAGAAATGTGGACCACAGGTAAAGCTATACAATGATAATCTTGATTCTTCAGGAAGTACAGAAGGACCAAGTTAGAGATAATAGGAACTGCAGATGCTGGAGAATCCGAGGTAACAAGGTGTAGAGCTGGATGAACACAGCAGGCCAAGCAGCAAGCATAGGAGCAGGAAAGCTTGATGTTTCGGGTCTAGACCCTTCATCAGAAAGCCCTGTTTTGTCTGCTGAGCACTGTGTCTAGGTGTCAGGTAAGGACAGAGCAGGTAAGGACAAAGCAGGGTTAGGCAGTGAAAGTCTCTGTGGCTAATAACTTGTACTAGTACGCACCATCAGTTGCACATTGGCCACTTAAGTATATATTTGATGGTGCCCAGTATCTGTGACACACCCAAGAAATGATTTGCAGCAGTGAGGGAAGAATCAAAAAGTAAATACCTGTTATGTGCTTACAATATTTCTTTTCATTTTAGACTCAAGAGAAAACAGACTTAAATGTAAACATCACTGAGGAGATATCTGATCTGCAATGAAGTTGAATAAATAAAAGGCTGTAAGTGAGGGTTGACATGATGTTGTCAAATTCAAATATGTGTGATGCAAACTAAATGAACAAAAAAGTCTAAAATACTGGAGATATACAATACGTGGCTTGGTCCCCAACTGCTAAAGTCATAGGCAGTGAGGAATCTTGTCTGTCTCCTGCACAAGATGGAAAATAAAGCTTTGCTCACCTCAGGGATACTAAGAACTGCTGATGCTGGAGTCAGAGATAACACAGTTGAAGCTGGAGGAACACAGCAGGCCAGGCAGCATCCAGAGGAACAGAAAAGTTGACAAAAGTTGATACTTTAGGAGAAGGGTCCCGACCCGAAATGTCAACTTTCCTGCTCCTCTGATGCTGCCTGGCCTGCTGTGTTCCTCCAGCTCCACGCTGTGTTAGCTTTGCTTTTTTTGGTGTGCAATGTTTGCAAATGATGCCTCTTTTGGATTCTGATTGGCTTGCCGTGTGTTTCCTGTATTTGTTACTTCATACTTGCATATTTTAATCATGTGAAAATGAGCCGCTTCATTTCAGCAAAATTACAAATTAGGGTGGGCGCAATTATCTATACTGAGATAGAATCTTTCAACAAGTGTGTAAAGTACGTGCTTGTGATGCCAATTTAAGAAATCATGTTTGATGCAATTTCAATCAGTATGAATGTAACCATTATGTAAAAAATGGCTTGAGTTGCTGGGTGCGTTGTAAATATATTCAGGAAGATTTGTTCTGATCAGTATTTTTCCATGACCATCAGCATTGTTTCAGAGCAGGAAGTATTGGACTTGCAATTACACAGCTAGCTTCCCCTGTTTTAAAAGAAATGTTACGGAGATGTTTCAGAAGGACCAAGCCTCCATCAGTTATGATTCCATGAGAGATACCAAGTAAAGCAAATGATCATAAACACTTTACGATGCTAATGCACATTAAAAGCCAGAGCAATTCATTCAGAGTGGTTGTCATTCTTGAACCTATATCTGTACCACAACTAAGATCATCTGCCTTCACCTCAGTATCATTGCCAGCTCTGTCCCTACTCATCTCCACTGTTTCTGAAACCCTTATCTATAAGGGATACCTCCAGACTTGACTGTTCCAAAGTTCAATTGGCCTGTCACCTGTATTCTACCCTCCCTACCCTATTTCAAGCCTAACCCTCCTTAAACTTAAAGTCATCCAAAACGCCCCTGCATATGCCCTAATTTTCACCAAACGTTGTTCACCCATTTCTCTCCACTACATTTGAGTGTATGTCAAATCAACATTGACTCCAATTAAATAACACCTCATTTTTTAAATCCTATTCCTCATTTACAAATCCTTCCATGACCTTACCTATCCTTATCTCTTTTACCACCTCCCAACTCTACAATCTTCTGAGATATCTGCACTTCACCAATTCAGCCCAGTAGAGCACCTCCAGTTTTACTTGCTCCAACATTGGCGACTGTAACATCAGCTGCCCAAAGCCTTAAGTTCCCTATTTCTGCACCAAACTAACACCTCTTCCACCTTGTTTCTCTTCTGAATAGGTCTTCTAAAAAACTTACCTCTCTGGTCAAGTTTTTTGTCATTTGCTTTAATATCTTATGTGGATCAGTGGTAAATTTAGTTTGTTAAAATTCTTGTGAACTGCTTTGAAATATTTTACTTCATTAAAGGTGCCATATAAATGCAACGAGTTGTTAAAAGGAAATAATTCTGTGCCCAAACCCCATTGCCGGGTACCATTGTTAACATCACCACCAATGGAGATTTTTTTGGCTTCTGTTTGTGACATGGCCAAGTACATTTTTATTGATTTTAAACATGTGTTATGTTAAAACTAGACCATGCTCTGTTTAAGTATAACAAGGTGTAGAGCTGGATGAACACAGCAGGCCAAGCAGCATCAGAGGTGCAGGAAAGCTGAAGTTTCGGTCCTAGACCCTTCTTCAGAAATGGGGGAGGGGAAGGGGATTCTGAAATAAATAGGGAGAGAGGAGGAGGCAGATAGAAGGTGGATAAAGGAGAAGATAGGTGGAGAGGAGACAGACAGGTCAAAGAGGCGGGGATGGAGCCAGTAAAGGTGAGTGTAGGTGGGGAGTTAGGGAGGGGATAGGTCAGTCCAGGGAGGATGGACAGGTCAAGGGGGCAGGATAAGGCTACTAGGTAGGAGATGGGTGTGGGGCTTGAGGTAGGAGGAGGGGATAGGTTGGAGGAAGGACAGGTTAGGGAGGCGGGGACAAGCTGGGCTGGTTTTGGGATGCGGTTGGGGCAGGGGAGATTTTGAAGCTTGTGAAGTCCATATTGATACCATTGGGCTGCAGGGTTCCCAAGCAAAATATGAGGTGCTGTTCCTGCAACTTTCAGGTGGCATCGTTGTGGCACTGCTGGAGGCCCAGGATGGACATGTCGTCTGCAGAATGGGAGGGGGAGTTGAAATGGTTCGCGACTGGGAGGTACAGTTGTTTAGTGCGAACCGAGCGTAGGTGTTCCGCAAAGCGGTCCCCAAGCCTCCGCTTGGTTTCCCCTATGTAGTGGAGGCCACAACAGGAACAGCGGATACGGTATACCACATTAGCAGATGTGCAGGTGAACATCTGCTTGATGTGGAAGGTCTTCTTGGGGCCTAGCATGGAGGTGAAGGGGGAGGTTTTGGGGCAGGTGTAGCACTTCCTGCAGTTGCAGGGAAAAGTGCCGGGTGTGGTGGGGCTGGAGCAGAGTGTGGAGCGGACAAGGGAGTCACGGAGGGAGTGGTCCCTCCGGAAGGCAGATAAGGGTGGGAAGGGAAAAATGTCTTTGGTGGTGGGGTCGGATTGCAGATGGCAGAAGTATGGGAGGAAGATGCATTGGATCCGGAGGTTGGTGGGGTGGTACGTGAGGACGAGGGGGATTCTGTCTTGGTTGTTATTGCGGGAAGGGGTTGTGAGGGATGAGTTGCGGGAAACATGGTCGAGGGTGTTCTTGACCACTGAGGGGGTGGAAGGGGGTCGATAATGCCCTCAACTGTGTCTCCCGCATTTCCCGCAACTCATCCCTCACACCCCCTCCCCGCAATAACAACCAAGACAGAATCCCCCTCGTCCTCACGTACCACCCCACCAACCTCCGGATCCAACGCATCATCCTCCGACACTTCTGCCATCTGCAATCCGACCCCACCACCAAAGACATTTTTCCCTCCCCACCCTTATCTGCTTTCTGAGGGACCACTCTCTATTACTCGCACTCTGTGTCTTGCACTCTATTTCAGACGCTCTGTTTAATCCCCTCTGTTTCTCGCACCCGGTTTCTGCTCCTCTGTTTCTAGCACTCCCTTTCAGCCCCTCTGTATCAGCCCCTCAGTTTCTCGCACTCAGTTTCAGGCCCTCAGTTTCGTCAATTCTGTTTCAACCCCTCTCTTTCAGGCACTTTGTTTCTCATACCCTACTTCTGCCCCTCAGTTCCTCACACTCTGTTTCAGCCCCTCTGTTTCTCGCACTCTGTTTCAACCCCTCTGTCTCACCAATTCTGTTTCAGCCCCTCGCTTTCAAGCAATCTGTTTCTTGCACTCTATTTCTGCCCCTCTGTTTCTCGATCTCTGTTTCAGCCCCTCTCTTTCAGGCACTCTGTTTCTCGCACTTTGTTTCAGCTCCTCTGTTTGGGCCATTCTGGCTCAGCACCTCTCTTTCAGGTACTCAGTTTCCTGCACTCTATTTCTGCCCCTCTGTTTCTCGTACTCTGTTTCAGCCCCTCTGTTTCTGACCCTCTGTTTCTCACACTTTGTTTCAGCCCATCTGTTTCTTGCTCTCTGTTTCTGCCACTGTCTTTTACGCACGCTGTTTCCCGCACTCTGTTTCAGGCACTCTGTTTAATCCCCCCTGTTTCTCACACTCTGTTTCTGCCCATGTGATTCTTGCACTCTGTTTCGGCCCTTCTGTTTCTTGCAGTCTGTTTCAGCCCCTCAGTTTCAGTCATTCTGTTTCTCACACTCTGTTTCTGCCCCTCTGTTTCTCGTACTCTGTTTCAGCTCCTCAGTTTCTCGGACTCTGTTTCAGCCCCTCTGTTTCGTACACTCTGTTACATTCCTCTGTTTCTCACACTCTGTTTCTGCCCCTCGGTTTCTAGCACTCTGTTTCAGCTCCTCTGTTTCTCGTACTCTGTTTCAGCTCCTCAGTTTCTTGCTATCTGTTACAGTCCTCTGTTTCTCGGACTCTGTTTCTGACCCTCTCTTTCAGGCACTCTGTTTCTCGCACTCTATTTCTGCCCCTCTGTTTCTTGTAATCCGTTTCAGCCCCTCTGTTTCTCACACTCTGTTTCTGCCCTCCATTTCTCGAGCTCTGATTCAACCCTTTTTTTGCAAACTGTTACGGACGCTCAGTTTCTCGCACTCTGTTTTGTGCACTCTGTATCTTAGCACTGTGTTTCTCGCACTCTATTTCAGCCTCTTTGTATCTCCCACTCTGTTTCTCAGACTCTGTTTCAGGCACTCTGTTTCAGTCCCACTGTTTCTCCCACTCTGTGTCACGCACTCTGTTTCAATCACTCTGTTTAATCCCCTCTGTTTCTTGCACTCTGTTTCAGGCCCTCTGTTTCTCGGACTCTGTTTCAGCCCCTCTGTTTCGTACACTCTGTTACATTCCTCTGTTTCTCACACTCTGTTTCTGCCCCTCGGTTTCTAGCACTCTGTTTCAGCCCCTCTTTTTCTCGCACTCTGTTTCAGCCTCTCAGTTTCAGGCACTCTGTTTCAGCTCCTCTGTTTCTCGCACTCTGTTTCTGCCCCTCGGTTTCTCGCACTCTGTTTCAGCTCCTCTGTTTCTCGCACTCTGTTTCTGCCCCTCGGTTTCTCGCACTCTGTTTCAGCTCCTCTGTTTCTCGTACTCTGTTTCAGCCCTTCTGTTTCTTGTATTCTGTTTCAGCCCCTCTGTTTCTCGCACTGTGTCACAGTCCTCAGTTTCTCGCACTCTGTTTCTGCCCCTCTGTTTCTAACACTCCCTTTCATCCCATCTGTTTCAGCCCCTCTGTTTCTCGCACTCTGTTTCTGCCCTTCTGTTTCTAACACTCCCTTTCATCCCATCTGTTTCAGCCCCTCAGTTTCTCGCACTCTGTTTCAGCCCCTCAGTTTCTCGTACTCTGTTTCAGCCTCTCAGTTTCAGGCATTCTGTTTCAGCCCTTCTGTTTCTTGTATTCTGTTTCAGCCCCTCTGTTTCTCGCACTCTGTCACAGTCCTCAGTTTCTCGCACTCTGTTTCTGCCCCTCTGTTTCTAACACTCCCTTTCATCCCATCTGTTTTAGCCCCTCAGTTTCTTGTACTCTGTTTCAGCCCCTCTGTTTCTCGTACTCTGTTTCAGCCACTCTGTTTTAGCCCCTCAGTTTCTCGCACTCTGTTTCTGCCCCTCTGTTTGTTGCATGCTGTTTCAGCCCCTCTGTTTCTCGAACTCTGATTCAAACCTTTTTTTTTGCATTCTGTTACAGACACTCTGTTTCTTGCACACTGTTTAGCGCATTCTGTTTCTGGCACTTTGTTTCACGCACTCTGTTTTAGCCCGTTTCCTGTACTCTGTTTCTCGCACTCTGTTTCAGCCCCTCTGTTTCTCCCACTCTGTTTCAGCCCCTCAGTTTCTTGCACTCTGTTTCAGTCTGCTGTTTCTCACACTCTGTTTCTGCCCCTCTGTTTCGTCAATTTTGTTTCAGCCCCTCTCTTTCAGTCACTCTGTTTCTCGCACTCTATTTCTGCTCCTCTGTTTCTCAGACACTCTTTCAGCCCCTGTGTTTCTCACACTCAGTTTCTCCCACTCTGTTTCTCGCACTCTGTTTCAGGCACTCTGTTTCAGCCCCTCAGTTTCTCACACTCTGTTTCAGTCCTCTGTTTCTTGCACTCTGTTTCTGCCCCTCTCATTCAGGCACTCTGTTTCTCGCACTCTGTTTCAGCCTCTCTGTTTCGCCAGTTCTGTTTCAGCCCCTCTCTTTCAGGCACTCTGTTTCTCGCTCTCTATTTCTGCCCCTCTGTTTCTCGCACTCTGTTTCTCCGACTCTGATTCAGCCCCTCAGTTTCTCACACTCTGTTTCAGCCCCTCTGTTTCTCGCATTCTGTTTCTGTCCCTGGCTTTCAGGCCTTCTGTTTCCCACACTCTGTTTCAGCCTCTCAGTTTCTGGCAATCTGTTTCAGCCCCTCAGTTCCTCAAACTATGATTCAAACCTTTTTTTTTGCAAACTATTACAGACGCTCTGTTTCTCGCACTCTGTATCTAGCTCTTTTTTATCTAGCCCTCTGTTTCAGCCCCTCTGCTTCTCGCACTCTGTTTCAGCCCCTCTGTTTCTCCCACTCTGTTTCAGCCCCTCAGTTTCTCGAATTCTGATTCAAGCCTTTTTTTCACAAACTGTTACAGACGCTCTGTTTCTCGCACTCTGTTTCGGTCACTCTTTTTCAGCCCCTCTGTTTCGTGTTCACTGTTTCTCGCACTCTGTTTCAGCCCCTCTGTTTCTTGCATTCTTTTTCTTGCACTCTGTTTCAGGAACACTCTGTTTAATTGTCTCTGTTTCTTGCACTTGTTTTCAGCCCCTCTGCTTCTTGCATTCTGTTTCAGCCCTTCAATTTCAGGCACTCTGCTTCTCGCTCTCTGTTTTAGCCCCTGTTTCTCATACTCTGTTTCAGCTGATCAGTTTCTCGCACTGCATTTCTGCCCCTTGCTTTCAGGCACTCTGTTTCCCGCACTCTGTTTCAGCCCGTCTGTTTCTCCAATTGTTTCAAGCTTTTTTTTTGCACTCTGTTACAGACTCTCTTTTTCTCGCATTCTGTTTCGTGCACTCTGTATCTGGCACTGTCTTTCTCGCACTCTATTTCAGCCTCTTTGTTTCTCACACTCTCTTTCTCGCACTCTGTTTCTCTTGCTCTGTTTTAGCCCCTCTCTTTCAGGCTCTCTGTTTCCTGCACTCTGTTTCAGCCCCTCTGTTTCTCAAACTCTGTTTCAATTCTCTGTTTTTTGCATGCTAAGTTATACAGCACCAAGCACAAAGAGTGACATTTAGAACTTGATGAACTGTTGAACAATGATGTGAGATGGGGCTAAACACCAAATTTGTTTGTGCTGTGCTACACCCCTTCTGGGTGTATCTTGCTTTTCATGGTCTATCAAGATAGAATATCTGCAGTGCAGAAAGAGGCCATTCAGCCCATTGAATCAGCATGACCCTCCAAAGAGAATCACACCCTATCCCCATAACCCCTGCATTTACCTTGGCTACCTCACCTCACCTGCATAGTCCTGTGCACTACAGGTTAATTTTGCATGGCCAGTCCACTTAACCTACACATCTTTGGAATGTGGGAGGAAACCAGAGCTCCCAGCAGAAACTTACACACAGACAGTCACTCAAGGCTGAGGATTGAACCCAAGTCCCTAGCACTGTGAGGCAATAATACTAACCACTGAGCCACCGTGCTGCCCAGATAAGGATAATATGGATGAGGATAGCCAATCTCTGGTCTAACTAGATCAATGTATTGTTTACTGCATTTATTTATGTATTACAACTATATGGTGCGCAATATTCCAAAAACTATTGGGACCTGATCTGGGATCTGACTTAGTTCCTGTTGTTATGATATTATTACTGGACATATCAGGTCCAAGATTGAGAGCTGGCTTGGTAACGTTATCTTTATTATTTGATTCAGTGTCCATTCACTGAAACAAATACAGATATTCTGAACAATAAAATGAAAGTTTATAACAGAAAAGGAAAACAAATCAAAATATCTAAATATAGAGCACAATTTAAAACACCTTTAAAGTATGCAGCGAAACAAAGTCTTATCTGTTTCCCGATTCCATCACTTTACACTATTTCAAATTCAGAGGAATTATCCCTCCATCTCCAATCTTTAGGTTTAACTTAACTGCTTCTCCCCAGTTCTGTCCTGTGAACTGTGAAGTCATCTTATAAGACGGTGCGAGAACAAGGAATACTGGTCAACTCTGGGATAATCTAGCAGTATCGAGTTGTGGTTTGTGGTAGTATGAGGCTAGAAAGATGCCGTAGGAATAGGGTAGATTGTTTATGAGACAGGTTTGGTAAGATACAGTGAAACACCTCACTCAGACTCACAGCAGGGTTCCCTCTGAATGATACCTGATCTGGTGGACAATGGTACAGAGGAGAAGTTTTCCCAGAGGAAGTCTCGTCTCATTTGTGAACAACGCCCAGGTCAATGCTGTCTCCACAGTGTGGAGGAATGACCAACAGTGCCAAAAGAAGACCAAAGACTTCCTCTGCTTTTCCAGGGTAAGTGCCACACTCTGTTCTCCATCTTCAAATACAAGAAGATCTGACCAAGTGCTAGGTAATATTCACACCACACAAATGCTAGGCAATGACCATCTCCAATAAGAGACAATTTAACCAATGCTCCTTGACATTCCATGATGTCACCATCACTGAATCCTGCACTATCAATATCCTGGGAGCTAACATTGACCAGAATCTGAACTGAACCCGCTACATAAACAAAATGGCTATACGAGCCTGTCAGAAGCTAAGAATACTGCGGTGAGTAACTCAACTCCAGAGTCCCCAAACCCTTTCCATGATCTACAAGGCACAAGTCAGGAGTACGGTGTCCCCATTGCCTGGATTGGTGCAGCTCCAATGACACTCAAAAAGCTTGACATCATCCAGGACAAAGCAGCTCACTTGATTGGCACTACATCGACAAGCATCCGCTCCCTCCACCACCTGTTGCTCAGTGACAGCAGTGTATTCTATCTACAAGATGCACTGCAGGAATTCACCAAGACTCTTTAGGTGGGACTTTCCAAACTCATGACCACCTTGATCTGGAAGAATAAGGGCAGCAGACACATGGGAAACCTGCCACCTGCAAGTTCCCCTCCAAGCTACTCACCTTCCTGACTTAGAAATACGTTGCTGTTCCTTTGCTGTCACTGGGTCAAAATCCTGGAATTCCCTCCCTAAAAGCAGTGCAGGTCGACAGCAGCCAGTTTGTATGGCCCCTCATAATTTGTCGCGGTTAAAACTAGTGTGATTGTCAACACAGCTTTCAAGTTATCATAGGCACTATGGCATTCTTGTGTCCATTCAAACTTTATGTCTTTCTTTAACAATGTCATCAAAGGAGCTGACACAGTGCTGAAGTCTGGAACAAACTTCAGATAAAATCCACTCATGCCAACGTATCACAAAACTTTGTGATTGTTTTAGTCACAGAAATATCAAAAACAGTCCAGAGTTTCACATCTCTTAGGTGTTACTTGGCCTTGTCCCACAGTGTGATCCAAATAAAAACCGAAAGAACTGCAGATGCTGTAAATCAGAAACAAAAACAGAAATTGCTGGAAAAGCTGAACAGGTCTAGCAGCATCTGTGAAGAGAAATTAGAGTTATCCTTTTGGGTCTGGTGACCCTTCCTCAGAAGGTTCCAAATAAGTCACTTTTGCTTTATTAAATTCACTGATAGCTAGATTTATGATGAAGTTGGCTCTTTGTAGCCAATCAAACAATTTAGTTAAGTGGTACAAATGTTCTTCCCAAGTTGGGATGAATGCAATAAACAACATATTGAATAAAAACCAAAAGAACTGCAGATGCTGTAAATCAGGAGCAAAAACAAAGTTGCTGGAAAAGCTCAGCAGGTCTGGCAGCATCTGTGGGGGAGAAAACAGAGTTAACGTTTCGGGTCCAGTGACCCTTCCTCAGAACTGATGGTGGCTGGAAAAACATCAGTTTATGTGCAGAAAATAGGGAGATGGTGGGGTGGGGAGTAAACGATAAGATAGAGCCCAAAGAGAGAGAAAGACAGTTGGACAGACAGTTGGAGTTGCTAATGATCAGACTGGGAGGGTGAATAGTTGGTAATGGGGACTGTTAGTGATTAACAATAGGGGGTGTGTAGTGGCAGGCTATGTGGTAACAAGGCCTGGTGTGTGGGGTGCGGGGCTGGGACATGGGAGAGTTTAGGCCCTAAAATTATTGAACTCAATATTTAGTCCGGAGGGCTGTAGGGTCCCCAAGCGGAAAATGAGATGTTGTTCCTCCAGCTTGCGCTGGGCTTCACTGAAACACTGTAGCAAGCCGGAGACAGAGATGTTGGCCAGAGAGCAGGGTGGTGGATTGAAGTGGTAGGCAACAGGTAGTTCAGGGTCTTTTTTGCGAGCAGAACGTAGATGTTCTGCGAAGTGGTCGCCAAGTCTACGCTTCGTTTCCCCAGTGTAGAGGAGACCACATTGTGAGAAGCGAATGCAGTCGACTAGATTCTGGGAAGTGCAGGTGAAGTGTCGCTTCACCTGGAAGGTATGTTTGGGCCCCTTGGATAGTGGGGAGGGAGGAGGTAAATGGGCAGGTGTTGCACCTTCGCCAGTTACAGGGGAAGATGCCTTAGGGCTGTGGGGAGGTGTTGGGGGTGAAGGAAGTGTGGACCAGGGTGTCCCGGAGGGAACATATTGAGACCCTCTGAAAGTGTGAGAATTCAAAGCTTCTGAGGAGAAGGCAAGAGACTTGAGGACACTAAGGACAATTTCCATCTTATTGACTTTGTGGAACAGTGATTCATCAAATGTAACACAGTGACTTTGTTTTGTTCGTGGTAAGAAACAGAACCCAAGCAGAGCTTTGACAGACACTATAGGGGAGGGAATGGTTCTCAGCAATGGGATAGAGAAAGATAACCATTCTACAGGACTGTTTTACTGGACCAGGCTATCAAAGGCTATGACCTGCAGAGCAGTAAAGACAAAACAAAAGAGAGTTCATTCCCTCCCAAGACCTCTTCTGCTTAATCCACCTGCAGGAAAAATCCACAACCATTCAACTGCTGAAGCCATCATACTGCTGAATTCTGTCTTCAACATTTTTCAACTCTTCATACTGGTTAGAAAATCTTCAAGAGAGTAAAATGTCTGTAATGATAACATTCTGATTTTAATTTCCTCTTTATTAGCATCTTCTACCTGTATCTACTTTAATCTTTATATCTGTATTTTAGTTTAAAATTGCATTACCTTTTTGTTCAGTAACTTGTAATACTGTGCCATAAGCTAGCCTTTTTATTGTTTAATTGTAAAGTTTTGTTGTTTTTATGTTGATACATGAAAAACTAAAAGACAACTGAACAAGCTCTGCAAAAGAAAAATTCATGGCCCACTGTGAATTTGACAGCGATGTTCGTGACACAGATTTCTAATAAAGTTTTGTGTTTATATTTCTAAGTCTGTTTTACATATAATTTTTTTTTCTGGAGTGAGAAGTTAAAACCTTTGGTGAAAGAATAATGACTGTCTGGAATAACGGCTGCAAATTTGAAAGCTGGTACAACTTCACTTCAAACACAACTAACGATAACTTTATGTCATTTCAGCAAACAACAACAGCATTGTTTAAAAATATTCTTGCTCAGGTCAGCCTATTAAATATACAGTTGATTATGCCATCACTGAAGTGGAAAACCAATGTAATTATTGTCTACAGTTACTAAATAGCCTGATAATATTGGACAATAATCTAACGCAGCAAAATGAGACACAGAGTTCAGCAAAATAGTCCTGTAAGTAATTTTCACGAATACTCACAAAATTATTTTCAGTTTTTAAATTGCAAGATATGTAAGTAATTAGACCAATTGGAACAAGTGGGAAAAATGCTAAGAAAAACCCAGATTAGATGGCAACATTTGATGTTTAGACTCACACAATGTAGAAAGGAAACTAAAACTGTGAGAGTAAAGGAGTCTCACAGTTGGGAAATCTAGGGGAAAGAAAGGTTAGACTGGGAAACGGTGAAGGAACAGATCCTCGTCAGATTTGAGGGAGGCATTTTTTGAAGCTGTGGGAAGAGAAATTTGTAAAGTTTCCCAATGCCCATTCGATCAAATGTGGCCGGGAAATATCAGTGTGTTACCTGCCCACTATTGTGATTTTGGAATGTAATCACCATTGACTATACTGCTAACTGGCTGAAAACGTCAAATGGAGATTCAAAATCCAGACATGCTGACACAACCCAAAAGTAAGCTGTGCTGCTTAAAGTGAACAAAGAAATCTACAAAGGGCAATACTTTAACTACAAGAAACCTTACAACTTACTGAGATTTTTTCACTTTACCGGACCTCCACTTCAACTTTGAAATATCAATATCATCACATAAACTATAGGCCTGCCATGAGGAAACTGATACGATTATAAACCGTAATAATGCCGTACTGTTATTTAATCTTGATGTGTGCTACAGTTATGAGAGATGCATGAGAGTAAGATTATATTATTTTCAGGCTAAGGATAATAAATAAACTTCTTTATTTTTAAACTCATAAGAAGCTTGCTGCTGAGTTAGTTTAATTGGGACACTCACTCTTGAGTAAGAAAACAGATGTCTCTTGCACATAAAAATATTGATCATGGTCAGTAAACAGGAGTCTATGAATCCTGTCCATAACTGAAACTTCAGTGTAGTAGATACATAAAATTTTCTTGAAATAATAGAGAACAAAAGGTTTTTGCTAGATCAAGGAACTTCCCATTTTTGGCAAAATGTTTAATTGAGTGAGATTCATGGCAGCCACAGTTAACCTTTCTCATGGAATCTTCTTCCCTACAGCTCATTAATTATGTCATTGGCATCGTTGGTGTCTATCTTGTGACTTGTGTAGCAGGAGAAGATGATGTGCTACCTGCTGCTGGGACATTGTAGCATTCACACTGCTGGTGCCAGATCCACAGCACTTAAGGTGCTGCAAGCCAGGAAATAGCCTTCATACACTGTTGCTCCACTGTCATGTTGAGGACTTTGCCCAGAAAGAAAAGTTTGAGACTTGCTTCACTGACAGGGATCTGTGTGTGTTGTTGGATGGGGTGGAGAGATGACCTTTTTTGCCAACTACTAAAGGAGGCCATGCCACCAGACTTGGCCAGCCTGGACTGAGGTAGCAGTCTTGGTCAATGCAGTGTTCCTGTGAAACCAAATGCACAGCAGTACACACAGATGGTGAATGATCTTCTGGGTACCACAAGGCTATGTACAAGAAATCTGCCATTGCATATGCCTTTCATCAAAGCTTGTAGACTACAATTCTCACTATTGCATGTAGCATTTCTGCTCAACAGCTGTCATCCATCTCATTCTAAACAACTGATACTTCTTTCCCTTTGCACTTCTTAAGCACTCGATGGGGGCATCTCATCACCTCTGTGTCACCTTTCATAATTCTTCAATCCATCTCCATCACACACAACCTTCCTTTTGTCCTATTGCTTGAGAGGACAGAAAGGTCCAAGTCCAATGAGGTGATGGAGGATTGAAGGTTCTTCACAACATACCAAGAGAAAGGCATGATTTGGCCAGAGGAGAGCACAGGTACTCATGGGAATGCAGATACCTCCCTGGGCAACCAATGCAGTGAGCTTCATCATGTGGCACTATGATGTTCTCCCATGGCCACCATGACTAACCCATTCTTATCCCAGAGAAGCTTATAAACAATTACTCCTTCTTTTCTCTTATGTAGGAACTTGCTGGACCCAAGGATTGTCCACTAAGAAGGTACAAGCAGTAGAGACCCTCAGCCCCATCTCCACCTCTGATGAGGAAACCATTCAACCCTCAGAGGATGCACTGGCAAGGTTTTTGAATGCAACCTCCATCAACACAGACATTTTCACCTCAATGGCTTCTCTATCTAGATTAGGCTTGAGACATATTCTGGTAAGCGCGGCACTGACCACGACTCTGCAATTGGTCAAGGAAGAAATGTCCCAATCACTGGCATTCAGGACATTTTTTTATTCACTTGTGGGATGTGGGCGTCGCTGGCTGGGCCATCATTTATTACTCATCCCTAGCTGCCCTTGAGCAGGTAGCAGCAAGCTGCCTTCTTGAGCCACTGCTGTTCACGTGCTGTAGACACGTGACCCACAATGCCCTTAGGGAGAAAATTCAAGGATTTTGACCCAGTGACAATGAAGCCAGGATGGTGAGTGGCTTGGAGGGGAACTTGCAAGTGGTAGCATTCCCATGAATCTGATGCCCTTGTCCTTCTAGATGCAAGTGGTCATGAATTTGATAGGTGCTGTCCAAGCATCTTTGGTGAATTTGTGCAGTGCATCTTGTAGATGGTATATACTGCTGCTACTGAATGTCAAAGTTGGAGGGAGTGGATGCTTGTGGATTTTGCTTTGTCCTGAATGTTCCTGACTTGTGCCTTGTAGATGGTGGGCACGGTTTGTGGAATCAGGAGGGGAGTCTCCTGCTACAGTAATCCTATTATGTGGTGAGCCCAGTTGAGTGTTTCGTTAGTGGTAACCCTCAAGATGTTGATAGTGGGCGACTCAGTGATGGTAACATATTGAATATCAAGAGATGTTGGTTAGAATGGCTCTTATTACAGATGGTCATTGTCTGGCATTTGTGTGGTGTGAATGTTATTTGCTACTTGTTAGCCCAAACCTGGATATTGTCCTGATCTTGCTTTATTTGTACACGGACTTCTTCAGTATCTGAGGAGTTGCGAATGGTGCTGAACATTGTGCAATCATTGGCTAACATCCCCACTTCTGACTTTATGACGAAGGGAAGGTCATTGATAAAGCAGCTGAAGATGGTTGGGCCTAGGACACTACCCTCAGGAACGCTTGCAGAGATGTCCTCGTCAGAAGTCACATGACACCAGGTTATAGTTCAACAGGTTTATTTGGAATCTCACAAGCTCTTGGAGAGTAGCCTGAAGAAGGGGCTGTGCTCTGAAAGCTTGCGTGATTCCAAATAAACCTGTTGGACTATAACCTGTCATGTGACTTCATACTTTATTCACCCCAGTCCAACACGGGCACTTTCACATCAAAGATGTCCTGGAGCTGAGATGACTGATTTCCAATAAGCACAACTACCTTCCTATGTGCCAGGTATGACTCCAACCAGCAGAGAGTTTGCCCCCCAATACCCATTGATTCTAGCTTTGCTGGGGCTCCTTGAATCCACATTTAGTCAAAAGTAGCCTTAATGTCAAGGGCTGCCACTCTTACCTCATCTCTGGAATTCAGCTCTTTTGTCCATGTTTGAACTAAGGCTATAATGAGGTCAGGAGCTGAGTGGCCCTGGTGGAACCCAGACTGCGTGTCACTGAGCAGGTTATTGCTGAGCATGTGCTGCTTGGTAGCCCTGTTATTGACATCTTCCACCACTTTACTGATGATTGAAAATAGACTGATGGGTTGGTTATTGGCTGAGTTGGATTTGTCCTGTTTTTTGTATACAAGACATACCTGGGCATTGTTGGGTGGATGTCAATGTTGTAACTGTACTGGAAGAGTTTGGCTAGGGGACAGGGGCAAGTCCTGGTGAATAGGTCTTCAGAACAATGCCGAATAAAAACAAACAGGTCATGTTCAGAGTGGCAGACTACAATTAGCAGGTTGCCTCAAGGATTACTACTTGTGCTTCATATTTATAATTAAAGAATTTAATGAGTGACTGAATGCATTTATTTCAGGTTTTTGTATGTGAATCACAGGAATTAACTATGCTGATATGCAAATATGCAAGCAATTAGGAAGTCAGCAGGTTTCTTAGATTTGTTACAAAAGTGTTGAAGTATAAAGGGAAATAAGTCTTAGTACAATTATAGAGGGCATTGATTAAAGTTATCCCTAGAGTGATGTGCTGCAGTTTTGACATTACCGAAGGAAATACATCCCTTCCCTAGATGAAATACAATGAGGATTTATTAAGTTGTGATGTCCTAATGTGCTGAGAGGTTTATCCTAAGAAGAGAGATTAAGTAGACTAGACCTGCGTTCCCTAGAGGTTAATGAGAGATCCTCTTAAGGAGCTCAACAGATTCAATACTGGGAGGGTAATTGCCATGAGTCACTTCTAAAAGTAATGTTTGACATTCTTCAAATAATGACTGATGTGAATTTAGGGCTGAGATGAGGAGAAATCTTTGCACTCAAAAGATGGTGAATCTTTGGAATACTCTGCCCCGGAGAGCTGTGCTTGCTCAGTTGTGTATGTTCAGGACAGATTTTGGTAGTTTCTTGAGTACTAAGAGAATTGTATTGGACTAATTGAGGAAGATGGAATTGAGGTAAAAGATCAGCCTTGATCTCCTTGAATGACAGATCAGGCTGGAAGGGAAGAATAGCTACAATCTGCTCCTCAATTTTATGTTGTTATGCCTTACGCCAACGTTATCTAGATTTATTTTAAGATTACTAGTGAGCTCAAGCTTTCCAATGGGATTTTCACTTGCCTAATGAAGGAAACTGAGCTGGTATGGGCAAGAAAGCAGTGGAAATGGCCTATAAACCCAGTATGGGTGATAAGAGGAGAATGTAGCTCAAAATGTTTATAAGTTTCTGACAAAACAAATTTCAACATAAGCTACAGGTATGTTCAAGATACCAAGGTGTGGAACTGGATGAACACAGCAGGCCAAGCAGCATCATAGGAGCAGGAAAGCTTGACGTTTCGGGCCTAGACCCATCTCTACAGGTATGTTCAGTTGTCTATGTGAATAATCCAAATACAAATGAATTAACCATTCAAAAAAAGATTTCCTTGAACATCAACATTAGCAACTGGATATGAAGAGGATAGAAACTCGCACTTTAATGGCCTTAAGAAGTCTCAAAGCACTTTAAGAGCTGAAGTATAATGACTGTTGTAAGAAGCAAAGTCTCATTGAGACAATGATTAGATAATCTTTTTTATTTATGAAGTTGGTTGTTTTATTCTTTTCAAATCTAAATACTTACACTCATTGAAGAATGTATGTTTTAATGATTCTTTATTCAGTAAACAACAGAAACCCAGTAAAAACAGTGTCATCATTGTTGTCCGCAAACAGTCCATTGTAGGAATCCCCACCAATTACTTGAAGCCACACTTGATCTCCAGTTTGTAATTGCAATAGTGTGCCTCCTGCAGCCTGATCCTCACTATTCTGATAGCTATCGAAAGTATGGAGAACAGGAGAACCATTCTTGTATAAAGCAACTCTAACATGTTTGACATAGACAGTGATATGATAAACAAAATAATAAACACCAGAAAATACACAGGTAAATTTCCCTGTGGAGAGGTCATAGTGATTTTGGTTATTGTATATGACTTTTTCAAATTTGATTGGACTGCCTGAACGAGGCCACTTGGAAACTTCTGTCAAGCCAACACTAAATGCACTATTCCTTATCAATGCATTCTCCCCAGCGTTCCCTTTCTCCCCTATTTCCCCCTTATCTCCTCTTTCACCTTGAACTCCAGGACGTCCCCTGGGGCCTTCACTTCCTACTTCTCCTTTGGGACCTCTTACACCAGTTGGCCCAACGGGGCCTGGTAAACCAATATTCCCCTGAAGTCCAATAGCCCCCTTGTCCCCTTTTGGACCTCGAGGTCCTAAGTCCCCTTTTACACCTTGCTGTCCTCGTAGTCCTAGTTCTCCCTTTTGGCCTTTGTGTCCAACTGGTCCAGGAATTCCTTTTGGTCCTATTTTTCCCGGTGTTCCTTTACTTCCTTGTTCACCTCTTCTTCCTTTGGCACCAGGTACACCGGAGGGCCCTAAAGTCGTACAAATGATGTTATTTTACAATGTGCCCTTTTAACATGCCTATATATAATAATTCACTTGTACGAACAGATAATAGAAAGGCATATTTAAGTAACATTTTCCCACCAAATTGACATATCTGGGATTCCTTCAACCAAATTCACATCTCAGGATAATCACAGGAAGTGGCCAATTAATACTAACTCATTTCACCCTATTGACCGCCTAAGCGTTTACTCCATCCAAACTGACAAACAGTGGCAACAATGTGTCCCATGTGGAAGATATACTGCAGCAACTTATATAAGATCCTTCAACAACAGCATTTTAATGTTTTTATTCACTCAAGGGCCGTAGACACTGTTGGCTGGGCCATCATTCATTGCCCATCTGTAGTTGCCCTTGGGAATGTGGCGATGAGCTGTCTTTTCGACCTACTGCAGTCCACATGGTGGCAGTGACACCCACAGTGCTGTTAGGAAAGGACTTCCAGGATGTGGAGCCAATGACACAATGGAACAGTGAAATTAAGATGGTGTTTGGCTTGGAGGTGAAATTGCACCTGTTTGTGTTCCTATGCATCTTCTGTTTTGTTCTTCTAATTGGTAGACATTATGGGTTTTGAACAGTGCAACTTTCAGCAAATACCTCACCTTCTGGCTTCTCAAAGCCTGTCCACCATCTACAAGGTTTAAGTTAGGAGTGTGATGGAATACTGCCCACTTGCCTGGATGAGTGTAGCTCCCCCATAATTCAAGAAGCTTGACACCATCCAGCAACCCGCCTGATAGGTGCAACTACATCCAAAAAAACCCACTCAGTCCCTCCTTCAGGAGGGACTACAGAAATACAGGAATAGTGCCAGAAGACTGGAGGATAGCAAATGTTGTCCTCTTGTTCAAGAAGGGGAGTAGAGACAACCCTGGTAATTACAGACCAGTGAGCTTTCCTTCGGTTGTGGGTAAAGTGTTGGAAAGGATTGTAAGAGATAGGATTTATAATCATCTAGAAAGGAATAATTTGATTAGGGATAGTCAACATGGTTTTGTGAAGGGTAGGTCATGCCTCACAAACCTTATTGACTTCTTTGAGAAGGTGACTAAACAGGTGGATGAGGGTAAAGCAATTGATGTGGTGTATATGGATTTCAGTAAAGCGTTTGATAAGGTTCCCCACGGTAGACTATTGCAGAAAATTCGGAGGTATGGGATTGAGGGTGATTTAGTGGTTTGGATCAGAAATTGGCTAGCTGTAAGAAGACAGAGGGTGGTGATTGATGGGAAATGTTCATCCTGGAGTTCAGTTACTAGTGGTGTACTGCAAGGATCTGTTTTGGGGCCACTGCTGTTTGTCATTTTTATAAATGAGCTGGATGAGGGCGTAGAAGGATGGGTTAGTAAATTTGCAGATGACACTAAAGTCGGTGGAGTTGTGGATAGTGCGGAAGGATGTTGTAGGTTACAGAGGGACATAGATAAGCTGCAGAGCTGCGCTGAGAGGTGGCCAATGGAGTTTAATGTGGAAAAGTGTGAGGTGATTCACTTTGGAAGGAGTAACAGGAATACAGAGTACAGGGCTAATGGTAAGATTCTTGGTAGTATGAATGAGCAGAGAGATCTCGGTGTCCATGTGCATAGATCCCTGAAAGTTGCCACCCAGGTTGATAGGGTTGTTAAGAAGGCGTACGGTGTGTTAGGTTTTATTGGTAGAGGGATTGAATTTCAGAGCCATGAGGTAGTGTTGCAGCTGTACAAAACTCTGGTGCGGCTGCACTTGGAGTATTGCTTACAGTTCTGGTCGCCACATTATAGGAAGGATGTGGAAGCATTGGAAAGGGTGCTGAGCAGATTTACCAGGATGTTGCCTGGTATGGAGGGAAGGTCTTATGAGGAAAGGCTGAGGGACTTGAGGCTGTTTTCATTAGAGAGAAGAAGGTTAAGAAGTGACTTAATAGAGACATACAAGATGATCAGAGGATTAGATAGGGTGGACAGTGAGAGCCTTTTTCCTTGGATGGTGACGGCTAGCATGAGGGGACATAGCTTTAAATTGAGGGGTGATAGATATAGGACAGATGTCAGAGGTAGGTTCTTTACTCAGAGAGTAGTAAAGGCATGGAATGCCCTGCCTGCGACAGTGGTGGACTCGCCAACTTTATGGGCATTTAAATGGTCATTGGATAAACATATGGATGATAATGGAATAGTGTAGGTTAGATGGACTTCAGATTGGTTGCAGAGGTCGGTGCAACATCGAGGGCCGAAGGGCCTGTACTGCACTGTAATGTTCTGTGCTCTATGTTCTATGTTCTATCACTGGTGCTTATTTGCAGCTCTGAATACTGTCCACAAGATGCACTGCACAAATTCACCAAATCTCCTTTCGACAGCGTCACCTGAACCCACAACCACCTCCAAACACAAGGACAAGTTCTGCAAGTTCTCTCCAAGTTATTCACCCATTCAGACTTGGAAATATATCACTGTTCCCTCAGTGTCTTAGAAACAAAATCCTGGAACTCCATTCCGAATGGGATTGTGGACATAGTATACCAATTGGACTGCAGTGGTTCAAGGGTGATGAGGGCTGTGTCATAAATGCAACCCTTGAAATAATGAAAAATGATTAGGTCTGACTTAACCAAGCGTACTGATATAGATGTTTCCAATTCTACTCAGTGGCAGCTTGCAGAAAATCTGACACGGCCTTCTTCAAGCTGCAGCTCTCAAGGTGAGGTGCAATTATATCAATGCAGATAGTGGAGTTAGACATTATATTTGTCAGATGTAGAGTGGTGAAGGCTGTGAGAAGACCTGTTTGAACTCTTCAAAGTTACGAGGTGTATAGGTACATAGATAGAACATAGAACATAGAACATAGAACATTACAGCGCAGTACAGGCCCTTTGGCCCTCGATGTTGTGCCGACCTGTGAAACCAATCTGCAGTCCATCTAACCTACACTATTCCATTATCATCCATATGTTTATCCAATGACCATTTAAATGCCCTTAAAGTTGGCGAGTCTACTACTGCTGCAGGCAAGGCCTTCCATGCCCTGAGTAAAGAACCTACCTCTGACATCTGTCCTATATCTATCACCCCTCAATTTAAAGCTATGTCCCCTCATGCTAGCCGTCACCATCCGAGGAAAAAGGCTCTCACTGTCCACCCTATCCAGTCCTCTGATCATCCTGTATGTCTCTATTAAGTCACTTCTTAACCTCCTTCTCTCTAACGAAAACAGCCTCAAGTCCCTCAGCCTTTCCTCATAAGACCTTCCCTCCATACCAGGCAACATCCTGGTAAATCTGCTCAGCACCCTTTCCAATGCTTCCACATCCTTCTTATAATGTGGCGACCAGAACTGTAAGCAATACTCCAAGTGCGGCCGCACCAGAGTTTTGTACAGCTGCAACATGACCTCATGTCTCCGAAACGCAATCCCTCTACCAATAAAACCTAACACACCGTACGCCTTCTTAACAACCCTATCAGCCTGGGTGGCAACTTTCAGGGATCTATGCACATGGACACCGAGATCTCTCTGCTCATTCATACTACCAAGAATCTTACCATTAGCCCTGTACTCTGTATTCCTGTTACTCCTTCCAAAGTGAATCACCTCACACTTTTCCGCATTAAACTCCATTGGCCACCTCTCAGCCCAGCTCTGCAGCTTATCTATGTCCCTCTGTAACCTATAACATTCTTCCGCACTATCACAACTCCACCGACTTTAGTGTCATCCGCAAATTTACTAACCCATCCTTCTACACCCTCATCCAGCTCATTTATAAAAATGACAAACAGCAGTGGCCCCAAAACAGATCCTTGCGGTACACCACTAGTAACTGAACTCCAGGATGAACATTTCCCATCAACCACCACCCTCTGTCTTCTTACAGCTAGCCAATTTCTGATCCAAGATAGGGAGTAATTTTCCCTAAAATTAAATGTAATAAATGGGTTAAAAACTGGGAGTTCAGTTTTACGGCAAGGAACAGAAGGTTTAGAGGAGTTTTGAGGAAAATGCTTACCATCCAGAGGTTGATGGGTATTTGAAAGACACTGCCTGAGAGGGTGGTAGCATCAGGAACCAACAAAACACTTAAGAAATATTTAAATGAACACTAAAATACCATAGCATTCGAGGCTATGAACCAAGTGGAAAATCGGATTAGAGTAGATAGGTGCTTGATGACTGGATCAGGCATGATGGGCTGAAGGGTCCTTTTCTGTGCTGTAAAATCTGTAAGACACTTTTACATCCTTAATAAAGAATAACACCCAGAACAATACACAGTACTCCAGCTGACATCTAATACAGGTCCAACAGAACCCCCTTGCTCTTGTATTCTATGCCGCTCTTAATAAATGTGACGATATTGTAGACTTTATTACCAATGCTCTTCTCTGTCCTGCCACCATTGACATGTACACATTTATACCCAGATCTCTCTGTTCCTGCATACCCTTTAGAATAATACCCTTCATTTTACAGTTTCTCCAGTCTTTATATCAAAAGATATCATCCCACATCACAATGAACTTCATTCGTCACCCATCTGTTCAATTCTACCATATTGTCAATCTCCTTTTACAGTTCTTCCTTCCAACTTTTGTATGTCTGCAAACTTTGAAATTGTCTCCTGCTGTCCAAGACCTAGATCATTCCTATAAATCAGGAAAAGCAAAAGTCCCAATACTGACACCTGGGAACTTCTTCTAACGTCGCAGCTTAAACAAAACCTATCAACTATTACTTTGCTTTCTACCACTCAGCCAATATTGCTACATGAACCACAACTCTTCTCAAAGGTCAGCTGTGTGGCACTGTACCAATGGTCTTTTGGAGACCCACGTCAACAGCACAATCTCTCTGTTACATTTACAAAGAACTCCAGCAAGTTAGATGAACATGATTTTCCCTTAGGAAATCCATACACACTCTCCCTAATTAAACTACTTTTGTCCACGTGACTATTAATTCTATCCCAAATTATAGTTTCCAGAAGTTTCCCCACTACTGATGTCAACCTGACTGGCCTGTAATTGTTGGATTCATTCTTTCAACCTTTTTTGAATAAGTGTATAATGTTTGCAATTCTCCAGCACACTGATGGCCTGCGAAGACCGAAATGTTATTGCCAGGGCCTCTGCAATTTCGACTCGCACATCCTTCAATTTTTTTGGATGCATCTCATCTGGTCAACTCTCCTGGCTCTCATTCACTTAGACAGTTAGTTTAACGGCTCCAGAGCAACACTAGCAAAACTCTTCACAAAATAACTCAGCCCTGGTTCCTTTCAAGTATAACCCTAAGATTGGAGATACGACATTGTGACGCATTCTGGTTCACACATGAATAACAGAACATTTTTCAAGCTACTTAACTCAGCTGTCACAGCAGAAGTGTTGAGAATTGCATTAAATTGACTGCCTTCTCTCTCATCAAGAACACTTGAGCAATTGGAAACTAAAGGCCTTGCTATTATACCCAGTAAAAAAGGTCAAATACAGAAAGTTGTAACTGTTTTTATAAACAAACACTTGTTAAACAAAAACAGAAATTGCTTGAGAAACTCAGCAGGTCTAACGGCACCTCTGGAGAGAACAGAGTTCATATTTCGAGTCCAGTGACCCTTCTTCAGAACCCTTCTTCAATGCAGGGTGCCAGGTAAATAGGGTGCCAGCTGGGTAGCTTTACAGCTGGTACTGTGTAGGAATGTCAGAGAGTAGGATGCCATGTGGGTAGAATACCTAGATACATGTTGGCAAGTGAGCGAGGTAGGTGATGCAGTGCTTAACAAAGTTTGAGATGCATGGGAGAAATCAGGTCTGGAAGTGGGATGGAAGGATGGGTTTCAGATCTGTTTTTGTGTCAGGTCCAGTGACAGGGAAATGTGGGGCTGGGCTCCAGAGGTAAGGGAGGTGGAGGGGCACAGTGGGGTGCCAAACCATAAGAGGATTAGATGGGGTAGAGAAAAATGGGATGTGGATCAGAGAAGTGGTGCTAGTGAAAGGGGAGATCAGTTCCAGATAAGGTGGAGGGGAGGAGTGGGGCCCAACCTTGGGGCTGGAGCAACATTGTAAAGGGTTTGTGTCCCAGGAGATGAAGTTGGGGAGATGGGTGTCTAGTCCTCGGTTATAAAGTGTATGAGGGGTGTCACTTCCAGAGTGGGTGAAAGGGGTGTCAGATCCTGGGGGTGTCAGGTTGTAGGGGTCAGGGGAGGTATAGTTGAGAGGATGTGAGGTAAGTATGAGGTCAGTTTAATAGTTGCTCAGGAGTTAGATTCAGTATTTAAGAGTCAAACTTTTCCTGATTAACTGTGTAATTAATTTTTATCAGAACCCTCCAAATTCTCCAATTTAAATAGAGACTTTCAGAGGGTTCTAAGCATTGGGGAAATTCACAGGAAATCTTCAATGTCCCAGGGAATTCCTTCTGTGTGCTATGTTGGGGATTCTGCAGGACCTAGTGTGCAAACCCCATCTATAATGGAACAACAACAGTCTGGCCAGTGGAAAATATGGGCCATTAATTCTACCTAATCATCAAATATCCAAAGTCCAGACACACATTGTGTAAAATATTGTCCAATACAGACAGTATTGATCATTTATCCAAGTTAATTATTTATTAACTATTCCTTGCACACTTGGATGTGGTGAACACAACGTAGTAATTTACTGGAAAATATTAAACTTCTTGCCTTGTTCTCCGGGTTCACCCTTTGGTCCCATGGGGCCTGGAGGTCCTTCTTTCCCAATTTCACCTGTTGTTTTACCACAGAATCTTTGCATTAGACTACATAGTTTGAATTCAGTACAATATAAGACACCACTGCAGAACACAGCTCCACTTATTGAAAACCTGTTTTATGGTGTCACCCTCCTCCACATTAAGACGGTGGTAAATGTTCATCTTCAGCACTGTAATGATCTAAGCAGGCAGATTATGTACCTCTAATACAATCTGAGTTCCAGACCTTTAGTTTTACAAGAATGAAAGTTGTATTGTTTCTAAAGTTGGCAGTCAATTATTTCTGTGGGATAACCATCCAGGTGGTGAAGGAGAAAATGCACTCTCAAGCTTGGTCTCTGTGTTCAGCTGCAAGCCAACAATCGTACAATTTACCATAATCCTTATTTGTGTGGAGTTCTCTCATAAATGTCCTAAACCCACTCAAGGGGTGGTGGGATATTGGAACTTTCTCCCTGTAAGGATAGTCGAGGCAGAAAGCTTCATGACATTTAAGAAGTATTTAGACATGTACTTGCAATGCAAAGGCTTACAAGGCCATGGGTCAAGTGCTGGAAGCTGGGATTAGAATAGTTAGGTGGCTGTTGATGGGCTGAAGGGCCTTTCTCTGTGCTGTAGATCTATATGACTCTATGACAGGTTGTTCCACAGCTGGCTATCAGTGATTGCTACCAGTGCCACGTGCTAGTCAGAGTAGAAATGAAAGAATAGGCTGGATAAATGAGTGGCTTGACAGATGGTGCATGAGGGAGGGGTTCAGATTTTTGGGATATTGGGACCAGTTCTGGGGGAGATGGGACTATTACAAATCAGACGGTCTACACCTGGGCAGGACTGGAACCAATGTCCTAGGTGCTGCTTTTGCTACCACGGTTGGGGTAGGTTTAAACTAATATGGCAGGGGGATGGGAACCAAATAAGGAGGTTAGTGGACAGTAAGGAGACAATAACTAAAGCCTGTAAGGAACTAAATAATGAAGTCAGTGTGACTAAGGGGAAGAGTAGGCAGAGAGCAGATGATGAACGCAAAGGGACAGGTGGCCTGAGGTGCATTTGTTTTAATGCGAGAAGCATAGTCGGTAAGGCAGATGAACTTAGGGCTTGGATTAGTACCTGGGAGTATGATGTTATTGCTATTACTGAGACTTGGTTGAGGGAAGGGCACAATTGGCAACTAAATATCCCAGGATATAGATGCTTCAGGCGGGATAGAGAGGGAGGTAAAAGGGGAGGAGTTGCTTTACTGGTCAAAGAGGATATCACAGCTGTGCTGAAGGAGGGCACTATGGAGGACTCGAGCAGTAAGGCAATATGGGCAGAGCTCAGAAATAGGAAGGGTGCGGTAACAATGTTGGGGCTGTTCTACAGCCCGCCCAACAGCAAGCATGAGATAGAGGTACAAATATGTCGACAGATTATGGAAAGATGTAGGAGCAACAGGGTGGTGGTGATGGGAGATTTTAATTTTCCCAACATTGACTGGGATTCACTTAGTGTTAGGGGTTTAGAAGGAGCAGAATTTGTAAGGAGCATCCAGGAGGGTTTTCTAGAGCAGTATGTAAATAGTCCAACTCGGCAAGGGGCCATACTGGACCTGGTGTTGGGGAATGAGCCCGGCCAGGTAGTTGAAGTTTCAGTAGGAGATTACTTTGGGAATAGTGATCACAATTCCGTAAGTTTTAAAATACTGATGGACAAAGACAAAAGCAGTCCTAAGGGAAGAGTGCTGAACTGGGGGAAGGCCAACTATAGCAAAATTTGGCAGGAGCTGGGGAATGTGGATTGGGAGCAGCTGTTTGAGGGTAAATCCACATTTGATATGTGGGAGGCTTTTAAAGAGTAGCTGATTAGAGTGCAGGACAGACATGTCCCTGTGAAAATGAGGGATAGAAAGGGCAAGATTAGGGAACCAGGGATGACAGGTGAAATTGTGAAACTAGCAAATAGGAAGAAGGAAGCATACATAAGGTCTAGGCGAATGAAAACAGACAAAGCTTTGGTCGAATATCGGGAAAGTAGGACCAATCTGAAACGAGGAATTAAGAGGGCTAAAAGGGGTCATGAAACATGCTTAGCAAACAGGGTTAAGGAAAATCCCAAAGCCTTTTATTCATACATAAGGATCAAGAGGGTAACTAGGGAAAGGATTGGCTCACTCAAGGACAAAGGAGGGAAGTTATGCGAGGAGTCAGAGAAAATGAGTGAGATTCTTAATGAGGGATAGTAGGAACTGCAGATGCTGGAGAATCTGAGATAACAAGGTGTAGAGCTGGATGAACACAGCAGGCCAAGCAGCATCATAGGAGCAGGCCCAAAACGTCATCTTTCCTGCTCCTGTGATGCTGCTTGAGTTTCTTAATGAGTACTTTGCGTCGGTATTCACTGAGGATAGGGACATGATGGCTGTTGAGGTTAGGGATAGATGTTTGATTACTCTAGGTCAAGTCGGCATAAGAAGGGGAGAAGTGTTGGGTATTCTAAAAGGCATTAGCTTGGACAAGTCCCCAGGTCCAGATGGGATCTATCCCAGTTTACTGAGTGAAGGGAGAGAGGAAATAGTTGGGGCCTGAACAGATATCTTTGCAGCACCCTTGAGCATGGGTGAGGTCCCGGAGGACTGGAGAATTGCTAATGTTGTCCCCTTGTTTAAGAAGGGTAGCATGGATAATCCAGATAATTATAGACCGGTGAGCCTGACGCAAGTGGTGGGGAAGCTGCTGGAGAAGATACTGAGGGATAGGATCTATTTACATTTGGAAGAAAATGGGCTTATTAGTGATGGGCAGCATGGTTTTGTGCAGGGAAGGTCATGTCTTATCAACTTGACAGAACTCTTTGAGGAAGTGACAAAGTTGATAGATGAGGGAAAGACTGTGGATTCATATACATGGACTTCAGTAAGGTGTTTGATAAGCTTCCCCATGGTAGGCTGATCGAGAAAGTGAAGTCGCATGGGGTCCTGGATGTACTAGCTAGATGGATAGAGAACTGGCTGGACAACAGGAGACAGAGAGTTGTAGTGGAAGGGAGTTTCTCAAAATGCAGAACTGTGACCAGTTGTGTTCCACAGGGATCCATGTTGGGACCACTCTTGTCTGCGATATGCATAAATGATCCAGAGGAAGGTATAGATGGTCTGATTAGCAAGTTTGCGGATGACACGAAGGTTGGTGGAGTAGCAGACAGTGAAGGGGACTGTCGGAGAATGCAGCAGAATATAGATAGATTGGAGAGTTGGACGGAGAAGTGGCAGATAGATTTCAATGCAGGCAAATGCGAGGTGATGCATTTTGGAAGATCCAATTCAAGAGCGAACTATACGGTAAATGGAAAAGCTCTGGGAAAAATTGATGCACAGGGAGATCTGGGTGTTCAAGTCCATTGTACCCTGAAGGTGGCAACGTAGGTCAATAGAGTGGTTAAGAAGGCATATGGCATGCTTTCATTCATCGGACGGGGTATTGAGTACAAGAGTTGGCAGGTCATGTTACGATTGTATAGGACTTTGGTTCGACCACATTTGGAATACTGCGTACAGTTTGGTTGCCACATTACCAAAACGATGTGGATGCTTTGGAGAGGGTGCAGAGGAGGTTCACCAGGTTGTTGCCTGGTATGGAGCGCGCTAGCTATGAAGAGAGGTTGAGTAGATTAGGATTATTTACATTAGAAAGACGGATGTTGAGGGGGAACCTGATTGAGGTCTACAAAATCATGAGAGGTATAGACAGGGTGGATAGCAAGAAACTTTTTCCCCAGAGTGGGGAACTCAATTACTAGGGGGTTATAATTTCAAGGTGAGAGGGGAAAAGTTTAAGGGAGATATGTGTGGAAAGTTCTTTATGCAGAGGGTGGTGGGTGCCTGGAATGCGTTGCCAGCGGAGGTGGTAGAGGTGGGCATGATAGCGTCATTTAAGATGTATCTAGGCAGATACATGAATGGGCAGGGAGCAGAGGGATCCAGATCCTTGGAAAATAGGAGACAGGTTTAGATAGGGGATCTGGATCGGTGCAGGCTTGGAGGGCCAAAGGGCCTGTTCCTGTGCTGTAATTTTCTTTGTTCTTTGTTCTTTGTTGGCTATTCCTTAATGAACGTTCCTCAACTTTTACTCTCTGACTGTTCCTGGACCAGTTGTTACTTCTTTTATTTGAAGAATATTACAGTCCAGACATGCATTCAAATTTAAAAGTCAGAATTCATCATTGTGAAATATTATGTAGCTTCTTTACTATCTCACGTATTGAAGAGTTGCTCACAGCATACTTTCAAGCTGAAGTGGTATACTTCCTGGACCAGGTAGTCGCAATGTTGTCAGCAGCAGATAATGTCAACCATTGTTCACTACCTAATTATATATTGATTTGATTTATGATAGTCACGTACTGAGATATTGTGAAAAATATTATTTGCATGCTATCCAGACAAATCATATCTTACACAGGTACGTCAGGGTAATAGAACAGAATGCCGAATATAGTGTTACAGCTACAGAGAAGGTGCAGAGAAAGATCAACTCTCATATATGAGAGGCCCATTCATAACTCTGATAACAGCAAGGAAGGAGTTTTTTTTTTAATTTGTTGGTATGTGTTTCCAAACGTTTGTAAGTTCTGCCCAATGGAAGAGGGTAGAAGAGAGTATTACTGGGGTGGGAGAGGTTTTTGATTATATTGGCCACTTCCCCGAGGTAGCGGGATGTATAGACAGTGACTATTGAAGAAAGGCTGGTTTGCATGATAGATTGAGCTGTGTTAACAACTCTCTGTAATTTCTTGTGGTCTTGGGCAGAGAAGTTGCCATACCAAGCTGTGATACATCAGGATAAAATGCTTTCGACGGTGCATCTACAAAAATTGGTAAGAGTCATTGAGGACCTGTTGAATTTCCTCAACCTTCTGAGGAGGTAGAGGCATTGGGGTGCTTTCTTGACTGTAAGGTTGGCGTGGAAGGACCAGGATAGATTGTTGGTGATATTTACTCCTAGGAACTTGAAGCTCTCGACCATCTCCACCTCAGCACCATTGATACAGGCAGGGGTGTGTCCTTCACTCTGCTTCCTGAAATCGATGACCAGCTCTTTTGTTTTAATGACATTGAGGGAGAGATTGTTGTCTTTACACCGTGCCCCTAAGCTGGCTGTCTCTTTCCTGTACTCTGTCTCGTTGATGTTTGAGACCTGACTCACTATGGAGGTATATTCAGCAAATTTGTAAATGGATTTAGAGCTGAATTTGGCCACAAAGTCATGAGTATAAAAGGAGTATAGTAAGGGGCTGGGTAAACAGCCTTGCAGTTGCAGAGGGGTAAGCAGATTCCTCAGTCTTGGAGGTTGGAGATGGGTTTGGTTAGAATTATGGTGTTGAAGGTGGAGCTAATGTCAATAAATAGGAGTCTGATGTAGTTTCCATGTTATCCAAATGTTCAGATGAATGTAGGGCCAGGGAGATGGAGTCTGCCATGGACCTATTGTGACAGTAGGCGAATTATAATGGATCAAGGCATTCTGGGAGGCTGAAGCTGATATGTGCCATCACTAACCTCTCGAAAGGTTTCATAATGATGGATGTCAGTGCCACTGGGCATTAGTCATTAAGGTATGTTGCCTGATTTTTCTTTGGCACCAGGATGATAGCGGTCCTCTTGAAGTAAGGAGGGGTTAAAACTGTCTGTGATCATGCCTGCCAGCTGGTCTGTGCAAGATCTGAGTGCATGGCCGAGGACTCCATCTGGGTCAGTCATTTTCTGTGGGTTCACTCTCAAGAAAGCCCATCTGACCTCTGTGGCAGTCATTATGTATACTTGAAGCTGTTGGGGCAGGTGACATCATTTCACTGACCTCAATCTACACTGTAAGCACATTTCTTTCTTTCTAGCTTTCCCAGCTTGAAGTTCTGTGCTGTTTGTTAAAGGCTTTACCTTGCCCTTAAGTGATTTTTAACATTACTCAGAGGGCCTCTGATATCGGTTCATTTGATGTCTGTTCCTTGTCCAGGAGAACGCAGACTTGTGAATATTGCTACAGATCACCAGCACCTGATACAACCTGCAACCGGCATTATTTCAGCTCCATGGAGTTCTGAACATTCTCTTGCCAGGTGTGTCTCTTACCAGGTCTGAAATGTTTCTAGTATTGACTGTAGATTCTACTTTGTTGAATCTTGCCATGAGGTTTTCTTCTGTGGTATTCGTGAATGTTCAGTTCTTCTGTAGTTCTTAAAGGTGTATCCGACCTAAAGAACTCTTCAAACCCCAACCACTACTAACATTGTAGGAGGCAGCTGAATGGAATGTGTGCCACTGTTCACCACGTTGTATGAACATTCCACATCATTAACCATTGTGCTGCACTAAACTGTCTGCACTATGGCACTCCATGGGGTCAGTTTGATGCCACCATCCTCTTTCATAGTACAGATCTAAAGAGGTTTAAACTCATTTAAAGTCATAAAGTCGTACAGCATGGAAACAGGCCCTTCAGTCCAACTATTCCATGCCGAACATAATCCCAAACTAAACTAGTCCCACCAGCCTGCTCCTGGCCCATATTCATCTAGACATTTCCTATTCATGTACTTATCCAAAATGTCTTTTAAACGTTGTAGTTGTCCCCACATCCACCACTTCCTCAGAAAGTTCATTCTACTTGTGAACCATACCCTGTAAAAAATTTGCTCCTCATGTCTTTTTTAAAACCTCTCTCCTCCCACCTTAAAAATGTACCCCCTTGTCTTGAAATCCCCCATCTTAGGGAAAAGACAACTATCACTAACACTACCTTAATTTTTTTACTAAACTTCTATCGGTTTGCCTCTGTACCTCCTACGCTTTAGTGAAAAAAGTCCCAGCCTTTCCAGCTTTTCTTCATACCTCAAACTTTCCATACCCGGCAACATCCTGGTAAATCTTTTCTGAACCCTCTCCAGCTTGATAATATCCTTCCTATAACTGGGCACCACTTGGTAATCTAATAAGGAACTCTTAATTTAAACAAGATTTAGTTTATTGAATTTCAACAACAAGGTACGAGTTACATTGATATCATAGGCATTATTACAGAGATAATAAGGAAATCTCCTTATTGAGATTGAGATTGAGATTTGAGTCAAATTTCTTAACAGTGATCACATTGCACACATTGTCCCAGTTCTGTTATTTTGTCTTCATTTAGCTCATTTGATGATGTCTTCATAGACATGGAAGGTGGGTCTTATGCCTCTGAGATCCTAAGCTTTAGCCCCCTGAAGTCCATAAAGTCTATGAAGACATCATCAAATGAGCTAAATGAAGACAAAATAACAGAACTGGGACAATGTGTGCAATGTGATCACTGTTAACAAATTTGACTCAAATCTCAAAAAGGATTTTCACGTGTTTAAAAATCCTGATTCTCTATTCCATAGGTCTTTTGTTCACAGTTTTGAGCATTGCATACAAATACGAATAGATACTGTGAACTATTTCTTCACTAAATCATAATTATGACATCCTCTGTACAATTTACTGAAGAAATTGGCTTTTCAGCCAATGCCAGGTGCAAAACTGGAGAATTTCTTTAGCTCAGTAAAGTCCAATACACATTAAATTATTTATTTACTAAATAAGTTTTAACATTTGAGATAGGTATTTTTATCAGATTAGCTAGCTGTAAAGAAATGTGTAAAGTTCAATATTTGTAATTATGATAAATGGCAAAGGCATATGAATACTCTACCTGTATCCCCTTTTTTGCCCACAGACCCATCTCTACCATCCCTTCCAGGTATTCCATTGTGACCAGGATTTCCCGGAATTCCAGGATGTCCACCTGTACACATCTCCTTTCTGAGTACTTCAGTGTTCACCAGCTTGATCAGAATGAAAAGTAACCAGATCTGCATTCTGGATTCAAATCCTCAATGTCAGGATTTCACAGCACAAATCTAATAGAAATGATGAGAACAATCTCATTGCAGAGCACAGACATAAAAGAACAGCCAAAATACTTAATAGAAATTATTATTGAAGAATTATTTTTAAATAACTGTAAATCAAGGTTTCTTGTGGGATGACTGGCATGCAAGGAGGTACTCTGAAACAAAGTTCACAGATATGGTGATAGATGGTTAAGCCAATAGTTAAACCAAGGAAAGGAGTTGAGGCCATACTCTATAGATCCACAGGAACAGGCTAAAGGAGGAACTAAAGGTTTTGCTGCAATAAGGATGCCAAAAGGGCAGCATAGTGGCTCAGTGGTTAGCACTGTTGCCTCACAGCTCCAGGGACCCAGGTTCAATTCCATCCTTGGGCAATTGCCTGTGTGCAGTTTGCACATTCTCCCCGTGTCTGCATGGGTTTGCTCCGGTTTCCTCCCACAGTCCAAAGATATGCAGGCTCAGTGGATTGGCCATGCCTGTAGTGTTCAGGGATGTGTAGATTAAGTGGGTTTAAAGGGAATGGGTCTGGGTGGGATGCTCTGAGGGTTGGTGTGGACTTGTTGGGCTGAAGGGCCTGTTTCCACAGCGTAGGGATTCTATGAAAATGAATATGAGGGGAGGGTTGGGCAGATCAATGGCTGCAGAGCGATAGTGAATGGACAGCCAAAGGCTAGGCTGCTGGGAATGGGAAAGAGCAATTCTGAATAACCTAGAAGATTTCTTCCAGGGTAAATACAGATGGAAATGAGCCTGGAAAGATGTATAAGGATGTGGGTGTGATTATGGAAGTGATGCAAGGTGATCTTGTATGTTATGAAACCATAGGAGATGGCAAGGTGAACATGAACACCATTCAGGATTAAATGGAGAAACAGTTTAGGGAAGATGGGGGAGATCATTCAGAGTTACAGGAGTATAGAGAGTGATATGTACTATCAATTTTATGTCCATTTTGGGTCAAATTCAACATCTTTTGTGTCAGTCAGATATATGTTTAACTGCAATTAACAGTATAACAGTTAACTTTTGGTCTCCCTTCCTAAGAAAAGATATATTTGCCATTGAGACTGCAGTGGAGGTTCACTAGGTTGATACCGGGGATGGTAGGATTGACCTTTGAAGAGAGACTGGTTCAATTGGTCCAGTATTCACTACAGTTCTGAAGTTTGAAAAGGGCCTAGTTTGAAACTAGTATATTATAAAGTTCTAACGGGGCTAGAGAGGGTTGATGCAGGCAGGATGTTTTCCCTGCTCGGAGAGTTGAGAACAAGGGGACACAGTCTCAGAGGACAGAATAGACCATTTAAGATTGAAGTCAGGAAAATTTTGTGCACTCAAAGGATAGAGAACCTGCAGAATTCTTTATTACAGAATGTTGTGGTTGCCAAGTAACTGAATATATTCAAGAAAGAGATTAGTTTAGATTTTAAAGGCTTCGAGGGATATGAGAAGAAAGTGGGAATATGACATTGAGATAGAGGGTCTGCCATGATCATACTGAATGGCAGAACAGGCTCGAAGGACTGAATGGCCTACACCTGCTCCTAATTTCTAAGTCTTTATGTAACCAAAGGAAGCTAATCCACAATAAACAGGTGACTAAACTGATGGCACGTTCATTCATCGCCTGTATTTCCTTATAACCAAATTAATTTCTATGCTGAGTTTATGTCATTCAATGATATCTCAATGGAATTGCTAACAGGTATTTAGTTCCCTCAATTATTTTCTTGTTTGAGGGTTTTGGTTAAGTGCTATTTAATATTATGAGACAATGATAATATCTGAAAAAATGGCCGTTTCAGTCATTGTTATGATTGAATCTGGTCTCCCAAGATGTTTTCTAAAAAGTAAATCTTAAAATATTGTTGAATCTGACGCCTGAATTACTAAGTATTGATTAATGGAGAAGTGTGTCACTGCAAATTTGCTGAGACAGTTAACAGCTTGTACTACACCAATAGGTTGTAGCCTCCTGCCCTCTGCTGGGGACAGGAATGTTGACATCATTTATAACGTAAAAGTGACTACCAGACTTCTTACGGTAATGAAATGAAGAACTGTAGATTTAGGAGATATAAAACAAAGAAACAGAAATCATTGGATTACCAATGATTTGGTAATCATTGGCAGGTTTGGCAGCACCTACAAAGAGAAAAGCAGAGTTACTGTTTCAATCCAGCCCCCAAAATGCTGCAATGGCTATTGCTTGGCATTTGCATGGCATGCATGTTACATGCCATTTATCAACCCAAGTGTGCATATTGTCCAGGTCTTGCTACGTTTAAACATGGACTACTTCAAAAACAAGGAACTGAACCCCAACATTGGGAAAACCCTTGTTGACAGAAAGGACCTGATGTGAAATCTCACCTGCTGGCAGTGAGACACCAATGAAGCTTATTAATGAGGCACTCATTATCCCTGGTCCCACCGGAATTTAATGGTGGATTAGGCATTTAATGGAACCCACAGTGGTTTCTCATTTGGATTTACCTACAGCCACATAAAGGGACTCCTACATTGATGGGCACTCCGTGAAAGAGCCAGGGATAGGGAAAGCAGGGGGTTTTCTCCCTGTTCTTACCTCTGAGCCACTGCCTTTTTCAACCCCATCTAGGCAACTCACTTCTCTCCAGGATCCAGCAACAATTCTCTGTGTAATGGTCAGGTCGTTACTAGCAGCAGCTATTGCTCCAGATGGTGACTTGTCAGTCTGTAACAGCCAACAGCTCTCAGGGATGGGATTTTCAACCACCTTGTTTTTGTTGGAAGTCTAACCTGGTCAATTAATCTCCTATGTTCATTAAAGCACATCAGTCCCGCACAGTGGTGATGTATGTTCCCATTTGTTTCACATCCTGGTTTTTGGAGGGGAGGGTCGCGGAACTGTTCTCCGTATCGCAGGAACTAAACCCTAACGCGAAACATCCATTTTGGCAGAAATAATTTGTTTAAAAATTCATTTTATGTAATGCTAACAGAGTTCTGTAATGGTGAGAGATCTAGATGTCCTAGTGCGGGAATTGCAAAAGGTGAACATGTAGGTACCTCATCACCATTTTTTCAAGGGTGACTAGGAATGGCCAATAAATGCTGGCCCAGCCAGTGATGCCCATATTGCATGAATGAATGAAACAAGCAATTAATTAGGGAAGCCAATAGAATGCTTTTTTTTTGCTAGGAGAATTGAATACAAAAGTAGGGAGTTAATACATCAATAATTGGACATTGGTGAGATTGTATGTGGAATACTGCACAGTATTGGTCATCTTATTTAAGGATGTACGTAAATACATTGGAGACAGTTTAGACAGGTTTAATAGACTAAGACTTAGAATGGGAGATTGTCATGTGAGGCAACGCCAGACAGATGAGGCTTGTATCTACAGGTGTTTAGAAGAGTAAAAGATGTTTTGATTGTAATATAAGGTCCTTAGGAGTTTTGACAGGTTCGATGTGGACATGATGTCTCCTGCGGTGGGAGAATCAAGAGCAAAGAGTCATTGTTCAGACATAATGGGTCACCCATTTAAGACAGAGGTGATGAGACTATTTTTGTCTCTCACAGGGGACAAGGTCAGACACCACACAACACCAGGTTATAGTCCAACAGGTTCATTTAAAAATACAAGCTTTCAGAATGTAGCCCCTTCATCAGGTGTTAGTGAGAAAGAAGCACACAGAGCACAGAATTTATAAGTAAAAGGTCAAAGGGTCACACCACTAATGAGGATGTATTAAACAAATCTAAGATGTTGTTAAACCTCTAATCAGTTAGAAGGTTTTAATTGATTAATATATATATGTAAATCCCCGAATTCCTTTCAAGTCACTGCCCTGAGAGAACTAAAGGTTTTATCAGTGTAAAAGGTGACATTTTAGGTAAAGGATATTAGGTCAGCGGTCACGGAGACTCAGAATCGGACCTTCGGGTAGAAGTCCACCAAGGCAGACTTCAGGATACACAACAACGCAAAGACAACAAGCACAAGCTAATAGCCAAGCTCGGTACCCATAAGGAAGGCCTCAAACGGGAACTTGGGTATATGTCACACTACAGGGGACCCCACAACACTGTATACTCTCACACACACACACACAGACATACACTATCTCACTGACACACACACACACACAGACACACACAGACATACACTATCTCACTGACACACACACATTCTCTCACAGGCACACACACGCACACACTCTCACACAGACACACTCTCTCACAGACAGACACATGCACACTCTCTCACATACACACACACACTCTCTCACATATTCACACACACACTCTCTCTCTCACAGGCACACACACAGGCACACACTCTCACAGACACACACACCAACTCTCTCTCTCTCTCACAGACACACACTCTCTCGCTCACACACACACTCTCACACACACAGTCACACACACATTCTCTCTCTCTCACACACACACACACTCTCTCTCACAGACACACACACACTCTCTCACAGACACACACACTCTCACACACACACACTCTCTCTCACGTATTCACACACTCTCTCACAGTCACACACAAACACTCTCTCAGACACACACACACTCTCTCTCAAACACTAACATAACTTCTCACACAAACTCACGGTCTCTCTCTCACACACACACAGGCACTACATCACACACACACAC
>JAHRHZ010000264.1:28526608-28554618 GCA_024137785.1 Ginglymostoma cirratum
CATGCACACTTTCTCACACACACATCCATTTTCTCACACTCACACACTTTCTCTCTCACACACAGACACACACATTCTATCTCTCTCACACACACACACTCTCACTCACACACACTCACTGACACACACACACTCTCACACACACACACACTCTCACTCTCTCACTAACACACACGCACACTTTCACACGCACACTCTCACTCACACACACAACTCCCCCACCTCTCATCTCACACACACACCCTCTCTCTCTCCCTTCCAAAGCCCATGCACACACGCTCTCCCCCCACTCTCTCTGTCTCTCACACACACACACACACTCTCACATGCACACGCACACTCACACACACACGCCCACGCACACTCACACACGCCCACACACTCTCAATCACACACACACGCCCACACACACCCTCTCTCTGTCTCTCTCACACACACACACACACACACACACACACACACACAGAAATCTATGGGATGAATTTGTATGTGCAGATACATTCAATTTTGTTCAAAAAGCGCACAATTTATGGACAGTCAAAGTAGTGTTTTATAAATTCCTACTTTAGAAATAAAACCAGTCTGAGTCCAAACCAAAACACAAACAAATTCTAAACAAGGCCTCACACCTAACATGCATTGTCTGACCTAAAATGTCACGTCTTCCTTACACTAACAAAACCTTTAGTTCTCTCAGGGCAATGATCTGAAAGGAATTTGGGGATTTACATATACATATTAATCAATTAAACCCTTTTAACTGATTAAATGTTTAACAGCACCTTAGGTTTGTTTAATACATCCTCATCAGTTGTGTGACCCTTTGATCTTTTACTTACAAATTCTATGTTCTATGTGCTTCTTTCTCACTGACACCTGAAGAAGGAGTGGGACTCTGAAAGCTTGTGTTTTCAAATGAATCTGTTGGACTATGACCTAGTGTTGTGTGATTTCTGGCCTTGCCCACCCGAGTCCAACAACGGCACCTCCACATCATGTCTCACAGAGGGTCTTTGGAACAGTCTTCCTGAAAAGATGTTGGGAGTAGAGTCCATGAATTTTTTTCATGGCAGTTAGATTCTTAATAAGCAAAAGTGTAAAAAGTTTTGGCGGTAGATAGGAATGTGGATTTGCGGTTAAAATTAGATCAGCCATGGGTCTTATTAGATAGCAGAGCAAGCTTAATGGACTGAGGGTCCAGTCCTTCTCCTAATTCATATGCTCCCGTGTTCGATGTTAAATGTGCCCACGGAGAATGTGATAGTTTCAGAATGGGTTGATGGTGTCAAGACCAAAACCCGACAAATATCAATGAAAGTCAAGCAAGTGTGCTTCAAATTTATCAACATTACACTGAAGGAAAGTTTGCTATATCAAAATACTGGAGTTCCTTCTTCTGTTCAATTTCTTTCTTTTTCTCTCTTGCGCTCATATCTATATATATATATACATAAAATATTTCAGGGTCTCTCAGATATCAACAAGTTTTCTTGTGGTGATGTGTGGAACTTAACACTGTTAACCTTTCAGACCATGCCTTACAAAAGGACTTCTGTGGTGACTTCCTCACTAAAGTCAAACCATTGCCACCATGAATCGGAAACCTCCCACAGTTGCTGTTGACCATGGTTACAAATTACAAAATCACTATCTCGCAGTTCTTACTCCATTCTCATCTACATCCATATCATAATAATGTCACAACCTTACTAAAATCAGGTTGCTGACAAAGATTCTATTGCACCACCACAAAGAATTGCAGGACAGTGGTCCCCAGTTCCCTGGAAAATTTGCTGAACAAAATGCAAACCAAGATCATTAAATAAGGTATCAATTAGATTGTGTAAATGATGAATTAATAACACCTAGATGATAATATAATTCTGATTAGATAGACTGAACTCAGAGAAGAAAATGTATTGCTCATTGAGAAGTTTAACATAAATTTAAAACACTGCCAACTTACCACAACAGAAGCCACACTGACTGTACACTCTTTAAAGCACACAGAATAGTTTTACCATATTAAGATTGCATCTTTTCTGAGTGTAATTAGTAAACGGGATTAGTTATTCAGAAACATGTCCCATCAAACACAAACTAGATATATTGGATGTGTTCCATCAAAGACAAACTAGGAACTCTGCTTTGCCAACAAAGCAGAGGACCTGAGTAAAAACGCCTTGTTTTAATAAATTATTAATAATTACGATGGCAAATTCTCAGAGGAAACAAAATCACTACTTGTTTCAATGGACTTTAATTCGCAGGTTCAACCACTTTAGACTTGTCAAAGCTCCAGATTCCTCAGCTGGGAGCAGAACATAAAAATAATCAAGGAATGGGAAAAGGTACTTGGCTCAGTGGCCTTGCTCAATCCAATAAATCACAAATAATTTTCAGCATGCTGCATTTTCCCTAGAGTTCCCACCCTCTACAGAACATGCCCAAAACCGATGGAATACTAATTTTGCATGTTCTATAATACAGAACTGATCTGATGACCAGATTACTAACCAAGGACTGAAGATCAAAATCCTTTATATAATTCAGGTAAACTTTCCTCTGTCCTCCTTCTCAACCTATTGACAGTTTTTGATATGAACAACCATACTTCCCTAGGTCTCCCCTCCATCGTTTCCTGGCTAATTGGGATTGCTTTCACCGGCTTCCACTCTTATCTATCCAATAGTAGTCAGCATCTCAGCTACAATGACTTCACTTCTCCCTCCTACACCATTACTTTTGGTGTCTCACAAGCGTCTAACTTTGTTCCTCAGGGTCCAGGCTTCCTTTGTTCCTGAGGGTCTAACTGACCCTCAGTGACATCATCCAAAGGGGCAGCATCACCTTCCGCAATATGAATCCAGACATCCCTACTCACCACCTCACTCATCAACCCACTGTCTCTAAATTGTCAGACCCTTCTCCAAAATCCAATATTGCACAAACAGAAACGTTCTGCAATTCAATGATAGGAAGACCAAACCTACCAGCTGCAGCTAGCAGGGTTGTTGGAAAGCAAGGAGGGAAAGTTTGAAAGTCTTCAGAAATGGGGGAGGGGGAAGGGAGCTAAGAAATGAATAGGGAGAGGAGGGGTGGGGCTGGGGAAGGTAGGTGGGATGGTGATAGGTGAGTGCAGGTAGCAGAGGTGGGGATTGGTCAATGTGGTGGGAGGAGCAGATAGGTGGGAGAGAAGATGGACAGGTTGTGTCAGGTCAAGGAGGGAGGGAAGAGAGGGAGGGTTGGTCATGGGATGAGGCTTGGGGGTGGGGAGATTTTGAAACTGGTAAAGTCCACATTGAGACCATTGGTTGTAGGCTCCCACGGCAGAATATGAGGTGCTGCTCCTCCAGTTTGCGGGTGGTGTCATTGTGACACTGGAGGAGGCCCAGGATAGACATATCGCCCAGGGAGCGACCAAAAGGTATTGTTTAAAATGATTCGCGACCAAAAGGTATTGTTGTTTGTCTTGAACAGAGTGCAGGTGCTCCACAAAATGGTCTCCAAGCCTCCGCTTGGTCTCACCAATGCACAGGAGGCCACATCAGGAGCAGCAGATGTAGTAGACCAGGTTGATGGATGTGCAGGTGAACCCCTGTCTAATGTGGAAGGTTTGTTTAGTGCCTTGGAGGGAGGTGAGGGGGGAGGTATAAGGGTAAGTGTAGCACATCCTGCAGTTGCAGGGGATGGTGGGGCTAGTGGGGAGTGTGGAGCGGATGAGGGAGTCACGGAGACAGTGGTCCCAATGAAAGGCAGATAGGGGTAGTGGGTGAAATATATCCTTGGTTGTGGGGTCTGAATGCAGGTGGTGGGAGTGGCATAAAATGATACGTTGAATGCAGAGGTTAGTGGGGTGATAAATGAGGACAAGGGGGAATGCTGTCTTTGTTTTTGTTGGGGGGACGGGATGCGAAGGCAGAGGTGTGGGAAATGCAAGAGATGCGGTTGAGAGCATTTTTGACTACCGAAGGGGGGAAGTTGCAGTCCTTGAAATAAGAAGACATCTGGGATGTCTGGGAGTGGAATGTCCCATCTTGGGAACAGATGCGATGGAGGCAGAGGAATTAAGAATAGGGCATTCTTGCAGAAAGGTGGATGAGAGGAGGTGTAGTCTAGGTAGCTGTGGGAGTTCAGTGAGCTTAAGACAGAGAGGTCCAGGAAGGAGAGAGAGGTATCAGAGATGGTCCAGGTGAACTTGAGGTTGGGGTGAAAGTGAAGTTGATGAACTTTTCAAGCTCCTTGTGGGAGCACGAGGCAGCGCCAATACAGTCATCGATGTAGCTGAGGAAGAGATGGGTGATAGTGCCACTGTAGATGTGGAAGAGGAGATTGTTCCATGTATCCTATGAAGAAGCAGGAATAGCTTGGGCCCATGCGGGTTCCCATGACCACCCCCTTTGTCTATAGGAAGTGGGAGGAGTTGAAGGAGAAGTTGTTAAGGGTAAGGATGGGTTCCATTAAGCGGATGAGGGTGTCACTGGAGGGGGACTGGTTGGGCCTGCGGGAGAGGAAGAAGCAGAGGGCTTTTAGGCCATCTGCGTGGGGAATGCAAGTGTAGATGGATCGTATATCCATGGTGAAGATGAAGTGTTGGGGGCCAGGGAATCGGAAGTCTTGGAGGAGGTGGAGGGCATGGATGGTGTCCCTGACGTAGGTGTGGAGTTCATGGACCAGGGGGAGAAGATAGTGTCAAGGTAAGTGGAGATAAGTTTAGTGGGGCAGGAACAGGCAGAGACAATGGGTTGGCCAGGGCAGTCAGGTTTATGGATTTTGGGAAGGAGATAGAAACAGGCAATGCGGGGTTGTGGAACGATGAGGTTGGAGGCTGTGGGTGGGAGCTCACCTGAGATGATAACATTGTGGATGGTCTGGGAGGTGATGTTTTGGTGGTCAGGGGTGGGGTCATGGTTGAGGGGGTGGTAGGAGGAGGTGTCAGAGAGTTGGTGCCTGGTCTTAGCGATGTCAAGGTCAGTGTGCCATACCACAACCATGCCTCCCTTATCCGTGGGTTTTATAGTGAGGTTAGGGTTGGAGTGGAGGGATTGGAGGGCTGCATGTTCTGTGGGGGCAAGGTTGGAGTGAGTGAGAGGGGTGAAGAGGTTGAGGCAATTGATGTCACGAAGGCAGTTAGAGATGAAAAGGTTGAGGGAGGGTAGGGGGCCTTGGGGTGGTGTCCAGGAGGATGGGGTGTGTTGGGGGCGGGAGAAGGGGTCAGTAGAGGGTCAGTTAGACACACAGTTAAAGAAATAGGCACGGAGGTGAAGGCGGCGGAAAATCTGTTTGACGTCCAAACGTGAACGGAATTCACTGATGTGTGGGAGGAGGGGAATGAAGGTGAGTCCTTTACTGAGGATGTAGCCTCCTCCATATCTGTAAAACCAAGCGGAGGCTTGGAAAGCACTTTGTAGAGTATCTGTGCTCTGTCTACGACAAACGATAACACCTTCCGGTCATGAACCATTTCAACTCCACCCCCCCACTCCCTGGGCAACATGTCCATCCTGGGCCTCTTCCAGTGTCACAATGACGCCACCCAGAAACTGGAGGAGCAGCACCTCATATTCTCCCTTGGGAGCCTACAGCCCAATGGTCTGAATGTGGACTTTACCAGTTTCAAAATCTCCCCACCCCCAGCCTCATCCCATGACCAACCCCCCTCCCATCCCCGCCTTCTTGACTTGACACAGCCCGTCCATTTTCTCTCCCACCTATCTGCCCCTCACACCTTCCTGACCAATCCCCACCACTGCCTACCTGCACTCACCTATCACCATCCCGCCTACCTTCTGCAGCCTCACCCCTGCTCTCTCTATTTATTTCGGCACTCCCTTCCCTCTCCCCCATTTCTGAAGAAGGGTCCAGACACGAAATGCCAACTTTCCTGCTCCTCTGATGCTGCCTGGCCTGCTGTGCTCCTCCAGAACCACACTGTGTTATCTCTGACCCCAGCATCGGCAGTTCTTACTATCTCTGAGGGAAAGTTTGAAAATGTCATGATGGGTCAGGCACCTGCAGCATTCCCAGCTCCAGTTCATTTTGCTGGAGGCAGCTGAGCAGCAGGAATAACAGCAATGGGAAGCCAATCAGTGCCAATTAACTAGCCACATGGTGCCAAATTGGGAACTCTGCTGGGATAATGTTGGCAGTGGATAGGAATGCCAGCAAGCTTTCCCATTGGGCCAACGAGGTGTCGTTGCTTCTGCTATCTTTAATTGGCCACCTCCGTTAAGATTGCACAGATAAACAGCCCAGGATCATCAGTGGGGTCAGGACATTTCTTCTGTGTGTTAACCTTGGGAAATCTTTAAAGGTGTTAATTCCGTCCATTGTCTTTGGTATCACTGCAACATCTGTTACCTAGTTAGTAACCCTGTCCCTCTCTCTGACTAAGGTTTGTGGTTGAATCTCATGGTTCACAACCTTGGTGTCAAATTTGATCCCCGAGATGAGCTTCAGACGCTTAGTAAAACTGCTTACTTGTACTTCCATAACATTTTCCAACCTGTTCCACCACAGCTCATCTGCTACTGCAAGCCTAATTCATACCATTATTACCTCTAGGCTCAACTAAACCAATTCAGTCCTGCCTGGTCTTCCAAATGCTAGCCTGTATAAACTTGAGCTCATTCAAAATTCTATTGCCTGTGTCCTACCAACTCATGTGAAGTTCCTTTACTCATCACTCATGTTTGCTAGTTTACATTGTTTAATTGAGAGACAATGCCTCAGTTTTAAAGTTCACATCATTGTTTTCAGTTCCCTCCATAACATGTCCCATCCCTATCTCTGCCATCAACAATCCTCTGAGATCTATGGTCCTCTCACCTGGTCTCTTGAGCATCTCCAATTTTAATTGCTTCACTATTACATTTATCTACTAAGGCCTAAAACTCATGAGCTGCTATTCTAAGTCTCTTCACCTTTCTACCTCCCTTCCTCTTTAACCAAGCTTTTGGTCATCTGCCCTAATAAGTGTGTTTTTTTAAATCAGAGTTGCCTTTGTAATGCTGCTATTAAGCATCTTAAAATGTTTCATCCATGGATAGAGAGGTGAGGCTAGAGGCTGAGTGGCCTGAAAGGACAAAACTGCAAGCCAATTTCCTGCCGTGGGGTGGCGGGGGAGGTGATCTCTCTCAGTGAGACTGTAAACAGAACAGGAAGAGAAACGCTGCAGTGTATCAGCACACCGGGATGTATGTGTTGGTCATGCCCATATGGGCCAATGGGCTACAAGACTCCACCACCAGCCCCAACCCATCATGATCTCTTTAGCTCCAGGCAAGATGATGTCCCATTCTTGGAATCTTCCTTACATATACCTCACCAAGTCTTTTATAGCTGACCCCGTCTTCTTCCAGCTCATCATTTACACTTCACTGCCAGTTTAGTAAGTGCATATCCGGGAACTGAAGAAATTGTCTTGTCAGCATCCATTATCTCTCTATCACAATGTTTCTCAAGTACATCTGGCCAACCTGCTGCAGAACCCCTTTGTTGGTGAGGCTCTCTCTCTGTATGATGCCCAGGACCTTACACAGGTAGCTATGGTGAAAGGTGTTCAATTTACACCCTTGCACTTGTCTCACCGACACAGATTACAGTTGATACTATGGGCACGTAGAGTCACAGCTTCATGGCCGTGTTCTTAGTGTTAGATGCCCAGATTAAGTGCAGCCCAGGGAAGACTCAAATTGCTTTAATTCTTACATAGAAACCAATGTCTATCTGGCCTTCCACATTGTTTGAAGTGGCTGACCTCCTCAAGGTTGTTTCCCGATGGTAATAGGAGACCCTTGTTACCATTCTTTGTTATTTGTTCACAGTATGCGGATGTCAATGGGTGACCAGCATTTATTGCCCATCCCTAATTGCCCTTGAGAAGATGACACTGATCTGCCCCCTTGAACTGCTGTACAGACATGCACAGTTATGTTAGGACAGGGGTTGCAAGATCTTGGCCCAGTGACAATGGAAGTAGTAATATTATCCCAAGTCAATTACAGGTATTGATGTAGCAGAGGTCATGGATTTGGAAGGTTTTGTCAAAGGAGTCTGGGTGAATTATTGCAGCGTATGTTATAGATGGGATACCCTCCTGCCATTGTGCACAAGTGAAGTTGTAGCTAGAGTGTTTATACGGTTTTTCTAGTTCAGTTTCTGGTCAATGGTAACCCCTGGAATGCAGAGCAATTCAGTTTAAGTCTAACGAAAGCCGGGGAAGATGGTTCGATTTTCTCTTGATAGAGTTGTCATTACTTTTCTGGTGAGAATACAAATTACCAAATGTCAGTCCATATTTTTGCTGAATGTAGACGGTGTCATAATCCCAGCTGATGTTAATACTGGACAAATCCAATCTGACTCAATAGGCATGTAATACTTCAGATTTTGCTTTAACAAAATAGAATTTTATTACCAAAAGAAATGAAGATAAAACAGAATAAATTAAACTTTCTGCTTATAAATACAAATGTTTTGAAACACACATAAACATGTAATCCCATTAATCCCAAAACATTCCTCCATAAATTGAAATACAAACTTCTTAATAGCACTCAAAACACACCCAGATATTGTCCCCCAAAACACCACATGAACAATACTCACAACAGAATCCTTCTATCTAGCACCTCAGTCGGGATTTAAGTCACATATGACTTAAATTTTTAGACTGGAACTGCAGAAAGCACTTTCTGATGCTATCATACACCTGTGCACAAATGTACTCAGCTGCAAGTAACCTCTAAAGTGCTTTATCCCAATAATTCTGGTCCGGGACTAATTATTTAGCTCCTCACTCTAAGGGAACCCTTTGCAGGAGCTTGGGTCTACACAGTGCTCCTATTCCAAAGCCTTCACTTGTTAAAAACTGGAAGTAAAACTGAAACCAAAAGTTTCCTTCTCTAAGCTTTGGGTGTTTATCTTAAGCTTAAAAATACCTCTCAAAGTCTACAACAAAACTTGAGGCCCCAAAATTTACCTTGCTGGGTCACAGAATATCTAAGATAAAATAAAAGTCCATTAGTGGTGCCAGGCCTCAAAAACTGTTTTTAAAGATATCGCCATGACTACAGAAATACTTACAGGTTAATTATTATGTTCAGGCATGTGAAAATCAGAAATCCAAACTTATAAAAAATTATATTAAATACATAATATACATACTGCCTAATTTGACATGGGTACTTGTGCATAAAATTTTGTAGCAGACAATTTGATGTCCATGTGGGAATTTGTTTGAAAAAGTTGATTCCCATTTCTGGGTTTTTCCTGTGAAATAGCTGGGCAATACACATAAGATCATGAGTTATGATCATCCAATGTTGGTATTTTTGGAGTTGGAGCCATATAAGCAATGGAAGAACAAGATCTGGATGTGGACTTGAGTCACTTCTCTAACTGTGGAATAGAAGGTATAGCTTTGGCTTTGTTCTTACCCGGAAGAAGTAATGTTACAAATAGCTTTTGAAATTAAATGATCACTCAGAGAGGGTGTAGAGGAGATTAACCAGGATGCTCTCTTGGTTGGAGGGTATGAACCATGGGAAAAGATTGTAAAGGCTGAGGTTGTTTTACTCTTTTGAGAGGGGACCTGATAAAGGTGTTTAAGTCCAAGGGGCATAGAGACAGTGGACAAAAAGGCACTTTTTCCATTAGTGGAGGGTTTGATAACCAGGCAGCATAGATTTAAGGTAAAAGTTAGCTGGCTAAGTGGTAAGCTGAGGAGAATATCTTCATTCAGAGGGTAGTGGGAGACTGGAATTCATTGCTGGAAAGATTGGTTGAGTCAGAAACTTTTGAATTATACATGCAATATTTAGACATTCATCGCTTGTGTTGTCATAGCCTCCAGGGATATGGGCCAAAAGCTGGAAAATGGCACTGCTTTGGTTAGATATTTGATTGGTATGGATAACAATGGCTGCCTTCTGTGCTGTAAATGTCTGAGTAACAGACCTGGACATTAAAGAGTGGGTTTGAAGATTCTAATGTGATTTGTGGACAGAATTGACAAAAATGATGACTCACTGGTAGTCGACAAGATGTGGACAATATTGGGCAAATTTATAAGACAGACAATCAGCCCATGGAAAAACATACCATAAAGTTTGAGAAATTATATAAGAGAGTGAAGACATTCAATCTAGAAAGTCTGGAGTCAATGTTAGTACCTACTAGGTTGGTGCACAAACCTTCCACATGTGGTAATGACTCTTAATGAACAAATGGACACTACCCAAAAAGAAATATTAAGGAGACTGTCATTTCCAGTATCCTTTGCAGGACATGTTGGGAGTTCTGTCTGTGGTGATACAAAGGAGGAAGTCCCTGTGATTACTGACTCACATAGTCAAATGGTCCCTAGTTGCAGGTCACCATCCCAGGATGAAATTACTGAAAGATGTTTTAATGGTTGGGGTGAGGGAGGTTGTAACCCAAATCAAAGGGAGTTTTGGAAAACTAAATTCATCAACAGTCTCAACTAGCAATTTTTCTAAGACCCAATGATGAAATCCTTCAGGACCCAGGTACCTATCAGCCTGCAACTCCAACAATTCTCCACGCTCTTTTTCTATAGGACTGATGCTGACTTTGCTCATTCTTTTCTCTTACTGTTTTCATAAGATAGTACAAGCTCTTATATTTTAGTTTGTTTTCTCTTATGTTCTAATTTCTCCTCTATTAATTATTGGGTCATTCTTTGCTGTGCTTTATATTCCATCCAAGGCTCTGATCTGCCACCTGACTTCGCAGAAGTTGTCCTTTCTTTAAGTGCAATACTATCTTTAACATTTCTTGTTAACTGCAGATGATGGGTCTGTCTCTTGGATGTTTCCTGCTTTGTTGGAATGGATCTATTCTGTGTATCCTGAAACATTCCCTTAAATATCAGTCACTGCATCTTTTCCAACCTATTCCTCAACCTAATGTGCCAATTCGCATCAGCCAGCTTTCGGAGCCCTCATAATTGCCTTCTTTAAATTTTAAAAGTCTCAAACCCAGTCTTCTCTCCCTCAAACAGTGTAAGATTCAATTATATTATGATCACTACTACTTGGGGATGCGTTCACTATGAAATCATTAAACTTACACAATACCAAGTCCAGCATAGCCTGCTCTCTAGTCAGGTCGAGAGCACGCTGTTCTAAACCATCCTGTAAACATTCCATGAACTCATCATCCAGGCCAACTTTTCCCACCTGACTTTTCCAGTCAATGTGCTAATTCAAATATCCCATGATGATTGCTGTGTCTTTTTGACGAGCTCTCATTATTTCTTCCTTTATGTGTAATCTACTCCTGTTGAAAGGATCCTGTACACTACTCCCGTAAATGATTTCTTGTCTTTATCGTTTTTAGTTTCTATCTAAACTGCTGCCACAAGTTACTTTCAATAACTTTGGTCATTCTTCCCAATTGTGCTAATACCATTATGAACTAATAGAGCCATCCCTCAATCCGTTTCTTCCTAAATGTCCTGTACCTTTCAACATTCAGGTTCCAGTCCATGTCATCTTGCAGCCGTATCTCTGTAATGATTGCAGGTAATGCTTATTCATCACTGTAGGTGCTCTTGGTTCACCTGTTTTGGTTTGATTGCCATATGCATTCAGTTATTGTGCCTCTTACTCTTTGTAAATTGTAGTCTGATCCTTTGACCTCATTGCCACAGAAGGCTGTAGAGGCCAAGCCTTTGAATGTCTTTAGGACAGAGATAAATAGGTTAGTAAGGGGACCAAGGGTTACGGGGTGTAGGTCAGAGAATTCAGTTGAGAAACAAATTAGCCATGATATGTGGAGCAGACTTAATGGGCTGAATGGTCTAATTCTGCCCCTACATCTTATGGTCTATGATCTTATGGACTCAGACTCATATTTTCTATCCCTTCTTGTTACTCTCTATTATCTCCCACTATTAATACGTTTCTGTTTGGCATGGTCTCGACTTTTAAATTTATGACATCTTCCTAAATTTTACCCATTGCCCCACTATTTAGTTTAATAACCACCCTACTTCCCTTGTTATGCAGTTAACAACAATACACACTGAATCCACTTTCTCCAATACTGCTGCTAGACCCCCATGGACTGGGAAAGCCTTTCATCCATGCATTCATCATTGGGTCAATGTCAATTTGCATGTGGCTCAGCTAATAACGCAGAGCACAGGAGCCCTACAGTGTGGATGCAGGCCATTCGGCCCTTTGAGTCCACACCGACCCTCCAAAGATCATCCCACCTAGGTCCACCCAATCCCTGTAACCTTGCATATCTCATGGATAAAAAAAACCAGCCTGCAAATCCCTGGACACTCACTATGGACAATTTCACATGGCCAGTCCACCTAACCTGCACATCTTTGGACTGTGGGAGGAAACTGAAGCGCCCAGAGGAAACCCACGCAGACACGGGGAGAATGTGCAAACTGCACACAGACAGTTGCCAGAGGGTGGAATCGAACCTGGGTCCCTGGCGCTGTGAGGCAGCAGGGCTAACCACTGAGCCACCCATTATTGTTTTGACTATGATTATGACCTTTGCAGTTCTGCTTAATTTATCAGCTGGCTTCTCATGCTGACTGTGCAGAATCTCCTTCTTTGTCCTGAGTGTTGTTAACACCTGCATGTGTCCTTTCCCTTCCACTCTAAGTTCCACTGCAGCCCTGAGCAGACATCCCAAACGTTGGTACTAGATAGGCAGCACAGAGAACAGTGCAATTGCCCTAACTATACCCTGCCCCCAATTCCACTATATTCCTTTCAACTGCCTATCTTGAATGGCTGCCTGTTCCATGGTGCCATAGTCAGTTAGGTCATCCACTATCAGCCTGCACTCTCGTCCAAAGAAGCTGACAAAAACCTCAAACAATTTAGAAAGTTTGGACACCCCCCACCCCTTACCTCCATCACTTGCAGTCATACTCTCCTGTCCTTGAACACTGACCAAATCTGACAATTCAAACTTAAGAGCTGAACAGCCCCCCTGGCAATATCTTCTCATCCAATGACCTTCTTAAACTCAGTTTTGAGAGTATCTAATCCACAATGCTGTGGGTCTGCAGTCACATATAGGCCAGACTGGATAATAATGGCACTCGGAGATAGCAAGAACTGCAGATGCTGAAGTCAGAGTCAATACAGTATAGAGCTGGAGGAACACAGCAGGTCAGGCAGCATCAGAAGAGCAGGACAGTCAACATTTCAGGACTGAATCCTCCAGCAGGACTGGGGAGCTGGGGAGAGGGAGGAGGGATGGGGCTGGGGGAAGGTAGGTGGATACAGGTAGGGGTAGTGGTGATTGGTCAGCGGGAAGGGTGGGGTGGATAGGTGGAGAAGAAGATGGGAAGGTAGAGTCAGGTCAAGGAGGTGGGGATGAGAGGGAGGGTTGGACATGGGATAAGGCCAGGGGTGGAGAGATTTTGAAACTGGTGAATTCTATGTTCAGGCCATCAGGCTGTAGGCTCCTGATGCAGGATATGTGGTGTCGCTCCTCCATTTTGCGGGTGGTGTCATCGTGGCACAGGAGGCAGCCCAGGATAGACATGTCACCCAGGGAGTGGGAGGGGAAATTAAAATGGTTGGTGACCGGAAGGTGGTGGTGATTATAGTGTACAGAGTGGAGGTGCTCCGCAAATCTATCACTGAGCCTCCGCTTTGTCTCACCAATGTAAAGGAGGCCACATCAGAAGTAACAGATACAGTAGACCAGGTTGGAGGACGTACAGGTGAGAACCCCAGTTGGATATGGAAAGTTTGTCTTGGATGGAGGTGAGGGGGGAGGAGTAGGGGCAGGAGTAACACCTCCTACAGTTGCAGGAAAAGGTGCCAGGTGTGGTGGGGTTGGTGGGGAGTGTGGAGTGTGGAGTGGACGAGGGAGTCGTGGAGAGAGGGGTCCCTACGAAAGGCAGATGGGGCGGGGAGGAAAATATATCTTCGGTTGTGGGGTCAGATTGGAGGTAGCAGAAACGGTGGAGGATGATACTTTGGATACAGATGTTGGTGGGGTGATATGTGAGGTCAAGGGGGATTCTATCTTTGTTTTTGTTGGGTGGCGAGGGGTTGAGGGCAGAGGTGAGGGAAACACAAGAGATGTGGTTGAGGGCATTTTGATCAACGGTGGCGGGGGGGAAAGGTTGCAGTCCTTGAAGTAGGAGGACATCTGGGATGTCCGGGAGTGGAACGCTCCATCTTGGGAATGGGTTCAGCGAAGGCTGAGGAATTGGGAGTAAGGGATCGCATTCTTGCACAGAGGTGAGTGAAAGGAGGTGTAGTCACGGTAGCTATGAGAGTTGAATTAGATGTTGGTGCTGAAACTGTTACTGGATAGGGAGACAGAGAGGTCCAAGCAGGGGAGGGAGGTATCAGAGATGGTCCAGGTGAATTTGAGGTTGGGGTGAAAGGTGTTGGTAAAGTTGATGAATTGTTTAAGCTCCTCATGGGAGCACGAGCCGATACAGTCATCGATGTAGCAGAGGAAAAGGTGGGGGGTGGGGGGGGGGATGGTACCAGTATAACAGTGGAAGAGGGACTGTTCCACATATCCTACGAAGAGACACGCATAGTTTGGACCCATACAGGTGCCCATAGCCATCTCTTTAGCTTGTAGGAAATGGGACGAGTAAAAAGGTGAATTTGTTGAGGGTAAGGACAAGTTCCATTAAGTGGATGGGTGCGTCGATAGAGGGGGTTGTTTGGGCCTGTGGGAGAGGAAGAAGTGGAGGGCTTTTAGACCATCTGTGTGGACAGTACAAGTGTACATGGATTGGACGTCCATGGTGAAGATGAGGTTTTGGGAGCCAGGGAACGGAAAGTCTCAGATAGGAGGAGGACGTGGGTAGCATCCCAAATGTGGGTGGGGAGTTCCTGGGCCAGGGGGAAAGTACAGAGTCAAGGTAAGCAGAGATAAGTTCGGTGGGGCAGGAGCAGGCAGAGACAATGCGTTGGCCAGGGCAATCAGGTTTGGGATTTTGGGAAGGAGATAGAAACGGACAGTGTGGGGTTGGGGAACGATGAGGTTGGAGGGTATGGGTGGGAAGTCACCTGAGGTGATAAGGTTATGAATGGTTCGAGAGATGATGGTTTGGTGATCGGGGTGGGGTCGAAATTGAGGGGGCGTTAGGAGGAGATGTCAGAGAGTTGGCGCCTGGCCTCCGCAATATAGAGGTCAGCGCGCCATACCACAGTGTGCAAACCCCCTTACCCATGGGTTTAATGGCGAGGTTGGGGTTGGAGTGGAGAGAGCAGAGGGCTACACATTCCATGGGGGGAAGAGGGTGGTGCGGAAAGGTTGAGGCAATTGATGTCACAACAGCAGTTGGAGATGAAGAGGTTAAGTCAGGGTCGGGGTGGGGGGGGAGGTGCGTAGGAGGTAGAAGGCCATGGGGTGGTTTCCAGGAGGATGGGGTTTGATAGAGACAGGAGAAGAGATCTGTAGATGGCGGGATGGACTCCTGGTCAAAACATGGATGCGGAGACGGAGGCAGCAGAAAAAGACAGTCCAACAACCAGACATGAACAGAATTTGTTGATGTGTGGGTGCAGGGGAATGAAGGTGAGTCCTTTGCGGGGGACTGACCATTCATCCTCAGTGAGGGAGAGTTCTGGGGGGAATGGTGAATACCTGGCAGGGCTTGGGGCTGGGGCTGGGTGTAGACCTGGAGCTGGGAGTGGGTTAGGAGACTGTCTCAGGAGTGGGTGTGTATACGGGGGCGGTGATGTAGGTGGAAGCAAAAGTGGCATTGTCGTGTTGGCGGCCGCAGTGACATTGCTGGTAGCAGTGACACAGTCAACAGCGTCAGCGGGAGAGGCCGAGGCGACTGAATGGTTAATGATGCCGGGCAAATTAAGAATGACGTCCTGGATAGGATTGGGGTCTGGGGTGGTGGAGGAAGTCTGTGTTTGGAGGTAAGCACAAGCAAGTTTGGTGTACTTATGGTCTTTGATGTCCAATAGAACGGAGAAAAAGCATTGGTTGAGGGTGTGGATCCTGCACACAATGAGAAACGTTCTACGGAGCACCTGTGCTCCGTACGCTAAAATCAACACCACCTTCCGGTTGCTAACCATTTTACCTCCCCCTCCCGCTCCCTGGATGACATGTCCATCCTGGGCCTCCTCCAGTGTCACAATGACAGCACTGGCAAACTGGAGGAGCAGCACCTCATTTTCCGCCTTAGGAGCCTACAGCGTGATGACCGAATCATGGAATTCACCAGTTTTAAAATCTCCCCACCACCGACCTCATCCCACGTCCAACCCTCCCTCTCATCCCCTCCTCCTTGACCTGACACAACCCGTCCATGTTCTTCCCCACCTATCCAACCCACCCTTCCCACTGACCAATCCTCACTAACCCCCAACCTGCATCCACCTATCACCATCTCACCAACCTTTCCCCTGCCCCACCCCTCTCCTCGAATTATTCCCCAGCTCCCTTCTCCCTCCCCAGTCCTGTAGTAGTATTCAGGCCCAAAACATCAACTCTCCTGCTCCTCTAATACTACCTGAGCTGCTGTGTTTCTCCAGCGCTAACTGTATTCAGTAACAATGGCAGACTTCCTCCATTAAAAAGACATTGATGAACCAGTTGGTCTGCACAATAATCACTGATAGCTTCATAAAAACCAAAATAAAGCAGAAGCTGGAAATCAGAAACAAGAACGGAAATTGCTAGAAAAACTCAGCAGGTCTGGCAGTATCTGTGAAAAACTAAGGAAGGGTCATTGGACCCAAAACCTTAACAATGATAGTTTCATGGTCAGCATTATTAGACTAGCTTTGAATTCCAGACTTTTCCAAATTGAAATTAAATTACACCTTGCCTTGGTGGGATTTGAACGTGTGTCCTCAGTGGTTAGCCTAGGCCTCTGAGTTACTAGTCCAGTGACATATACCTCCACCTCTCCCAAATTAGTGGCCTACATTTTCCATCTTCTTAGGACTTGTAGAAAATTTGCTCCCTGGCCAATGAATGATGCATCTGCACCTATTATTGTTGGCAACTTTGGCTCATAATATTCTAATATTTTGGAATAAGTTAACAATTTCTTCTTTGCTTCAAAACAATTTCTCTGGTCAACATTCCAGAACCATTGTTAGCTATGTTGTAATAGCTCGGTCAATGGTTTGTTAATCACTGATAGATTAAGTACAAGTTTCCCTCCTTGGTTAACCATCCCTAGAAATGTTTGTAGCTGCACAATGTTCCTGGATTGCTGAATTTTTTGACCATCTTTGTTTTCTGAGGATCGATCTTTATCCTTTTGGTTTCCATGATGCAACCTAGGAATTTGATCATAGGTTTTGCAAATTCACACTTTTCAATTAGCATTACAACCATATTCTGTAATATTTTCACAACCTTCCTCGTTCTCCAATCATGCTCCTCTTTGAACAATGTACCAGATTACTCAATGGCCTAGTAGTATTTTCTAGACTATTAATCTAGAGAAACAGGTATTGTTCTGGGGACACAAGCTTGAATCCAGCCATGGTGGACAGTGGAATTTGAAACAAAGAAAAAATCTGGAATTAAGCGTCTGGTGGAAAAATGAATGTTCTTTAGGGAAGGATACCATCGTCCTTAAATGGTCTGGCTGGTATATGACTCCTGACCCACTGCAATGCAGTTGATTTTTAACTGCCCTCTGACCAACTAGGGACAGACAATAAATGCTAGCCTAGCCAGCAATGCCTCTGTCCTGTAAATGAATTTTAAAAAATTATATCCTTCCCTTGGAGTATGTTGTATATTGTCCCTTGAAATATTTCATGCTATCCCAAACAGAAGCACATTATAAAAATAACTAACAACTTCAATTTCTGGTCCAGAAGTACTTGGCAAATGTATTATTGGCATTTAGTTTTGTCAATATTGTAAACTTTGACAATTTAGCTAGACGATCAGCAACTGATGACATTGAATGAACTTCACATACTGCTTTGTTGACTCTGGTCAGTTCCATACAGTTCCTAACATCCTCATTTAGTTTAGGACCAGCGACCACAGATGAGCAAAATTATTTGGTACTGTGTTCGTTGAAATTAGCCCGGTGTAGAAGACAGTTTGGCTTTACGTTTGACTGTAAGGTAGTATGATACTCTTTCTCAATTTACCAGTCCTGAGAATAATTGAGAAAATTCTTCCACAAATTCCAAATATTACATTTTTTCAGCAAATTCATCTACCAGCTTTAATCTCGAGCATGCTTTCATGCTTAGAAGATTCTACATTCTGCAAAATATATAATGATTGTTATTTGTTTTTAAATTTTAATTCTTGCCGTGATTGGATCTTTTTGCTTCCAGAATTGTTCCCCCTAGCCTTGCAGTTTGTTTGGAGAAGGTTTTGACTGTGCTGACTAGCATAACAGTATGTCAGTACTTTTCCCACCCTATCTAAAGCAGTTCAAAATGATGGCTGGTGCACTTCTATTAATTTTGGCAAGCTCTTGCTACAGTGCACTTTTTGTTTCTGTGACTTACAGATTATGTTAAATTATCCTTAGGCCACCAAGCAATTTCCAGCTAATAAAGGCTGTTAATAAAGGAATCAAGGGATTCCCCTGTTCTTTACCTCCATTCATTAAAATTTAGTCTCTCCATTTAGGAGATTCTTATAGACAGTAGTATATACATTGCAAGCATTTACTAAACTCTCTCATCAGAAACTGAATTGTCATCCAACAATGTCTGGTCAACACACCATTCATAGTTTTGAATGCAAAGAGCAGAGAGCTGACTTGATCACTTGGCTCCTTGTGTATAAATCCAAGGTTTGGTGCATGGCAAAATGTTTCCTCTGATTGTTACACTTCTGAGCCTTCAGTATTGGAGATTGGCTATAGACGTGGTAGTGACAATTCCTCGTTCCTGTGGAATCCTGGAACTGTGCCTACTTGAAGTTTTGATGCTGTTTTCAGTTTCTGATCTCTGGAGGATTCTGACCAACAGTTCCTGTTGGCTGTTCCCTGGTGTATTTAGAACATTTTCTTTCTTCCATGTCATTCTGCCATTGAAGTACATCAGTGACTTGTTATCTTGTAGCCTTGTCTTCAATACTTACTGCATTTAGCTTCCACATGCTGCCATCTTTCACCTTCTGGTTGAGGTGACTGTTTTTCTATCTGGGGGAAGAAAGAAAACTGGACTTTTTTAAAAAAACTATTGTCGTGGGTAAATCACTACAAGCTACCTTTAATTCAGCTACTAAAGAAACCTCCCAGACAATCAAGTACTGAATCAATGATTTAAACTTTATTGCATGTAGCAAATGAAATAAGATTCCTTAAGCAAGCAAGTTAAGCCTCACCACTCACCTTGGCTATTACCCTATTTATGGTGGAATTTAGTTACGATTCCAACCAATAGTGTCTTGTCTCTTACGTCCAGGGTTTGATCCTTGCGTGGTGGTTTTTGGAAGTTCTGCTGAAGGAGAGTTCTGGTGTTGGATTTTTACAATTTTTTTCTATCTTTAAGGTCTGTGATGTGACATTATTGTTGATCCTTTAAATTCTTTCATCCAAATTATTGCTGACTCTTCTGAAACCATCAAGCCTGCAGCTTCCCTGTTCCTTGTTATTTTTGGCATTGACTGGCTGGTTGAAGACACAGCTTTCCTGCAGTTAACTCCTTAAATTCCTCTGCAGGCAATCAGTTGTCCTTGTGGCATAAGGCAGCCATTTATCAAGCAGATGTCAAAACCGTTTTATTCATGTAGCTTTGATGCTTTCTCCCACACATGGCTAATTGCTTTCTCATGTATAAGTCTGTCCTTGTCCTTTAATAGTTTATTCCATAATTATTGCTGCTTCTTACCATGTGTAACAGTTTATCTTTGATTCTTTCAATCCACGAACAGTTCTTCAAGTTCTGAAGTTTATAATATCACACTATACGGACATTTTCTAGATTGAAAAGTAGTTTGCCGTGTGATTTTATTTTTGGAAATTAAGCCAATAGTTTAATGTGTGCTTTGGATTTGCTGCTTTCTCATGAAAATCAAGTTATTTTGGAGAAACAATTAAGCAAAGCTTTCAAGGAGATAAAGAAATGAGGTTTAATGGCTTAATTACTGGGGAAAAAAAAACTGTCTTTGATACTGCTGTAGACGTCTATGCTAATATTTGCCTAGCAATCCTCTCTGGACTTAGTTCTACTCCACAGAACCAGGAATCAGATTAAACAAGACTCCTCCAAAACTGCAAATTTCTCCTGAAATACTGTTCTCAGTACAAGTTTGGTCTGCCTGGTAAAACCTGAACAGCTATACTTGCCATGTTCTACAGAACCAAATCCAATTTGATTGGCATCAGAACTGGATGTTTATCATCATCAATCTACAGCGGTCAACAATTCCATTCTGTCGACTGAAGATGATAGATAATGAGAAACCATTCACATCCTAGCCTCAATTTCCATACCTTTTGCCTGCTTTCACCCTTTTTCTACTACTTCCTGTTTAGCACAAGATTTCAGTGAAATGCCTATACAGAAATTACTTCCATCCCCAAACAAAAAATTCCTAGTAAGCAAGGACAAAAACGAAGATACAAGAAAAGTTCCAAGAATCATCAGGAGCACTGAGGTCACGTTATTCCACTGAATTGACTGTCATAAATCTTCAGATGAAGATGGGCAAGGAGGGAACAGTTATTCTAATGTCACGGATAGTTGGTCTATGTCCATTGGCTGGAAGGATTCAAATGGATGAGTGACATAAACCACCAATCCCTTGAAATAGAGTACATTAACAAGTGCATATGGCAAGGTGGCAATTTTCATCAGGCAGTCCTTTTGGAAAGGGCTGGGGCAGTCTTGTAGGAAGCTGTCATTATCCAATGGAAGATGGGCTAGAAAAGGTTGAGGCAAGATCTAGGGAAGGGGTTCTTAACAGTTCTCAATGGTGTAAGTGCTTTGAAAGTTCAGCCCATTGGAAAAAAACATATACAATATGGCAAGGTACTTCACTGTTACATACATTACAAGCAGTCATATTGATTGAACTCAAACACTATAAAAAAGAGCTTTTTACATATGGTGTTAATTAAGAGTAAACAAGCCTTATTTGGAATGAGAAAATCATATTTATTTCACCAAAATAAATGACCTTTTAGGAATTGTTTTATTACATTAACTACAGATAAATCACATACTGCAACATAAAAACTAATCTACAAAAAATAGTTACATTAGTTATGTACATTTATGCTTGAAATATCAATTATACAGCAGTCAATTACATGGTTTTGAAGCTGTCTTCTGCTCAGAAGACTGCGTAGAAATGTAACAGTACATATCAGATATCACTTATATTGGGTGGTAACATCATTAGAGGAAAACCAGTCTCAATCAAGACACACATCCTCACTATATACAGAGCAACCCATTTATTACAGATAACTTGGAAGTATTGATTTGCTAGATACTTTCAAAATCATGGTGTAATGTGATGTTGAGTGATAACTAGCCACCATGTTCTTTGGTTCATAAAAGCTGCACTGCAGTTTGCTAGTAACATTACCCCAACAAATGGTTTCCTTTGTTATTTAAAGGTACTTGCTTTCAAAATGTTTTGTTATAAATAAAATCTTAAGAGCGTTTAAAAACCTTAAGACATCCTTCATAAAAAAAATTCAACAGCAGCAAAACAAAGACTGCTGCTAGAGACAGCAGAGTTTAAAGACAAGGCTTAAAACGAATACAAACAAAAACTTCTCATACATTCGCAGGTTGCCATGCTTATCTAAGGCTGGATGGCACTCCTGGAAACGTTGAGTTATTATTGTTTTCACTAAGAAACATTCTACCTAGAATTGGTGACACAGTAGTTTGGATTTGGTGCTTATGGTCCATACCATAAACAGGAAATAAAAATAAAAAGCACCAAGTCCTGTATGCTTGTTTTGGTAATCTTCACCTATAATGGTGAGATTGAGATTAACTCTCCATCACCACCAATAATTTCGTACCACATGCAGACTGAGAACAAGTCCATTTGTGCCATTCCAATGCAAGTAAACAAGAAATTTTAAGGCCCTGGCAGGTAGAAATACTGATCCAATGGGAAAAATAAACTTTGATTTCCCTCTGAGCACAAGATGGTGCTTACATTGCAATGAAGGATTTCATATACATTCATCTGCATTTAAAACACATATTAGACACCATTATTAAAAAAAGTTATATTTTTTCTTTTCATATTAAGATGGAATTCCATTATAATTCTAACCATAGAATATGCAACGTGCTTTTTAAATTTCAGACTTTAAAACATTTGCTTACTTAAAATGTGCATACCCTGACCAGTATCATTTCTCATTGTTATGGGGTACACTTCCTTGAATAATTTTATAAGAAAATCGCATTTCAATTGGGTATCTGCAAAACTGAATTTCTATTTCCCATAGAATAGCAAGGCAAATAAAGAGGTCAAATACAAATGTAGAGAAAAGAATGAAGAGCTGCAACATGGTAAAATAATGGCAACTGTTCTGATTAACATTGTTGTTCAACATTATTGAAAATAATTCATCACCTGTAAAATAATCTGTTAAATATGTCAAGAATGCATCAGAACAAATTTTGAAGCGTCAGTTTTTTTGTGAATACTTGCTACACAGTTCTATTATTTGCACTGCTTGGCTGAAACAGTTGTCAGAAAGGCTTCAGTTGAGCTATGGGTGCGGGTAGAAATAAGGTGTAACAAACATAATTGATAGTCCTTTATTGTTCAACTTCTCAAAGCTGGGTGTTTTCCCAGAACCCTAAATCTCCACAGTGACTGGTTTCATTTTTCTTACTTTATGGTAACTTGTATTTTCATTTCTTAAAGGGAGTCAACTTGGTAAAGCTGTGCCAGAAGGGAGAAGCTTTGCGTTTGGGCTCAGCCAATACGAACACTTGCTGCTGAGGAAGGCTGGTAGGCACGGTGATGTGTCGCTGATGGAGTGGATGCAGAGATTGATGTGGAGGAGGAGCAGAAAATCCACTATAATTCACCCCTACAACGGTAAAATTAGAGAACTGTTAATGATGTCAATTGGTCGGAATCAAGCTAGTGAACAGCAAGACAAATACACATGCAATCATGTGTACATTGATAGCTAAGTGTGTTAAAAGTGGTTTTGTCACCTCACTTCTACATCATGGCAATTTATCTCCCAAATGACATTAACCCAAAACTTTAGCTTTGTTTTGCACAAGTGATTTTGTTTTCTTAAATCCGCTTACATTTATCTAGAAGACTGACTGTTAGGCAGAAAGTAAGAAAGACAAGTTGCTGTGCTATCAAACAGAGTTAGCTCAATATCTCATTGATATGTATTTTCTTAAAATTGACTCATCAGATTCATTGGCTGCCTAGCATTTATTCTCCAGACCTAGTTGCCCTTGAGAAAGTGGTGGTGAGCTGGCTACTTGAACCACTGCAGTCCACATGCTGTAGCTTGACCGACAAAGCCTTTAGGGAGAGAATCCCAGGATTTGGCACCAGCAACTCCAAACAAAGTGATATATTTCCAAGTCAAGATGTTAAATGGCTTAGAGGGTAACTTGCAGGAGGTGGTATCCCCACGTATCTGCTGCTCTTGTCCTTCTACATAGAGATGATCAAGGGTTTAAGAAAGTCTGAAGATCTTTGGTGAATATCTGCAGTGCATATTCTAGATAGTCCACACTATTGCTATGGAGTATTGGTGGTGGAGGGAGTGGATGCTTGTGGATGTGGTGCCAATCAAGCAGGCTATTTTGTCTTGGATAGTGTCAAGCTTCTGGAGTGTTGTTGGAGCTGCATCCATGCAGGCAACTAGGGAGTATTCCATCAGATTCCTGACTTGTGCTTTCTAGACAGTGGACAGACTTTGGGCAGTCAGGTGGTGAGTTACTCGCTGCAGTATTCCCAGCCTCTGACCACCTCTTGTAGCCATTCTGTTTATATGACAAGTCCAGTTAAGTTTCCAGTCAATGACAATCCCAAGGATATTAATCGTGTCAAGGGGCGGTGGTTAGATTATCTCTCATTGAAAATGGTTATTGACCGGCATTTGTGTGGCAACGTTACTCACCACTTGGCAGCCCAAGACTGGATATTATCCAGATCTTGTTGAGTTTGAACACGGACTGCTTCAGTATCTGAGGAGTTGCGAATAGGGCTGACCATTGTGCAACCATCAGCGAATATCCCCACTTCCGACTTTATGGTGAAGGGAGTTTATTGATGAAGCAGTGGAAAACAGTTGAGCCTAGGACACTATCCTGAGGAACTCCTGTAGAGACCTCCAACAACCACAACCATCTTCTTATGTTCCAGGTATAACTCCAAACAATGGACAGTTCACCCTCCAACACCCTTTGATTCCAGTTTTGCCAGGTCTCCTTGAAGCCATGCTTAGTTGAGAATGACCTTGATGTCAAGGTCTATCACTCTCACCTCACCTCTGGAATTCACCTCTTTTGTCCATGTTTGAACCAAGGCTGTAATGAGATCAGGAGCTGAGTGGCCCTGGCGGAACCCAAACTGGGCATCACTGAGCAGGTGCTGCTTGATAGCACTGTTGATGGCACCTTCCATCGCTTTACTGATGATTAACAGTAGACTAATGGGGCTGTAATTGGCTGGATTGGATTTGTCCTACATTGTGTGTACAGGACATACATCTAACTGACAATATGGAAATGTCCATGTCAGTGTTCTATCCATAGGGGAAGAACTTGGCTAGGGGAGCAGCAAGTTCTGGAGCACAGGTCTTCAGTACGATTGCTGAAATGTTGTCAGAGCCCACTGCCTTTGCACTATCCAGTGTCTCTTTCTTGATATCATTTGGATTGAATCAAATTTGAAGACTAATATCTGTGATTCTGGGCATCACTGGAGGAGGCCAAGATGGACCATCCACTCGATATTTCTGGCTGAAGATTGCTGCGAATGCTTTTGTCTTGCCTTTTGCACTGATGTGTTGGGCTGTTCCATCATTGGAGATGGAAGTATTTGTGGCGCCTCCTCCTCCAGTGAGCTGATTAATTGTCCACCACCATTCACAACTGGTTGAGGCAGGACTGCAGAGCTTACATCCGATTCGTTGGTTGTGGGATCACTTAGCTCCAACTATCACTTGCTGCTTATACTGTTTGCCAGCAAGTAGTTCTGTTTGTTAGCTTCACCAGGTTGACACCTCAGGTATGCCTGGTGCTGCTCCTTGTAAGCACGGCTGCACCCTCCATTGAACTCTCTATATCTACTTAACAAAACACAAATAGATACTTGAACATAATACTACATCTAGTAATAGACCTAAAACACTGCTAAGTTGCTAAGAAATATGCAGAAATGTTGCGATGTCACAATGATTTTTACTCTTAACGAGAAATCTTGAAACCCTATGTAATAAAAAGGAATTTGATTTATCTATTTACTACAAGTGTCGGCCAAAACCATTCTTTCCTGTCACCCATACAGAGAACAGTTTCAAGTCATACACTCCTTTATGTAAAATGTTTGGAAAAAGCTGCTTGCTAAAGTTTTATTATATATTAATTTAAAAATAGGATTGGTACTTTCTCCAGAATTATTATACGGTGCAATCATATTTTCTTAACATTTCATGCAGTGGAGAATTAAAGTGTGTTTTTTGCTGTAAGATGCAGTTTGCCAATTAAAGTTATAAAAATGACAAATAGGAAATGAGCTGGTCCAACCAATCCACCCCACAGAGTTATGACATGCATCATATGTATGTACATGCTGTAATCTCCTAGGAGAAATGAAACACAAGATAAAACCCAGACCAGAACTAAAACAGAAAATTCCAAATATCTTCAGTGATCAAAACTAATCCGGGAAATAGTCATTTAATTTTCAAGTCTTCAAAATTCTAAACGTTTGACCCCATTCATTTAAAAAAAAAAAGACACTGAAGCCACCCTCTCAAATTCCGAAATCTGTGGGAACTCCTTAAATATTTTACTATATCACACAATGGAACCGGATGGCAGTGGTCCAAAAAGGCAGTTCATCATCACATTCTTGAGGGCAACTAGAAATGGACAGTAAATGCTAATCCAGCCAGTGACCTATATCCCATAAATGAATAAAATTAAATCTTCTAAACTTTAGCGGTATATCAGAATGTCTGTGTGTTCCTACTCACTCTTCATTTTTCCATGCCTGGATTTTTTGGCATTTAACATTGCTTGTTTCTTCTGATTTTCATGTATTACAAATCCTGAAAGAACATGAGCACCAAAGAAAATTCTTCATTAATAGGTTATCTTTATGAACAAACTTCATGATTCACTTGAACAAAAATATGCATTTTTGAAATATTGCAGAGGGAAGAGAAAATTATCCATGGATTATAGCATAAAAAATCTGTTTTGAATGAAATGTTCTTCCTGGCCTTGCTCAGAATGCATGCTGATCAGTCACAGCTGTAAATTTTCAGTTTCAGATACGTGCATGAAACTGGTGCTAAAGCAACGATGATTGCTTTTCTTTGAATAAGCACTTGCCCTGAACGACTTGCTTTCCTGCCTAATTTCGTTGAAGTTAGGCACGCTGTGTATAGGTGCAAAGGCTTGAATACATACTTCAGTCACTGTGCAAAAGCAATATATCACTTGCTGCACTACAATTAAATCACATTTGATAGTCTCAACTGCATCCTTCTCAGCTTTTCATTTTCAGTTTATCAACTATCTTCCACTGCACTGATTAATCATTTTATCGTGTGAAGAACCCTCATAAATGTTGTTTAGAGAAAGAAATCTGCCATCCTTACTTGTTCTGGTCTACATGTGATTTCAGGTCCACATCACCAATGTGGTTGATCCTTAATTGCCCTAGGTCAATAAACGCTGGCATAGCCAGTGATGCCCACACCCCATAATAGAAAGAAAGATATTATTTAATGGCAGTAATTACAACAGTGAGTAAAATCAACACTAGGATATAAACAAAGGGTAGAAAAGGTTTTTGGCAATTTTTACATCATGTGTTAAAAATTCATTCACGGGATGTGGGCATCTCAGGCTAGGCAAGCATTTATCGCCTATCAATAATTATGCTAAGAGGCAACCACAACTGCAGTGGATCTGGAGTCACATGTAGGCCAGACCTGGCAAGGATGGCAGATAACTTCTTTAAAGAGTATGAGTGAACCAAATGGGTTTTTCTGACACTCAACAATAATTTCATGGTCATCATTAGATTCTTAATACCAGATTTTCTTGGAATTCAAATTGTACCATCTGCCATGGCAGAATTCAAATGTAGTTCCCCAGAACGTTACCTGGGTCTCTAGATTAACACTTGAGTGATAATATCACTTACAAATTTGATCATGTTTGCAATTTGGCACCAACAAAATGATGTATTAAAGACAAAAAGTAGAACAACTTTATATGCTTATGGAAATACACCAGCATGCCTGGATCCAATTATGCTCCATACTTTATCCCAATTCACAAAAATATGATTGTCCTTGACACTCGCATCGAAATGTGCGATATTACTAGAGATCAACAAATACTTTTTAATATTCATCTTTTATCACAAAAGTATGAAATGTTCCTTTCAAAGAATTTATTAGCACAACTTTGATGGTCTGTGGCAATAAAAGCTCCAATTAAACCAACCTCTGAGATGGTCTTTCCTTCTGATTTTAATTTTTACTCTGCTATGCATCCTTGTAGCAATGGTCTCACTATTTATCTTACAGTTGTTTGGTAGTACAGAACTTTTCAAATGCTGAGGAAAGATGTTTTGTTGAAGTATTTCACCTTGCACTCCTTTGGACTTTTCACAAGAATACAAATTCAAGGAGCAAACTAACATTTGTCCTGCATGAGAGAACAGTGCCAATTAAAAGACAAGTAGATTGGTAGAGGTGTAGCCATAGGAAATGCACCCATAATGGCTGATTGACAGTTAACAGCAAGGGTTTGTTTAAATTTTAAACCAGGCAAGTTGATTTTTATTTAGGCACTGCCCTGAGAAATGAACCAGCAAGT
>JAHRHZ010000264.1:28564618-28627801 GCA_024137785.1 Ginglymostoma cirratum
ACTTGCTGGTTCATTTCTCAGGGCAGTGCCTAAATAAAAATCAACTTCCATCCCCGCCTCTTCGACTTGTCTGCCTCCTCTCCACCTATCCTCTCCTCTATCCATTCTCTATCCGCCTCCCCCTCTCTCCCTATTTATTTCAGAACCCTCTTCCCCTCCCCCATTTCTGATGAAGGGTTTAGGCCCGAAACGTCAAGTTTTCCTGCTCCTATGATGCTGCTTGACCTGCTGTGTTCATCCAGCCCCATGCTTGTTATCTTGAAAATGACCCACCTTATTTCTATTCTCTGATTTTCGTCCATGTACCAGCTCTCAATCCAAGCAAATATACTCGCCCCAATCCCATGTGCTATAATTGGGTTTACTAGACTCTTATGTGGCCCTTATCAAAAGCCCCATTAAGTGACCAATGTTAAAAGGAAACAAATGTTAAACAGGACTTATTATATATTGTTAACATTAATTTCTACCAGAAGGGGATGATAATGTACAAAAAAAGGAAACAACTTGCATTAACTTGCATTCACCCCTCAGATGTTTCACAGCATTTTACAATGTATCTTTGTCATAGTTCATTTGTTTTTTTTTGTGGAAAATAATAGGATTCAGTGACGGTCTAATAATAGTTAACTGCTTTTGTTTTTAAGTTGAGCAACACTAAGTTGGTACTTCACCCCATCTCCCTCTCCCCCTCTCTCTCCCTCTTCCCCCTTTCTTAAACATTGGGTATACATTTGCACCTTCTGAACTGCAGGAAGCATTCCAGGACCCAAAAAACTGTGAACAAGGACCATAATACTCTGGGATGTATGCAATTAGGTCCAGGAGATTTATCTACTTTAAGTCTTATTAATTTCTCTAATACATCTTTCATAAATATATGAATATTCTGCTCCACATTTCCACAAATCCCTAAACTCTCCCATTATTTCTCGGCAATTTTTTGTATTTTCCTATATGGAGACAAAGTATTTGCTTAGTTTCCCTGTCACTTCCTTATTCCCCAAAATAAATTCTCTGGAATCTTTGCTTTGCTAATTTTTCATTTTTACGTATCTGGAAATGCTTATACTGTCTGCTTTATGTTTCTTACTAGTTCACTCTTGTTTTCATTTCCTCAATCTTTTCTTTGTCCTCAGGCTTACCTCGTTTTTGGGCCACTTTACAAGTCTCTTCCTTTGATTTAATATAATCCTAAATTGGAACCAAATTCCATGGTTGGAATATTTTCCTTGCTCAGTTTTTGGGCATTAAAGGAACACACTTTGGTTGTGAACTATGTATTAGTTTGTTAAATATTGGTCATTGTCTGTATGCAGGTATACTTTTTGAAGTATTTTCCCAATTCATTATGCACAATTTGTCCCTCATAACTTTAGAGACTGCGTTTTCTTAAGATTTTAGACCCTAGTTACCGATTGAACTACATCATCTTCAAACATTGTAAAATACCACTATATTACGGTCACCATTTCATAAAAGCTATTTTACGACAAGAATATTAAGTGTCGCTCTTTGTTTGCAAAATAACAAACCTAAAATGGCCCATTCCCTACTAGGTTCCTCAACATATTGTTTAGAAAGCCATTTTTGCATAGAGTCCAGAAATTTATCCTTCATACAAATTTAGTTTATCCAGTCTACATAGATTGAAGTTATCCACGGTTATGCCATTACCCTTGTTACCGACAACTCTATTTTCCTGATTTATATTGTGATCTACATTATTACTACAGATGGTCTTTTATAAACAATTACCAAACATGTTGTTTCTTAGTTCCACCCAAAAGGATTCTACGTCTTGAACTTTAGAACAAATGCCATCTCTCATTACAATATAAAAGCTGTAATGAGAAGGTGGTGGGTAACTGCATTCATGCTGTTATTACAGAATAAAAGAAGTAATGAGAGCTTAAGTTCAGTTACCCACCATCTTTTCCCAGCTTCTTGTCCTTCTTGAATGTCACATATCTTTGGGTTTTAGGTCCCAGCTGTGGTGTTATTGTAGCTATACCTCTGTAAATATCACTAGGACATACATACGAACCTAAATTTGAGCTGACAACCTGTTTATTGTGAATACCACAGAAATTCAGATTTAGAGCCCTTAATTCAGTTTCCATTTAAATCGAATCACAGTCCCCTCTTATTATTGCTTGATTATCATTATCTTTATTGTTAAATTGATCTATGGTCTTGTCATTTTCCAATAATTTACTCAATCTTACCCTACCTAATCCCTTTCCCATTCCATTTTATTTACAAACTTCCTTCGTAAATGATTCGCAAGAATCCCATCCCAAGCAAAGTCCAGGTTAGATTTATTCCACTCTTCCAGTATTGGTGCTGGTGTTCCACAAATCAGAAGTAATTTCTCCTACGCCAGTCTTTGAACCACTCATTCATTGGTCTTAACTTCTTATGCCAATCTGCATGTGGCTCAGGTAATAATCCAGAGATTGTTACCTTTCAAATTCTGTTTATAATTCAGGGCCTAGCTCCTCAAATTGATTATGCAGAGCCTCTTTCTTAGCCTTATCTATGTCATTGGAACCTACACAGACCATGAAAGTTTGATCATTCCCCTGTGGCTATAGGTCTACCTCCAGCCCTGAGCAAATATCATGAACTGTGGCACCAGCAGGGAGTAGTCACTAACCTGGAATGGGATTTCAACCTACACACTACAATTTGGAGATAAGCATGCTATCAACTATTGATCTTTTCAATCATGAGCCTTAATTTTGTAATGGTCAATGAAAGCAGCTGGTAAGATGGTATTCTTACAAAGAATCTCAACTGAAACATCAATGTATTTTTTGTTTCAAATGATTGCTGACACAAGATACATTTCCAACTTCTCCCGTTTTTATTTTCGGCAAATCATCACGTCATTACACCTTTGTCTTTAATATATTGATCTATACTTTGATGATCTGACTTCATTAAATAGCGACAATCTTAATCACATAACAGTAACAAAGCTTTTCAATTCAGCTTGAATGATTTCTTTATTCAATCATGGTATCTGGGCATTATTGTCTAGGCTAGCATTTATTGCTATCCCTAGTTGCAGTGTCAGTGTGAGCCATCTTCTCCAACATTTAAGAATCCATAAGATTTCTAAAATTAATCTGAAGCCACTATTATAATTATTGAAATGCTGGCATATTAAATCACATCAGCAATTGTTTATGGCTTTTAAATATTTAGTTGTCAAACAAATCTGAACCATCACCGAGTTCACCTTTTAACATTTGAGATAGGAAATCCTTTTCACGCATTCTGCATCTTCCAAGGTCCTTATCATGGGTCAAAAGTGAGTCACATGGCCTGGGCCTAAGATCCTGCCAGTGCTAGAGTCAATTGCTTGGATTAAATTGAGAAGGAGATTCCTTCTACTTTTCATCCTCTTTCTTCCATGAAACAACGAAGATCACAAGCTTAACTAAGAGCCAGAACAAGAAATTAAGTCCATGAATCATTATTCTTGTACTGTTAAAGCTCCTGGAAGATTGCATACATTGACTGAGGATATAATTTCGCTTGTTGTTATGCACACTCCTATATCACTGCAGTTGAATAATACACCAAAACCTGTCAACATTCTTCTGCAAAGAACGGTTACTGATTTTAGAAGATAGGGAATCAATTGTTGCAACTATTTATCCTTAATTGATGTCAGAAATCAAGCTTACCCATTTCTTTGTCTTCTTCTACCCTTTTTCTTTCGTCTATACATGCTTGGAGCCATCTCTGTTTATCTTCTGGCTTTTTGGCAGAGAATAGGTAGACTTCCTCCGTTGCATTAATTCTCAGTTTGAAGGCATTTTTCACATTAATGTTAAATTCCTTGTCTTTACCATCTTCCACGTCAAGGACTTTAACCTCATCCATATCAATACGTCCTTTGTAGTACAACATATCTCGTCTCAATAAGTCCTTTTTGCAGAAAAACAACTGATGGTCAAACAGAAAAAATGTTCTCTGTTGGCTCTTTCCTTGACATGAAATTTTCATCAACTCGCCAGAATGAATTAATTCTGAGCTTCTGGTTAAAACATCTTGTCCCTGAAAAAATATACAGGGAAATGACATGATACATAAAGCTGTAATGTGCTACCCAGTCAACATAGACAGTTGAGTCAGCATTTGTTCAATATTCGATATAGATCAAGTCTTCAATATATTAGTTATGAATTTGCAGTACAAGTTGAGACCACAAGGAGCTGCTAATAAGCTAACAGAACTCATTCCAGATGTGGAAACAAGGAATTGCAGAATTTTCATACACTAATAGTAGATTTTTCACTCAAATTTGTAGAATTTTATTTACTAGCATAATGCCATTCTCTTCCAGACACTGGGGGACTTGGAGAAATAAATGGCTTTAATGCAAGTTTTTCAATACATATTTATGAATCGCAATTTTAAAAATCTAAGGTCATATTAGGACAAAATGTGCAAGTGTCATTGTACCATAACACACTGCAAAAACATGTGATTGAGTTTCCTCACTTTATGCGATAGCATGAACTGTATATGAGTTCTGTGTCTTTTCAAATTTTACCAAAGGGTTTACTTTAGTACTGGTATTTTTACATCTTTGCATGCAGTATTATGTGAAAAAAGAAACTGGGGAATATAACAGATACTTCTTTTATTGCCTTATCTGGGCTAATATACTTCTGGTAGGATTTGAAGTAAATGACAGCAAATCTCAGCAAGTAGTTTTGAGTTTGCTTGTCAAAAGACAAACAGAAATATTATAAGGATTTATAAATCAAAGCAATTGAATTACATGTCAGAAATACAATACGAACCTCCCAGTTTACAATGGACACTTGCCATTGAGCAATCTTGTCTATACTTTCTAGTCGTCTTTTGCGTTCATTAATCAGATGTGCTACATTCTTCATCGCTTCATATGCGGCTCTGATATTTTCATAATCACTGTGGAATAGTTACAGATTTCGTTAACGTTTGTCACAATAGCAGAGGTTTCTAGAATTAAACCAAATACAATTTAGAAGAGAACCAGCAAATATTAATCAAGACAGATACAAGATTATGTTAAAATAAAATTAGTTTCTCGTAACAGAGTTTGACATAGTGCTGTAAGGAGAGTGATTTATATATATTTTTTATAATATTTATTTTAGAGTTTGGATTTTGAAATAGTGGCATGTGAAATCTGGTCTGAGTGTGACTAAAGCACTTTGGTGATTAACTTGTCTCTATTTTGGAAGCTATGATAATTTATTTTGAAACACTAAAGAGAAGGGCCTAGTGAGTAATGGGCTTTGCTTCCAATGGCAGGGTTTTATAAACTAACATGATGTTTCAGGTAGAAGAATCACGAATTTATTTTTGATTTCGTGAAACACCCACAACTTGAAGAAAGCCCTTCAGTTTCAGGGTTTACAAAAGTCTTGGCTGAAGCTGCATGTGTAGGACAGCTATTGCTGAGCAGGGAGATATTGTGGACTTGTTAAGAAATAGCTCCCTTTGGTGTAAAAAGTATAGCTTGAAAATTCAAAACCGGAAGTGGGTAAGGTGAAGCTGAGAAGGTCTAAACTCAGTTGTATCAAAACCCAAGAAAAAGGTTATCGGATTTTATACTGGGAACTGAAGCCACCACTAAATTAAGATGATAAAGAAGGGAATTCTTTCTGATGTGAGTACTATAAAGAAATGCTGTTGGGATTAAAGGGTTTTGTATTTTACTGTATGTTTGAAAATCTTTAGACTTGTCTTATGTGTGAATAGTCTATTCAATTTTTTTTTGCATATTATACTTCCGTTTTATTGTCAAAACCAAATCTGCAGTAATGTGTGCTTGTGTTTCACCATAAGACCAAAAAAAAAATCTATCAAGCCACAATTCAATCTGACCTGTTCCGTAATAGTATTAGCTGGGATCATAACAATTGTGAGCTCATCTAGGATTTGAATTCACTGGATTTCAGAGGGATCTATTTTTCTTTTTAAAATATCAGGTGGTGGCTCTGGATATAAAAGGCTGTATTGAAGTGAAGCTTATTGCATGGAATTTGAAGATGGATTTATATTGCTAAGAATGTTCTGGAAATGGAAGATGTCAAAGATTTCAAAAAATCTACCATTAAAGCTAAACCAAGACAATGAGCAGATAAATTGAAGGTAGAATAAAAACCGGTTCTCATAAGGATTAGATGCTTCAACTGACTAACATACATTCAAATTGAGAAAAAAAGGAAACGTAAAATCTGGTATCAGTTGGAATTAGCTATGGCATAGTTAGAAATGTTAAGACTGGACTTCGAGAAAGAGAAATGAAAGGACTTGAATTAGAGAGAAAGACAGAGAGACAAGAGTTTTAAAAAAACTTGAAATGGAAGAAGGAGGAAAAGGAAAAAGAGAACAATGGAAATTGAGAGAGAGAAAAATGGAGACCGAGATAAAGAAAGGAGGGGGAGAAAAAGCAGACAGAAATGGACTTAAGGAAACTGCAACCAAATAAGGATGTTGTTGTTGACTTGCTCGCCGAGCTGGCTTGTTTCTGTTCAGACGTTTCGTCACCATGCTAGGTGACATCATCAGTGGAGCCTCCTACGAAGCTATTCCACTCCGCTTGGAATTTATACTGTCTGGTCCGTTATGGTGAGTACTGTCATTTCCGGTTTTGATCTGCGTGGGTTTGTATATGGGGTCCAATCCTATATGTTTGTTGATTGAAGTATGGGTGAAGAACCCTGCCTCTAGGAATTCCGTGCGTGTCTATGTTGGGCTTGGGCTAATACGCTTACTTTGTCCCAGTTAAGTTGATGGCCTTCATTATCTGAATGTACAGATATTGAGGAGAGTTCGTTGTGCCATTTTGCTGCTAGCTGATTTCCATGTATTCTGGTGGCCAGATTCCTTCCTGTCTGTTCGATGTAATGTTTGTGGCAGTCGTTGCATGGTATTTGGTAAATCATGTTCGTTCTGCATGTTGTGGGAATGGGGTCTTTAATCCTTGTGAAGTGTTTGTCATAGAGTGGCTGTGGGCTTGTGGGCCACCATGATTCCTAGTGGTCTTAGGAGTCTCGTTGTCAGCTCTGATATGTTCTTGAGGCAGGGCAGTGTGGCCAGTGTGTTAGGGTGTACCATGTCCTCCTGTTGTTGTCTGCTTTGTAGGCATCTGTGGATGAAGTTGCAGGTATCAGTTTAAAGCGAGGATCTTGTATAAGTGTTCTTCCTCTTCCCGGCATAGTTGTAGAGTGTTGCAGTGTATCCTGCCTCGTTTAACTGTGTGTCCTAAAAGTATCCTAATGCAGCTTTGTTTGTGGACGTTAGGGTGATTGCTGTGGAAGTTGAGGGTTTGATCTGTATGGGTTGCTTTTCTGCTTACTGAGGTTTGGAACTCCCAGTTTGTCAATCGTTCTACTTTAACATCCAGAAACGGAAGTTGATTGTTGTTTTCTTCCTCCCTCGTGAATTTAATCCCTGTGAATAGGCTATTGATGAGGTGGTGGGTCTCTTCTAATTTGTTGCATTTAAAAATGTGTTGTCTACATACCGAATCCACAGTTTAGGTTGAATGTTGGGGAGGGTGGTGTGTTCTAGTCTTTGCATGACTGCTTCTGCGATGAGTTCTGAGATGGGTGACCCCATTGGTGTACCGTTGATCTGTTTGCAAATTTGACCATTAAAGACAAAGTGTATGGTGACACACAGGACTAGTAATACAAGTATGTTGTCCTTGCTGATGGAGCTGCTGGTCTGCGTTGCTGTTTCCTCTAGTAATGTGGCGACTGTTTCTTTGGCTAGTGGCATGTCAAGGATATTAGAGAACATGAATTGGCAATGAAACAGATTAGGTCAAAAGGAGGACGTAAGAAGTTCTATTTTTAGAGAAAAGTCTGAAGGATACCATAATAATAATGCAGAAAGGTTAGAACCAAAAAAGTGATATTAAAGTTAACGTGCTTCTACTGTAATAAGATTCGACATACCAAAGCCAATTTTTTAAAAATTATTTTTTTGTGGGATGTGGGCATCACTGGCTGGCCAGCATTTATGCCTGTCCCTAGATGCCCTTTAAGAGGAGGTGGTGAGCTGCCTTCTTGAACCACTGCAGTCCACCTGATGTGGGTTGACCCACAATGCCGTTAGGGAGGGATTTGGACTCAGTGACAGTGAAGGTGTCACTGATGGTGAGTGTCTTGGAGGGGAACTTGAAAGTGGTGGTGTTCCCATATATCTGCTGCCCTTGTCCGTCAAAATGGAAATGGGTGTGGGTTTGGAAGCTGCTGTCTGAGGATCTTTGGTGAATTGCTACTGAGTACTGGTGGTGGGGGGAGCGGATGCAGGCTGCTTTGTCCTGGATGGTGTCAAGCTTCTTGAGTGTTGCTGGGACTGCACTCATCCAGGCAAGTGGGGAGTATTCCATTACACTCCTGACTTATGTCTTGTTGATGGTGGTCAGGCTTTCAGGAGTCAGGAGGGGGAGTTACTCGCTGCAGTATTCCTAGCCTCTGACCTGCTCTTGTAGCCACTGCGTTTATGTGGTGAGTCCAGTTGAGCTTTTGATTAATGGTAACGCCCAGGGTGTTGATAGTGGGGGATTCGGTGATGGTAACACCACTGAATGTCAAGGGGCAGTGGTTACATTGTCTCTTATTGGTGATGGTCATAGCCTGGCATGAATGTTACTTTCCACTTCTCAGCCCAAGCCTGAATATCGTCCAGATCTTAGAGATACCAAGAACTGCAGATGCTGGAGTCACAGACAATGCAGTGTGGAGCTGGAGGAACACAGCATCAGAGGAGTAGGAAAGTTGACGTTTCGGGTTGGGACCCGAATTTCTGAAAAAGGATCCTGACCCGAAATGTCAGTTGTCCAGATCTTTATGCCTTTGGACAGTATCTGAGGAGTTGCAAATGGTGCTGAACATTGTGCAATCATCAGCGAACATCCCCACATCTGACCTTAGGATGGAGGCAAGGTCATTGACAAAGCAGCTAAAGATGGCTGGGCCTAGGACACTACCCTGAGGAACTCCTGCAGAGATATCCTGGAGCCAAGATGACTGACCTGCTGGATTTTGAATGGGAGGCAGTTTGCAATAATAGGGGGAAAAGGAAAGTCAGGAAAGGAAACGGATAATAAAACTATAGCAGTAGTATAAACGGAACATATATCCTTAGAAAGTACTAAGGACGGGGAGAAGCACAGAGTGAAATAGAACTATTTGAACAATTGAGCATGAATTAGAAATTGAAAATTCTGAAGTCGTTATTCCAACAATCAGTTTCAAAAAAAGTGTTTAGAAAAGGTTAGAAAGTACCATGTTTCATCTTCCAGAAAACTTTCAAAGTGACTTGGAAAGGCTAATACAGAATAATAAATCAATTTATGGGAACATGTTAGGAGAAAGCGTTTGAGCTGTTCATGATGTTATTGTGAGGCATGCGTTACCCATAAAACAACAACGTTACAGATTCAATCCAGCAAGACTTACGTGAGGGAAAGACTTAAGTTAATGACAGACAATGACACCATTGAACTCAATCATAGCATCAGGAACTCACCTATTATAATGGTGCCAAATAGCAATGGGTCGCAAATTCATACCCTATTCCAAGATTGGAGTGTTATATTGAACGAATTGGACATGCATTATATGTCACAAAAACTGACTTGCTAAAAGAATACTAGAGAATTCCATTGATGATATAACCAAAGAAATATTGACTTTTGCAACACTGGCTGGAATGAAAAATGCACAAGCTACATTCAGCCAATAGCCAATAAACCAATAAGTAATTGAAGGATGATGTAACTGTTCTTTACATTGTTTTAGCCTGGGAAGAACATTTATGCCACTTGAATGAGCGATTTGATCTGCTAAAAAAAAAAAGCTACCTAGTTACAAAATTGGCTAAGAGTAACTTTGCTTAAGCAAAGGAATCATTCGGGCCAGATTGTTGACCAAGGCCACGTAGCACCTAGAGAAGTGAAAGGACTGGCTTTTTTTTTAATGCCCCAAGAATAGGATATGTGAAATTTTGTATTAGGTTAGCATGAATGGATTTTATTACAAGCTTGTTCTAAAACTTCAGTACTGTCTTTGCCCCTTTAACGAATTTGTTGAAGACAGAAAATCAGAATGGACACAGACTTTCAAGGTACCATTGAAAATATGAAAGCTGTACTGACAACTGCCTTGGTTTTAGCCGTGCGAGATTACTATTCAAAGGGACAAGTAATGCTGTTGACAATGGTGTGGGGGCTGATTTTATGTAAGATGATTTGGCTTAGAGAGAAGACTCCTGACTTGAAGAAAGTTTCTTGGTTTCAGAGTTTGCAAAAATCTTGACTGAAGTTGGATGTCTAAAACAGTTGCTCCGGGGGATATTGAGAACTGTTAGGAAATAAGTTACTTTGGAGTAAGGAGTTTAGTTTGAAAGTTCCAGACCAGAAGAGGTTGGTGAAAACGCTGAAGGGTTACATAAAACTAAGAAAATTTAGACTCAGTTGTATGAAGACTTGAGGAAGAAGCTATCACATTTTCAAGACAGGCAATTTAAGCCACCATTATATCAAGCCTGATAAAAGATGATAGAGAAGGGAATTCTCTTTGTTGCGAGTACTGTAAAGCAATGTTTTGGGATTAACGGGAGTGTATTGTAAAGACTGTATCTTTTTATTTTTGCAGCTTTTAAAACCATGGATTGAAATAACACAGAGCTTTATAAAACCAGACTTTGAAAGGATGGCTATATGTTTTGAAAGCAAGTAACCTGACACCATGCCCAGCGTCATGTAAACAACTGTTTGAGCAAACAGTAATTGAAGCCCGAGTTGCAGATGATTTGGAGATGAATGATTGTACAGATCCATTTTTTGTCGGCAACAAGAAGTTGGTCAGTCTATGGACTAGAGACCGGTTATTAATCACACAGACCTTTTCCCTGCCAACAACTGTGATTGGTTCTCAGGTGACTAACAGCTTGGATCCGAGAACAAGTTTCAGAGAGGGAGAAGGATTCAGCTCTTCCCCAGTTCAGGAGTGGTCTTCTCTGCAATCAAAACTGACTGTAAGCCTGAAGAAAACCAGATTATCTTTCCTGCAATTGTTGTTGCAAGCATTGATTTTTAATTGATAGCTCAGAAACCTTTTATAAATGAACTAACAATCAATGGGAGCACCTGAAAAAATGAGTGAATGAAAAAATGAGCTACATGCCGGCTAGCAGAAGAGTCATAAGGAATATCTCAGCGAAAGAACCTGGGAACAATGTTTCCTCTAAGTTGCAAGGCTGCACAGTCATTCCAAGGTTCTATACATGGCAATCTGTGTTGGCACATTGATCGTAGCACTGACTTCTGGTTCTGGAAGTCGCTGATGCGTACAGACCTCAGAGGCCTAAAGCTGGAAAGAAAATTAGAGGAATGCTGCCAAGGAACACAGACGACTGGACTGTCTTTCCAGACTTTACCCTCTGCCCAAAACCTATTACCCGTGTCTGTTTCCACATGCCTGTGCATCTGTGTACCAAAAAGGGGGTGTTCATAAAGGTTTTAAGAGTTGTAGTTCATCTTGTTGTATGCTGACTATTTATAAGAAAATTACCTGTAGCTAGAATCGAATTGCTTGCAATGAATAGTCATTGTTGTTCAGTACTGAAAACTTTTCCATGCTTTCTATAAAGCTGGGTCTGAAAGTCAGGTCATTTGAGCATTTTTGCCTACTTTATAAAATTTTCAACTTTTGTGACAACTCTGGGAATAAGTAATGGGGCTCAATTTCCAGCATGCTACCCCAGTGAGTCCTACTCGAACAGGATTTCACCATGTGCTTTGAAATCTTTAAACTTGTGTTATGTGTAAATAGTTTGGTTTGCTCTATTTCTTTTACGTAATAAACTTCTGTTTTATTGTTAAACCAAAATTTGCATTATTGCATGCTTGTGTTTTAGTGAACTAACTTTGTTAGAAATTTTAAAAAAGGCAGTCCATCAAGCCAGATTTCAATCTGGTATCTGACCTGTCCAATAATTACATGAGTTGGGATCATATCACCATTTATTTTTGAAGCCTGATGGCAGTTAGAACTGTGTAACATATAGCAGGAAACAAAAAGAACCCTACTTACGTCTTTCTTTGAAACTTCCAACCATAATTAGCTATGTATCACCTGTGCTGTGTTTATTCAAACAAAGCTTCTGTTCTATATGAGATGTAAAATATTTTCATGTTCTAAATTGCTGAAAAGTTATTTTAAACCACATAGCTCACGGTTAAATCTGTGACCAGCTGAGCTAATGAGATGTAAAAAATTCCATCTTGTCCTGAGTTTAACTGATTTTAGTGTCAGTTGGTTTACTACATTTGATCTGTGTCCCAGTTCAGAGTAATGAGTAACTGACCAAGGTTATCATTCCTGACTGTCAACTTGTGACTACCATTGGAAAAATGCATTTGTGATTATTGGGCAAAGGTGGGAAGTGGCACAGGTGCAATGTAGCCATGATAAAAATAGTTCACCAGCATTCAATGTTAATATCACATACCAGTGCAGGTGCAGAAAATAGTCAAGGTGGCTAATGGAATGCTGGCCTTAATATCTGAAGGACTGGAGTATAGGGATGCAGGTGTTTCCTGCAGTTATACAAAACCCTGGTTAAACCCCAACTCGAGTACAGAGAGTATATCTGGGCACCACAGCTTAGGATGGATGTCTTGGCCCTGGATGAAGTTTACAAGGATGCTACCTGGAGTTCAGAGGTTAAGGAAAGATTAGACCAATTAGGCCTTTATTCCCCAGAAATTAAAAGGTTAAAAGGGTGATCTAATTAAGATCTTCAATATATTAACAGGGAAAGACTGGGTAGATAAAAATAAACTGATTATTTTGTTGAAGCTTCTAAAACCAGGGGGGCATAGTTTAAGAATTAAGCCCAGGCCATTTAGCAGGAATGTTAGAAAACATGTCTACAAACAAACAGCAGTGGAAGTTTGGAACTCTTCCTCAAATGGCTGTTGATGGTAATTTGTTAAACTTAAATCTGACACAGACCAACTTCTATTAAGTAACGGCATCAAGGAACACGGGCCCAAGGCAAGCATATGGGGTTAGACCACAATTCAGTCATGATCGTGCTGAATAGTAGAACAGCCTAAGGGGCTGAATGGCCTATTCCTCTGCTCCAATGTTCTTAAGAAACTGTATCCTTGGTCAAAGCATTCAGGAAATAAAGTTATCAGCAAGATTGATTATAAATGGTTTTTAATTTTGGGTAGATTTTATATTTGCCTCTGAGACAGGAGACGTTTTCTTTATTTTGTGGCTTCTGTCACTAGAATACTCAAATTGTCAGGAGTAAAGCTCTCTGAGTTGCTCCAATAACACTGAGTAGACAACGTATTTTGCCTATTGTTTTCTGTTTCCTCCCCGAAGTGAAGCTAGCTCCATCCCTTACTTTTTATGCTCTCTCCCACAATCTCAAAGAGTTAGTGGGCTTCAAAACATTTATTTCCATAGCCACCTAAGCTAAATCCCAAATTCAACACAACGTGCACCGCAACACAGTATTTTCTTTTCAGAAAGACCCAATTTCATTTAGTGCAGAACTAGCTGTGATCCAAACAACACCTTCAGTAAAATAAAAACCGAAAGAACTGCAGATGCTGTAAATCAGGAACAAAAACAAATTTGCTGGAAAAGCTCAGCCGATCTGGCAGCATCTGTGAAGGAAGAAACACAGTTAACGTTTTGGTCCGGTGACCCTTCTCAGAACCTTCAGTAAAATGTCTAAGTATAGGAAATAATTAGTGTTCAAGGAAAAATTGGAACATGACCACCATGTATAACCAAGCAGTGAAATTTATCAACATCTCAAATAGTGAATTTTAAAAAAGGCTCTTTGCCCTAAAACAAGGTGCAGGTACATAATACAAAGCAATCTTTGATCATCACCATAAAAGATGCCCCAATAAAGCAAGTTAAGCACAACTGTTCGTGCTGAAAGCTGTTCTATTACATTTAGATTATACAAATCTCAGTCAAGGATGATACTTGGTCACAAGAGAAACTGAAGCAATGGGAGGAAAAGAAAATGCCTCATTTACATTTTTCACAGTATGCATGTTTAATAAATTTAATATGTTTCAAGTTCTCATACCTGTGATCAGGAGTAGTGTATTTGAGCAACTCAGCAAGCTGCAGTGGATATTTACAGATCTTCTGGACTGGCGTAAGAAGAAAGCCATCAATGGCGATATCAATCATCTGTTGAAGCAGTCGACAGGCTTCAAAAAAGTGTCGATATTTGCTTTGTTTCATTAGATTGGCGAGTTCAACACATGCACTGGGATGATTGTTGCAATATTCAGAGTATATCCCAAATCCTTCTTGCTGAAAGAAATGTTATTAAAAAAATTACCAGTAATCAACATTTGCTCACAGCTTGTTCACAGATCACTTCTGCATCAATAAAAAATGTTAATTCCAAATCTTTCTTTTCACATCTTGTGTCTGCAATGTGATGGAAGGAGTCGTTGACAGCGATATCAAGTGGCTCTTCCTCAGAAACAACCAACCTAGTCACTGTCATTTGGTTCGGGTTACGCAAGAATCACTTAAGTTTCTGACCTCATTACTTCCTTGCTCCAAACTGGGACAAACCAGTTAAACTCTAGAGGTGAGGTGTGAGTGACTACCCTTGACATTAAGACAGATTTGACTATCAATGGCATCAAAGGGCCATAGAAAAAACAGATTCAGTGGACATCAGGGGAAGTTTAATCTACCACAAAGTATGATGGCTGTGGTTCTCGGAGGTCAATCATCTCAGTCCCAGGATATCACCACAGGAGATCTTTTAGGGCATTGTCCTCAATACAACCATCTTCAGCTACTTCCTCAGTGAAACAGGAGGTGATGGCCTAGTGGTATTGTTGCTAGACTATTAATTCAGAAACTCAGCTAATGTTCTGGAGACTGGGTGCAAATCCCATCAAGGCAGATGAATTTGAATTCAATACAATATCTAATTATAACCACGGAACCACTGCTGATTGTTGGGGAAAACCCAGCTGGTTTACTCATGTCCTTCAGGGAAGGAAATCTTCTATCCAGACCAGGCCTGGTCTGGCTTACATATGACTCCAGAGCTACAGTAATGTGGACTCCCAATTCCTCTGAAAATGGCCTAGTAAACTACTCAACTGTAACAATCACTATGAAGTCTCAACAAAGAAATAAGCATGACAAATGATAATCAGGAATGGGAATTTCAAGCATAAAGAATGAAGCATGAAGCTGGCTTGAGCTAAAAGTTACCAAATTTGCAAAATCATCTAATAACTGTGTTGCAGCGAGGGAATTCAATGTCCATGAAAAGCTGGTGCAAGAATGGAAAAAAGAAAATTCAGCATAAAGAAAATGCTGAAAACTATATTTTTTTAAAATTCATTCATGGGAGGGGAGCATTGCTAGGCCAGTATATATTTCACATCACTGACCGCCCTGGTGAAGGTGGAGGTGAGCTATCTTCTTGAACTACTGCAGTCCTTGGGACACCCATAGTGCTGTTAGAAAAGAACTCCAGGATTTTAATCCAGTGACGATGAAAAAGAATAGCATGAAAGTTCCAAGTCAGGTTGGTGTGTGACTTGCAGTTGGTGGTATTATCCATCTCGCTGGTTGAGATCATGGATTTAGCGGGTATTATCAGAGGAGTCTCCGTGAGATACTGCAATGCATCTTGTAGATGGTGCACATAGGTTAAGGGACAAGTCAGTGGTCTGATACTAAAGAATGTATCAAAATGGGTAATGGAAAATTGTCAGAAATGTATATCACCACCATACGTGCAATACATATAAATATTATCTATGTATACATTTATGTTATAGTACACACATACATATATATAAAAAAATCTACACACATTTTCTTTTCGGTGGCCTAAATCAAGCAGTCTCACAAAAATTCCCAAACAACAGTTACCTGGCATAGCTGTTTTAAAGGACAAAAATGTCTAGTTTTGTGGCAGAAAATTACACAGACTTTCAACAGGCCTTAATGCCAAAATTATCAGTTTTCAATTATGTCATGAAGCAGCACTCAAAGCAATACTAATCACCAAAATGAATGAAATGCCCATGAATTTCAATATTCTCAGAAACCACACTGTGCCGTGGGAAGGTTTGGCCTTTGGAAGTGTGCTTCAATGAGCCATTCAAGAATCGGGTTCACAAAAGTTGAAGGGGATGTGGTTGATGGATAAAATCCTTAACAAAGAATGAAAATATTGGTACTGTCTCAGTTGATGTTTTGTGTGATTTCAGCACAAAAAATAAAACACACCACGTCATTAATGCACAGACTACCATTTGATAATTTAAATATGCAGAATATCCAGCTCAATGTATAGAGAAAAGAATGATTTGTTGCAGATGGATGATTCAAAAGCACCAAATCCGATACAGAGCAAGATTCTTATCAGGTGCCATTGTCAATGTGACTCAGAATAAAACCTTTTCATCACTTTTGATGGTTTCTATAATATCTTAATTATAGTTAAAGGTACAGTTACAAAGTCAAAGCTGGGAACTAAATATTCAGGGATACAAGACTTATGAAGGACAGACAGGGAAGGAAAGGGTAGATGGATTGCACTGCTAGCACAGGATGGAATAAGCATGATAGCAAGAAACGATCTTGGATCAGAAGATGTAGAACCCATTTGGGTGAGGTAAGGAATAAAAAGGGAATATGGCATTGGTAGGGGTAGTCTATAGGTCTTCTAGCAGTAATTGCATGGTGCAACAGATAAAAATATTAGAATAATGTAAAAAAATGGCATTACATTAATCAAGGATATTTAGGAAGAATTCATAGATTGTTATAGAAAACTGTCCCATAATGCAATGTGTTGTGGCTACATAAGAACATAAGACCATAAGACCATAAAACATAGGACCAGAAGTAGCTCATTCAGAGTTTGCTCCATCATTCAAAGAGATTATGACTGATTTGACAATTCTCAAATCCTTTCCTGTTTTTCCCCCTTGATTCCATTACTGATTAAAAATCTGTCCATTTCAGCCTTGAATATAGTTCATGACTCAGCCTCAACAGTCCAATGTGGTAACGAGCTCCACAGATTCACAACCCTCAGAAATAATTCCTTCTCATCTGTTTTAAATGGGTGACTTCTTAAACTGAGGTTATGCCCTTTGTTTTTCCTCATGGGAGAGTCTACGACCAAACTTCATACATCTACACTATTAAGTCCTCCAAGAATCTTGTATGTTTCAATCAGGATCATCTCTCATTCTGCTATCTTCCAACGAGTACAGGGCCAAACTACTAAATCTGCGCACACAAGACAAACCCTCCATACACAGTATCTATTAAGTGAACCTTCTCCGGACCGCTACCAGACCTGGTCCGATCAGCCCCATCAAACCGGACCCAATTTCTCTTATCAACCCTAAATACTACATCATTTACCTTGCACCCTACCCACAGCATGTTACATCTATTATTTGCCATCCTACATCTGGCAACCGCTGGCCTGCTTCGGTAGAGGCACTGAGTACAGGAGATAGTAAGAACTGCAGATGCTGGAATCAGAGATAACAGTGTGTGGAGCTGGAGAATTTCTGAAGAAGGGTCCTGACCTGAAATGTCAACTTTCCTGCTCCTCTGATGCTGCCTGGCCTGCTGTGTTCCTCCAGCTCCACATTGAGTGTAGGAGTTGGAATGTTATGTTGCAGTTGTGTAAGTTGTTGGTGAGGCTGCACTTGGAGTATTGTGTACAGTTGTGGTCACCCATTATAGGAAAGACATAGTTAGACTGGAAAGTGTGCAAAGAAGATTTACAAAGATATTGCCAGGACCAGTAGGCCTGAGTTTTAGGGAGAGGTTGGCCAGGATTGACTTTATTCCGTAGAATGTAGCAGAATGAAGGGTGACCTTATTGAGGTGTATAAAATTTTGACAGGCATAGATAGGATGAATGCATGTAGTCTTTTTCCTGGGCATTGGGAGTTGAAAACTAGAGGGCACAGGTTTAACGTGAGAGGGAAAAGATTTAAGAAAAGATTTACGCAAGACCAGAGTGGCAATATCTTCACACAGAGAGTGGTGCATATACAGAATGGGCTGTCAGAGAGCGGTTGAGGGATATACAATAGCAACATTTAAAAAACATTTAGATAGGTACAATTGGAACTAGCTGAGTGGGCACATGGTCAGCATGGACCAGTTTGGGCCGAAGGGCTGGTTTCCCTGCTGGATTACTCTATGACTCTATAAGAACTGTCTGCATAAAAATGTTTTCATTATGATGCCATTACTTCTTTTTGCTGATTGCTCTAAATTATCACACAGGAACATAGATATTAAAAGCACGAGTAGACAACTCAGCCTCTCAAGCCTACAATGCCATTTAACAAAATCATGGGGGTCGGATGACTCCATATTCTCACTTACATTTATACTTTTCACCCCTTTGTTCATCAAAAATCTATCTACCTTTGCCTTAAAAAGACTGAAAGACTCTACTTCTTTTGTTTTCACAGAAAGAGAAAAGAAGTTCCAAAGCCTCACTTCTTCTTAAATGGGTGTTCCTTTACTCTAGTTCTAAATTCTTCGACAAGAGAAAACATCTTTTCAACGTCACCCTATCACTGTGTTCCAGAATCTTGCATGTTTCAACCAAGTCAACTACTCTTCTAAACTCCAGCAGGTACAAATCTAGTTTATCAAATCTTCCCTCGTAAGGCAACAGGCCAATTCCAGGTACTAGTCTAGAAGGCTTCTTGGAACTGCTTCTAACACACTTTCACTCTTTCCTAAATAATGAGGTCAATACTGTTTACTCCTGATGTGATCCCATCAATAACCATTTACAAGTAGACCCCAGAATGCAAATGGGTTTCATTCTGGAGTCTGCGCACAAGTTGATGTGCAATGGAAAGCAGTCATTCACAAGTACAGGAAATGCTTATATTCAGCTCTTTACATTTTAAAACTATGTATGGGTTTGAATTCGTTAGCAAGTTTATAAGTTGGGCATTTGTAAATCAGAGACCTTCTTACTGTATAAACGAGTCATAGACTTCCCCACTTTTATATTCAATATCCCTTGCATCAAAAGATGACATTCTATTAGCTTTCCTAATTACTTGTACCTACATAATCATTTGTAACTCAGGAACTTGAACACCTAAATCCCTCCGCGTCTCAGAGCTCTGCAATCTCTCACCATTCAGATAACATGCCTCTTCCTGCCAAAATGGACAACTTCACTTCTTCCCACAATATAGCCTACTTTCTAGATCTTTACCCATTCTTTCACATTATGGCTTCTTTATGCTCGCTTCACAATTTTAACTCCTACTTACCTACATTAACAGAAAACTTAGCATTTTTTTGGTCCCTTAGTTGAAGTCACTTACATAAATTCTGAAATGTTGAGGCCTCAGCATTGATCCCTACGGCGCACTCATTGCCTCTTGCCAAACAGAATACAACATTCATGCATGTAGAAGCTCTTAGGAGCTATTTTTATATTTCTAGTGAGCTTTCTCTTGTACTCCAATCTTTCCCTCCTTAATTTTTAAGGCATTTTGTGTTTTTTTTAAATATTCTGTCCAATATTCTGACCTCTCATCCACCTTTGTGTAATTGAATGATTTCAACTTAAGTTCACCACGATCTTCAATATTTTTAGTTAACCATAGACAGTGGGTACGCTCCTTGGAATTCTTATATCTTGTTGGAATGTATCTGTTGTATGTACTCTGAACATCTGTTTAAATGTCTGCCATGGTACCTCAACTAACAAATCCTTTTAAGCTAATTTGACAGTTCACTTTAAACCAGCTCTGCTTTCATGCCCTCATAATTGCCTTTAAGTTTAAAATACTAACCTCAGAACCACACTTCACTCTTTCAAACTAATGTAAAACAGTTATATTTAGATTGCTGCTACCTTGGGGCTGCCTGGTTGGCTCCACACAGGCTGTTTTATAAACTACACCAAAAACATTTCATGAACACTTCATCTAGGCCATCTGACTTTTTCAGTCTTAATTTAGTTTAAAATCTTCCTGATTATTGCTGTACCTTCCTCACTAGCTCGCATTAGTTATTCCTTTAATCTCTATCCTATCATGTGGTTACCACTATAGAGGCTATACACAACTCCCTTAAATGACTTTCTGCCTTTATCATTTCACATCTCTCCACAAGCTGCTTCCGTATCCCGATATCCTGAACTTAGGTCATTTATCCGTATTGTGCTAATAACATCTTTCATTAACAGAGCCACTCTTCCATCTTTTCCTAGCTTCCTTTCCATCCTAAATGTCATTTTCAATAATTAGGTCCCAGTTAAAGTCACCCCACAATCCTGTGATGATTATCAGAATGCTCAGGTAATAATTCAGAGGTTATGACCTTTGGCGTTCTGCTTCTTAAACCTCTTCCTTTTTCATACTTATGTCATTGGTATTTGCATGGACCATTATCCTTTGAACATAAGAATGAAGAACAGGAGTAGGCAATTCAGCTCCTTGAGCTTGCTCCGCCATTCAACATGATCACGGCCACCCCATCTCCACCTCTTCTCTACCTTCCTGCCCACACTCCATAACCCTTCAACCCATTACTAGTTAAAAATCTATCCCCTCTCAAATTGATTCAATGTCCTGGCATTCACCACACATGAATTCCATGACCTTTTGACAACGGAGTAATTTCTCCTGACCGGTGTTTAAAATCTATTACTCCTTGTCCAAAAACGATGCCCACTTGTTCTAGATTGCTCCACAAGAGGAAACACCCTCTTTACAACTATGTTTTCAAACTTCTTTCGCATCTTAAATATAGCATTTAGATATAGTTCTAAACCTTTCTCATTAGAAATGGATTCTCCCTCTCCACACTGTGTAGATCCTGCATGATTTTGAATAATCTCTCAATTTTCTATTCTTAAGAACAACCGCAGCCTCATCTGCCTTCCTCTATTGATGAATAAACAATATACATCAATTATTGTTCCAAGGGTCAGCTGTCATCTGGAGCCCTCTGTGAAAACTTACACCACAGAGAATTAAAGTAGTTTGCAGGGACGTGCACTTTTGCAGTCAGGCACAAAGATATCTCTGGTTTCAACAGCAAACGACTTAAAACTTAACGGAGCCAGCTTAGCTTCGAAGCTTTAAAAAAAAAAGGAAATTTTCCACCCTATACATTTTAGACATAAAATCAATTGCAGTTTCGTGACCCAGGGAGATCAGAAAATAAAAGTTCACATTGCATCAAACTATATCTTGTTAATTTGTGCAGTTTAGGCAAATACCACCAGTTGATAATTCAAAGCCTGAACATTGTTCAGTCCACCTTTGTGAGAAAATTTCACTTGGTACCTCACATATTTCAATTAGCCATGTATTTCTGTTATGATCAATGAATTATGCAATAACTAAGTTGGCAGAAAAAATTAATCAAGAAAAGTAAGATCTGCTTAAAGAAGAAGCTGGTGACGCTGAAATCGAACAAATGTATCGCGTAAAAACTGGGACACATCCCGAAAGCTGAATTTAACTGAGTACATTTGTAGATTAGACCAAAGTCATTCACTGATCTACCCAAGATTTTCTACATATGAGAGACCCACTGCTATATTATAGGTTCTATCTAAATTATGCATCTTATTACTTTAGTTATAGCTGAAGTATAAAATTTGAGAGTAATTATTTTTTAAGCTTGAAACAGTAACATTGCCCCAGTAATGGAATTGATAAGAAATTATCTACATCAAATCATTATAATGATACACTTAACGTACGTGTTGAAGAAAACAGGATCCTATTTCACTCAGGTGAGGGTCATCTTTGTTGAATAGCTTCTCCAAGTCCTTTAAAAATTTCCTTTGGAATTTATAAATATCTTCAATATTCCCAAATATGATACCTAACTGTGCTTCAGCAAACATGCCTGTATGTTTGCGACACTGACGAATATATCCCTAAAAAGTCAAGTGAAAGATAACTTGTAAAACAGTTTACATACCATATCAAATAAAACAGAAGAAAAGAGTGGTTCAAAATGCTCTTGATCTTTCATGCAAGATGATTTGAAAAGTAAATTCTAAGGTTTGGTATGTCTATTTAACTTCACACAAATGTCAGCCCTAATCCATTATTCAAAACTCACTAATTAATAACATACAGCTGTGCAAAGACAGCATGTTCAAGTGTGACAGAGCTGACTAATTATTAACAAGGCCTCCTTAAAGGAAATAACTCAGGATCACAACTTGTTGGAATTCCTAAGAAGGAATTCTCCAAGGAGCTCACGACTACCTTCAAGGGTAACTAGGGATAGCCAATAAAAGCTGGCTCAGGCTTCAATGTTCACATCTTATGAATTAAATTTTTAAAAGTTTTGAAAATTATCAGATGTACAATTTGGCAAAATTCATTGTCTTTGTACACAAACTCAGTACAACTAATGTGACCTTTATTTAAACAGATACATTAACCTACAATTCAGAAATGTCAATATTTTGCAGAAGAAAAATTTCCACTATTAGAAATCTTCACATAAATGCATCCCAGCTTCTTTAAAGTCCATTTTCCCAATTTACAGTCACTTTTGAATGTGAGCTACCCCAACAATGTGTCTTAAATTTTTATGCCAGTTTTTTTTGCTTGTAATGTATAGTTTTAAATTTAACTTCTACCAACCAATTATTCACATTATTATTGCTACTTATCACCAATTTTTAGGGCTTAACCCATCGAGTCTACTCTGCCTTTCTTTGAGGTCACGGCAGATCTGATCATTGTCAACTTCATTTTACTGCCTTTCCCTCATAAACCTTTGATTCCCTTAATGATTAAAAATCCATCTTAATCTTGAACATACTTAAAGGCCCTGCCTCGACAGCCTTCTGCAGTAAAAAATTCTACAGATCTACATCCCTCAGAAGAAATTCCTCCTTATCTTGGTCTTAAACAAGTAAGCCCTTACACGGAGATTATGCTCTCTGATCCCAGACACTTCCACAAAGGGAAACAACCTCTATGCATCTACACTGTCAATGGCCTCAAGAATCATGTATATTTCAAAAAAAAAAGTCACCTCTCATTCTTCTAAAACAGACCCAACCTACACAACCTCTCTATATTACACAGTCCTTTTGACTCATGATCGGTCTTGTGAATCTTCCCTGAACTGCCTCCAATGCCAGTATAGCTTTCCTGAGATAAGCAGCCTAAACTGTTCACAATATTCCAGCTGTCTGCTGCCGTGTAAAGTTTTAGCAAAACTTTCCTGCTTTTACACTCAATCCCTCTTGAAATAAAGGTTAACATTTCATCTGCCTAGCCTATTACCTGCTGAATCTGAATGCTAGCCTTCTTTGATTCGTATAGTAGGACTTGTATTATGTATTAGACATTTTGGAGTCAAAGTAGGCACCAAAAAAGTGCAATCCTTCTTTAGTTGTAATCTATTTGGGAGGTTTATTGCCCTGGTCTCTTGGTTTATAATTCAATAATTCTCACATGCTTTTGGGAATTGCAGAGAGGAAAGATTTGGAAATCACATCCCTCTGCTTGACCTTTTGGATTATGTCTCTATTTCATAGGAAATGGGAGCAGGAGTAGGACATTTAACTCCATCATTCAAATACATTATGCCTGATCTTCTACATCAACAGCATTTTCCTGCAGTATCCCATTTCCCTCGATACCAACTAATCATTCAATCATTGCCTTGGACATAGAGAATTCCACAGATTCACCACCACCTGAATACAGGATTTGCTCATCATCTCAATATTAAATGAGCTGCCTCTTATTCAAAGGCAATATCCCCTCAATTCTATATCCCTGTAAGAAAAACATATGTTGATGCTTCAACGAGGTAATCCCTCATTCGTCTAAACTCTAGAGATTACAGTCACCTCAATCTGTCATCACAGAATAATCCTGCAACCCAGGCAACAGTCTGGTCAACCTTTGTTGTACTCCCTCTATGGCAAATATTCTATGATTCTACAAAAGTCAAAAAAATTGGAAATTCAAATATGCTCCAGCTGTGAAATAACTGAGCTTTCAGCCAATTTCACAGAGACATAGAAAATAGGAGTAGCAGCTCATTCAGTCCTTTGACCCTGCTCTATCATTCAGTATGGTCATCCAACTCAGTACCCTGGTCCTGGTTTCTCCCCATACACTTTTAGCCCCAAGAACAATATTTCATTCTGTCTTGAAAACGTTTAATGTTTTGGTCTCAACCACATTCTGTGGCAGAGAATGCCACTGGCACACTCCTCTCCGGGTGAAAAAAAAAATCTCACCTCAGTCTGAAATGGCCTACCTGTGACCTTAAAGCATGATCCTTGGCTCTGGACTTCCCAGTCATTAGAAACATCCATCTGTTTACCCTGTCTAGATCTGTTACAATCTTACAGGTTTCTCAGAGATCTCAGTCATTCATCCAAACTTCACTGAATGCAGACCAAACCAGTCCAGTCTTTCTTCATACGCCAATTCTAGGAATCAGTCTGGTAAACCATCGCTGCATTCACTCCATAGCCAGATCCCTCCTCAGGTAAGGAGACCAAACCGCACAAACTACTCCAGGTGCGGTGTCACCAAGGTCTGTATAATTGCAGCAAGACAGCCTTACTCCTGTGCTCCAATCCTCTCAAAATGCGGAAAAACATACCATGTGTCTTCTTCACCATGTCCTAGGAGAGGCGATGGCCCAGTGGTATTATCACTGGACTATTAATCCAATGATCCAGAATGTTCGAGGGCCCAGGTTCAAATCCCTCCACTGCAGATGGTGGAATTTGAATTCAATTAAAAAAAGACAGTCTGGATTTAAGAGTCTATCAATGGCCATAAATCCATTGTCAATTGTCATAAAAACCCATCTGGTTCACTAATGTCCTTTATGGAAAGAAGCTGCCATCCTTATCTGTTCTGGCCTACATGTGACTCTAGACCCACAGCAATGTGGTTGACTTTTAACTGCCTCTGGTACAGGTAATTAGAAATGGGCAATAAATGTTGGCCTAGCTAGCGATGCCCTCATTCCATGAATGAATAAAAAAAAAAAAAAACCGTTCCTGCATGCTTAGATTCAGATGATTGGTGTACAAGGACACCCACATTTCATTGCACTGTTCCCATTCCTAATCTATCAGATAATAACCCATCTTCCTATTTTTCCTACCAAAGTGAAAAACCTCACATTTATCCACATTATGCTTCATTTGCCGTGCACTCTGCACACGTATTCAACTTGTCCAAATCACAATGAAGCATGTCTGCACCCCCTCACAGCTCATCCTCCAACTCAGATTTGTGTTGCCTGTAAACTTAGAAATATTACATTTAATTCCCTCATCTAAATCATTAATATATATTGTGAATAGCACTGATCCCGAGGTAACTCACTTATCATACCTGCCACTCGGAAAAAGACCAGCTTACTCTTGATTCCAATCTGCCATCCATGTCAGGAAACTACTCCTATTACATGTGCTTTAATATTACGTGCTAATCTCCTATGTGCAACTTATTCAAAACTTTCTCAAAGTCCAAGTTAAATGACATCCACTGGTTCTCCCTTATCAACTCTACAAGTTCAGTCTTCAAAAATTTCCAGTATATTTGTCAAGCATGATTTCCCTTTTATAAAATCAATGCCGGCTCTGTCTAATTCTGTCACTGTTTACCAAGTGCTCTGTGTTTAAACCTTTTATAGTAGACTGTAGCATTTTCCCCCAAAATGTCAGGCTAACTGGTCTATAAATTCAGTTTTCTCTCTACCTCCTTTTAACTAGTGGGGTTACATTGATTACACTCACATTCATAGAAAGTATTCCAGAGTCTTTGAAAACTTAGAAGCTGTGCAACAATGCATTCACTATTTTTTCCTTAAATACTCTGGGATGTAGATTATGCAGTACAGGGGATTTGTCGGCCTTGAATCCCACAAATTTCCCTAATACCACTTCCTTGGCGATACTGATTTCCTTCAGTTCCTCACTTTAAACAAACTCTTTGCTCCCCTAGATTTTTGGGATGTTATTGGTATCCTCTTATGTGCAGAAAGGTTCAAAATATATATTTAATTGGTCTCCCATCTCTTTATTCCCCGTTCTAACTGCCCTATTTCTGATTGTAAAGGACCTACATTTGTCTTCACTAAATGTTTCCTCTTCAAATACCTATAGAAGCTTTTGTATTCAGTTTGTATGTTTCCTGCAAACTTGCATTCGTACTCTATTTTCCCCTCTTAATCTATCCATTTGGCCTCCTTTGCTGCAATCTAAACTGCTCCCAATCCTTAGATCTGCTGCTCTTTTTGGAAAATTTATATGCTCATTCTTTGGGTCCAAGAGTTTCCCTAATTTCCCTCATAATCCATGGTTGGACCATCTTTCCCATTTTAATTTTGCGCCAAACTGGAATGAATGATCTTTGCTGTTCATCTATGTGCTCTTTAAATGTTTGCCATTGCCTATCCAGCATCATCCTTTTAAGTAAACTTCCCCAATTCAGAACTGCATTTTTGCAGTACCTCACAGATGTCTTTCAGATGCTTGATATAGACTTTTTCTGTGTTCATGATCTCTTGGATAACATTTGTTCGCATCTGCCTCTGATTTTCTGTATTTTTGAGTAGGTGCTTACTGCAGCTGGCATTCAGTCGTTCATCCGCAAACCTTCCAGTACATTCAGCTGCAGCATCTTCCTGGTTCACTCGTAGCTATTAAAAGTAATAAAGTATTTAGGAAATCTGTCTGCTACAGTAACATATTCAGACCAGAAGAGCTCCCATTCCCCTTTTAGTATAGTGATTTAAAAGTAACTATAAATTCTAAATTATGCATGCCCATGCCTATTCTTTCTTCAGGGTTCCTTGTGAATGCTACTAGAATTCATGTTGTAAATGGTTTGTTGCATTCCTCAACACATCATACAGATCTAGATGGATTCTCCTTTATGGTCCTTCTGCCTGATCATGATAGCACTATAAATGACAAACAGTTCAGAATGGACCAGAGACCTGTTAAATAAAGGATCAACAAAGGATAGGACTATTTGCTAACTACTGATCCATTGAGGAAGAAAGGAAGCATTGCTGAATCTGGTTTCGGCAAATGAGATGGCACAATTGGATAATAAATTGAAATGCTCAAATAAAATTTAGCAATTATTAATGGCAAAAAAATGAACTGGATTTAACCTATCTCGTTTACTTGAACTGTTGTACTTAATAGGCCACAGTCACTCACTGAAAGCAAGAAAGAAGATACCAACAATTTTCAAAAAACATCAAAAGCTATTTAGTTGAATTAACTGGCAGCAAGGTAAGTAAAACAGTTTCGCACTAAAGATGGGAGGGAAAAACTCGTGCCTTTTCAGATTTTTGGACATTGATTTATATCTTTTGCTCAAGTCGACTTAATACTAAATAAAATTGACGTCCTTAAACAGAGCTTGGAGCAAATCCAATATGCTGCACATAATTTTGTCTTTGTGAAGTTCTTTTTTTTGACAGTGAGCAACTAAAATAAATAAATTATTGTGATAGAACAAATAATTCAAAGTGAATATATTTATAAGTGACAGTTGATATACAAAGTTTAAGTATTTGTAAAGTTGCGCAGTGTGTCATGAAGGTGCTTCCATTATTTGCGCTTAGAAGATTATCCAAATTACTTAATTTAAAAGACGGAAGAGATAGTTGGATTTGTTCCTTTTTTAAAAAAGGTTACAAGAATGACACCTTGAATCTTAAAAAAAAACTGAAGAGCAAAAAAAAAAGCAAAGTAAATGGCTGGAGCTTAGAGACTATGGAACTTCTTGGACTTGTTAACAAAGAAGTCATATTGAAATAACTTTAGAGGCTGGTATCCCATCACCAAGTCACATGACAAATTCCTGACTCTAGGACTGCCTCTTCAGAGCCAGCTCTGAGTGTCAGCATCTCTGACACTCTCCTTTTTAATCTGTCAGCCAAGGATTCCTGATTGGACCAAATTAACAGCCCAAATCAGGGAACTCAATCTATGATGTCTCATTGGTTAACCTTGTTACAATCATTACACACATCTGGGTTTATGACTGTCTGGAGTTTGGCATTAGTTTTGGACATTATTTAGAAAAGTCAAATAGAGAGTGGCCAGCTAAGTGAAACCACCCAAATTATTACTTCCCACTTTTTGAGTGAAACCCTTTTACAAGATCAGGGTCAGAACTGGAAAAACTGATGTAATTCTCCTGAGAAGCTTCAGGAAGACAGCTTCTTGACATCTCCTCAAGGAACTGCTCTAGAAAAGCCCCAGTGACAACAGCATGTTGACACGTGCTCGATACTTGCACCAGGGTGCCAGATCAAACAGCATGTGGAACATTTCATATCTTATCCATTTTTCTTCAAATATTAATGATTATTCAGTCAACTAACTTTTTTTAAAAAGTTGATCTCCACAGAGAAACACCTTTTGTTTTTCCTTTAACTTGTGTGCATACTCATGTTTGTTAGGCAATTTAGACAGGATAACATTTACACATCCACATTTCAAACCATAAATCAGCTCAATGATGTCACAGCAGAGACCTCTGAAGGGACCAAGATTGGCAAAGGGGGTGAAGGATCAGCACTCATGGTTCTTATTGGCATCAACAACTGATAGAAAGAAGGATGAGGCCCTGTGCTGAGATTAGAGGGTTAGGAAAAAGAATACAACCAGAACTTTAGTTGTAGTAATCTCCTATTTCTAATCTGGATGATAAAATAGTGGAATAAGATGCTGGAGAGATAGTGCAGGAGGGATTTACATTCCTAGGACACTAGGAATGGTTCTGGAGAGCTGATACCTGGAGAGTGGACAGTTAGTACCTGACTTTGTGGGGCAATTTGCTATTGATATCAGTGGAGAGAAATAACAGTACAATAAAAGCTAAGGCATGAAGTGGGGTCAGAGTAAAAGGGAATGTAATAAACCTGAAATGAGATTCATTCGTGCATGTATGTGAACCTGGAGTGTAATAAATGTAGGTGGTTAGCTGCAAATGCAGGCAGCCATATGGAAGTATAACATTGCACTTATAACGGGGACCTGTTAAATAAAGGATCAACAAAGGGTAGGACTATTTGCTAACCACTGATCCATTGAGGAAGAAGGGAAGCATCGCTGAATCTGGTTTCAGCAAATGAGGTGGCACAATTGGATCAAGATCAAGAATAAAATTTTGGGGAAAATGAAATAAGCATAGAAAAGAGAGTTTATGAAGAGAGACTGAAGTCAACAGTTTCTGGAAGATTGTAATCACTGCATCCATTATCCCTGAGGCTATATCTTTAAGAATGCATGGACATAGGCCATTGGGTCAATGGAATTTTGTTCTGTTTATTGTTAATCAAGAGAAAAATAATTTTAAGTTTCTCATTTTCATCAGGTCCTTGATTCCCCACTTTGATTTTGTTGTTCTACTATGAAGAAAGGCAAAATATTACATCTTTACCCTTTCTGGACTCTCAGCTTCTAAGGGACCCATATTTCATTTAATTGCTCTCCTTTTGATATATTTATTGAGCTACCTTTTAATCAGTATTTCTTGTTGACTGACTTCCATAATTCATTTATTTTGATCAATCCATGGCCGGTTCCTAAAATTCTCTAATTATACATGTGATCGTGAAAGTTCATTTTGTACCCATGGTCCCTCACAATTAAGTTCTTAAATTAGGCATGTCACTGCTAAATGCAAAGACATGTCAAGCTTTCATCTTAAATGTGAAGTACAACATATCATGTGTGAGCCAGCAACATGCTAATGAAAGAATTCACTGGTCTACTACATCAGTCTGTTTATATTCCAGTAGGATTAGGCAATGGGGAATTGGGAGGAGTGTAAAAAGAATAGAGGCCTGTCAAATTAAACGTTTTCAAGAAAATTTGCCAACGTGCCCTGAAAATTTATCGTTGTATTTCTGCAGTTTTGTATTAAAAACATACTCGAACAAAGCTAGCAGGAAACCAGGCTTCTTTTTCTTCAATCATGCCCCACCACCATTCCTTGTTGGAGGCATCAAGCACGCGAATGACTTCTCCAGCTTTGAATCCAAGTTCCTGATCATCCATTGTAACATGATCCCATAATGCCTCTGCATAGACATTGTGGCCATCGCTTATCAACTACAGAGAAAGAGAGAGAGAGAAAAAATTCAGTTTACAACTGCTTCAATAAATTAAAACAAAATGTCAAAATATGTACCATTTCCATTAGGAACGGACAAAGTACACAGAGTAGTGCAGTGGCTCAATGATTTAGCGAGTTTATCCTGTGAATATCTGTAATCTGTGTTATTACCTGAACTCAGACTGGACAAACAAAGGGCCAGTGAAATTGGCCTCAGGAGTTAGAAACTGGAAAATAGATTTATTCTGCGATTCTCCACATGGTAAACAGCCTGCTGACACTCGTGTAAACAAAATAGTTAAGTTCTCGAAATGCTAGAGGGTGCCAGGCATCTGTAGAACAGCAATGTCATACTGTAGGAAGAACAATGGATGAAAAGAATTTTGAAAATAAAAGTGATTTGTCTCATTTTTCCATTGTTTATAATACTTAACTATCTCAATTAACTTGTGGTAAGATTACATGTGTAGCAAAACATAAAATGTAATCATACCTAGTGAACCAAAAATTGGCCACTAATCTTTAGTCCATTGACAGTGAAACTGAAGTTGAACTTGAGCTCAAATGCTATTATTATAATTCTAGATCTCATATAGTACTGCTCACAGTGGATGCTTTATGATTAAAGAAGCATTATAATGCAGTGTCCTTCTGAAGTATAGCTGTCTGTAGCTTTGTGTGTCACTGGGGTAGTGCTGTTCAATAGGACTCAGATGTTCATGAAGTACATAGAGGTCAGATTTACATGATACACCCCATCCTTTGCATGTATTTTGTATCTTACACCTAAAGGCAGAGCTATAAGAAAAACATATCCCGTGTATTGTTACATTACATGACAGTTAAAGGGAAAAACCTAAAAAGAAAAAGCTGCAAAACTGCTTTTAAATAATCACATGAAACATTACAAGCTCCTCAGAGAAAAATGGGCAATGTTTGAACAGGGAAATAGATGAAGAAGTTAATTTTAGCAACAATTTAAAAATCACTCATGAAAATCCAAGGCCAGACAGGAGTACTGAAAGCTCCTCAAAGAAACAGAGAAAAAATAACTAGTCCTCCCAAGAATGGAAAAGTATCCACCAAATGAGCAGAACATGAACAGAAAGCATAAGAACACTTACCAGTCTCTGAAGTTGACAAAGTGAAAATACCTGAAAGGAAACTTGTGGAATACAATGACTTCTCTAGTGAGGTAAAAACAGGTAGTCAAACCTCAATCGATATATCCTGATAAGTCAGAATTGCACCATGACTTCAATCCTTCCCTGGTGTGTGTCTTCGGCGATATTAATAGTATCACATTCATTGCTCAAGACAAGTCAGAGGTATTCTGAGATAGTAGGAACTGCTGATGCTGGAGAATCTGAGATAACAAAAGGTGTAGAGCCGGATGAACACAGCAGGCCAAGCAGCATCAGAGGAGCAGGAAAGCTGACGTTTCAGGTCTGGACCCTTCTTCAGAAAGAGGGTCCAGCTTTCCTGCTCCTCTAATGCTGCTTGGCCTGCTGTGTTCATCCGGCTCTACACCTTTTTATCGGAGATGTTCTGAGACAATGTTGTGGCATTGTGTTCATGTAATTAACAGAAAATGTAGCGAGAGAGACACATTCACTAACTCTCTCTTCAAATAACAAAACAGCCCAGATTGAACTGCACACTAAGGAAGTAAGTGAAATTATTTGGTGAACTTATGGAATCAAACTTTAAAAGCCAAAATACCTCATTTATGGCAAGCTGTTCTCCACCAGGCTGAAGGTATCTGGGATTTGCCTGGCATATTTCCTCATATGCAAAATCTTCTTCACTGCCATTGTCATCAGCTAGCACAGAAGACTCTGTGCCTCCATCTGCAGAAACTAACAATAAAAATGTAATGTTTGAAGGATCCAAGTCTAGAAAGTTTGCATTGCATTTTAATTTATAACTGCATTATAGCTTGGATCTTGCACACTTGACAAAACTAAATTAAGTTTAAATTATGGTAAATTATTTTGGGACAGATGTGCCTTTACCAATTCAATTCAGCTCAGAAAGCATGCCCATCCAAATTATCCAACAGAAACCATCACCACAAATTTCAGTAAAATCTTGACACATGAAATTTCTAGTTGGGATTGGGGGGTGTGCAGTGAGTTGGGCAGAATGAGAAGCACGGGTCAATACAATAAGTTTTGAAAAAGCTGCTTCTTGTTTAAAAGCGGGCAGCTGTAATAAGGCAGAAAGGATAAAACATTGTTGATTGCAAGTTCCGTTCCAAGCAGCAGAGCAAAGCAGAATGGCTCCAAGTTGGAGGTGACCTCCAGTAGAAGGTAAACATAAACATTTAGGCCAATATTTCATACTTCTTGGTAGCCTGCAAAACAAGCTAAGTATTTTGTCAAGAGATTGGCTTGTTTATGAATATTTGCTTCTACTATACATGCTGGTTAGTTTGATTGTTCTTAGAGCAATTAACCAAGGAAAGAACCATGCCACTCAATTCAAATACCAATATTTCACATGGACAGCAGCGGCCAAAGCTCCTGAGGGGTCATACGCACTACAATGCAACGTGAATTAATTTTATTCAAGTAAATCGTATGGTATAAACAGTCTACAACAAAATATCCATCCTCATCAGTCTGTTGGATGTAACATTAAAAAGACATATTTTAAAGTAAACAAAAGATTGGGAGAATAAGATTGCACTAGAATTTTAAAAAATTACATGGGGCCAAACTAAATGAGAGCACAATTTTGTTTAAATAGGCTTACAGTGCATGGAGATGACTGCACGAAGCACTATAAATAAGGCTGGTAAGTTGCAGATGGAGATTGCCACATTTCCATATGACTGAGTGACAACTGAGACTTGACTCAGTAAAAGGGCTGGGTACAAAATATTCCTGGATACAAGGCTTTCATTAAAAAAATATAGAAACTCCAAATGTCATGAACTAGCAGCAAAGGTACAAAGAAGCAAATGTGCAGAAAATTTTAAATAGCAAAAACTATAGCACCGACTTATTATTAACATAAGTAAAGGAAAGGAATAGACTCATTAGGGATAGTCAGCATGGCTTGGTGCAGAGGAGGTCTTGTCTCTCAAATTTGATTGAGGTTTTGAGAAAGTAATGATAATTAATGAGGATATGGCTGTAAACATTGTTTAGATGGACTTTTTAATAAAGCATTTGACACGGTCCCATAGGGTAGGCTGATCCAGAAGATTAAGTCACATTGGATTCAGGGTAATTTGTTAAGTTGGATGCAAAACTGGCTTGGTCGGGGGTGGCGGGGGAAGAGGGGAGGTGGTTCTGACTGGCGGTCTGTGACCAGTGGTGTTCCATATACATAGATGCTTGCAGATGCCATGAAGACTGTTGACGTTATAGACAGTGAAAAAAGTTGTCAAAGAACACAGAAGGATACGGATAAGTTGGAAAGTTGGGCAGATGGAGTTTAACTCAGACAAGTCAGAGGTGATGCATTTTGGGAGGTCAAACGCAACAGCAAACTATACAGTAAATGGCAGGACCCTCAGGAGCACTAATATACAGAGTGATCTTGGAGGTACAAGTCCACAGCTCCCTGAAAGTGGTAATAGAAACGGATAATGTGGTAAAGGGATCATAAGACATGCTTGCCTTCTTTGATCGTGTCATTGGTTATGAAACTTGGCAAGTCATGTGCAGCTGTATAAGACTTCAGTTAGGACAGATTTGGAGTATTGTGCGCAGTTCTGGTTACCGCATTGTAAGAAAGATGTGGAGACTTTGCAGATGGTGCAAAAGAGATTTACCATGGTGTTGCATGGATTAGAGCATGTTAGCTACGTGGATTGATCGGACAGACTTGGATCGTTTTTGCTGAAGTGTCGGAAGCTGAGGGGCGACCTGATAGAAGGAAATAAAACTACGAGAGGCATCAATAGGGTGGATAGTCGGCATACTTTTCCCCAGGGTGGAAATGTTAAGTACAATGGGGCATAGGTTTAATGTGAGACAGGGAAAGTTTAAAGAAGGTTTGTGAGGCAAGTTTTTTTTTTAAAAAACAGAGGGTGGAACACGCTGCCAGGGATGTGGTAGAAACAGATACAAGTCAACATTTAAGAGGCAATTAGACAGATACAAGAACAGGCAGGGAATAGAGGGAAATGGACTGTGTGTAGGCAGATGGGTTTAGTTGAGAATGGTATCATGGTCAGCACAGACATGGTGGGCCAAATGGCCTGTTCCTGTACTGCACTGTTCTATGTGTTCTATTTTAACAAAGACTATGATAATAACAGTATAAAGGGCAGAGAGGACAGAAGAGTGTCTGAAGTTTGCTCAGGAGAATTTTGTTTCAAATCTGTACGTTTCTGCCCCTTGAAGGAGGAGGCATTATTAAATCAGGTTCAGGGTATGCAGGTCATAGATCTTGATCACAGAATCCCAACAGTGTGGAAGCTGGCCCTTAGGCCCAACAAGTCCACATGGACTCTCAGAGCATCCCACCCAGACCCATGCCCCTATAACCCACCTAATCTACACATCCCTGAACAATAAGGGCAATTTAGAATGGCCAATCCACCTAGCCTGGACATCTTTGGACTGTGGGAGAAAACCGGAGCACCTGGAGGAAACCCGCGCAGACACGGGGAGAATGTGCAAACTCCACACACACTCACCCGAAGGTGAAATCTAACGTGGGTCCCTTGCGCTGTGAGGCAGCAGTGCTAACCACTGAGCCACCATGCCACCCCAAACCTATCATGTTATTCCAACCATTCAGCCAGTCACTGGCACCATCCTATCCTCGATCTTTTTTGTAGTTATCTCCAGGTCAGTAGGAAGCACAAAGAACAGCAATCATACTGGCATAAGGTTTAGGTTAGCTATGCAAAAGGCAAGGAACAACCCTGAGTGAAAAAAAGCACTTAATTGAGGGAGGATTAATTTCATTGGGATGAGAACAGATGTACCTAGGTCAGTTGGATTCTAATTGGTAGACAAAAATGGAATCAAATAATAAGCTGCTGTTAAGGCAGACTTAGCTTAGATACAGTAACGATATAGATCTCCATGAGCGGAATAGGTAGAACAACCAAACATACAAGTTGATTGAAGAGGCAAGTGTAAGATAAAGCAGAAAAAGTTGTGTATGATAAATGCCAAGTTTATAAGTGAAAGCCAAGTTGCATATCGAGCAATCAGAGGGGAAGTGAAAAGGAAATGAAATGTACAAAGGGATAGTGTTTTATGAAACGGGCAGCTTTCAAAAATGGCAGTCCAAATAGCTAGTGGCAGTGGTAAGTGACAGATCCACCAGGGGATTCACCTTGTGTGGCAACATGACTTTTACATGCATGTTGTAGAGTGGAATAATGAACAGTGATGGTAGGTACTTCTTCCATCAAGCTGACTGAGGAACTCTCCCACTTTTACCATCAGCCATGGATGCTTGCTAGAGGATTTGCAGGGTGGTATTAACTTGTTTAGCCACATTATGAATGACTAGGCCATCAAGTTTTATAATGGTGCTCAAAATCAGAGCTACCAGACCTCCAAATATTTTCTATCGGCTTATAAATATTAAAAGGGTAATAAGGGGAGCGGGAGGGATTATAGGGACCAAAAATGAGACCTATGTATGAAGACGGAGGGTGTGGCTGAAATACTAAATGAATACATCACAACTATACTTATCATGAAGGAGTGATGACAAGGTACTAGTGAAACAAGAGACAGCCAAAAAAACTGGATGGGGTCAAAATTGATAACGTTGGCTGTATTTGGGAGTTGATCAGTCATCCAGACTTCAGAAGATGCATCAATGGATATTGAGGGAAGCATTGCTGGAAAATGTGAAAGCACTTTCCATAATCTTTTAATTCCCCTTTCCCCAGATGACTGGAGAATTGTAAACATTACAAAAAGAGTGAACGAAGATAAAGTCAGTAACCACTGGCCAGTAAGATTAAACTTGATGGCTTAAAGTTGATGGAGATGATATCTGGGACAAAATGAAACACTATAGATTAAGAATTAAAAAAAAGCATGACCTAATAAGGGCAAATTGTGAAATAACTTGTTTGAGTTTCAAGGAGAATCAACAAGGATGATCAATGGTGTAATGTAGTTGATGTGGTACACATGAACTTTTTACATTTGATGAAGTGTCTAGTAATAGGATTGCTAAAATTGAAGCCCATGAATCAAAAAATTCAGAAGCACAACCACAAAGGTAGCGCTGACAGAAATCAGACTATATTGACGAGCAGTTGCTTGAACTGTGAGGGGAAAGCACACAGAGGTATACCCGAGATTTGGTACTATTTTTCCTCAATATATATCAATGCACCAGACCTGAGTGTTCAGGGCATAATTTCAACATTTGCAGATATTTACAATACCTAAAGATATGGTATTGTAAACAGAGAGGAATGTATATGGAGTTTACACAGGCTGAAACGATGGCAAGTGGCAGATAACGTTTCATGTGGAGGCATGTTAAATGATACACATTGGTAGGACAACCAAGAAAAGCAATATAAAATAAAGGATACGATTCTAAAAGGGGTGGTACATCAGCAATTCCAGTCGTCACGTGTTATTACACAAATAAATAAAGGTCGACAGGCAATTTGGGAAACTGGTTAAAAAGGCATATGGAATCCAGGAATTCACTGATAGATAAATACAAAACTAGCTTAGCGTCAACTGGAGTACTGTGGCTTGTGCTATACCTTAGGATTGATATGGTGGTTTTAGTGACCATGTACAAAAGATTTCCAAGAATGATTCCAAGGATTAGGGACTTCAGTCCACAGACAGATTGAAGAAGCAGTAGTTGTTCTTGAAGAAGAGGTTGAGAGAAGACTTGGTGAATGTTTAAATCATGGGGGCAGCAGAGTGTAGATTGAAATTATCGATTGAAACATGCTACAGCCAGAAGACACTGATTTAGGGTGCTTATAAAAAGGACCAAAGATGGCATGTGGAAAAGCTTTTAATGTAGCATGTGATTTGTAGCTGAAACACACTGTCCCAGTATGGTGGAGGTAAATTCAATTGTGCTTTTCGATACATTGAAGAGAAAAGAATTGTAAGAGTACAGGGAAGCAGCAGTTGAAAGAAACTAGATAAATTATTCCTACAGCAGAAGAAACTTGGCAAAACAATGGGTAAAATGCCCCCTTTCAATGCTGAAATCATTCTGTGATTCTACAACTGAGCCACACTGACCCTTGCTCTGTGACTGATTTTCTTTGCAGTGGTCAAGCTGCAAATTCCCCAGAGCACACGGGCAGTTTACAATTTAAAATAATAACTTCAATCATGAAGATGTCTCCCAATCAACTGTCAAAGTTCAACGTAATCAGTTTACTTCAATGTGCAACTACATTCCAGATTGCTACCCAGTCATGCATGCATGGGTTTTAAAGGGAACATTATTCACCACACCTAGATTGGGAGGCTGGCTGAAAATCACAAATAGTTTCCACGTCAGAATGCCATTTAATGAATTTAAGCCAAATCATGTTAAACATCACAATAGTTTTGTCAGATGGATTGAGTCAGATAAGGTCAGAGTGAGCTTTAGCTGAACAGTAGCCATCTCACCATGAAGTTAGAAAGTCAGGGATTTAAGTCCAACTCTAGAAACTAAACTAATGCACTGGGAAAGTGCTGAATTATCAGAGATGCAGTCTTTCAGTTGAGACATTAAACTAAGGTTCAGTCCATTCTCCTGGTGGAGATAAAATATTTGATAAGCAGTGAAGTTCTCTTGTCGCCCAGATCAACATTTATGCCTCAATTAAATTCAGATAGAGGTTCTAATGCTAGTCATCACGTTATCGATGATGAACTCCTACACAAATTCGTTGTTGCATTTCCCCATAACAGAACAAGAACTACACTTCAAGAATATTTCATCAGTTGTGAGATGTTTCTGCATGTCCTGCGTTTGTGAAAGGCACCGTTCTCTTTACCTATACAGTATAATATGCTGGAATGTAACTCAGATTTTGCAAAAACTCTTGAGTATTCAACCACTGAAATAATTTAGCATTATATTTCACTTGCACCATTACAACATAATTTGATTCTTAAGCAGAAGTTGCATAACCCAAGGATTTTGTCAATTTGAAATTTACTAAAGGACGTATTCCTTGATAGCCTTGGTTTCCTGCAGTATATTGATACAGTCCTCACCATTGTTAAAAGCCAAACATGAACTGAACATTTTTAAAAGGTTTTTAATTTTGTTTTTAGAAGGAACACATTCACATTTACAAATATGTCCTGGGGACCTGGGTTCAAATCCTGCCAGATGGTGGAATTTCAATTCAATTAAAATAAATATCTGGAATTAAGAGACTAATAATGACCACAAAACCATTTCCAACTATCAGAAAAATCCATCTTGTTCACTAATGTCCTTTAGGAAAGGAAATCTGCCATCAGTGGAGGCAATAGCCTACTGGTATTAATCACTGGACCATTAATCCAGAGAACCAGATAATGTGCTGGGGACTTGGGTTCAAATCCTGCAGATGGAGAAATTTAGGAGTCTAATGATGACCATTGCTGACTATCAGGAAAAACCCATCTGGCTCACAGGCGTCCTTTAGAAAAGGAAACTGCTGTGCTTACCTAGTCTGGCCTACATGTGACTCCAGATCCATAGCAATGTCATTAACTTATCTGCCCTCTGGGCAATTAGGGATAAATAACAAATGCTGGCCTGGATAGTGACACCCACATCAGGTGAATGGATTGAAAAAAAATCCTTACTCGTTGCGGTTTACATGTGACTCCAGAGCTACAGCAATGTGGTTGACTCTCAACTGACCTCTAGTCAATTAGGGATGGGCAATAAATACTAGTCTGGTCAGCAACGTGCACATCCCATGAATGAATTTTAGTAAAATTATTAAACATAGAACACAAATTTGAGTGACACTCCAATATGAATGCTTTTCTCTGTTAACAAAAATAGCAATGCAGAAAACGTTGTCCCAATTACTGTAATTTTGTTGCTCAGCAAGGCAATAGGCACAGCAGCATATCATTCCTGACCAAATAGGAGCAATGCTAAAAGCCTGTATTTTATTCCTTTAAGGTCAGTAATAGAATGTACATTCAGTTAACAGAATGTGCAGCTATCATGAAGAAAATGAACAAAATTGCAACAAATATGCACATATGACATTCATCTTGTGTGCCATAACCTCTTCCCCATTTCACCCCCCCTCAAAAAAATTCTTTTCTACCAATTTTACTTTCTCTCCTGAAAGCATTGCTTAAAGATGTGAAAAATTATTACCTAATCTATACACTACTCTTCATATATTAGCTCAAATATGAATCATAGTCAGTTATTTCACAAAAGGGATATCACAATTAAGGGAATCGAGGACAAGAGGGCATCAGTTTAAGGTAAGAGGGGAAAGAATACATGGGAACCTGAGGGACAACTTCTTTTTTTTTTACACAGAGGGTGGTACACATATGGAACGAGCTGCCGGTGGAAGTGGTTGAGGCAGGTTTATTAACAACATTTACAAGGCATTTGGACAAATGGATAGGAAAGGTTTAGAAGGATATGGGCCAAGTGCAGGGAAATAGAATTAGCATAGATGGACATTTTGGTCAGCATGGATCAGTTTGGGCTGAGGGGCCTGTCTCCATGCTGTAGGACTCTATGACTCTAAGACCCAATCTGGCACTTACTCAAATTCTATGCAAGTTTTCAACCTGATTCAGTAAATTGCAATCGGGGTAGGAATCTGGCTAATTGCTTCCTTTTCCCAGTACTTGGGCACAGAAGCCAAGTTCTGCTACCTGCACCACTGCCCTGGTGAAGTACTGTACAGTTTATGGGCTAGGAACTGAATGGAAAAAAAAAAATTGCTGCCAGACTGCAATAAGACAACCAACTGGTTTACAATTTCAACTCTTCACCTCCAGCTAGTCTGCCCTTTATATGATTGTTGTCCCAAGCTATCTAGTTTACTCTTAAAGTTCCCTTATTCAGCAAAAACAGTAAGGCAGATTATTACCTGACTGGCTATAAATTGAGAGAGGGTAACGTGCACCAAGGCCTGAGTGTCCTGGTACAATAGTTGCTGAAAGCAAGCATGGAGGTGCAGCAGGCAGGAAAGGCAACAAATGGTTATGTTGGTTTTCATAGTGAGAAGACTCGAATACAAGAGTAGAGATGACTTGCTGCAATTAAAGGCGGCCTTGGTGAGATCACATCTGGAATAGTGTAGTTTTAGTCTCTTAAATCGGTGGATGGATGTTCTTGTGCAGCGAATGTTTACTAGTGTGATTCCTGGGATGACAGGACTGACGTAAGAGGAGAGAGACTGGATCCGTTAGGATTATATTCACTGGGGTTCAGAAGAATGAAACCTATAAAATTCCAACAGGACTGGACAGGGTAGATGCAGGAAGAATGTTGCTGATGGCAGGGGAGTCCAGAACCAGGAGTCACAGTCTAAGGATACGTGGTAACCCATTTAGGACTGTGATGAGGTGAAGTTTCTTCACCCAGAGAATGATAAGCCTGTGGAATTTGCTACCATACAAAGCTGTTAAGGTTAAAACATTGTATGATTTCAAGAAGGAGTTAGATATAGCATTTGTGACTAGAGATCAAAGGATATGGGGAAAAAGTGGAAAGAGGCTATCGAGTTGGATGGTTAGCCATGATCATAATGCACGAGACAGCAGGCTCGAAGGACTGCATGGCCTACTCCTGCACAGATTTTCTATGCTTCAATCACACTGAGCAGTTATGGCAGGCAGTCAGCTTTCTCAAGCTGCTTAAATAGGCAGCTTCTATTCACATGGTCAAATGCTTTGGTGAGGGATAGACAAAGACAATGCATTGTGGTCTCTTTTGCTTCTCTTGCAGCAGCCAAGCTGAGAAGACCATTGCAATTCTGGATTTTCAAGTTTTGAACCCACACTGGCATTTGGGATAGATGTATTCAGCCAAGGTCTGTAGTCCAACAAGTGCAACATGGGCAAACACGTTTCTTATGATCTGCAGGAAGTTGCCTCAAAAGTTAGTGCAATTGTTGTGATTGCCCTTGTCATTTACAGGGGCACAATACTGCCATCACATACACCCTAGGGGACAGCCCTCTCCCTCCGACAAAGACACAAGAGTTTGTGCAAATGCAAGAGTTCTAGTCTCTTGTGCTAGAAGAGTTCACACAATATAACATGAGCACTTCAAACTTTGTCCACAGTAAATTAATAACTTTACTAAGCTCCTCTACTGTAGGTTGATAAACAGGCTATGATGCCTGCAGCTGCTTCAGTGATAGTCCATTGGTGGAGTGGCTAGCACTGTGGATCATCACAGTTTGAAATCAAATAAATCTATATCATTAAACACCACCATGCAGACTCTGAATGTAAATATGTCTCCCACTTAAATAAATTGACAGACACCCTAGCTTCAGCCTTGCTAAGCCACAATTATCTGCAAGTGTTCTCCAACACAGTGGGATCAGTGAAGTGCAGCTGGGCTTTGGGTGCAAAGCCAGGGAAAGGGATCATGGAAGTAATGGAGACTTCACTCAAAGCCTTTTGACCTCTCACCAAAGGCCCATTGACCTTTCATTCAGTTGCTTACATGGTCCTTATCTGGTGATAACAGAGCCCTTTACTAGATGCAGTCTTTATCAGGACTCTCAAGCTCAAACATGCAGACAACTTTGCTCAAGAGCATGTCAACAGCCATAACTGGAATCTGAGCAGTCTGCTTCTATCTTTCTGATGCAACTTGGACCTCTTAGGAGAAGGAGAAAAGGGAAAAATAAAGTTCCCCTATTTGTACATGGGTATACTTGAGCACCTCAGGCAATGCTCATTAATGTTTTAAAGATTTATTCAAACAAGTGTTATTGTCTTTTACCAATTTCCTATCTTATCCATTCTTTGATTTAGAATGATAAGTGGCCTTTGAAATTATTTGATGCTGGATATGAGGATATGAATTTACGCAGGTCAATGCCCATGTAAATACTGCGTGATTGTTTGGTTGATTGCAGAACACCTTTGTGCCAATGACTTGAATGGGATAAAGAGTCACCATTGCATTTCCTGGTGTAAACCTTGTATTAATAAGGGCATCCCTGGAAGGAATACAAGCAGATGCATGGTCCTCATTACTCTTTACCTTCTCAGCTCCTTCCACTTTGTCCTTCAAATCATCTAAGGAGGATGCGAGCTCTTCACCTTGATGATCTTACATATCAAAGGCTCGATGATGTGTGGCACACAGCAAACCACCATAATAAATGATGCTTATCGAAGAGCACCTGCCTAAGGCACCTGAAACACTCATGGGCTGGTGGTCTGCTCAATTACACAGCTGTTAATAATATAGCATTCATTATAGAGTTATTGGACTTCAATTGACAAGTTTCTGATGGGCATCATGACCCCAATTTACAGTGTAACTTGATTGTCTAGCATATTTTCCTCTAACCTGCTTCCAGTTGCAAAGAGATCTGGGAGTCAAAACTGCCATTGGATGAAACAACCACAGCCCAGGAATTTTACACTGATCAACATTAGGATCTTTCGCACACCACTGCTAGTGCAGCACATCAGTGGCAAATTGATGGAATGGAAGCCCTGTAGTTTACAAACTATGCCTGGTTGGACAGCAGATTGCCTTACATGTAGTCACTGACACCCTGCACTTGATTTGCAAAGTCAAGTGATGTGAAAGCTATTGAAAGCCTGATAATGCAAAGTAAACCTCAGGTATAGAAAGTAACCTATAAATTACAAGGCCACAAATATTCTGAACAAATCCAACCCAACTAGCAAGTAGGAAAGCAGCTGTGAATGTTGAGTATTTATTGGTATCTTTGACTGTGATTGCTTTAGCTCCCTTAATTGTCATTATGTAGTTGTGTTGGTTTCATAGGTCAGTTTCAGGAAGCTCAGGAGAGCTGTGTAAAAACAAATATCACTCTACTTGAGCAGTTAAGTGTTTGAAAATTGGTAAGCTGCTTCCCAAAATGATTGAATGCAGGCAGCCCAACACACAGGTGTCAAATGCAGAACTCAGCCTCAAAAGCTGGATGGCATACTCCTTCTCCTAGCTTTTATACACGTCTGCAGGTTGCAGGAAGTTTCCCCAACATGCTGTCAATTTTGCCAATTTTAGCTTTCTATTCTCTCCCAAAAGTTTCCATCCTCCCAGATGAAAATTCAGCCCCATGTGTTTTTAAATTTACAACATCAAAAAAAAAATTGTGTAGAGAGGTCTGAGTTTAAGTCAACTAATTTTGAGAATACTTGACTTTTATTTTCAAATTTTACGTATGAAAAATAATTTACTGTGTTCAATGTCTTCTCTCTACTTAAGTGAGTATGTTCTGCTTAACAGCAATGCATTCTTTTAAAGTACTTTTTTTGTGGTTACTAACCAAACTGCACTCACTGATTTCTAAGCACATTACAGAAGAATCATGTTGCACTGAATGACAGCATGATAAAAAGCTTTTCTCGCTTTCTGGGTACAAAAACATTGTCTCTCTAAATTCAAACAGCGCTTTAAAATAATATTTAATGTCTCCATTTATTCATGCCATCCTCTATCTCCCCATACAATAGAAAAACTCAGATTTATTAGTAAACCAAATGGTTTCAAATGAAGTATCTTGTTCGTTAGCTTTGTGCATAGGGGTCAGTTTCCCAAAAATGACAAATGTTTGTCAAAAACCGTAAGACAGAAGAAATTTTGAATTATGATATCAATACAGCGACATTTAAACATTTTTGTTGTTATCATATATAAAATGAACTTTAAAACCTTTTTCTCCCCTAACAATTTTGGTTACTTCTCTTTTCAAGTAACAAAATTATGATCAGAATAATGATGGGTATCCGTATATGCTTAGTCATTGCTACATTCAATTTACAAAACCAAAATCTACAGTACAGAACACTTATCATAAATTTCTATCTTTAGGTCTTAAATTCTCTCAATTTTAAAGTAAAATTCAGGGTATGATATTTTAAGTAAATTCTTCACACATCTTCCGAGTTCCATTTTATTTAAGAAATATCTTCTCCATGTGAACTTTAGCATTCATTTCAGTTTCATGCAAATCAGCAGTAATATTTTGCCATACATACCAAGCTGCAGGCTCTCTAGACTCCAAAATCTTGTCAATTCTCCCCTGGCTACCATTTCGGCATTTGAAATTTAAGGCAAAGCAGCTTTAAGATTTAACTTAAGGGCATTGCTGTTGCCTCCTTGCATGGGAACTGCTATTTACTTGAATATCTGCAATGGTTCATTCATTGGGTTGATTGCCTGTCAGCTTCATCAGGCCAGACACCAACAATCCACTGCTCACTATACATCGACTACATAGTTTTTTTTTCCCCCCGTGACGTCATGGGGTAACTCAAGGGAGGTTATTGCATGATAAAAAAGGCAGCTAAAATAGCCAAGAAATGGGTAGTGGAAAATAACTTAACGTAATAACATATCTAAAGGAAATATGGAATAAAATATTTGAACGTTAATAAATAAATGTCTAAAGAGCTCCTAAACTTTTGAACTGGCTCGGATTTGTGTTAATGACCATGAAAAATACAAAAGACAATCAAATCTTATGTTAGTTAAATAGAAAAAATCCCAAATTTAAAAGCCAATTTCTTCATGCTCAGAAACCCCCCTCTCCTCCTCTAAACATCCACTGCAACCAGATAATAGCTCCCTGCAAAGATCTGACTGTCACGAGCTTAAGTGCAGCTGGATATGAAGCAGCAGCTAAATGCTACACTGCATTATTAATGATGCTTTATCAGCATTCAATCCTCTGATTCTAAAATAAAAAGCTGTTGTCGTCTACACTTACATTTCTCTTAACATCAGTTCCAAAATTGCAACAAACTGACAGAGACTTATTAACAAATTACAGTTCAAACAGAACATACTGGAGTTATTTTTTTTTCAAAGTACATAATCAAACCAGACAGTGCAAATGAACTGATGTCTGCACACAAAATCCTGAAAAGGTTTTAAATCTTCTCTAGAACGTACTGTTCGGGTTTATCCAATCAAAAGGTTAAAGACTTTTTATAACTTGATGTAACCACTTAAGTTGTGTTGTTAAAATCCATTTCTGCATTCCTGATCTGATTATCCAAAGGTTTCTAGATCATAGTTTATCAGACACATGTAATTAATATCCAAAAGTCACCTTGAGATTACAGACAGCAAAGTTACATAAATAGATAACACAATGCACACTTCACGTAATTGTAGATCTAAATTTACCGACAAATCTTGGTCTTGGAAGACTTCATTCAGCATATCCACACATAACAAATCATAAGATTAGTTTTAGTGGAGCGATTCATAATCTGGATCCCTTTGGCAAAGTTGCAAGTTTCTGGGCAAGTCTACACAGTAAGATTGACTTAATATTACAGAAGGAAAGTTTTTCTATAGTCCAGCTATTATAGCACAATAATTTCTCAAAACTGTGCCAGTTACTTTAACTGGAAATTAGTTAACGCGCACACATTGAATCAATATGCATTCTATACATAGAGAACAGCAGGAGAAAGGAAAAGCATTTACAACCATACAACTGAAAATGCACTTTGCCTTGCCATTCAAAATAACCCCTCTAAATCAAAGTAATCAAAGTCACAGTATAAGTGATTGAAATGCTGCCTTTTATGCCCCATGCCATTTTTTTCATTTAATTATTATTAAGTAACTTCTGATTATCAACGGATTGTTTGAGCAGTTTTTTTTGTTCCAGTTAGATCACTGCTTAAAAAGCTCTTTTCTGTCAGTCTCCTCACATAAACGGACCGGTTGATACGGAAAAGTTAGGAATACTAGCCACTTATCTACAGGAGAAGAAAAATCACTGATGGATAGCACCCTATCACCTAAGCATTTTCAGCATAAGCAAGTTTAGCTCAGAGTTCCTGAGCTAGATTCAAAGCTGCAGATATTGTGGGCATCAGGGAGGGAGAAGAGTTACTTAGACGTGTTACATTTGTAGTTGGTTGGTTGGTTCAGTTGTCTCAGCAGCTGGTCGGCGTGCAAAGTGGCACCAACAATGTGGATTAAATTCTCATACTGGTTGAAGTCACTATGAAGGCCCTGCCTCAACTACCTCGTCCCTCACCTGTGGTGTGGTGACCCTCTGGTCAAACTCATCTCCAGTCATCTCTCTCTCTAACGAGAGATCAGCCTCTGAGACCATGGCAACTCTCACATTAAATTTGAGATCAAAATACTACAGCTCTAAACAAAAATTTGGAACTTAAATGAAATGACTTAGATTGGCATGAAGGGAGATTGGTAAAGAGACGAAAACATATGGTGATAAGTAAATAGTGGGAAGCATCGAAAAAAAAATTCAAAATGTTCACAAAAAATACACCATTATAAAACAAAAAGTCATCAGGAAAGACTAAAGAATATTAAGCACAGAATTAGATTGACTGTTACATTTTTAATGGAGGTACAAAAATAATTAAATAATTTTTTGATTTCTTATGCCAATAACTAGCTTTGAAGTATATTCTGACAATTCTTGAAATTATATCGCTCTATAGCTTAATGTTGTATTTTTATTTTATTAAGCCTTTATCCATAACATTCAGGTGTTCCTGCTGTTAGTCTGACAGACATGCATGGACTTCCATAGACGAAGCCCCAACAAATCTAAAATACAGTAATACCTGTCATCCTGCAATGATATTCCCCATGAAGACTATCTCTATTTGGACAATCAAATGAGGAGAAGTGATGGCCTAGCAGTTTCATCATTGGATGAGTAACTCAGACACTCGGGTAATGTTCTGAGAACCTGCGTTTGAATCCCAGCACAGATGTCGAAATAAAAATTTGGAATTGAAATCCTTCCGGTTCATGAATGTCCTTTTTGGGAACTAAATTCCCACCCCTACTTGGTACTCCATTCGATTCACAGCAACGTGACTGATTTTAAAATGCCTCTGAAATGGCTTAGCAAGCCATTCAGTCGTATCAACCAGTAGAAAGGAAAAAAATGAATGAAATCGGATGGACCACCTGGCATCGAATAAAGCACTGAAAATGACAATGGCAAACAGCTCTGTCAACCCTGCAAAGTCCTCCTTACTCTCATCTGGGGGCTCATGCCAAAATTGCGAGAGCCGGTCTCACAGACCAATCAAGCAATAGCCTGACACAGTCTTACTTTGGAATCATAGCTTGCACACACCATCACCGTCACTAGATATATCCTGTCCCACCAGGAAGACAGACCCTGCAGAGGTGGCCACACAGTGGTATAGTCAGGCAGGAGCTGCCCTATGAGTCTTCAACATCGAGTACATACTTCATGAAGTCACATAGCAACAAGTCAAACAAGGAAATGTCCTCCAGATTACCACACGTTGCCTGCCTCACCTGATGAATCAGTACTCCTCCATGTTGAACAGCACTTTGAGGATGCACTGAGGGTGGCAAGGACACAGTGTACTTCAGGAGGGGGAATTGCAATGTCCATCACCAAGAGTGGCTCAGCAACAGCACCACAGATCGAGCTGGTCAAGTCCTAAAGGACACAGTTGCTAGACTGGGTCTGTGGCAGGTGGCGAGCAAACGAAGAGGGAAGACAGATTTGATCTCCTCCTCACTGATCTACGTGCCACAGATGCACAGTTTATGACATAATCATAAGGCTGACCACCGGACAGACCTTCCAGACAGAATCTCATCCTCACATGGAGAGTAGGCTTTATCGTGTTATGTGGCACAGTGTTAAATGGAATAATCTTCAAACAGATCTGGCAACTCAAGCCTGGGCCAACCATGAGGCACTGTGGTACATGAACAGCAGCAGAATCATACTCCAACACAATCTGCTGCATCACAGCCCAGCACATCCCCCCACAACCATTACTATCAAACCAAGGGATGGACTTTGGTTCAATGAACAGTGCAGGACAGCATGCCAGGAGCAGCACCAGGTATAACTAAAAATGGGGTGTTAACCAGGTGAAACTACAAAACAGGACTGCTTGGGTGCCAAACAGCAAAAGCAGCAAGTGACCGACAGGGCTAAGCAATTCCACAACTAATGGATCAGATCTAAGTTCTGCAGTCCTGCCTCGTCTAGTCACAGACAGCGGAGGACAATTCAACAAGTCGTAGGAGGCTGCTCCATCAATATCTACATCCTTAATATTGGGGGACCCCAGCACATCAGCACGAAAGATAAAGTTGAAGCATTCACGGTAATCTTCAGCCAAAAGTGCCAAGTGGATGATCTAAGATAGATTATAGCTTTCATTACATAGGAGATCAGAGCACACTGGAAATCAGAAACCCAGAAGGTCTGGCAGCATCCATGGAGAGAGAAGCAGACTTTCAAGTCCAGTATGACTCTTCTTCAGAACAGTTCTGTGATTTATTAATTTGCTGCTTCAAGCAAATTCACAGCTACTTTAGGGTTCCTGACAGAATTGAACCAGATGTCAGTCTAAAAGGCTCAGGCCATGACAGATTTGTCTGCCTGTTGTTTCATCACTGTCTGGCGAATTTTGAAGTGTTCTCTGACCACTCTCAGAACTTTGCTATGTAATGCAACATGAAGATTTTCTTGTTGTTATAAAACTCTCTATTTCATTAGTTTCAGAGCCCTTGCATTTTTACCCGTAAACCAATTCAACTGGTGTAAAACCGGTTGACTCATTGTGTCAGTCCCTGGTGGCAAACAGAAGAAAACTCAGTCCTTTTTCCTAGTCATAGTAATATGCCCTGATCATTGTTTATAGGTCAGGTCGTGCCATTCCAGCACTTCGTAACTGAGGATGATACACTGAGGATTTTCTTTTGATCATGTCAATGTTACCCTTGGCTTCCTGGAATAATTTGAAATTTCAGCCCTGATTCAACTGGATCTCAGTGGGCAGACCATACTGGTGGAGATTTGAGCCAATTTCCTCACCATTGTTTTAGCAAATGAGATTTTCAGGGGAACAATCCCTGGAAATGGGTAGCAATATCCACAATGGTAAGGATACTGGTAACTCACTTTTGATGTGGATCTATTAATACATTGCTGAATAGCTCCCCAAAACCCAGCAGCGGAATCATACGTGCATGTCTCATTGCAGGGTGGCGTTCTTGCACAACCTGGAAGTTCTGATAGGTTCCGCAAAACCTTGCTATATAGTTATGGAGCTTTTTTTAAAGTTGCCATACCAACTTTAATTTCCTAGCCCTAGCTGCCCTGAGCAGGTAGTGGTGAGCTGCCTTCTTGAACCATTGCAGTCCATGTGTTATAGGTGGATCCATAATGCCATTAGGGAGAGATTTCCAAGATTTTTGATCCAGTGATACTGAAGGAATGAAGATTTATTTACAAGTCAGGGTGGTGAGTGGTTTGGAAGGAAACTTGTAGATAGTAGTATTCCCATGTATCTGCTGTCCTTGTCCTTCAGGGCAGAGTGGTTGTGCATTTGGAAGGTGCTGTCTAAGAAGCCTTAATGGATTTCTGCAGTACACCTTTTAGATGGTACAAATTGCTGTCAGTGAGTAATGGTGGAGGAGGGAGTGGATGTGTGTACACGTGGTGCTAATCAAATGGGCAGCTTTGCCCTTGATAGTGTTAAACTCCTTGAGTGTTACTGGAGCTGCATTCATCCAGGCAAGTGCGGGGTACTCCATCACATTCCTGACTTGTGCCTTGTAGATAATAGACAGGTTTTGGGGGAGGTCAGGTGGTACATTTTTCACTGCAACATTCCTCACCTTTACTGCAGGTTACGCATTTTGTATACAACCTGAGCTCAAAAACTAACATGAGGAGTGCCACATTACAAACTGAAATTACTGCACAGAGACCAGGTCCTGTCACTAAGTCACCCTTTATTTACTAGCAAACAGGCTGTGGCCAGCCAGGTCAGAGTCAGCCCTCAACTGAGGAGCTTCTAATCTGGTGGTTATATTGGTCAGCCAAGTCTTTCCTGCTTGGCCCAGGTTAACCATCCCAATCAAGAGCCTTGTAGTTAACAAGGTCAACCTGGTCTCAATCATTACACAAACATAAGCACAACGTACAACCTCATGACCTTAAAATTAGAAGGTTTTTGCTCCAGTCTAGTTCAGTTATATTCTGTTACGAAACATTCACTATTTCACTAATTTTCTTCCTCCCCACCCCATTTTCTTTTTCCACAACCTGAATTTTCTTCTAAATTAAAACTGAAGAGGATAGTCAATCAGTATCAGTGCATTGGTGACACTGTATCATGAAATCCATTTGAATCTGATTGGCCACAAAATCACCTGGTTACAATTGTAATGATTCATATTCATATTCTGCTTAGCAAAATAAATAAGATGTTATGGCAATGTACAACAGCAACAATTATGTATGAATCCATTAGATTTTGTGATTAAACAAGGAGATTTTTCACAAGGTCTTTTATTGTAGCACCATACCTTCAGCAGACGAACATTGGAAACCCCTGTTTATGCATCTATCCTTGGTTTCCACCTATCTTCCACCAAATTCAAAGGAAATCCTCAGTTTCTTGTTTGATTTAAATCAGCGATAAGCTTGGAAATTGATTCCATAAGCAGTTGAATATGCATCTTTGACGTTAACTCATTCTAAAACTAGTTGGTTAATTAGTAAATTAAACACTGATCTTTTACTAAATGTCCCTTCTCCCTACCAACCTCCAGTCTCTCCTCAAACCCTGTAAAAAACAAAATAACTTGGTCTCCTGCTAACATTTCTGTCCTGGGCCTGTAATGTTCCAATGAAGTACAATGGAAGCTTAAGGGACATCTCACTTTCCATTTAGGCAGTTTACAACCTTCAACTTCAGACTTTGACTTCATGATATCTGTCCTCCATTTTCCTTACATTCTTCCCCCTCTCCCAGCATCACAAACATGTAATGTTTGTGTCTTATTCATTCTGCTCCCTGCAGGGAGGACCCATTTTCTCCCTTTCACACCTTAATCGACATCAATTTTTACACCTCCATTCATCTTCAGAGACAATTAGCAACTCCACTGTCTTTTGTGCTTGGCCTCCACACTCATCTGTTGCTCCCCTCACTCATCCTTCGCCTTTGTCCAAAGTCTAAAAACTATCATTTTCAAACCCCTCTCAGTTCCAAAGAAGAGTCATATCAGACTCAAAACATTAATTGTGTTTTTCTGTCCAGAGCTGCTGCCAGATCTGCTGAATTTTTCTGGGTGTTTCTGTGTTCATTTCAGATTCCCATCATCAGCTTTACTTTGCTTTTGTGTCTTTCAAGGGGACTGTATGGACGTCCACAGCACTATTAGGGAGAGATTTTGACTTTGACCATAAATCAATAAAACTCTGAAGATGCTGCCAGGGTTGGAGGGCTTGAGCTATAGGGAGAGGCCGAATAGGCTGGGCTTGTTTTTGCTGGAGCATCGGAAACTGAGGGTGACCTTATAGGAGGTTTATAAAATCGTGAGGGGCATGGATAGGGTGAATAGCTACTTTTTCCTAGGGTGGAGGAGTTGAAAACTAAAGGACAAAGGTTTAAGCTGAGAGTGGAAAGACATAAAAGGGACCCGGGGGGCAACTTTTTCACGCAGGGGGCGATGTATGGAACAAACTGCCAAAGATGGTGGAGGAGGTTGGTACAATTACAACATTTAAAAGGCATATGGATGAGTACATGAATAGGAAGGGTTTAAGAGGGATTTGGGCCAAGTGCTGGCAAATGGGACTAGATCAGTTTAGGATATCTGGTCGTGCAGACAAGTCGGGCCGAAGGGTCTGTTTCCATGCTGTGTCACTATGAACTAATTAAGGGGCAACACAACTGAAATCTTAAGAAGATACCTACAAAAATAAAGCAAAATGTCATTCCCAGATGATGCACTCACCCATCTTGGAAGGCCTCAATGGGACACCATATGCTCCATTTCCAGGGACATATGAACATGGATGGGTATTTCTTTATTGTTGACAGAAGTACTTAATCAATGTCCTCTTATGTACCCATAACATTTACTACAAAATTAAGATACAATTAACAGACTTTCTTCTTATTTACTTCAAAACTTTATACCACACAATATTTCACATACAAAACAGAAAAGAGAAAAAAAGTAATGATTTTTCATATTCACATCATACTCATACCTATCACCTTTAATAGTTTCTTTGTGCAAGCACTGTATTTTCTTTGTGCAAGCATTGTATTTTGTGAAGCGATCTGACAACTGCTGACGAGCACTGGCTCATTTTGGCTCAGAGATTGTTTTTCTTTCTCACACCTCTTCCATACTAATGAGGCCAATCCTTAACTTTTTTTCTTCAGTCACATTTTTCGTCAAATGTATGTCATCCAACAGGGAATAATTATCTAAATCATACCCAATAGGCAAACTACTCTCAGAATTCACAATGTATAGAATGGTCCCTTAAACAATGGCAAGAGATACTCTATCTATTATTTCCAAGACAGCCTTGTGTTTCTGCAGCTAATGTACTTTTACCCAGCCTTTTTATTTGCTTCAGTTCTTCAGCCAAAGGACATTTTCCATTTTTACCCAACAAAAATATTAGAATATCAGCTGTACTTTAGTATCCATGGAGAAGTTTGACATCACAACTATCACTAAATAGGATGAATTATGCATCCTTTGGGTCCCCAAGCCTCAACCTTGAGCATGTAGTTCTCCATAATAACTTCCTATTTGCCTTTAAAATATCTGTTATTGTGCAGTGTTTCACTATTTTGATTAGTTCTAATATATCAAAACTGGCATCAGTTTTTAGGAAAGTGTAGAACCAATCTGGTCTTTAACTGCTTAATTTCTTTTTAAATGCACGTTCATCTTTCTGTGATGACCTTGCATAACCTATTGCGATACAAGGATAACTTCTACTTCTGCTTCAGTTGTACAAGCATCACAGACATTTTTATGGGAAGTGCAACCGGTATAAAATAGTACATCTGATAATTAAAACTTGTAAAGGAAGTAATCTATAGATGCATCTTGGAGATTTCAAGTCATGAGATTGTGACCACTTCCTTTGGCAGATTGTTCCATTGTAGAATTGTCCATGGGAAGAAACATTTCTGATGTCCTGTCTTGGGAAAAAAAGTGGTCTTTTTAGTTTTTATGCATGGCTACCTCATATTTTGTCATTCCCAGAGGATATGTTCCTGCTAATACCCATTAATTTGTTCCATATTCTATTGAACATACCAGCCAGTCTATTTTGCTCCTTCACGTGATCAAAGATTTGTGATCGAAATCCTTTTACCAAGTATACAGCACTAGTGTAGAGGACATACAAGATCATGCAGTATATCTTTGGATCACGTCAAGCTTATTCATAAGTCTCACCACACAGTATCTCGCAATGTGCAACTCAGGATTGGATAAACTAATATTTGGCAAGGTATACAACTTATATTTTAGTTGCAAAACCAAAAATCTTTTCTTCAAAAATGCAAGGATCCAATTTCTTTGGGTGTGTGATAAGATTATTGATTCAAGCTTGAATCTGCTTAATGTATAAGCCAGCAGAAAGCTTGGCTTCTATTCTTAAATTCACCTATATCATATTTGGTAACAAAGTGGTTCCACAGAACTTCCACATAGAAGATCAGCATGCATCATAAAGTTTCCCTTTGTGGTTTCAAGAGAACATTTCTGGATGTGGTTTCACTCCAACCTACTTTCAAAGAAACAGAATATTCAATCCTTTTCGGAACGAGATAACCTTTCAAACCAATGACCACCCTCCACAGCATTTCAAGTAAAGAGCACAGACAATGTGGAGACTTCGATGGAGTAAGATAGAGGCTGAGGGAGTACATCAGGGAATTTGGTTCAAAGTAGGGATTCAACTGGGAAATCTTTTTCAAATTCAATTTACAGCAAAAGTCAGATTTAGACCTAGAACTGATAGCCTTTAACCAAGTTACAATGGCCTGTAGGATAGTGCCTGAACGAAGAGCTGATTACAGTAGCAGGGAGTAAAGCTAAGAAGCATTTCATTAAAACTTTATATACGGAAGAGATTTTAAAATCTGACAGTAAGTAAAAAGCAGTCAGCGCAAGGGAGACTTTGCCTGAGTGAGACAATGCCTTAGTGAGACAGGTGCGTTCAGTAAGAATATCTGGGAATTCAGTGCAAAGGAGAGAAGGGATGTTTTAAGTAAGATTTACTGCAAGTAATAAAATCTCCAGAGCAAGGAGATGAGTGGGAGAGGATAAAAGCCACAGATCAAGAGGCCCACATGTAGTAAGGCCAACAATAATGTAAGTGCAAGGAAAGCTGCAGATTGGAGAATAGGATTCATGACTCTTCCTAGTCTTTAACGTAAAAGTAAAATGTTCAGATTGTCTTGAAGTCTCTGATCTTTACCTCTCTCTCTTTTTTTCTGAAAAATAACTTAAGTATAAGATTTATACCGGCATTAAAACAAAATGGAGAGAGTTAGGGATTCTTCAAGTGTAAACTGCAGAAATTCTGAGTAAGCAATTAATTAACTAATCAAAATACAACACTGATGGCACTTCAGGTGCTGCTGAACACCAAGGTCATCCATGGCAAACACATCTGTAATATATGTTTGCGGCTCAAGAGAATTTGGATTTGAGTTCAGGAGCGAAGTCCAAGTTGCAGACATTGCATGACGTCATGGAGTGAGAAAGTCACCTGGACACTTAACTTCAAGAGATGGTCACACACCTCAAATTATACCTTTCAAATTTGGTCTGTGATCAGGGACAGGAGGGTGCAACTGCAGATAAGCTAAGTAAGGGATCCAGAGGGTAGCATTCAAGCAACTGTTCAACAGTTACGAGGTTCTCGCAAGCTATGTAGAACAAGAGTAGGAACTGCAGGGAGGATGAACAAACTGACCACAGCACCATGGCACATCGAACCATTCAAATGGCAAATGGAAATAGGATCACAGTAGAGGTAGGAACAGTATAATTAGGGGGAACAGACACAGTTCTCTACAGCCGTTTGGGAGTTCTGAATGCTATGTTCCCTGCCCAAAGCCGTGACTAACATAGAAAAGAGATCAGGAGTAGGCTATACAGTGTTGAGTCTGCTCTACCATTCAATGTGCCCATAACTGATCACTTAATTCTGTACCCTGTTCCTGTTTACCCCCAACATCCTTGATCCCTATAGTCCTAAGAACTGTATCTAACACCTTCGTGAAAACATTCAATGTTTTGGCTTCTACCAGTTTTGATGACAGAAAATTCCACAAGCTCATCACTGCACGGGTGAAGAAACGTCTCCTCATTTCAGACCTAAATAGCCTAACTCATGTCCTTAAACTCTGGTCTCCCTGATTGTTGGCATTTGAAAACGTCCCAACAACCATAAAAAAAGTTAAGGGAAAGAAGTAAACTTTGAAGGTAATCTAGTAAATGGTACAAAAAGGATAGTAAAAGCTTCTTTAAATATATAAAAACAGAGGCCAAATTCAAACATAAATTCCTTAGAAAATGAAACTGGGGAAATAACAATGGGGAACCAGGAAATGGCAGAGGAATTGAACAAATACTTTGCATCAATCTTCAGGGTAAAAGACAATAATGGCATTTCAAAAATACTGAATAATCCACGGCAAAATGAGGAGGGGCTGGGGGGAGTTTAGATGAAGTGAGGGCTGGAAAATATCATCTGTTCTTCGGAAGAGGAGTATTTTTTTCAGAAGCATGTGCAGTACATTACAGATGGATTTTTAATTATTGCATGCTTTAAGTTTACATTCCAACTTACTGCTCAATGTAGATACACATTACTTACAATTTGATGTTCTCAAGTGCCGTCTACACCCAACCCGATCTAAGCCTATGGGTGTGCTTTGGGAGAAAGTGAAAGGCCGAAGTCTGGCAGACACAGCTTTATATGGTGGTACCTGATGTGAGGGAACAGGTGGCCGAGCAACTGGCTGAAAACAAACAATATTAAATATATCATGTTAGATTTTAAAAATACCAACTCCACCCATAAGTAGAGGTCAGAATATTTAGCTAAAGAAAATTTATTTTAAACGTACATATTAAAGTGCATATCACTTCAGTGAGATTCCAAGATGCAAAACCTTTTTGAAGTTGGCTTGAATAGTCTTTTAAGCTGAAGGTATATTATTCAAGATTACAATAGTTTACACTTTTTTTATTGAACCAAGAGTGTAAATCTGATTACCAAAGGTTTTGTGTTTGTATCATATTCATAAGTTCTTAAGTCTTCCTGGATAATGAATCAGATTTACAGTTACTAAGAAGCTGATATCAGAGCTTCGCAAAGTAGGGATTAGGGCCCCGAGTGGGTTAGAACACCTGTGCCCCTTTCCAACAGGCCTCTGCTCTCTGAATTCTCATCACAGGATTGCAACTATTTTCAAACCTCAAAATGGGGGTCAGTGGGGAAAAAAATGTGGTAAGCACTGGCCTGTACTGTTTCTACTCCAGAGGCTTTTAAATTTAAAAATAAATTGATATTGTTTCAATAGCTGAAAGGATGACACTGAGATTTCATTTCCAGAATTATTGCAAACAACCAGTCCTATTGCTGCAGTTCACTTATACCTTAAGGTACAGAACAGAATTTTCCTTTTCACTTCTACCAAAACTGAAAAACTCATTTCATAAGTATACTTAACTTTCCTTTAAGTAGTTTCTTGATTTTCCAGGATCCAGTCCAAAGTGATTTTTAGCTGCCAAAGGTTTGCTTCCATTGTTTTCCTTTACTAGCCTTCTAACTTTTAAATTCCAGACTGTCTTTCCACTGTGATGGTATCTTACTGGTGACTCTCTCTAGTGTGAGCAAGGCAAACCTTCCAACCTCATTTAAACCCTCACAACTTTGGTCATTTTGGTCAGGCAACGAGCTCTCACTCATATTCCTATACAGCAAACCATAGAGACTACACAGTTTCTAGCTTCTCCCCCTCTTGCCAATTCTGCTAAACTGAAGGGGAATTTCAGGGATATCTTAGAAACTCTTTCTCAGGCAAAGCCATCTCCACTGCAAACAAAGATGATGTTGCCATTGTCTCTAAATCTGAATACCTTATCTCTTCTTTGCAGCAAACATCACACCTTTTAATTTTTAACAGCCACATCAACTCAGCATTTTGCCAGGCTGTCTTCAGAATACGGCTCATGACTGCCTTCATTTTACTCTAAATTAAAAACAGAGTTCCAAAACACAACAATCTTATAAATTTCATTTTTGTAATGATACTGTAGGGAAACAGACATAAATCGGGGGTAAACTTCTCAACACTGCACTAGTGCTTCTGCCAATATACCTGATCTCTAAGTGCATTCCAACAGTTAATTCATAGGTAAAGTATTAATACACGTAACTAATGCTGCAGTTCTGTTTGACATTATTAACATGCTTAAGGCAATTGTAAGTAATGCCATGTTAAATTTTAAACTGACATTAGGGCACTTCTGTATCAGCATATCAGAACATTGCTGAGCCTGAAATGGGCTCCTTATAACTTAACATATAGTTATTAAATCCTCTTAATGACAATTCTTATATTTTTCTGATATAAAATGTAGGTAACTAGAAATAATTTTTGGAACACAGACCAGAAAATTCCATTAATAGCCATCTGCTAATCCCAACTTTTAGGAAAGATGAGGGAATACATTTATATTTTTCCTTTATAGATCATTTATATTTGTAGGAACACTGAACACACACCAGAGAAATATTGAAAGACACAATGGAAACTTCTCAAAATATTACATAGAATTACTTGGAAATATCCACTTGTGCATCAAAACACACTCCAAATTTTATTTTTATGATGTAAATTTAGGCATGAGAAGGTAATTTAGGTTTACTTTGAACAGAGACTGTTAACTCAACTTCGTCAGAGTCATAGAGATGTACAGCACAGAAACAGACCCTTCAGTCCAACTCATCCATGCTGACCAATATTCCAAAACACCAAAATTGGTGGTGCAGTGGACAATCTAGAAGGTTACCTCAGAATGCAACGGGACCTTGAACACATGGGCCAATGGGCCGAGGAGTGGCAGATGGAGTTAGATTTAGATAAATGTGAGGTGCTGCATTTTGTTAAGGCAAGTCAGGGCAGGACTTATACACTTAAAGGTAAGGTCCAGCAGAGTGCAGGTTCATAGCTCATACATTAATTTAGAATATCTGATCGACAGGGATAAGTTGAACCAAAGGGTCTGTTTCCATGCTGTCTATCTCTATGACTTTAATTTAGTCCCATTCGCCAGCATTTGGCCCATATACCCCTTAAACCCTTCCTATTCATATACTCATCCAGATGCCTTTTAAATGTTGTTATTGTACCAGCCTCCACCATCTTGTTTGGCAGCTCATTCCATACACGCACCACCCTCTGCATGAAATAGTCGTCCCTTAGATCCCCTTTAAATCCGTCCTCTCTCACCTTAAACCTTTGTCCTCTAGTTTTGGACTCCACTACCCTGGGGGGAAAAACCATAGCTATTCACCTTACCTATGTCCCTCATGATTTTATGAACCTTGATACAGTCACCCCCTAGCTTCCGACACTTCAGGGAAAATAGCCCCAGCCTATTCAACCTCTCCCTATAGCTCAAACCCTCCAACCCTGGCAAAATCCTTGTAAATAAGACCATAAGACTATAAGACATAGGAGTGGAAGTAAGGCCATTAGGCCCATCGAGTCCACTCTGCCATTTAATCATGGCTGATGGCCATTTCAACTCCACTTACCCGCACTCTCCCCGTAGCCTTTGATTACTTGCGAGATCAAGAACTTATCAATCTCTGCCTTGAAGACATTCAATGTCCCGGCCTCCACTGCGCTCCGTGGCAATGAATTCCACAGGCCCACCACTCTTTGGCTGAAGAAATTCTCCTCATTTCCATTCTAAATTGACCCCCTCTAATTCTAAGGCTGTGCCCATGGGTCCTAGTATCCCCACCTAACGGAAACAACTTCCCAGCGTCCACCCTTTCTAAGCCATGTGTGATCTTGTAAGTTTCTATTAGATCTCCCCTCAACCTTCTAAACTCTAATGAATACAATCCCAGGATCCTCTGCCGTTCATCGTATGTTAGGCCTACCATTCCAGGGATCATCCGTGTGAATCTCCGCTGGACACGCTCCAGTGCCAGTATGTCCTTCCTGAGGTGTGGGGCCCAAAATTGGACACAGTATTCTAAATGGGGCCTAACTAGAGCTTTATAAAGTCTCAGAAGCACATCGCTGCTTTTATATTCCAACCCTCTTGAGATAAATGACAACATTCCATTCGCTTTCTTAATCACGGACTCAACCTGCAAGTTAACCTTTACAGAATCCTGTACTAGCACTCCCAGATCCCCTTGTACTTCGGCTTTATGAATTTTCTCACCGTTCAGAAAATAGTCCATGCCTGTATTCTTTTTTCCAAGGTGCAAGACCTCGCATTTGCTCACGTTGAATTTCATCAGCCATTTCCAGGACCACTCTCCTAAACTGTCTAAATCATTCTGCAGCCTCCCCACCTCCTCCGTACTACCTGCCTGTCCACCCAACTTCATATCATCTGCAAACTTCGCCAGAATGTCCCCAAGCCCCTTCATCCAGATCATTAATATATAAAGTGAACAGCTGCGGCCCCAACACTGAACCCTGCGGGACACCACTTGTCACCGGTCAGAAAAATCTTTTCTGAACCCTTTCAAGTTTCACAATATCTTTACTATAGATAGAATTAGACCAGAATTGAACAAAGTATTCCAAAAAAGGCCTAACAATGTCCTGTACGGCCACAACATGACAACCCAATTCCTATATTCAATGCAATGCCAATAAAGGCAAGCATACCAAACACCTTCTTCACTACCCTGTCTACCTACGACTGCACTTTCAAGGAACTACGAATCTGCACTCCAAGGTCTCTTTGTTCAGCAACACTTCCCAGGACCTTACCAATAAATGTCTAAGTCCTGCCCTAATTTGCCTCACCAAAATGCAGCACCTCACATTTATCTAAACCTAACTCCATCTGCCACTCCTCGACCCATTGGCCCATGTGTTCAAGGTCCCGTTGCATTCTGAGGTAACCTTCTAGACTGTCCACTAGACCAGCAACTTTGGTATCATCTGCAAACTTACTAAGCATACCTCCTATGTTCACATCAAATTCAATCATAAAAACAACAAAAAGCAGTGGACCCAGCAGCGATCATTGTGGCACACCGCTGGTCACAGGCCTCCAGTCTGTAAAGCAACCCTCCACCACCACCCTCTGATTCCTACCTTTGAGGCAATTTTGTATCCAAATAGCTAGTTCTCCCTGTATTGCATGTGATCTAACCTTGCTAACCAGTCTACCACGCAGAACCTTGTGGAATGCCTTACTGAGGTAATGCAACCAAAACGCCTCCTAGCTCTGAAATTAGAATAAATTTACATAAAGGTTTCTCTTTTATATCATTTATGGCCAAAAGAAAATATGATGAGAGCTGTACTAAACTAGGGAAAAAAATTGGTCTTTTCCAAACCCATTCAACTAAAATTTCACCAAGAAATAAATAAGTTAACTCCAAATAAAACCTTACTGTGGGCTTGTTTCACTGTGCATTCAGCCTTTGACCTGCACAGTGATATGATACACAACATAAATCTTGCACGATGCCAATTACTTCAGCTTCCAATTCCTTGGAAACAAAGCAGATCGAATCACTGCACCCTGCATACTGTTTATTGATAAACTGTAAAGCTCCAGCATTGAAAATGCAATTACTGATTTCTAAGAGCTTTTAGCTAACCATCCAAACAAAGAAAAAGAATTAACACTGCACTTTTTAAATGCTACATAAAGCTTAAAAGGCTTTGAAGGGGAAAATTGATGAATATTAAAAATTAAACTAATAAAGCACATTAATTTTGTTCCATGTGGTAACTTCAACCCTGCAAAAATCTCTTCAACTCTCCAGAGAGGAATGACTCTGCATAATCTTCAAGCACACTGTCTGCCTTCCAGTACTTTACAGAATTAATATTTTTCCTATTGTTAGCTAAAGTAGGATATTCAACTGTAGAATGCATTACATTCAAGTTCACATATATTTTTATTCATGGACAACTAGGTAGCAATCAGAAGCTGAGCTATTAATATGTGTTCTCCTTCTGATAAAGGACTTGGAAACCAACTTTAAAATCTCAACTGCCATCTGAAATGAGGTAGTCAGCTCAGCATAGAAAGTAAACCAACTTCCAACAGTTCCTAATCCACAAAATTCAAACACTTCAGATATTTAATTTACCACTTCAAGTTTCACAACAATTTCTTCGTCCATATTTTTGCATCAATCATCTGCTCTCTGCCTTATGATGCCAACTGGTGCTGGGCTATCTTGAGATGGCAATTGTCTTCCATCATATTTCAACCTAAACAGTGAATACTGGCAGGTTATATTGCCATAACACCCCAAATCCAAACCTGGTCATTTGATATTAACACACATTCACATATTTTGGGTAGACTTGATAACTAAGCAATCGCACCCAAGCTGAAGGAACATCTCATTTTCTACTTTCAGGACTCAGCATTTGAGTTCAAAAATTTCAGAACTTGAATACAGTGGCCCATTTTGATTACACCGTTTTTCTCTACCAATGCCTTATTTGCAAGGGTTTGCTGTCATCTGACCTGACCTATTTTCCATTCTCTACTATTCGCACTATTTTACTACAGATCAGGCATCCATTATCAGTACGTCCAAAAACCGAAAAGACGCAAATACTAAAGATGTTTTTGGTAGCGGACCCAAACAAATCTGTAAACACACCGAGTTCTGGCCCAAACAGACCTATCAACAAAGTTTTGTTGCCCAAAGGGCCAAATTCCGCACATCTGCCAGGTCTGTTTAATTCTTTTGGAAAAATATTTTGCTTTTAGATCCATTAGAAGAAAAAAAAAAAATTCACATCATTCTAAAAAGGAACCAAATAGACTACAGTGGTCCCCAAAACTGAAAACACCCTTTAGCTGAAAACCAGTTTTTAGATAAAAGATTCCCAACCTGCACCATTAACTCCCTTAGCCTTTTACTCCGGACACCTACTCCAGCTGTTTCACTCACTTCTCCTCTCCCTTGATCCATAGTATAAACCCGATCACTTTGCCAAACCTTACCAGTTCTGAAAAAATCACATCAGGCTTGAAGCATTAATTTTGTTTCTCCCTCCACAAATGCTGCCACACCAGAGTTTCTCCAGCACTGTGTTTCTGATCAAGAATTATGGATTGACAGCTCGTCTCATAGGATATTGTTGTAATTTACCTGCCCAAAGTTGTATGGCCAAGAAAGCACCAATATCCACGTCAGTGCTAAGCAGTTAACTATTTTTAAATCAAAAGGAAGCTACTGTCTGGCCCACCACACTGCAGCACAGCCACCTCCTGCCTCCATTCCTGCAAGCAGAAAGTTAAGATTGGAATCACTAATGCACAATCTGAAAGGCTGTTGGAATCAGATTCCAGTCGGAACTTTTGAAAGGCATAGTTCAATATGCACATGAAGATGGCTAATTTTGGGCTAATTTTCAGGGTTTGGGGAACAAAAGGAAATATGAGCCAAATAGAGATAAAAGGTACTGCAGATGCTGGAGAATCCGAGAAAACAAGCATGGGGCTGGATGAACACAGCAGGTCAAGCAGCATCATAGGAGCAGGAAAACTTGACGTTTCGGGCCTAAACCCTTCATCAGAAATGGGGGAGGGGAAGAGGGTTCTGAAATAAATAGGGAGAGAGGGGGAGGCGGATAGAGGATGGATAGAGGAGAGGATAGGTGGAGAGGAGGCAGACAAGTCGAAGAGGCGGGGATGGAGCCAGTAAAGGTGAGTGTAGGTAGAGGGGTAGGGAGGAGATAGGTCAGTCCAGGGAGGACGGACAGGTCAAG
>JAHRHZ010000264.1:28627901-28655234 GCA_024137785.1 Ginglymostoma cirratum
TGAGGAGGCAGACAAGTCGAAGAGGCGGGGATGGAGCCAGTAAAGGTGAGTGTAGGTAGAGGGGTAGGGAGGAGATAGGTCAGTCCAGGGAGGACGGACAGGTCAAGGGGGCGGGATGATGTTAGTAGATAGGAGATGGGGGTGTGGCTTGGGGTGAGAGGGAAAACAGGTTAGGGAGGTGGAGATGAGCTGGGCTGGTTTTGGGATGTGGTTGGGGGAGGGGAGATTTTGGAGCTTGTGAAATCCACATTGATGCCATTGGGCTGCAGGGTTCCCAGGCTGAATATGATTTGCTGTTCCTGCAGCCTTCGGGTGGCATCACTGTGGCATTGTAGAAGGCCAAGGATGGACATGTCATCTGAGGAATGGGAAGGGGAGTTGAAATGGTTCGCGACTGGGAGGTGCAGTTGTTTGTTGCGAACTGAGCGCAGGTGTTCTGCAAAGCGGTCCCCAAGCCTCCGCTTGGTTTCCCCGATGTAGAGGAAGCCACAACGGGTACAGCGGATGCAGTATACCACATTGGCAGATGTGCAGGTGAACCTCTGCCTGATGTGGAAAGTCTTCTTGGGGCCTGGGATTGGGGTGAGGGAGGAGGTGTGGGGGCAGGTGTAGCACTTCCTGCGGTTGCAGGGAAAAGTGCCGGGTGTGGTGGGGCTGGAGGGGAGTGTGGAGCGGACAAGGGAGTCGCGGAGGGAGTGGTCCCTCCGGAAGGCAGATAAGGGTGGGAAGAAAGATGTCTTTGGTGGTGGGGTCTGACTGCAGATGGCGGAAGTGTCGGAGGATTCTTTTTGTGCTCAGATTATGTAAGGTACTAGGTTTGACTTTAATGATCAGAGTAAAAGACAAAAAAAACACCCCTGGTTCCTCATCCATGAATGACAAATTCCTTCCAACAGTACAAAAACAAAGGGTGCAGGTACTTGTATTCATGCTAAACATTTTGCCAACATCATCAATAGAATGAACTCTGACTAGCATTTTGCCCCATACGTTCCTTCTACTCAAAGTCTGCTTTATTAAAATCTAGTTTCTTCATAATTTTTATTTTTTGCCCTATCATATCACCGTGAAAATGAACAACTTTCTGAATAGTTGGTATCAAACAGCTCCTCACTTCAAATTTGGCTATTACATCCCACTTCATTTACCAACATTCCAATAACACTATCTCACGGGTTCCCTAGCCTGCAGCTTACAGAAAGATTAGAAATCACATGACACCAGGTTATAATCCAACAGGTTTATTTGAAAACACAAGCTTTCAGAGCCTCAATCCTTCAGGTGTTAGACTAATAACCTGTTGGACTATAACCTAATGTTGTGTGATTTCTGATCTTGTCCACCCCAGTCCAACACTGGCACCTCCACGTTACAGAAAGATTATTCAAGAAGTTCAATACCATAAGATATAGGAGCAGGATTAGGCCATTCAGCCCATTGAATCCGTTGTGCCATTCGGTCACAGGTGATATGTTTCTCAACTCCACTCTCCTGCCTTCTCTCCTTAACCTTTGATCCCCTTACTAATCAAGAACCTATTTATCTACCCTAAAAGGTATTCAGTGACGTGGCACCCACAGCCCTCTGCAGCCATGAATTCCCCAGATTCACAACCCCCTAGCTAAAGAAGTTCCTCATCACAGTTCGAAACGTCGTCCCTTCACCTCAAGCTCTGCTTTCAGGTCCTAGTGTCTCCAACTAGCGGAAAAATCTTCGCCATGTCCTCTCTATCCCGACCTCTCCGTATTCTGCATGTACATTTACATTTGTACAGATTTTCCTCAAAACAAATCCTAGTCACATGACAGGATAACAAAAATTCCCCAATATTACAAACAAACTTTTCTCCAACTAATCTTTATGGCGCACTGCGCGCGCGCGCGCACACACACACACACACACACACACACACACAGCGCAGAATATCTGTGCCGATTTTACCATGTGGTAATCAACGACATATTCCTACCATTAACTTTTTTTCCTTTCTAAATACTGAGAGAACATTTGTGCCAATTACTCCTCTACATTCAGATAATGCACTTTTGTTCACGGATTATCATACAGAGTTTTGTCTTTGCTATATAAATAATCTGGTCATATTCAAGGTGTTGTAGCAATTTACAATTCTCACCAATATGAACAGACATTCACCACACAAATAATTTAAAACCAATATTTTGCTATTCTTATCTTGATAGTGAAAACATTGTGCTGACTGTTGGTGTACTGAAAGGATTTTGTTTTATGGATACTTGATAGATTAGTATGGATTATTATATCAATAAACTTTCACTTGACATATTTTAAAACACATGAATTGTTCACTAAATGGCACAGTACAATTGTATACAAGCGTCATGTCTTCATCAGATTTACGGATTCACCAATTTTCAAAACTGTTACTTCAGCAAAACAGTTCACCAAATAAGAGATTGGCAAGAAATTCAAGCGCAACTCAAAAGCAAATTTATTGAGGCATGTCATTTTTGGCAAAAGTATTGAAGAGGTATTTGTAAGAATACGAATAGCTGAATCAGAACAGAGGACAGCAAACAGCCCACATTCCTTTCCAGAGTTTCTGGAAGAACTGAAGCAAAAGTTTTCAGCCAAAGATGAAGCAGCAGCAGGCAGAGCAGTCAAGTTTGATTTTGATGCAGCAAAAGAAAATCATCTTACTTGTATTGTAAGAAGATCCACTATTTCCGCTGAACGATTATTCCCATAAATACTGGCTTCACCAATTATGGAGATTGGCCTCCTTTTCTGATTTCTGTGGAGCTGAATACTGACACATTTCTCTGGCTGGGAGTCAACAATGGTGACTTCATGCTCTGTAGTGTCAATTTTTTGAGATTGAACAGGCAAACCATTCTCTGGGATAGAAAACTTCCTGCTAGCGAATTGACCATAATCTGAAAGAGGTCGTTGTCGTTGCCTGCTTTTCCAGGAGTTCCACCTTTTTTGCCCAACCTTTTGTCCATCAGGCTTTTCGTCTTCTGTGGAAGGGAGCTGATTCGTCCATTGATCTTCAGAAGACACCTTTCAAATATGAACACTGAGTATCATCATTTTTATTAGCATTACTTCGTTCAGAGTTACAATTTCTATGTCTTCAAACATCAGTCTATTGATACTAGTAATAAAGCAATTTTTTTTTGCACGCACATACATTTCAATGCTAAACTCTTAAAATGGTTAAAAACAGACATTGCACATAAAAGACATTAAGAGGTTTACAAATCTAAGAAAATGTACATTGTAGGATCCACCTGATATTCTGATCTAAGTTATTATACAGTGAATAATGGTGGGAACCCTTATAGATTCTCAACACCTTAATTTGGTTGAGTCAGAGCTAAATGCAGCACTCCTACAACTCAGATGAAATTAGATGAGCCACAGTAATTATTGGATCTGGGAGTTTACTGCATTAGTGTCGCTCAGAGGCAAAACCCCAGCTTTCAAGTGTTTCACTTAAGAATTACATACAGGTTAAAAGAAAAAGGGATAGTTACTTGTTAAACTTAACTTTAAAAATAAATATTACTCAATATGTTAGAAGCCTCTTAACAGTTAACTGTGAACATTTATTGAGGCTGAGGAAAAGAGATTTTTTTAAAAAATCCTTTAAACCACTTCAGTTAAACTCACTTCTTTTAAATTCAGTTATTAACTAGTGATTGCAGAGGATGTAGAAGGAAAGAAAGGACAACTGAATAAAACACTAAAACCAACCTTATTTACTAAAATAAAACAAAGAACTATGGATGCTGGAAATCAAACAGAAACAAATTGCTCGAGAAACTCAGCAAGTCTGACAGCTCCTTTTGAGAGAAAGCAGTTTGATACTTTGTAAATGAAAGCATCTGCTTTCTCCTGAATTTCTGAAGGGTCCTGACCCGAACTTTTCTACTCCTCTGATGCTGCCTGGCCTGCTGTGTTCCTCCAGCTCCACAGTGCGTTATCTCTGCCTTCTCCTCACAGATGGTTCCAGGCCTGCTGAGTTTCTCCAGCAATTTCTATTAGTGCTTCAACCTTATTTATTGTGGTGCTTACCTCATGGTCAGACAGAGTTATCGGTGTCCTGCACATGCACTGAAATACTATACAGTACTTATTAACAGTAGTCATTTGGACGCCTAATCCTTTAATATTTTTTTAAAAACACTAAAACACATCAGCCTTCTGGCAATCTTCAGCTACACTGTGCCGGGGTTTGAACATTATGACTCACCATGCTGATTCTATTACTGCACTTTTACCTCTGCACTGTTCAAGGCTTTAAAGTCAGATATCTACTGCACACTGATAACAGTGCATGAGCTACTCTGCACCATGCATATCAAAATACAAATGTAAAGATTTGCAGCAGAGCGCGTCTTGTAATTGGTGAATGATTGTAAATTAGAGCCCAAAATACACAACATTTCTCCAGTGTGTAATATAACTCCACAAATCATCCTCAGTGTAATGGCAGATATAATTTATTATTTATCATTTGTGGCTTATCACATCTCAGTTAGCAGAAGCAATAAGATTCAATGAAGTCAAATCCTTATTTGCAATCACTGGTAATTTGCAAATGAAATTTATTAAAATATACAAAAATAAGCATATTGTGCATAATGATAGTGAGTAAATTAAAATATTCAAGTGTTCAGATTTTACCTCTAAAGAGAACTCCCAACAGCATCGCCACACACCCCTCACCTCTCCAGCTGATGTATAAAGTTTTGCGTATGTCATGGGTTAACCCTCTCTAAATTTCAAGTCTCCCAGACACACACACACACACACACATTCTCCCAATGAAATGTCCACTTATTAATAGACTGAACAATAAGATGTAGAAGAGAATGACAGATTTTGTTTTCTACCCAGCACTTTTGTACAAATTTGCACAACTGCATTAACCACAAACTCCTGTTACATTATGAAACCAAGAAGCCTAAATCCAGTTTTGAAATTGCTAAGTTAGTATCAGTTAACCCATAAAGATTGGCCAGGACCTACCCCAAAGTGCAGAATCAATCTCCTAGAGATTAGAAATAAAAATACTTCCCAATGCCTGGCCACTCCAATAGACAAATCCAATGTCACAGACAATCCTTAATCCTCTAGCAAACAAACAGTGTTTGGCAGGAAATAAGACTGTTGAGCAATGTGAGCAGTGCCTTGCTACAGCATTAAGTTTCAGATGTTGGGGGAGGAAAAAGAAGTTCTCTAATTCCTTAGGTTTTGTACTACTGACCTTTTGCAGATGCGATAAATGTACATACAAAATTAAATCTAATAGCATTGTGCAGTGCTGTTATCTTGGATTAGGGCTATAAAGATGCTCCTGCAGACCATTTCAATTGGGGTTAAGTTTTTGAGGGATAAGTACCATTATTCTGCTCATATTCAACATTGCTCAACTTCAAAACAAATCACAGGCAAAGTGCAGTCACTTCATATATTGTCTTGTGGCAAGACAGGTTATGTTTATATTCCTGCATAATGATCCTTCCTTCGGTCTTAAAAGCTCTTAAATGTGTTCTATTTCATGCTTCTGTATATACCTGCACAGAAACTAGAGCTCATAGCCTTAAGGTGAGAGGAGCAAGATACCAAAAAGTCCAGAGGGGCAATTCTTTCACACAGAGGGTGGTGAGTGTCCGGAACAGGCTGCCAGAGGTAGTGGTGGAAAAGAGCACAATTTCGCCATTTAAGAAATATTTAGATGGGTAAGGTATGAAGGAATATGGACCAAACACAAGCAAATGGGATTGGTTTAATTGTGAAAACTGGGTGGCATAGGCAAGTTGGGCCAAAGGGCCTACTTCCAACCTGCAGACATCTAACGTCTCTAAAAAACTCAGGTTGACAGAACTGAGAAACAAGGAAATTACTGCAACGGAGTTAACATTTCAGGTCGAGTGACCCTTCCTCAAAACTCTCCCAGTTCTGAGAAAAGGTCACTTAACATTTCGCTTTGACTCTGATTTCTCTCCACAGATGCTGCCAGACCCACCCAGTTTTCCACCAATTTCTAATTTTGTTTCTGATTAAAACATCTGCAGTTCTTTTAGCCTTTTATTAAGGAAATCACTGAGGTAGAAATTCCTGTGATTGTCAGCTCCTCCACATTTGCACAATTCTTTGTGAAAATGCTATGAAAGATCACCAGAAAAAAAAATTACTATAACATCAGCAGACAGAGAAAATTGAGATAACAGAGCGTAAGGTTCATGTGCAGGTGACGTGAAACCTGGAAAAAGGTTTTCTTGTTTGAATAAACTAATCGTAGACATTGTTGCATGGTGATCACATGATCAAATATTAAGCCTTCCAAATAAGTTTGCCATTTTGAGTAGAACTTATATTGAATGATATAAATCAGGAAGGCTGCAACAGTGATCTATGCTCTCAAGTCATTAAACACAACCAGAATGCTAGAATGAATAACATAACTGGTCTTTGGATTTCTGAATAAAGATGGGAATTAAGAAAATATAAACAAAATTAAGTCCTACTTGCTTAATCACTGACTCCTACTGGCAAATGCACATGAACATCAGACAAATAAGGGCAGATTTGGTCTCAGTTGTGAGGTTTAAGCGTCAAGCATCTTGTTGATATTCTTAAAGGTTGCACAACTGCTTATGGTGTGATGATCTGCCTACGGTCTGCTTAGGGCCAACATCGGTTGAAACCTGCTGTCACACAGTAGTCCATCTTTTCAACACCAGGCAAAATTGAAAAATAAGGCAATGCATTTACTCTCACCATCCTACTTCAACTGGGGCAACAAAACAATTAGTTCTGGAGTGTTCTATAATCAGTGTTATTAATACACACTGTAGTGTAATGCAAATAAGAGTTGGTCCATTAATATTAACTTCGCTCTCGTTATAATATAGATTGCCCCATCAACACTGGACAATTTATTCAAACAAGTAAACATTTTCCAAGTTTCATGTTACCCGCACATGAACCTTACACTCTTATCTCAATTCTCTCTGAATACTGATGTTAAACCATGACAGAAATATGCTTTGAATGATGGTTAAGGCTGGAACTAACTGCAGTGTGAGGTAACAAGGCACTTGATCAACATTTCTGACAAATTTTTCAACCTAAAAAATAGAAGAATGTTCCACTCTTCCCAATTATCCAGATAGTCACTGAAAAAGACTGAACAAGCATCATTCTCTTTGGTCTGAATAGTTCTGAACAAGTCACTGAAAACAGTGAATCTTGCACTGCCCTGGATCCACAGAAGTAAACAATTATAGGTTGAAAAGGCTGTTATTTTGTGAGAAAGCACTTTGGTTTTTCAATGCTACATACTAATACGAAGATATACATTTTAAATTCATAATTCAGATTAAATACTGTACAGTACATAATTTAAGTAATAAATAAAGCAGGGGAGGCAAGTTCAGCCGAGTGAAGTTTAACAGAACTGGCCTTATCACAATAGCTTCATGACCATAATTAATCACTGCCACCCAACTACCTGTTCAAAATATTGATAAGTGGTATTTCACATGTGATAGCTACTAGGATTTGCCTGTGTTTATACCGGTGATCATCATCTTGACTTTGTAATGAAATAGAGAATGTAAACTGCTTTTCATAAAGAACCTGACATACAGTAAGAATTAAGGTAACAATTAATTTCTGATACTTGAAGTTTATAAACTTATTGTACTTCTGCAAAAATTCTCTCTTGTAAAATTGACTGTTTACAGGAGTATTGTTCTACATACAGCAATACTCTGTAAATCACAAGAGTCTCCACAAGGATTTACCAAATTAATTCCTGCGATGGCAGACCGATTATATGAGCAGAGATTGAGTCAGTTAGGATTGTAGTCACTGAAATCTAGAAGAATGAAGGCAGAATTTCACAGAAATCTACAAAATTCCAACAGGACTAGACAAGTTAGATACATGAAGAATGTTCCTAATGGTGGGGGGAGTCCAGAACCAGGGATCAAAGTCCTAAAACATTTACCCCTGTCCTTAAACTGAGATCAGGAGAAATTTTTGCGTCCAGAGAGTGATGAGCCTGTAAAATTCACTACTACAGAAAGTAGTTCAGGCCAAAATATTGTGTTTTCAAGAAGGACATAGCTATAGCTCTCATGTCTAAAGGGATCAAGGAATATGGGGGAAGATGGGTGGGATTACAGTATTGAGCTTCATGATTGGAGCGGCATGGTGTCACAGAGGTTAGCACTGCTGCCTCACAGCGCCAGGGACCCGGGTTCAATTCCGGCCTCGGGCGACTGTCTGTGTGGAGTTTGCACATTCTCCCCATGTCGGCATGGGTTTCCTCCGGGTGCTCCAGTTTCTCCCGCAGTCCAAAGATGTGCAGGTTAGGTGGATTGGCCGTGCTAAATTGCCCTTAATGTTCAGGGATGTGTAGATTCGGTGGGTATAGGGGGACGGGTCTGCGTGGAATGGTCTGAGGTTCGGTGTGGACTTGTTGGGCCAAAGGGCCTGTTTCCACACTGTAGGGATTCTATGATTCTATTAGCCACGATCATATTGAAATGTTGGAGCAGGCTCAACACATATGCACATACACAATTTGTTCGAAAGATGAGCAGTCAAGAATCCCAAAGGAATTTCCCTCTCCCTATCCCAAGTTTCAAGACTGGAATCTTTTAGGCCTTATGATTCAGCTGCTGGTGTGCATACATCTCAGGAAAAAAATAGCTGTAGATATCAATCTGACAGGTGGTAATTCAACTGTGCCAGCCGCAGGAAGAAAATACTGGCCAAAGGCTGATGAATTTCCTTTCCACCAGGTTCTCTTTTCTGCTACCCAACAACTGCTTTCACCCTTTGCTTTTACATGCTATTCCTGGCTGCTCATCTCCAGGCACTCTGGTCAACAATGGAGGTCTTCTCATCCAGTGACTCCAACTCTACCTAAAGTCTCAGTTTCTATCATCCTTGTATTGCACGTGCAGGTGATAGCAAACGTGCCTTTGAGCCTATTTTTGGAATGCAGCAGACGCCGACTGAACTTGCATGATCCAGCTATTGGACTTGACACTTACTCAAGAGGGCATGTATGCCGAGGAAGATGCCTATCTACAAGTGCACTTCCATGTTAAGCATTCTGTCATGCCAGAAGATGCTCAATGTTTATCTGAGGCAAGAGATGGAAGCTGTTCATCTATGCTTTTCATAGCTTGCATAAATTGTTCATGCCTTGCTTCTTTAAAGGAGGGTGTTGATAAATGAAGCCTGGAACATACGGAGCTTTGTATTTTCTGTTAGCTTGTGTTTTCTTCACATTTGACAACTCAACTTCAATATGCTAGCTGTGGCTTTATTAGTCCTAGTGCTGATTTAGAAAAGCAAGGGACATGTTGTTGGCAATTGCTAATCCAATTTAGTTGCACCTCCAGAATAGGTTGTCAATGTTGATGCAAAGTGAATTTTCTCAATCCTTGCCTAAAACTTTGGCCCTCCTGGTGCTGACTGTTTGGTTGCTCTTGTTTTCAGCAGCAGCAGCACGAGCCAGAGCGTCGACGGGAAGGTAAGGCGGTTTTTGTGTCTCCTTGTATAAAAAAAAACTTACCTCGTGCAGCAAGCAGCCCTCTTGTTTTCAGCAGCAGGTGTGTGGAGGGAACGTGAGCCAGGAAGAAACAGATAAATTCGGGCATTGGTTAAACCCGAAACACTACACGCATAGTGTCTCTCGCCCGTCGTCCTCCTCTAACCAAAAAAGACTGTATGGAGGTTCAGTAAGGTAAGGCCCTTTTTTTTTTTTTTTTAAATTCTTCTTCTGGAAATCTTGAATAGAGGGAATGGAAGCTAGGACAGTTGCATGCTCCTCTTGCAGGATGTGGGAGGTAAGGGTCACTGCTGGCGTCCTCTCTGACTTCACCTGTGAGAAGTGCACCCAAATCTACCTCCTCAAAAAGCATGTTAGGGAACTGCAGCTGGAGCTGGATGAACTCTGAATCATTCGGGAGGCTGAAGGGGTGATAGAGAGGAGTTATAAGGAGGTGGTCACACCCAAGGTACAGGAAAAAGGTAGCTGGGTGACTGTCAGGAAGGGGAAAGGGAATAGGCAGACAGTGCAGGGATCCCCTGTGGCCGTTCCCCTCAATAAGAAGTATACCGTTTGGATACTGTTGGGGTGGGTGTGTGTGTGTGCGTGCGTGCATGCGATGACCTACCGGGGAAGGCCATAGCGGACAGGTCTCTGGCAAAGAAGGGAAGGGGGGAGAATAGGAGAGCAATTGTAGTGGGGGATTCAATAGTAAGAGGCACAGACAGGCGGTTCTGTGGAGGTGAATGAGATGAAAGGATGGTATGTTGCCTCCCAGGTGCCAGGGTCTGTGATGACTCGGATTGTGTCTTCAAGATCCTTAAGGGAGAAGGTGAGCAACCAGCAGTTATGGTGCACATCGGTACCAATGAGATAGAAAAAGGACTGAGAATGTGAAAAATGAGTACAGGGAGTTAGCTTGGAAGCTGAAGTCCAGGACAAACAGGGTAGTTATCTCTGGATTACTACCAGTGCCACGGGATAACAATGTAAGAAATAGGGAGAGAGTGCAGCTAAACACGTGGCTACAGGGCTGGTGTAGGAGGGAGGGCTTCCATTATGTGGATAATTGGAGCACATTCGGGGGAAGGTGGGACCTATACAGTAAGAATGGGTTGCACCTGAACCGGAAGGGCACAAATATCCTGGGAGGGAGGTTTGCTAGAGCTGTACGGGATGGTTTAAACTAGTTTGGCAGGAGATGGGGAACCGGATTTATAATTCAGAGGATGAGGTATTCGGCCTTCCGACAGACACAGCAGGGAGTGAGGTTGTTTATAAAGAAATGCGGTCGATGGAGCATAATTGTGGACACTGAGATGGTTTGAGGTGTGTATGCTTCAATGCAAGAAGTTTCAGAAATAAAACGGATGAACTTAGAGCATGGGTCGGTACTTGGAACTACAATGTTGTGGTCATTCCAGAAACTTGGGTAACTCAGGAGAGGAATGGTTGTTGGAAGTTCCGGGATTTAGATGCTTTAAAAGAAATAGGGAGGGTGGAAAAAGAGGTGGGGAAGTGGCATTGCTAGTCAGGGCAAGTATAGCAGCTACTGAAAGGCAGTTCGAGAATGATACGTCTACAGAGTCAGTTCGGGTTGAGGTCAGGAACAAGAAAGGAGCAGTCACTTTGTTGGGGTTTTTTTTGTTTTACAGACACCCTAATAGTTGCAGAGAAGTACAGGAGCGGATTGGGAGGCAGATACTGGAAAGGTGCAGAAGTCACAGGGTTGCAGTCATGGGTGACTTCAACTTTCCAAATATTGATTGGAAACATTTTGGTTGTAATAGTTTAGATGGAGCAGATTTTGCCTAGTGCGTTCAGGAAGGATTCCTGACATAGTATGTAGATAGACCAACACGAGGAGAGGCCAGTTTGGATTTGGTGCTTGGCAACAAACCGGGCCGAGTATTAGACCCGTTGGTAGGAGAGCATTTTGGTTGTAGCAATCATAACTGCTTCTTTCACGATAGTCATGGATAAGGATAGGTACATACGGCAGGGTAAAGTTTATAACTGGGGGAAGAGTAATTACAATTCAGTTAGGCAAGAACTGGGTAACATAAATTGGGAACAGATGCTGTCAAGGAAGAGCACCACAGAAATGTGGAGATTGTTTAAGGAATGCATACTGCATGTGCTCGCTATGTTTGTCCCTAGCAGGCAGAGAACATGCGGTCTAGTGAGGGAGCCACGATTCTCGAGAGAGGTCGAACGACTGGTTAAGAGGAAGAAGGAGGGCTTTGTAAGGTTTAGGAAAAGAGGAACGGAAAAGGCTCTAGAAGGATACAAGTTAGCCAGGAAGGAGCTGAAGAAAGGGCTTAAGAGAGCTATAAGGGGGCATGAGAAAACCTTGGCGGATAGGATCAAGGAAAACTCCAAGGCTTTTTACACGTATGTGCAGAACAAGACGATGACCAGAGTAAGGGTAGGGCCGATCAAGGATTGTAAAGGGAATTTGTGCATAGATCCTAAAGAGATAGGAGAGGTCCTTAATGAATACTTTTCTTCAGTGTTCACAACTGAGAGGGACCTAGTTGCAGAGGAGGACGTTGTGAAACAGGCAGGGAGGCTAGAGGAGGTTGATGTTAGTAAAGAAGATATGCTAGGAATTCTGAGGAAGTTGAAGATAGGTAAGTCCCCTGGGCCTGATGGGATTTATCCAAGGATCCTATGGGAAGCGAGGAACAAGATTGCAGGGCTTTTGGCGATGGTCTTTTCATCCTCACTGTCCACAGGTATAGTGCCGGAAGATTGGAAAGAGGCAAACGTCATTCCCTTGTTCAAAAAAGGGAACAGGGATAACCCCGGAAATTACAGACCAGTTAGTCTTACGTCAGTGGTGAGCAAATTATTGGAAAGGGCTCAGAGACAGGATTTATGATCACTTGGAAAGGCGCAGTTTGATTCATGATAGTCAGCATGGATTTGAGGAGGGTAGATTGTGCCTCACAAACCTTACTGAATTCTTTGAAGGGGTGACCAAACACGTGGATGAAGGTGGAGCAGTGGATGTGGTATACATGGATTTAAGTAAGGCGTTTGATAAGGTTCCCCATGGTAGGCTCATGCAGAAAGTAAGGAGGCATGGGGTAGGGGTAAATGTGGCAGATTGGATTCAGAATTGGCTGACCCTTAGAAGACAAAGGGTGGTAGTGGATGGAAAATATTCAACATGGTGCTCAGTTACGAGTGGTGTACCACAAGGATCTGTTCGGTGTCCTCTTCTATTTGTGATTTTTGTAAATGATTTGGATGAAGAAGTGGAAGGGTGAATTAGCAATTTTGCAGACGATATGAAGGTGGGTCACATTGTGGACAGTGCGGAGGGCTGTTCTAGGTTACAAAGGGACATTGATAGAATGCAGAGCTGGGCTGAGAAGTGGCAGATGGAGTTTAATCCTGAAAAGTGTGAGGTGATTCATTTTGGAAGGACAAACTTGAAAGCAGAGTACAGGGTTAACGGAAAGATTCTTGGCAGTGTGGAGGAGCAGAGGGATCTTGGGGTTCACGTTCACAGTTCCCTGAAAGCTGTCACCCAGGTGGATAGAGTTGTTAAGGCGGCGTATGGTGTGTTAGCTTTCATTAATAGAGGGATTGAGTTCAAGAGCCGTGAAGTTATGCTCCAGCTATACAAAAGCCTGGTTCGGCCACACCTGGAGTAGTGTGTCCAGTTCTGGTCACCTCATTACAGGAAAGATGTGGAAGCGTTAGAAAGGTGCAGAGGAGATTTACCAGGATGTTGCCTGGAATGGAGGGAAGGTCTTATGAGGAAAGGTTGAGAGAGCTAGGGCTTTCCTCTTTGGAACGACGAAGGATGAGAGGTGACTTGATAGAGATGTACAAAACGATCAGAGGTATAGATAGCGTATACAGCCAGAGACATTTTCCTAGGGTGGAGGTAGCTTTTACGAGGGGACATAGTTTTAAAGTGAAAGGAGGTAGATAGATATCGGGGAGACATCAGAGGTAGGTCCTTTACTCAGAGTGGTAGGGGCATGGAATGCATTGCCGGAGAGGGTAGTGGAGTCAGCCTCATTAGAGGCATTTAAGCAGCTATTAGATAGTCTTACGGATGATAGTATATGGTAGCGGTGGAGGTTAGATAGACCTTAGGTTTCAGGTAAAAGTTTGGCACAACATCAAGGGCCAAAGGGCCTGTAATGTGCTATACTGTTCTATGTTCTATGATTGTCAGTCCAAATGCCTTGCAGACCAAATCTATGAATCGAGTAGGATGCCAGGGCAGTTATCAGCAAACAGCAACTCTTGGACTAGGGCCTTACATGCTTTAGGCTTGGCATGCAGTTTTGGGTTTGCCATCAGCTCTAGGATACAGGTAGGTACACCCACATATACACCTAGGTCCTTCTACTTCTGCACCATTTGCAATTGTAACCTTTATTTTATTTTGCTTCTGCACGGCTAAATACAATCTACAACGAAGTTTAATTATTTTTCTGTTTTGTGTTAAGAAGGCTATATTGTTGGAGAAAAGGGGGAGTGTGAATTTGAATCTTTTCTAACTTTTCTTTTGTCAAGTTTTAAGTCACACAGTACAGAAGAGGCCTTTTAGCTCAATGGGCCTGCACCAAAACAAAATCACTTCTACACCAATCCCACTTTCTCACACATGGCCCATAGGTCTTGAATGTTATGATATTTCAAGTGCTCACCCATACACTTTTCCACCTTTTTGTTGCTTTTGAGTAAACATTTTTTTCTTTTGTATTAAAAGTACACTAGCAGCATCTTCTGGGTGTGTCAGCCCTGGTCTCTACAGTACACAAAAACAAAATATGAGGATCCAACAAATCAGGTTTCACTTTGAATGTCCACTGTCCAGTATTAACATGAACTGGGATCATAAAGTGGGGCTCATCTAGGATCAAACTTCTTTGAATTAATGAGGTATCCCTTAAATAAACAATTTCATGGAGGTACTGGACATAAAATCAGGTGCCATTGTGAAAAAAAGGATTTGACTTTTGCTAAGATTTTTCTCTGAGTAGAAGATGCAACAGTGGAAGATTTGAAATCATAGATTGAGACTAAAGAGTGTGTTGGTGGACAAATTGAAGGTAGAAATAAAAACAGGTTCTTGTGAGAATTATTCAATTAAAATGAGTACCCAGTACTTAGAGGTAAAGGAAAGAAACCTGAAAGTCATGTATTATAGCCAGAATTAGTGAAACTCAATTACAAATGGAGAGACTTGGGTTAGAGGGGGAAAAAAGGAGAAAGAAGAAAACAGAAAGAAATGGGAACTGAAATGGAAACAAAAAGGCTTGAATGGGCAAAGAAAATGGAAATACAAAAATTGAAGTTGAGACAGAGAATGAAAGGAGAGAAAGATGATAGTTCAGAGGATGATACTATTTCCATGAAGATATTTGATTAAGCTAAAAAATCTCCTGTTTAGTGCCTAAATTTACAAGAGCATGGAATTGAAAGGTATTATGCTTCATTTGAAAAGTTAGCTATGAAGTTGAAGTAGCCAAGAGATATTTAACAGCTATGGATAGGAACACCAGTCTGTCAGATGTGCAGTTTGCAGATATAACATTGTTAAAAGGGTAATACTCAAGGCGGCTGAGCTTGACTTTGATGCTCATCAATTAGAATGTATAATGATAAGGACGAAATATAACCAGATATTTATAGAATTTACATGGGAAAAAGATATGCAATGGGTGAATGTTTTGATCACTGAAGCTAGACAGAAATTTTAAAATTGAGGTAAATCATGACTATGGAAGAGTTTTCAAAATAGTATTCCGGTAATCAATAAGACTAATTTAAATCAGCATCAGGTAAAGATCCTTAAAGCAGCAGACTAGCTAATACCCATGACATTTCATACAGACAGTTACATGTAGGAAAATGGTCAAACGAGAAACCAAAAAGGAAATTGGAGGGTAGACAATCTGAGATAGGAAAAGTTATTAGCTTTAAGGAGCAAAAAGAAGGAAAAACAAAATAATGAAAGGAGAAAGGATAGAACCTTTAAAAAGTCATGTAAAGAAATAATAAGTTTCCATTCTAATAAAATTGGAATTAATAAAGCTCATTGCTGGAAATAGAACACTTATCGCAGAAGTAGCAATGCCTGAGGAGATGGCAGCTCAGAACTTAGAAGGTAACTCTTCTAAGTGATCTTCCTCAGATTACTGGAGTTTCTGGATATTTATCCCAAAAGGGAGAGGCTTTTGACTTATCCCTCCAACAAAATAGATAAACTATTTATGGACAGGTTTAAACATTTTGTTTTTCAGAGCAGAAATTGCTTATTTGGGCCACCAGGGGCATCAAGCCAATTAGTACCTAGAAAAGCAAAAAGATTTTACTGTGCCCAAGCCTACACGAGATATTTGGAGATATAAAGGCATGAGTGGATTCAAATCAAATGTTTTGCTTTAAATGACAGTACTATAGTGGCTCCCTTGATTTTTTTTTCTTAAAAAGGCAAGAAACTCAAACTTACACAGCAGCGTCGGAAAGTCTTTGACAGCTTGGAAGCTGTGCTGACAACTGCACTGGTTTTAGCAGTAGCAAATTATGCTAAGCCATTAAAACTACATCAACGGCCACTTTAATTATAGGAAGCTAAGTTGGGAATCAAGCAGCCAGTCAGTTATTCATTGTAAGAGCTGCCGATGCTGGAGTCAAAGATAACACAGTGTGGCGCTGGAGGAACACAGCAGGCCAGGCAGCAGCAGAGGAGCAGGAAAGTTGAAGAAGGGTCCCAACTCAAAACGTCAACTTTCCTACTCCTCTGATGCTGCCTGGCCTGCTGTGTTCCTCCAGCTCTACACTGTGTTAGCCAGTCAGTTATTTCTCTTCAAAGTTGAAAATAGCAGCAGAAATACTCCAATGTTTAAAAAAAAAGGCATCGAATACGGTGTTAGTTTAACGGCCTACACAGCTAGTAACTTTGCAGACACTTTATTTATATGGACCATATTACAGAAACTTACTGAGCAAAATTGTGTGCCAAGAACGAGTGTTTTGTTTGAGTTTAATGATACAGTCATACAATTGAAAGAGAGAATGGCATAGTAGATCTTTAATGAACAGCAAATATAGAGGAACAAAACGTTGTGATCAAAATGACTTGTGTAGATATGGTGTTTTCTGGAAACTGTTGTGGATTTTATTTAAATACTTTGCTACTAGAAGTGCAAAACCATCCGTGAAACAGAAAGAAAGAGCAAGAAAGGAATTATAATAACCTTTGTTTTCACTTTTTCTTGTGAAGATGTGTTAAGAACACTGTATAACTAAGTTTAAATTATATTTTGTAGTTTGAGTGTTAAGAAGGGTCGATATAGTTAATCAATTTTAGAAATGAGGACCACAATTGGAGAAACTCAGCAGATCCAGCAACACCTGTGGACAGAAAAACAAAGTTAACGGTTCAATATAATTCTTCTTCAGAAATTAATTTCATTTGTGCGCTTGGGTCTGTAGTGCAGAGATGGCTGGCTGCCCGTCTTGTTTAAAATGTTTTTGTGCAGTTTTACAATGGGAATGGTGTTGGGGAATTTTACAGTTAACAGCAGTATTAGAAAAGGTAGAAGATAAAACTTTGCCAGCAACAGGCATACGGAGAACAGAACAATCCAGATCATCAGTCTATTTCACTTCTGTCAATGCGTGAAATTTTGCTGGACATTAATTGGGAATGGGAGGGAAAGGAGCAGGGGGTAGAAAGCTTATTGACTGTTAGCCCCACTCTGGTTTCAATGGCGGCCACAATATATTACTTTATCTGGCAAAAGAATTCAATATGCCAGGGGCTCAGAGGTTGAAGTCTGGAGATGGACAGTTGAATAAGTGGGTTGGGTGGGAATGTAAAGTTCAAAGGCAATGGAGTTGTAGGGGAGGCAATCAATAAGGAAATGTGTAGATTTTGGAAGTGGGGCTCAACTAGATTGAGAGACTGTGGCTCACTGTACGAAGCACGCCTGCTGCTTCCTTCCAATGTAGTGCAAGTAGCAAGTGTGCAAAGGACATAATATTAGCTGACACCATATCAAGAGTGGGTGGGGTAAATGTTGAATTCTGAGCAAGAGGCCATTTCATGTCTGTGATGTGAAGCATTGCAAAGGGCAATAGCACTAAAAAGAACACACGAAGTCCAGGTGAATGACACCCGGTGAGCACCATATGCTTATGTGAGCCTTTGGAATTCACTTACTGTGTGAAGTCCAAAACCTGGCACCAAGCTCTCTTACTTCATTCAGTATCAGGACTTAATCCAATAATGACTGAGATGCACAAGCCGTGTATTGGGGCCAGGAAAGATTCACCCTAGCCACCAAAGTTATAAGCACTTTCCAAGGTCCCATAGCACTGCACATGTTGCAGGTATTACTCATTTCACACCCTGGGCCATAAAACTCTGTATAGTTCTGCACCTTCATTCATTTAGTTGCGTCTGGGAAGACATTTACTCCTACAACCAAGATGAATAATGAACATACATTTACAAAATGAAAGAACATATTTACAATGGAGCTGTGTGCTATCCAGGTGATCTCAGGAGGGTCATCTTCCTTTTCCTCCCATTATATTTTGATGCAGTCCCAGGGTCCGCGGCTATGGTGGAGCTACCCTACAGTGCAGCTTGTTCGGAATTGGACTATTGGTCGGGCAAACCTGGGAGCATTTATGACACGAGGATCTAGGCATGTGCAATGTGTCCTGCCCCAACACAGGCTCATCTCCTCAGCTTGAACTCTCACTTGTCTGAAAATGGCAGACAGGGGTGAGACAGAAAATGCAGCAACTGCTAGTGTGTCCCGAGAGGAGATGTCTATGGGGCCTATGTGGTATATCAACTTGAACATGGAGGCAGCCAGATACTCTGAGACACAGGCAGCATTATGCAAACACCATTTGTGGAATCCTACAACATCTGACTCAGTTTGCTGGGTGCCTCCAATAAACCAGCCCACTGATTCTGCAGCTGCTTATGTATTTCAGTGAAGTCTTGAAATGGCAACATCACAACAATCCCCCAAGTGCCAGTGATTATGGTCACAAACATGTGATCCTGTCTTGAATCTAACTAAAATACTGAGGTGCAAGTATTTGCGCTGGTGGACAGTACCAGGAGGCAACCTTGCCAATGTATCCTCGAAGTGATCATTGCCTTCTTTCTCAGAGGTCAAAGAGATGACGATTTGCAGAGTTGCCCTTTTGGTCACAGACTGTGCAGGTGCCACTTGTACCAAAGGAGATGAGAGAAAACGTGTCACAAACAGGGAGCAGAGGTCAGGAACATTAAGAGAATATTCACAGTAAAGGGGACAGCAGCACAGCAGTCAATAATGATTCCCACTTAGCACAACCACAAGTGGCCACAGTCCTTAGCGGCCAGAGCCAGGATCCTCGCCTTGCAGAGGGCGAGGAGCCAAATATCAGGCACCCTACCATCCATCCTGGCTTTACTTGGCTGGCACAGCTGTCAATGCTGGTGCAGGTGGAGCAAAGGTGCCGAAAGTCTGAGTAGACAACACAACATGCGTGCAGGGTTAACATGTGGGGTTTTGGCTCAGGTTGAGAACAAGGAAGAGGAGATGTTGCATGCATTGGTGAGAATGGTAGGTTATGAGCCTTGGGTGGGAGGTATGTGCATTAGAGAAGATAGTTGAGTGCAAAGTAGCAGATAGAAGATAGTGGCAGAACTGAGGTGGTCACTGACCTCCTTGCAGAATTATTGAGCATTCTTCTGGATTGTATGTATCACACTGATTGGGTGGCAAACTCAAATCAGGCTGGAAGGATCTGGTCATGGTTTCCTCTCTTGGTTCTGGGAGAAGAGATGACCCTCGTGTGCATAACCCAGTCCACCTGGAGCTCCAAGTCCCTTCTGGCAAAGTGGGGTACCATTCTAGCTTTGTCAGACTCGACTGCAGCAAATGACAGGAACCGGGCAGAACAGCTCTGGACTGTTAGCATTTAACCTGTTGCAAAACTGTGTTTTAAATATGGCATCCGGGCCAGAAATCCTGCGAGGTCCCAGTAGTGACCTGCAGTGAGTGGGAGGATATGACCAAGTACAGCATCATGAGGTATGGTCAATAGGTAATGAAGCAAGTTTCAGAAAGCAAAGCGTGAAATCTTGTTACGCCTCACAGAATGAAACCGTCTGTGAGATGCACCAAGATTGACACTAAGCCAATTTCCGATAAAATTCAGCCCCATGAATTACTCAATTTATATTTTTTTTTCCAGATACTAATGTTTAACAGTGTACTTTATGAAAAACCTGGTAACATTTGAGAATTAATACAAAGATGAACTTACATCTTGATTCTAAATAATTGAAATAAGCTATTTAATAACTCAAAATTGTGCTGAATGCCAATAAATGTTTGTTTACATTCATTACAATCTATTATATTTTATTCAATTTAATTTATTCAGATAAGTTTAACCCTCAAGTAGCCCCACTGCAACTCAATGTACATTTATGTCATGTCAGTGACAGTAATTTGTATTCAATTTTTGCTAAATAATGAAATACCACAAATGGCCAGCAGAGAGCAAAAATGAATCTCAAAACACCTTCCTTAAACTGTTACATCTGTCAAATGAAGCTCACAGTTTAGCAATTTCAATCACAGCTGCACTCTTGATAAATTAGAAATATGAGTTAACACAACATTAATAATCTTACAGAACAGCCGTCAAATCAATTTCTTATAACAATTTTTTTTTAGAATATCCATTCAGATGCCTAGCCATTGTACCAAAAGCCACGGATATAAAAACAAATTGAGTAAGTTTATTCTTTGTAAAATACAAAGAAACAAAAAAACCCAAATCAGGCGATTCTACACCATGATGTGGCATGACAGTCAAATCTGCTTGAAGACATGGTTCTCCTTTAACACAATAGTTGTGTTCTTGTGCAAAATCACGCTATAGGGAAATCGCTCTACTGTACAGTAGAAAGTTCGTGTTATTCAAACAGTGTCCACGATTCAATCGTGTTACATCCAATTCACATTAACGAGACAGGCGTTATAACAGAAATGCCTGTAATTTCTGAAAGGCAAAACGTGAGAATAAAGAGATACCACAAAGAACAGTACAGCATAGGAACATGCCCTTCGGCCCACCAAGGTTGTGCTGACACATGATGCCTTTCTAAACTAAAATCCTTTTGCCTCTAATGTGGTGCATATCCCTCTAATCTATGCCTATTCTTCTATCTCTTAAACGTCTCTTAAACGCCTTTCAATCTTTGCTACTGTATCTGCTTCTACCACCTCCTCTGTCAGCACATTCCAGGCACTTATCAACATTGTGTAAAAAAAATGCCTCACATTTCCTTTAAACTTTCCCCCTTTTAGCTTAAACCTATGGCCCCGAATAATTGACATTTCTATTCTGGAGAAAAAGTCCTTCGACGTTTAAGTAAAAATGAACTAAGTTTGTCCAATCTCTCCTGTAGCTAACACCTTCCAAACCAGGCAACATCCTGGTGAAGTAGAAATAACAAGGTGCGGAGCTGGATTCACACAGCAGGCCAGACAGCATCAGAGGAGCAGGAAAGCCGACGTTTCGGGTCTGGACCCTTCTTCAGAGAAGGGAACTCTGAAATAAATAGTGGGAGGAAAGCAATGATAGAAGGTGGATAGTGGAGCAGGTAGGTGAAGTGAAGATGGACAGGTCAAGGAGGCTGGGATGAGGCCAGCACAGGTGACTGTAGTTAGGGAGTTGGGACGGGGGTTTGTTCAGTGAGGAGGGAGGGGCAGGTAGGTGGGAAGGAAGACGGACAGGTCTAGGAGGTAGGGATGATCTGCTCCACTATTCACCTTCTATCATCACCTCCCCCCTCTCTCTATTTATTTCAGAGCCCCCTTCCCCTCCCCCATTTCTGGAGAAGGGTCCAGACCCGAAATATCAGCTTTCCTGCTCCTCTGATGCTGTCTGGCCTGCTGTGTGAATCCAGCTCCGCACCTTGTTATCTCAGACTCCAGTATTGGCAGTTCCTACTATCTCATCCTGGTGAACTGTTTGGCAGTCCTTCTGGTAGTGTGGTAACCAGAACAATATGCAATATTCCAAATGTGGCTTTATTGAAGTTCTATTGGCTGCAACCATGACTTGCCAATTTTTATACTCTATACCCCAAATGCTATGTGCCTTCTTAACAACTTGTGCCACTTTCAGGAACTGTGGTCTATACATAAATAGAACAAACAACAGGGATCCCATCTCCGATCCTTGTAGTACACCTCTAGTCACAGATCTCCAGTCAGGAAAATAGCCAGTTCTGTATCTATCTTGCCAGCTCACAGCAGGTCCCATGTGATTTCACCTTTTGTATCAGCTTGTCCTTAAGGATCTTGTCAAATGCCTTGTTAAAGCCCATGTGGACAATACCCACCACTCTACAATCAATCATCTTTGCTACTTTCTCAAAAAACTCAAATCAAGTCTGAGAGACAGGACTTGTGCACAAGGCCATGCTGCCTGTCACTATCAAGTCCGTATTTCTCCAAACGTGAATAAATCCTGTCCCTAAGAATCATCGCCACTAATTTCTCTACCATTGATGTAATGTTCACCAGCCTGTAATTTCTTAGATTATCCATCGTCCTTCTTAAAGGAAGGAATAACATTGGCTATTCATCAGTCCTCTGGGACCTTGCCTGTGACCAAAGAGGATGCAAATATTTCATACAAGGCCCCCGCAATTTCCTCCCTCATTTCCCTCAGCATTCTGGGACAGATCCCGTCAGGTTCTGGGGACTTGTCTACATTTTTCACCAGTTTTATATTGACATGCCCTAGAATATCAACATACTCTTCTCTCAACTCACTATCCACCACGTCCTTCTCCTTTGTGAATACCAATGCAAAGTGTTCATTAAGGACCTCATCCACATCCTCTGCTCCACGAATAAATTTTTGCTTTGTCCTCGAGTGGATCAATCCTTTCCCTACCTACCCGCTTGTTCCTTATATACAAAGGAAATAAACTTGGAAAGCAGAATTAAAGAAAATTCCAAGCTCATTTCATGACCCTTTTTAGACCCCTAACTCCTTGTTCAGGTCCTTTCCTGCCTTCTTTATAGTCCTCAAAGGTTCTGTCCGTCTTCTGTTTCCTAAACCTTACATGTGGTTTTTTTTTTCTGGCTAAGCTCACAATTTCCTTCCTCAACCAATATTCCTGAACCCCGCCATTCTTCTCCTTCACTTTCATTGCAACATGCTGGCCCTCAACTCTAAATCAGCAGGCCTCTAAAAATAGATTTCCACGTGCCCCAATGTGGATTTACCTTCAAACAGCTAGTCTACATTCCCCAGTTCCTGCTTAATATTGTGGTAGTTTGCCTTCCTCCAACTTAGTACTTTCACCCAAGGACTACTCTTATCCTTAAGAAACTTAAAACATACAGAATTATGGTCATTGTTCCAAAATGCTCCCTCACAAAATTTGACCATCTGGCCAGACTCATTCCCCAATACCCCATCTTTCTTCACACCCATTCCTAAACGTAGGAATGAAAAATGCAAAGGACTATGGGTGCTGGAAATCAGAAACAAAAGCAAAATTGCTGAAAAAACTCAGCTCTGGCAACATCTGTGGAGAGAAAGCAGAGTTAACTCTCAGGTCCAGTGACCATTCTTCAAAACAGACTGTAGCTGGGAAAAAATTGGGATATATGCTAAAGCGGTTGGGGTAGGGGGAAGGATTAAATGCAAGGTCGAGATGGAGTCCAGAGAGAGAGAAACAAACAGTTGGGCAGACAAAAGTAATGAGCAAAGGTCAACCTGGTAAAATGATAAACTGCTGAGGGCACTGGTAGCTGACAATGAGGTGTGTGTAGTAGCAGCCCATATGACGACAAGGCCTGGTGTGTGAGGGTTGGGGTAAGGACACGGTAGGAGATGCTCAGGCCCGAAAATAACTAAACTCGAAATAAGAGTCCAGAAGGCTGCGTGGTACCCAAGCAAAATGAGGTGATGTTCTTCCAGCTTGCATTGAGCTTGGCAGGAGCACTGCAGCAACAGAGAGTCAGAGATGTTGGCCAGAGAAGACAGTGGCATCTTGAAATGGCAACAATTCTAAAGCTCAAGATCATTTTTGCAGACATAATGTAGGTATTCTGCAGAGTGGTTTTACAGTCTATGCTTTGTCTCCCCAATGTGGTCTCTACATGACCCTCAAGATTGTCCTGCTAGCCAAATGAACACTATTAGCAGTTTCTAGAAGAATTAGCATTAGTTAACAGAATGCTCATGCTTGAATATTAATTCACACAGTCATTTTATTTCAAGTGAATTGATTATGATGTCAGACAAATGCACCTTACTTCTGGAAAATACGTCACACCTTTTAAGATTTTTATTCTGTTCAAATAACCATACAGTTCTCTCAAAAATTGTTGCAGATTCTACTTCCATTGCTGTTCTTAGGACAGCATTTCTGTGCAAACAAACTATGCACCTCTCCCTTCATTTAATTACTGGGGATCTTTAAATATTACGTCCAGAGCAATGAAACATTTTTCTTGTATTTTCTGTTTAGAGACATTTATAATTTCGAGCACACCAATCAAATCTCTTCTTGGCCTTGGGGGATGAGAACTTGTGGTGAAGTAGTAGTGTCCCTATCTTTGGGCCAGGTGACCTGGGTTCAAGTCCATCTGCTCCAGAGGCATCTTATAACATCTAAGCAGGTTGTTTAGGAGAATAGCTATTGGGATCTGCGGGGCTCCACATTAAGTCCCCAGCTTTTCATGGCATACATCAATGGCTCAGATATAAATTCAAGAGGCAAAATAAGGAAATTTGCAGATAACAAAAAAAAAGTGGCCAGATAGATGATAAGGGAAAAAGGTTATTGAAGATAGCAATGGCCCAGCCAGGCGGGCAGGAAAAAAATTCAATAAATTGAGAACCAGGTACTTTATTTTGAGATAGCAAGAATGGCAAGAGAATGTAAAATGAGCAGTATGATACAGAAATGCAGACTGAAGAAAGATCGTAGTAAGCACATTCACAGATGCTTGTAAGTAGCAACAGCAGGTAGATAAGGTAGATCAAAAAGACAAAAGGATAATTACTTCTATTAGCAGAGAGATGAAATATAAGAACACGCCTGTTATGTATGTAGCTGGGTGTATGTTGTCGCTTTAAGAGAGCGTTCAGGTGATCCGGAGACAGGAGCTTGGAGGGGGAGCAGTCTAAAATCAACTGTGGAGCTGAGGTCACACAAAGTATTCCCTGTTCTAGTTTACTTTCTGTCTACCTTGTGTTCTATTTATGGTTCTAGTGAACCACAAACATGATACATCCATGTTAGAACTGATGAAAATGTTAGTTAGGCTACAGCTAGGGATCACTGTGCATAGTCTGAACATCACATCACAAGGAGAATGTTAAAACATGAGCAAGTGTTCAGTAAGCTTACAGTGATGCTGTCAACTTGGAATTTTAGCTATAAGGAAAGTTTGAATCTATTACAAAATAACGTAATAGCTGTACACAGAAAACAATCTGATTAGGCAGAGTTAACATGGAGGCAAACAATGGATAAAGCAGTATGGTAACACATAAACAATGCTTTGACATTGATGTGTCCAGGAAAAGATCCGGGCATGGATGAAATAAATGAACACTTAAAAGCTCTGGAGAAACAGAATTAGAAGCGATAATAATATCTGGATTACTCCTGGTGTCACAAACTAGTGAGGGTAGGAGTAGGAGGATAGAGCAGGTGAATGTGTAGCTGAGGAGCTGGTGTACGGAAGGAGGATTCACATTTTTGGATCATTGGAATCTCTTCTGGGTTAGAAGTAACCTGTATAAGGAGGACGGATTGCACCTGAATTGGAAGGGGACTAATGTACTGGTGGAGAATTTTCCTAAAGCTGCTCGGAAGGATTTAAACTGGTGGTGGTGGGGGAAAATAGATTGGGAGGGGCACCCAGAAAGATAGTGAGGAATGAGATCAGTTTAAGACTAGTGCAGCTGGGAGAAGGAGAAAGCCAAATAGTCAGGGCAGACAGGAACAAAGCAAATAACAAGGTAGGACTGATAAACTGCATTTATTTCAATGCAAGAGACCCAACAGGTAAGGCAGATGAACTCACGGAACAGTTGGGAATACATGGGACTGGGATATCATAACAAATAATGAGACGTGGCTCAGGGATGGACAGGACTGGTAGCTTAACGTTCCTGGGTATAGATGCCATAGGAAGGATAGAAAGGGCGAGTGGCATTTTTGATTAGGGATAACATCACGGCTGTACTTAGGGAGGATCGTCCTGGGTATACGTCCCGGAAGTTATTTGGGTGGAACCAAGAAATAAGAAAGGGATGATCACCTTATTGGGATTGTACTATAGACACCCCAATAGTCAGCAGGAAATGGAGAAACAAATATGTATGGAGATCTCAGTTATCTGTAAAAACAATAGGCTGGTTATGGTAGGGAATTTTAACTTTCTAAACATAGACTGGGACTGCCATAGTATTAAGAGCTTGGATGCAGAGGAATGTCAAGTGTGTACAAGAAAATTCATTGATTCAGTATGGGGATGTAACTACTAGAAAAGGAGCAAAACTTGACCTTCTTTTGGGAAATAAGGCAAGGCAGGTGACTAAGGTGTCAGTGGGGAAGTACTCTGGGGCCAGTGATCAGAATTCTATTACTTTTAAAATAGTGATGGAAAAAGATAGACTGGATCTAAAAGTTAAAGTGCTAAATTGGAGGAAGGCCGATTTCAACAGTATTAGGCAAGAACTTTCAAAAGTTGATTGGGGGCAGATATTTGTGGGTAAAAGGGACAACTGGAAAATGGGAAGCCTTCAAAAATGAGATAACGAGAGTCCAGAGACAGTATGTTCCTGTAAGGGTGAAGGACAAGGCTACGAGGCATTGGGAATGCTGGATAACTGGAGAAATTGAGGTTTTGGGCAAGAATAACAAGGAAGCATATATATCAGGTATAGACAGCAGAAATCGAATAAATCCCTCGAAGGCTGTAGGGAAATCAGGAAGGCAAAATGGGGCAAGAGATAGCTTTGGCAAATAGAGCTAAGGAGAATCCAAAGGGATTCTACAAATACATTAAGGACAAAACAGTAACTAGGGAGAGAATAGGGCTCCTTAAAGATCAGCAAGACTGCCTACATGTGGGACTGTATGAGGTGGGGGAGATCTAAATGAGTACTTTGCATCAGTATGTACAGTGGAGAAGGATATGGAAGCTAGAGAAAGTGGGAAATAAATAGCGACATCTTGAAAAATGTCCATATTACAGAAGTGGTGGTGCTAGGCGTCTTAAAATGCATAAAGGTGGATAAACCCCCAGGACCTGATCGGGCGTATCCAGAACTTTGTGGAAAGCTAGGGAAGTGTTGCTGGACCCCTTGCTGAGATATTTCTATCATCAATAGCCACAGGCGAGGATTCGGAAGACTGGAGGTTGGCTAATGTGGTGCCGCTCTTTAAGAAAGACGGTAAGGAAAAGCCAGGGACTATAGAACAGCAAGCCTGACATCAGTGGTGGGCAAGTTGTTGGACGGAAAATCCTGAAGGATAGGATTTATTTGTCTTTGGAAACGCAAGAACTGATTAGGGATACCAACATGGCTTTGTGCATTGGGAATGGTGTCTCACTAACTTGATTGCGTTTTCTGAAGAAGTAATGAGGAGGATTGATGAGGGCAAAGTGGTAGCTGTGATCGAAGGTGTTTGACAAGATTCCTCATGGTATACTGGTTAGCAAAATTAG
>JAHRHZ010000264.1:28655634-28674847 GCA_024137785.1 Ginglymostoma cirratum
CTGCTTGACCTGCTGTGTTCATCCAGCCCCATGCTTGTTAGCAAAATTAGATCACATGGATTATAGGGAGAACCTGCCATTTGGATACAGAACTGACTCAAAGCTAGAAGATGGAGGGTGGTGGTGGTGGAGGGTTGCTATTCAGACTGGAGGCCTGTGACCAGCGGTGTGCCACAAGGATCGGCACAGGGTTCACGGCTTTTAGTCATTTATATAAATCATTTACATGTAAACATAGCAGGCATAGTTAGTAAATTTGCAGATTACACCAAAATTGGTGGTGTAGTGGTCAGCCAAAAATATTACATCGGAGTACAACAGGATCTTGATCAGATGGGCCGATGGGCCAATAGGCCACAGTGTGGCAGATGGAGTTTAATTTCGACAAATGTGAGGTGCTGCATTTTGGAAAGGCAAATCAGGGCAGAGCTTTTACACTGAATGGCAAGGTCCTGGGGAGAGCTGCTGAACAAAGGAGACCTTGGAGTGCAGGTTCATAATTCCTTAAAAGTGGAGTCACAGGTAGACAGACAGCATTTGGTATGCGTGCCTTTATTGGTCAGTGCCATTGAGTATAGGAATTAGGAGGTCATGTTGCAAATATACAGGATATTGGTTAGGCCACTTTTGGAATACTGTGCGCAATTCTGGTCTCCCTACCAGAGGAAGGATGTTGTGAAACTTGAAAGGGTTCAGCAAAGTTTCACAAGGATGTTTCCAGGATTGGAGGGTTGGAGCTGTAGGGGGAGGCTGAATAGGCTGGTGCTATTTTCCCTGAAGTATCAGAGGCTAGGGGATGACCATATTAGGGTTTATAAAATCATGGAGGGCATGGATAGGGTAAATAGACTAGGTCTTTTCGCCAGGATTGGGAAATCTCAAAACCCAACAGGAAAAATAAAACTGAAGAAGAGTCCAGTGACTCAAAACGTTGATTCTGCTTTCTCCACAGATGCTGGCAGACCTGCTGTGTTTCTCCAGCTATTTCAGTTTTTACTCTCAAAACTTGACTTGTGCTTGAAGTCATTTTCACTAATGGCAACAAATACATTAACTTTTGACTTAATATTTATATGAAATGCTTTTGCTACATCTAAGCATACCATCAGCCACAGCTGACTCACATCAGCACAATATGAAATCAAGGGCATTTCATTCAGAATCCAGGAGACCAAAATGATTTTTGTCATTTATATTTCTAGCTCAGAATTCCTTACCCCACTGGGAACAGCAGAGCACCAAAGACTTACTTCAGGATAAAACAGCTTATCTAGAATTGATCTATACTTTAGGAAATTAGACTTCTTTTATTATCACTCTCTCTACTTCATTAAAGCCAAAATATTCAACATGCCTAAAATTTCAATTGCAATCCAAGCAGTAAAAAGGAAATATAATTCTGGCCATGGGTAAGTTGTAGTTTCAATTATTCCCTAGTACCTGTTGTCACTGGGACTGATACCATACGGCTCCGTAAACCAAAAGCCCTTACTTCAACAGTTTTCCATCATAATTTTTGCTCATTTGGTAGCTGTTGGATCTTTCTTGCAAGAACATTTGTGCAAGAACTAAGACTCTTAAAATAAATCTTTCCATAGGTTATTGTTACTTTCAAAAGTATACCGTCATGTATGCCACAAAATATAACTCAGTGGGTAGCACCCTTGTCAGAGTCAGTACTGAGTGTTCAAATCTCGCTCCAAAAACTTAAGCACAAACAGTATATATAACCACTAATTTCATCTTAAAATCAAACAAAATGTGTTACTTTTTGACAAAAATGTACACAAATCTTACCTCCTCCTTTTTCTCTTCCACTCCAGAAACTGCTGTATTCAGACTAAGTTGTGAATGACTGCTTATCCCGCTGTCTTCATTACCATCATCAAAATAAACTGTTTGTACCGGATCCTGAAATGATACTGGATATTTTCCAGCTTTTGAGACAGTTCCTTCAGTTCGCCCATCACAGTCCATAGAACTAAGTGATAAAGTACTGTGTTGATTTGGACAATTGAATGCAATATTGTGTTTAGTTTTTTCAATGCTAGGACTCTGAGGTTTAGGAGCAGTCGGTCTGACTGGAATAGCAGGCTGCTCAGTTTCTGTAAACTGACTGGCCTGTTTGGATTCATTTGAATCATCAAAGGATACTTCATTAGCAAAGGGGTTAACAGGACAGAAGATAGATTGACTATTTGAGTTTAGTACAGCCAGATTCAAATTTTGGGAAGACCTGCTGGTTTTAAAGTCTGGCGAGGATAATGATTTTTCCAACTGTGTAACAACAGTCTGAGTGACTGAGGAGGTGAATAAATGAGGGGATTCAGGAAAGGCAGAGGGTTGGTTCCAGTTAGGGGAGGCAAATCCACGTCTTTCACCGTCAACACCCCGAGAAACTCTTCGAGAATAATCATCATGAAGCCTGCTATTAGTTCGATCCCCATTTCTACTTTCACGTGAAGATGAATTTTCCTTTGATGGACTCTCTCGCCTCCTTGCAACATCTGCAACATTACTCACTAGTCTTAGCATTCTGTCAAAATCTTTAGCTCTGATTGGGCTCCTCCAGCGTTTTGATAGTCTTTCAGCGTTGCCAGATTTTTCATCTGCTGATGAAGCACTTGCTGTGCGTTGTAATCTTTCATTTTCATTGGTGGCTTTTACCTCTGTGAGGTTAGAGGCCGATTTCCTTTTAAACGAACTTTTCTTGAAAAAGCTTAAATTGTCTGTGCTTTTGCTTCTCCTGTTGATAGCTTTGTAATTTTCACAGTCTGTTACCACTGAATCATTAATGTTCGATTCTTGGGACTCAAGGAACACAACTTTGGTAGAGCCCTCTTGGATTGGGGATTTATCACAGTCCAATAAATTTATCCGTCCAACCCTATAAGCACGTCTAATGCTCCGTGATCTGTGGGTATGGCGTAAAAAAGCTTCATCAACATCTTCAGTTTCTGAAACATCCGAAGCCAAGTCCTCCCCAGAACTACACAAATCTTGCAATGTGGCTGTGCAAGAAGATCTGTTCTGCATTTGCACACCATGGCCATTTTGCACTTGTTTGTGCGCATTTTCAAAATTTTCCACATTTATGACCTCAGCATTTCCTCTGGTTTGAATTCCTTGAAAAACTGAGGACTTGAGTTTTTTGAAAGAGCCCATTTTCCTGAAAGATGATAAGGCATTCCAAGTGGGAGAATTTCCCAGCAATATCACAGAATGTGGTCTACTATCCGAGTTACAATTTGTGTACTTGATAGGATTTGAAATAAAATGCATGATTTTTGAAGGGGTCAATTTATTCTCTCCCATTTCCTGTTTCTTGTTGCCAGTATGGTCACAAAAGCCATTATCTACCTTTGGATGAGTTGAACTCTGGAACATCCTGGAATCTGTATTATCTACAGATAAGATATTTGCACTTGTGCATCCATTATGGAGAGATTTCATGTCGCCATTATTACAGATGTTGGAAAGATCTAGGCTACCAATCAGCTGGATGTTGTCATTCACTGGCCCCACCTCAGCTTCACTTCCTTCCTTCACCTCTACATATATCTTCAGAGAGGTTAGCACTTCACTGGACTGGAGTGCCTGATGAAAAAAAGAGAGATTGCATTTAACAAACCTGGTAAAAGTAGTACTTCTTTGAATATAGCTGGAAACTGTAAACATAACAAAACTGAACATTAAACAGCCTAGTGTCTGGCACGATCCCACCATGTTCTGAACACTTAGACACATTCACCAAGTTTGAAAAAAGTCCTTGAAGGAAAACAATTAACTTTTATTTCCCTTCTTCTATTTCCTTTATTCATTTCATCTCTCCTGAATTCCACCCTTTCACAGGTCTGTGTATTCTTCCCCACTTCGGTTCTTGCTCAAAACTGTTTGATCTATAACATTGTCTAGTTCTATGGAAGTACATTAACCTGATATGTAAACCGTCTCTCTCTGCACATGTTGCCTGACCTACAGTTAATATGTAAATAATACATCACACAATTACATTTGACACATAGATAGGGTATGGCCCAAAAGAAGTACTGATTAGCTTGTGGCAAAAATGTGGATTCTGATCCTGGATTTTACATTTAAAAAAAATCCATCTCCTAACTTTGGAGATTGGACAAAACTGACTTTTTTCTTTTGGTGTGGAATGAATTGTCCAAGCTGGTGTGGTACAATTTGAGAGAGTTGTCAAAATTTGACCAGACTGTGCAGAGAAGGCTTTTGGTTGGGAATTGGCTTGAAACTCAGTGGTTACAGGACAATCAACAAGGCAAGGAAAACTCTCAATGAAGAACTATGTAATTCTATTAACCTGGAATTAACACAACTTGGTGGAGGTGTGTATTTCACCGAGTGGTCACTTCGGTTATTTAACCAAAAAGAGATGCTCAAATTCCAGGTTTCTCCAGGGTAGCTACGTCATTATGGCCAGCATGCATACATGGAGCAGTTTATTGCAACATGGTGTTATTACAAAGACAACCAAATTGCTCATGCATAATACATGGTGCTCTTACAACAAAACACTTACTAGCCTTAGTCAGACCACTAACAACCAGGAAGACACAATGAAAAGTAAGTAATTTTCTACAGTGTAGGAAAAACTTTAGAGATTTATGCTGATGTGATTTCTGACGATACCCAGTTTTAAATGCCATTTGAATAATCAACTGATGAGTAGAAGGCCAAATCACTCAAAAATTTAATGCAATTACAACAAAGTGTTATCAGAGTTCCAGCGAATGTTATTCTTTGATGTGGATCAGGCGTCATTGTTCAAAATGCTACAGGCAAAATCTGCTTAAAGAAAAAATCTGATACAGATAAACTATTTGTCTGAATATTAAATTTTCAATTATGGAGCCAGGAGTGGTAAGCTTGACTTCGGGGACATTTGCAGAGGAATTGAGTCTTTAAGGATTTGGCTATTATAATATTGCAAGTTAAAAAATCCTTTGAGCAGTGGCTGGCAATACTCCAGGGTGAATGAAGAATCAAGCATTAACTTCCATCTATTATGAAAGCACAAATGCCATGTTAACAAATTCTTTTGCCTGTTTGAATTGAATTTAGAGAGGCTGCATTATCTTAATATGTACTGGGATGATAAACATTCATGCATAATATCAGTCAAGTTTGACAAGCCTGTTTGAAAGACTGAAAACATATTTTATGAAAGGAAAATCAGGGTGGTCTGACCAGAGCATTATATCTTTTGAGATAAAGCAAGGCTGCCTCGTTCAATATAAAATTATGAACTTAACTGTTGTTAAAAGAACAATACAAATTCAACCTCCACCTTGCATTAAATCATTAATTAAATGGAGAAGTTTAACATAATTCAAAAAAAGCAATTGCTAGCTTTAAACTTAGTGGCCCCATTTTTATCAGTTATTAACCCATTCTGGAATTACACAAACACCTTCGTAAATTCTTTAACCTTAAATTTTCAAATGTTTTAGTCTGTGTGCATATCAGGAAAATAAGAGGTCAATCACTCCCAAAGTTACAAACAACTCCTACTTCATATACTTTATTCATTTCACAGATGAAAAATGAAATGAATAACAGGAGCTACAAATTTGAAAACTAGTTGATAACACAAATAGAGCATACACCAGTCGACTTTTATCTTTTTTTAAAAATCTTAAGTGAATGAAGTGTGGAACTGTGGTTGGACCAGTCACATCCAGTACAATGACAGTTCCTCTGAGCTGTAGTAAAAATAAGAACATACCATTGCAATTAGTGGCCAGAAGCATAGCAATCTAATAAACAGTTCTCAGGCTCTACAGTTGTGTTTGATATTTAAATAGAAATCTATGGCTTTTGAATTTAAGCTATCTGACCATAGTCAATATTGATGAAACCATTTACACAAATTATACCACCCTCACTTTTTAAAAAATATTTTCCATGATTACTTTCTTGAAAAAGTAATTTTATCTAATTTCAGTTAGGATACAATGCTCATCTTACCCTGGGTCACAATATCTAGAAAAGTAAACATGTACTACTGAAGGAACAATCAAAGATGAAATATTTTAGTCAACTTTCCAAATGTGTTGACTTAATTTTGAAAGATAATGCTGACAGGAACTTGTTCTACTTACAATGACCATTGCAGGCTTAGGACATTTTCAAGCTGTCACTAGTTGCACACATTAGTATTGAGATACTACATCCATAAGAAAAAGGAAGTGTAGGCTGTGCAGCCCCTTGAGCACACTCCGTCATTCATTAGCATAATGACTGATCCAACAATCCTCACCTCAGTCTTAAATTTATGTCACTTTATTCTGAGACTAAGCCTCTGAACCTCTACTCTCCCATGACAGGAAACATCCTCTCAGCGTTTACCCTGTCAAGTCCCTTAAGAATCCAAATGTTTCAATTAGGTCACCTTTCATTCCTCCAAACTCAAATGAGTTCCAACCTGTTTAACCTTTACTCATAAGTCAATCCTTCCATGCCAGCAATTAGCTTAATAGGCCTTCGCAGAACACCTGCAATGAAAGAATATATTTTCTTAAATAAGTGGACCTAAACTGCTTACAATACTGTAGATGTGGTCTCACCAGCACCTTGTAGCATTGCAACAAGATGTCCCTACTTTTATACTCCAAAAATCTTGAAATAAGGGCCAACATTCCATTAGCCTTCCTGATTACCTGCTGTACCTATGGGCTAACTTTGTGTTACTTTGCAGAAGTAGCCCCAAGTCCCTGTGTTGCAGTTTTCTGCAGTTTTTTCTCCAAGTAATGAATACCATTCTTTTGTTCTCCCTTCAAAAATTAATTCCTTCACATTTTTCCACATTATAATCCATTTGGCAACATTTTGCCCACTTACTTAACCTATCACTATCTCTCTAAACTGTTCACCTCCATCTTGCAACCTGCCTTTGCAGCTATTTTGTGTTGTCTGCATATTTGGCTACCGTACATTCAAATCCTTCCTCCAAGTCATTAATATTATTGTTGCAGACCCAGCACTGATTCCTGTGGAACACCACTGGTTATAGGTCACCAACCTGAAAAAGTACCCCTTATCCCCACTCACATTTCCTGCCTAATAGTCAATTCTCTATGCTAGTATACTACCTATAACAACCCTATGCTCTTATCTTAAGGCTTAATCTTTTGTGAGGTACCTTATTCAATGCCTTCTGGAACCTAGCCATATCCCTGAAAAAAAATCCATCAATTTACATTTAAAAACATCTGCAAGAAAAGACATCTTACCTGACTGATATGAGACAGAATACATAGAAGTGTATATACATACATGCACATACACACCTTTCTAATCGTTGCTCCTTTGTACAGGAAAGCAGATCAAATCACAAACCAGTTGGGCCAGACTTGGACAACACAATTGTTCACAGAGGTCTTGAGGACTTAACTGAAAATTTACTAGTTCTTTGGAAAGAAAAACAAATACTGAACAGTAAAATGTAAACTGCGAAACACAGAGGAGATCCAGTAGCAAGCAGCCAGAAAGCAGAGTGGCTGTAGTCAGAGGACTACCATTGATGAGCTGCTTGTTTGTTTGGTGGATTGCATCTCTAGAGAATAAGGTTCTGGTCGGTGGGAGAGACAGAGACACAGAGAGACAGAGACACAGAGAGAGAGCACAAGCAAGCAAAGTCACAGCTGTATGACCCTTGCGGCTAGTTTCCGCCTTTAATCCACTGTGTAAAGTTGTCATTAGAAAGAGCCCCACAATAAATCCTCCTCAATGAGGCTGAGAGGAAAAAAAAGGAAAAAGGACATTGCAAGGGCATTCAGCTTATTGACCCATGAATGAACGAACTAGAGGATTGTTAATTTTGAAAGGGGATGAGAAAAAAACCCTTGCACAATTCTTCTCCTTTATCGATAATAAGTAAGTGTTGAACAGTTAACAAGATAGAAGAGTTTTAAGCAGAAAATAAGTTAGGAACTTTCACTTTCGTTACCTCCTGTCTGACAGTGTGGCCTTGTATTCCCAAAAGTCTGGCAATGAAATCCAGCATGAATGCCTTCTATATACTGCAATATTTTGTAGCAATTTGGTAATCTACCCATCTTCTGAAAACTGGAACTCTATTTAAAATTATTAGAATTTGGCAAAAGTTCCATTAAAAGGAACCACGAAAAGCAATACTGTTATGTTCACAGTACAAATCTCTACTGACAAATCTTATTTGTTTGGAGCAGCACACCCTCTGTATCAGGCACTATTTTACACTTCAGTTCAAGTCAATTGCTCAATTTTTCTTTTTGATTGAATAATCTTCTAAGTACAAGCTCTCCTTGAGGTGCTTTCAGCACATTATGCTAGAAACTTACAATGATGAATTTACAGCCTCACCCCCATTGCCAAAACCATTATAAAGCTCTGTTCCTCCACTATCAACAATTTCAATTTTTCTTTTATTTCAAACTACCAGTCTCGGACAAGTACTAGTGAAATCATGATTTGTAAGTTGGCACAAAGCCTACATGATCTCACTCAAGATAGAAACCATTACGCATTGTAAAAGACTGTATCAATGGATCCCCTGTATTCAATTATAGTCACAACCATGAGAACTTACAATAGCTCCATCTACATCCCGGCTCCTTAACTTCAGCCATGCTGAACATGAGTCTTTGCACAATAAATTTACTACCAAGCCCCATATGTGCCTTCTCAGTTAATATGTAAATATATTGGAATAAATGCCTTCTCTGGACCTTGATGACAGAAAGTGTGGTTTTCTCTGTTTCATTTTGGCAAGCTAATGAATAAAAATAGGTCACTAGACTGCAAGACTTTTACTTTCTGTTGGGTTTTATGTTAATTTTGAGATAATTAGATTAACATCAAAAGAAAATCTAAGCAGTCTTTTTTATCTAGCACAATGTTTTCTCCAGCTTTATGGAATCAATTGGCCGGTCGGCAATATATCGAAATACTGAGAAGATTTCCATGAAGCGAAACAACTTGGCCTCTGTCACTGACATGCCTTTACGTTATCTATGCTGCAGTGAAGCATTAATAATACACAAATGTAAATTCTTCAAAACGGTTTGTAGTCATTTCCAATTACCATTTCAGCTCAGTATAGTTCTTGAATGCAGATTTGTATATGCCTTCCAGAACTTGCGTTCAAACTGAAAGCAAAGACAAAGATACAGCAAATCTTGATCAGAGAACTCTTTCTGTTCCTATGATGCTGCTTGGCCTGCTGTGTTCATCCAGCTCCACACCTTGTTATCTCTTTCTACACTGACGTTTCTATGTCAGTTACTCATATGAAAACTCAACTACAAAACACAAAGACTCTTCTATACCTGTAACACGTTCTTCAGATTGAGAGTCAAAGGAAGCATGGTTATGAGACAATGTGTCACATTCCCTCCCTTGCTCACATTAAGATAACAACCTTAAGTCGTTTGCAAATTTTGACACCTTGGGTTTATGGTTTCAAACAATCTTTTGTTAGACAGCTTGATACGCCTATCAGAAAAGCAGCTTCAGCCAAATCATGAAACATGCATGGAATAACAACAAGCTGACTCTTAGGACAAAGGTGCTGATTTAGGAGCTATGTGCTCTCAGCATTTTGTTGTAGGGCGAAGAAACGGACAGCCTTCAGCTATTAAGAAACAAAAGCTCAATAACTTTCATCTTTGCTATTCACGGCTCATTCTCCACATTTCAAAGAAAAACACAATCACAAATGTAAGAGTCCAGTCAAAGGCAAATTTTCCAATCCTTTTGGCATTCCAAGCAGAGACAACATCACTGGCTTCAGCATGTAGAATGGAAGATGGCTTTATACCCACGAAACTTATGTAGGACTAGGTACATGGAGCCAAACCAGTGGTACATGCAAAGCTCCAAATCAAGGAGTATAGCAAGCATGACATGTAGGCTCCGACATATTCACAACTGCGAAGCATTAGTTAACAACAGGAGCACTAGTGACATGAACTATGGATAACCGTATGGAGTTACCCCATTCCCAAATGGACTTAATTTGCTGCATGTTTATCATCTTTACAAATGGAAGGATAGCAACAAAACATGCATTCCACAAGCATGAATGACCCATGATAATAAAGTTAAAAACTATGAAAGCCAAATATTGCTCCAAATTCATCTCTGCAATCCAAAACCGAAAATTAACTGCCCCAACTTGTAGCTTAATGGGCGGGAAGCTTTCCTAACAGTTTAGCCAACTAAAGTAGAAAATAGTTGTGTCATATAGTCAGAAAGGTCCCAGGTACCATTCTTGAACTGCGCTAAGCTAGCTAATCTCAGCAAAGATAGCAGTCAGGGCCTTATAATAGATTGCTGTGTCCTTAAGTTAGGTAGTTTTACGTTTTTTTTAAAAAAATTTATATTTTGTTTTCACATGTACTCAAGTACAGAAGTACAGTGAAAAGTGTACAATAGCACCGTGTATGGCAACACACCTAAGCTTTTGTATTTAGGTAATTACGTAGTGACAGAGAGAAACAAAGTTATAACTTTAAGCATTCCAGACCTTCATAGAATAAATAAATTCATATCCATAGAATCCCTAGTGTGGAACCCAGCCCCTTGGCCCAACAAGTCCACACCGAACCTCAGCGCATCCCACCCAGAACCATTCCCCAAACCCACCTAATGTACACATCCTTGGACATTGGGCAATTTAGCATGGTCAATCCACCTAGCCTGCACATCTTTCGACTGAGGCATGAAACCCAAGCACCCGGAGGAAACCCACCTAGACACTGGAGAATGCGCAAACTCCACACAGACAGTTGCCCGGTGGGAATCAAACCCAGGCCCCCTGGCGCTGTGAGGCAGCAGTGCTAACCACTGAGCCACCGTGTTGCCCAAATAGAAAAATAAAGAAACATGGCAATAGTTTAATATTAAAGTCCTTCTTAAGATAAACTAGAATAAAGCTAAAAGTTCAAAGATAGGCAAAAAGTGACCAAAATACTTCTTCAAATTCATACTTCCTGCTAAAATCATGCTTTAACTGAAAGCAGGTTTTGGTCTGAATTTACCCATGCTTGAAATAGCCATTAGCATATGAGGTCAAAATGAAACACAGCTATTCAAGCTTGATACCAGAAAAATAGCAGCTCCCGGTAAGCCATGCCATCAAGAGGTAGTGGTGATGGGAGGAAAAGAGCAACTGCAGGAATACCCAATTACTATAATGTACTATTTCACAACACAAAGGATGGTAAATGCTAAAAAGATACTTCAGAATTAATTCAAATGAGCAAAATTAGTCAGGCACCTGGAATGTGCTGCCTAGAGGTTTGGTGAAGGCAGATTCAACGGCATTGTTTCTATTTAAATAATCATCTAATGTGTAGGATTAGAGTGAAAAGGCCAAAGATTAGCACAAAATTAAAATGATCAGAGAGCCAGTTCAGACATGATGGGCCAAACATAACACCCTTCTGCACTGTAACAACACTGTGATTCTATAAAATGGTCAGATTGAAAATGACATGAATGATCTAGACAAATGATGTTGCTGTGCTACTTCAGTTAATTCAAAATCACCTATTTTGTTAGAGTTAATAAACAATTAAGGCTCCATTCCACTCCTGTGCCTATCGTGCAGGCCGGGGACATCCAACAGGTGGCTCTCAGGCCGGAATATGCAGCTCATTCCTCTCAAGTTTCAAATACACAGGAAATTTGCCCCCTCAAGCCTGACACGTAACTGAGCCTAAATTCAAAATAACCCCTAAGTTAACCAACCACAGTTCCATAATGTTCCATTATGTTCCATAATAGATCACTTGCACACCCCTGCTCAGCTAACTCTTCAGTATTAGAACATTCATGTGGCTTGAACGGACCATTGGGAGTTTGGTGAAGAGGGAAAGGGGGTCCCTCCTTTGCTTTTTTTTTAAATCTTCATCACCCTATAAGAACTAGTTTTTGCTTCTGCCTTCAAGAATATAATTTATAGACATGGGAGAAGGAGCTGAATGTTGAGTAGGGATGAGTACTTTTATTTCCAACTCCCTACCTCCAGTATATTATAAACATTCCAAAAGCAAAAACTTAAAGTAAAGTAGAGGAGGGCAGTTTAGCCACACAGAATGTATTCCCTGCAGCAGTTGTGGAAGTCTACTTTCTGGGGAAGGGTCCCGACCCAAAACATCCACATTCCTGCTCCTCTGATGCTGCTTGGCCTAATGTGTTCCTCCAGCTCCACATTGTGTTATCCCTGGACTCTAGCATCGGCAGTTCTTACTATGTCTACATGCACTCATCTTATCTATGCCCCTCACAATTTTATACACCTCAAAAAGGTCACGCCTCATTCTGCTGCATTCCAAGGAATAATTTCCTTTCTTGGCCAACCTCTCCCTATAACTCAGGCCTACTAGTCCTGGTAACATCCTTGTAAATCTTCTTTGCAAACTCCCCAGTTTAGCTATGTTTTTCCTAGAACAGGGTGACCAAAACTGTACACAATACTACAAGTGCAGCCTCACCAATGACTTATACAACTGTAACATAACGACTCCTAAATTCAATGCTTCAAATGATGAAGGCCAGGATGCTAAATGCCTTCTTCACCACCCTGTCACTTTCAACGAACTATGTACTTATACTCATAGGTCCCTCTGTTCCACAACACTCCCCAGGCTCTTACCATTTACTCTACAAGTCCTACCTTGGTTTGACTTTCCAAAGTGCATTCTCTTTCACTTATCTGTATTGAATTGCATTTGCCAATGCTTAGCCCACTTCCCCATCTGATCAGGATCCCTCTGTAGTTCTTGATAACCTTCCTTGCTATCAACGATACCTCCTAATTTTACATCATCCACAAACTTACTAATCATTGCTTGTACATTCACATCCAGATCATTTATGGAAAGAACAAATAACAAAGGTCCCAGCAACGACCCCTGTGGTAACATCACTAGTCACAGGCCTCCAGTCCAAGAAACAACCTTCAACCATCGCCCTCCGCTTCCTACCATCGAGCCAATTTTGAATCCAATTAGCTAGATCTCCCTGGATCCCATGCAACCTAACCTTCATGATTAGCCTGCCATGCAGGACTTTGTCAAAGGCCTCAGTAAAGTGCATATAGACAACATCCACTGCCCTATCCTCTTAGTCTTTTTGAAGAGGTAATCAAGAGATTTTGTCAGACATGACTTCCCATGCACAAATCCATGCCGACTATGCCTAATCAGTCCTTAACTATCCAAATGTTGGTTGATCCTGTCCCTCAGTATCCTCTCCAATAATTTGCCTACCACTGATGTCAGGCTCACTGGCCTGTAGTTCCCTGGGTTGTCTTTACTACCTTTCTTAAACAATGGAATAAGATTAGCCACCCTCTAGTCTTCCAAAACTTCACCAGTGGTGAAAGATGAAGCAAAGATCTCTGCAAGGGCATCTGCAATTTTTTTCCCTAGCCTCCCACAACATCCAAGGATGGACCTGATCAGGCCCAGGGGATTTATCCACATTAGTACGATCTAAGGCTGCAGAACACCTCCTCTCTGGTAATCCATATGCAGTCCAAAACAGCCCCACTTGTTTCCTTTAATGCATTAGCAAACATGACTCTCTCCACAGTAAACACTGAGGAGAAATAGTCATTAAAAATCTTCCTCATCTCCTGTTACTCCACACAAAGACAGCCATGATGATCTTTGAGGGGACCTATTCTCTCCCTAGCCATCTTCTTACTCTTATAATGGCTATAGAACCTCTTGGATTATCTTGAGCCTTATCTGCCAGATCCATCTCTTACTCTCTTTTTGCTCTTCTGATTTACTTCTTAAAAAGTGTGCTCCTACACTTCTTGTAGTCACCTAAAGATTCAACTGAGCCCGATAGTTTAAACCTAATGTATGCCTTCTTCTTTTTCCTGACCAGTGCCTCAATATCCTTCGTCAGCCAGGGATCCCCAAATCTGCGAGCTTTTCCCTTCACTCTAACAGGGACATACTGTCCCTAGACTCTTGACAACACACATTTAAAAGCCTCCCACTTGCTTGTCATTCCTTTTCCTTCAAATAGCCTCACCCAATCGACTGCTACTAGCTCCTGCAATAATGGCTCCAAAATTGGCCCTTCTCCAGGTTAGCACCTTAACCTGTGGACCTGTCCTATCTTTTTCCATAACAATGTTAAAACTAGGAGAGTTATAGTCACTGGACCCAATGTGCTTTCTGACTGACACTTCAGTCACTTGCCTGACCTCATTTCCAAAGAGGTCCAGTGTTACTCAGGAGGGTGCAAGGCCCTCAACATATTGATTTAGGAAACTTTCTTGGAAATATTTGACAAATTCCACCCTGTCCAGGCTGTTTACACTCTGGATGGCCCAGTCAATATAGAAGAAATTAAAATCTCCAACCGATAATACTGTTATCCCTACAGGTAGCTGCAATCTCTCTACATATCTGCTCCTCTAATACCTGCTGGCTATTTGGAGGTCTCTAATACAATCCCAACAGGATGACCATACTCTCTTGTTTCTAAGTTCTAACAATATAGCCTTGTTGGATGACCCTTTAAGAATATCTTCTCTAAGCACTATTATGTCCTCCCTTATGAAAAGGGCAACTCCCTCTCCTCACTTACTTGTACTTCTATCATACCTGTAGCTTTTGAATCCTGGAACACTGAGCTGCCAGCCCTGCCCTTCTCTCAGCCATGTTTCTGTTATGGCTATAACATCCCAGACCCCAGGATCAATCCATGCTCTGAGCTCATCTGCCTTACCAGTTAGACCTCGTGCATTGAAACAAATGCACTTCAAAACCAGAAGTCTCCCCACCCCACTTTACTGTGCCCCAGCTATCCTGAATAATAAACTTGCTCTCAATGGCTAACGTATTTTCCGCTGACTTTTCAGGTTATTTTGTCCTTTTTTTTTGGAAAGAGAGGTTGTAAAGCAGAGGCACAAAGACCGCGTGACTAAATAGCATGGGAGGTTTTGGGTACTTTTTTTAAAAAAAGCCTGAACAGGTGTGGCCAGCTGTCACAGATCAGGATTTCTGGATTGTGCTTTTTCCGTAGCATCAGAAGCTATGGGGATGAGAGTTGGAAGCTTCAGCAAATGTCTCCTGGCATTCTCTCAATTTTCTCTTGATATTTTTTCCTCCTGGATTGGAGGACTGCATGTGAGAATCGGTGTCTGAATTTGCCTTTTTGCCAACGGTTATGATTATGGGATTTTACTATACTGGAACAGTTAATTAGTTTTGTTACTGTTTTATTGTTCAGTTAAGTTTTCCCAATACAAGCAAGTTATTCTACATTCCTCTTTCTTTGGTTGTATTGCAACAAAAGCTTTTAAATAAATTGCGTTTTGCCTAACGTTGTGTAGTTTAACCAGTCACCTTGCATCTGGAACATGACACTTTACATTTGCCTTTCAAATAAGAAAAAGTTAGGGGCTAGGCTATCTTCTTAAAATATTTTGAGGATGTAGGAGTCTGTTCCGTAATACACTTCACATGACCTGAACAAGAATACATAGAAGAGTGTCACCTCCCACAGAAACGAGAACTCCAAGGTTTGCAGCTCAAACGGTAGCTCGAGTCATTGTGAAGACAGAGGACAACATGGACCCAACATTAAGGGAAGTGGTCGTACTGCAGAATAAGTACATGCAGGTAGACAGGGAATGGCTGACTGTCAGGCAAAAATAACCAGGCAGGTAGTGCAGTCGTGTCCTGGAAAGGAATGTTGCTTGCTAGTCAATTTTCCATTCTGGATATTAACAAGGACAATGGTTCCTCAGATAGCCAAAATGGTGGACAGAGTAGCATGGATATTGCAGCTATTCCTGAACTGCAGGCTTTCTTGTCTAATTCTAATGGTTTTTCACATTTCAGAATAAGATTTTTTTTATTTTGGAACTCACAGTCCAAATAATTAAAAACAAATGCAAAAGAGTTTTTTTTAAAATAACGGAGTTTGTGTGGGAGGGGCCTCCGTGTTTGTCAAGTATCAATGCGCAGAGGTTTTTTCTCCATTTTAAACTTTTATATTTCTAAAGTTACACATCTTTTAAAAAACCCAAAAAAAAGGATTTTTTAAACAATCGCAAAGTTGAGTTTTTCCCCCCGCCAAAGGAGTTTGTGTCAACTTTTGATCGGCAGTGATTTCTTTATGACAAAAAAAAATTTACTTAAAAAATGTAAAAGGAGAGATTGTTTATAAATGGAACTTATGGAGAGGTCAACATGTGGACAGCTCTGGAAAAGTGTTTTTTTTAATCTGAAGATTGAAAAATGAATGTTGGATCATTTGAGTCAGTTTCTCATTTGTTCAGCTAAGTGATTTCTTCTGACGATTTATATGTTTGGATTTTTTTGCATGTGTAATAATTTGCATGCTTAATATTAATTAAGGAAAGGTTGTTTATTTTTACACACAAAATACTGTTGAGAGCTTCATTTTAGGCATAATATCACTTACAGCATACAAGAGACACTGAGTGTGATAACTAGTAGACTTAGAGAAGTGATTACGCAGCAGGACCAGTCAGATAGATGGCTGTCAGGAAAAGGTTAAAAAGGTAGTTCAGAAGTCTCCTGCAGCAGTTCCTCTCTCAAACAGATATTCTGTTTTGGATACTGTTGAAAACAGAAGTGGTAGTCAGATCTTGGGCACGACAACTGAATCTTATGTTAAATGGGGTTTGTCAAGATTTTAAAAAAATAATCGTTATATAGACTCTTGTCAGGTCACAGACAGGAGATTCTGCAGCAGAGAGCTCGAATTTAAAATTGTATATTGCTTTCCTGGTGCCCATGTTAAGGACTTCACAAAACATTTGAAGCATATTGTCAAAGGGGAGAGAGAGAAGCCAGGTGTTATAAACATCTATAAACACAGGTGAAATACTGGGGAACTGGAGGGTGGATAATATGCCGCCTTTATTCAAGAAAGGCTGAGAGAAGTCTGGAAACTATAGACCTGTGAATCTGACATTGGCGGGAGTAAATTGTTGGAGGGAATTGTGAAAGCTAGGATTTACATGTATTGGAGAGGTAAGAATTGATTAGGGATAGTCAGCATCGTTTTGTGCAAGAGAAATCATGTTTCACAAACTTCATTGAGTTTTTGCTTAATGAAGTAACCAAGAGGATTGACGAGGGCAAAGCAGTAGACATTATTTACTTGGACTTTAATAAAGCCTTTAACTTTTCTGGAGTAAAGTTAGATCACAAGGGATTCAGGACAAGCTTGCTAATTCAATACAAAATTGGCTTTATGGTAGGAGATGAGGTGGTGGAGAGTCGTTATTCAGACTGGATATCTGCAACCCATGGTGTTCCACAGGGATTGGTACGGAGCTCATTTTTGTTAGTTCAAAACTAGAGGACATATGCTTAAGCTGAAGGTGAAAGATTTTAAAAAAGATATGAGGGACAACTTTTATTTTGTAAAGAGTGTGGTTACAGTGTGGAGTGAACTGCTAGAAAAAGTGGTGAATGCAGGTACAGTTTCGTTGTTCAAAAAGCATTTGGATAATTTTGTGAAAAGGAAAAGGTTTGGACGAATATGGGCCAAGCAGAGAGGTGGGACTAGTTTAGTTTGGGAACACGGTTGGCGGGGATGGGTTAGACTGAAGGGTGTGTTTCCATGCTGTATGACCCTACACCTCTGAAAAATTTGACGATTTATAGGCTTGGCTATACCCTGGGTATTTTGTTGACATAAAACTCTGATAAATGGTCAGTTTTAAACTTTTCTGATGTTATCAAAAGGCAAAGACTTCAAATGTGAGTGGAGGTGGTGCGGGGGTGAAAATATGTTTTGAAATGAAATGGAGGTTTAAAAAGAGAACGCACTGCCAAAAATTACAAAATTAAAATCACTTTAAATAAGCAATTCAAATTTAAAGCCTATTACCTAGCATTGGCTTGTTTCTGCAGTGATACTCTGGTAGTCAGTTCTGGATCAGAACAAGATGCTTCTCTTTCAGATTCTCTCTTTCTACTGGGTTAATAACTTCCAATGCATACCAAGCTGTCGATGTCAGATCTTTAATTCAAGTGGAAGTTGTTTTTCTCGTTCTTTGCCCCAATTCTACTGCACATCCTTAGTAATGAGCTTGCATAAGTTGTCAACTGATAAATTAGGAAAAAACAAAAAAAAAACAAAACAAAACTTTGCCAGACCGTTCACGAATCCAACAAATCATACCTACAACTCTCTCCCTGTCAGGGTGTGAGCGAAATCCTTTCATCGTAATGACTTCAGACACATGACACCTTCAGGTATCTTCAAATGCATCTTTTTCTTCTGTGTTTCCTTATCTTCTTCTTCTGCTTTCATTATTTCATTCATTCAGCTAATTATTAGCTGCCAGCTTCTCAGGAGTTATTCCTCAGGCTTTATTCCAATTCTTTTAGAACTTCTACCCACTGAAGCAGTTAGGGTCTAGGCCAGAAACGTCAAGCTTTCCTGCTCCTCTGATGCTGCTTGGCCTGCTGTGTTCATCCAGCTCCACACCTGGTTATCTCGGATTCTCCAGCATCTGCAGTTCCTATTATCTCTGAAGCATTTAGAGTATCCATTTTGTCTCGTAGGCTGTACTCAAAGGTTAGGGGAAACTCTCCTGAGCAGATGCCAAGTTGGACTTGTAATCTCAACTATTTTGAGAAGATATTCACCAGGGAGACATTCAAGACCTTTCAAAACACCTCAAAAGTCTATCTATTCATGAGTCAACTGTTCAGTGGCCTGTGAAATACTGCAAATATCTTAAGGTACATATGGGGTTATCAGTTTAAACTTTAGACTTGCTTCAGCTAACTGAAGTATACTTTGTTTAACATCTTCTGCTGAAACTCCAGATCATCATTTGTCCCACTGCATTGGGCTTATTTGTCTTCAAGAGATGAATATTGTTCACTTATCTTCAACACTCCCTTAAAAGGCTCCCATTTCTAGAAGAACACCTTGAGGCACTTCATACAAATCTGAAGCTCAAATGTTTTGTGAAGTACTAGTGTCAAACTGGCACTCCATTTCACTTGATGCTTTTCTTCTGCCGTCACCAGCAGAACAGTTAAAAAAATCATTTATCACCTTTGAATTTAGTAATGCCAACCAGATCTATAATTAAGATAGAAAGGTGTAGAGCTGGATGAACACAGCAGGCCAAGCAGCATCAGCCTTCCTGCTCCTCTGATGCTGCTTGGCCTGCTGTGTT